>CM023357.1:55547922-55692676 GCA_013282895.1 Eriosoma lanigerum | reverse complement strand
GAGATAAAACAAAATATCTAATACTATCTAGATAACATAACACAGCAAGACAATTAGAAATAGAATGTTTTTCATATGAAAAAATAAAACATTTCAAATACCTTGGAGTTTAGGTGAGTGAAAACACAAATAGTCAGGAAGAAATAAGAGAATGATTCATTGCAACAAACAGATGTTATTTTGGACTATTAACACTATTCAAATCAAAATTACTTTCAAGAAGATCAAAGGCAACATTGTACAAAGTTTTAATTAGACCTATAGCCATTACAAGCGTGTGAGACGTGGGCAACCACAAAAATGGATGAGAAGAAATTTGGTATTTTTGAAAGTAAAATACTTTGAAAAATGTTTGGACCAAAAATGAATGAAGAAGGTAAATTTGAAATTTAGACAAATTAAGAGTTAAGATAATTATTTGGAGAAGCCAATATTATAGAAATTATGAAGAAAAGTAGAATATGATGGGCCGGTGATGTTGGAGATCTGAAGAAGTACTATGGAGCATAACAAAATTGAGACCAAATACAAAATGGCCCCGAGGGAGACCCAGACAACGGTGGGCTGATAGAATCAAGGATGACCTCAGGATGATTGGAGTGGAAAATGTGGAGGAAGAGTCAAGAGACAGGGAAAGGTACAAGGACGTTGTTGTTGCGGTAATGGACCTTAATAGTCTTTAAGATGCCTTTGAAGAAGAAAAATGATTTATCTTTAAAATTTGGTTTTTTTTACAACAGATTCTAGGACAAAGATTCTAAGAACAAAAAATTTAACATTTAATTTTTAGACAGTTTTTTTGATACACATAATGTGATATAGATTACTATATAATACTATATAAATTATTTATATATGATCAATTAAAAACATTATTATTAGTAATAATGGATTTATTTGCTTTATATCTAATTTATTATAAATTTCTTGACAAATGCATTTATCTAAATTAAATAATAATGCTATAATTTTATTCTATCTATCTTCTTCAAAAGTTCAAACAATATCGCGATAAATTCGAAAAAAAATATCCCATGGAGATAATTATGTTGTATTATTTTAGTCACAAAAGAGTTTTTTTTCCATAAAACCAATTTGGAAGTATATACCAACCGTAACATTTCATAAATCCTTAAATGCGTATCGTATTTTCATGTTATTTTGATTTACGCGATTACTATCAACGTTATTATACCTCTATAACTATTGCCCATCCTATGAACCGACTATAGATGATCGTGACAATACAGAATATTTATGATATTTTATCAGTGCATGATTGTACTTTTTAAGGTCTGTCATTGTGACACAACTGTTCGCTGTGGTGAAATCATAAATTCGTTTGTTAAAAAAAGAAACTAGCATAAGTAATATTTTAAATGTTACAACTGTAATGCTGCAAAAAACGATGTTGATAATTAAAATATTAGCAAAATTATATAGAATTTCACTTTAAATGTCCTATTATTACCACGAATTTTTTGAGACAATGATTAAAAATAAACATAAATTATATTATTAAAAAAATGTGTTATCGTGTAAAGTGTATTAATAAATGTCATCAATAATAATTATAAAGTTAGATAATAATGTTGTGTCAGTGTGATTTGTTTAAGGAAGGTAAAATCGTGTAAATTATTAAAAATATGCTGTCATGTAAAACGACGCAGTTTTAAAATATATCGTTTGTACCAAACAGTTATTTTTTATAACGTTTTAAATTAAATTATTTTCCGGAGGAGAAATAAATGTGTAAAATGAACACAAATTATATCAATGCATTTAATTATTTGCGAAAATATCATTTTCGCCTTTGTATATTATCCAAAGGCTGGTAACGATGATACGCCTTTATGAATAATTTTGAATATAATTACATATTAGGATGATAATATTGTCGAAACAATTTGTGTAGGTACTTAAAAAATTATAACGTATATTTTAAGAATAACGATTTATGCAAAATAACTATTCTAATTCAATCCAATGTTCTATGTACATAGATAAAACTGTCAAAAAACGTTTAGACTAAAACGTTTTATTTTTTTCCTGTTTTAGAGCGTAGTTGTGATTGTAGGCATAGTATAATTTATAGTTAAATAAAACCAGAAAATTACTGCGATTGTCAAAATACTGACATTTTATTACGTAATATTTTTTAATAATATTTTATTGAATTATTATAGTTTAAATTGTAAAATGTTTAATTTTAAATATTAGATTAGTACGAACGTTGAACGATTCTTTGATAGCGAATTTTCGGAGCTAGCAATCATTCCACGCTAACCGTTTCCCTTACAATTTTTTTAATGTCAAATTCGTGTTTTCTTCATTATCTAACATTTTCCAAAACAATTTGTTTCAGTTATCTGCATCAGATTATCTGAATGTTCAAACTACAGACTACACGGTCTTATTAAATCAATGAAAAACTCGTCATTTTGGTTTTAAGTTCGAAGTTATGAGTTTAAATTAACATTTATATTTTATAATATAAGTTAATACTATTATACTTCTATAGTGATATCTGCATAATATAATTGGGTTTTCTATATATTTTATAATTATTTTAATTTACCTGTTGCATTTTTTTTTTATCATTAATATTATTCAAGAATTTCACTACCTATTAAAACAGCGTCGAAATAAATGGTACAAGCGGAATCGTGTATTTGTCTTTTTATGACGAAAATACGTTTTTCTTAAAGTTAAATTTAATTAAAAATTAAAATTGTTTAATAACAGAAAAAAGATGCGTCAAAAAAATATTTTGATTGTCTACAAAAAGTAAATGTATTATTGCACAACGACATCATTGTAACTCGAATAGGCGAATGCTTCATTTTTATATTCTTATATAAACTCGACGTATATATGATAAAGAATTCTGAAATCGCTAAAGAACGATGTCATTTTTTTAGTTATTTAATTTTCATCAATCCTTGTACGATATATGATCGATGTTATGGTAATCATATAAACGGAATTTCTAGCTGAAATTATTTGCCTTATGAAGAGTCAATATTAAAGAAATTGTTAATTACTCCTTTTGGGTTTTATTAAAACAAACATTCTGATTCAAATTATTCTGACTAATAATTACAATTAACTACTATAAATAGTAAAAAAATAAATATGAAATATTTTTATATTAAAAAAAAAATATTCTAAAAAAGGGTAAAATAATAAGTGATAATATCGCGTAATATTATATTAAGTAATTTAGAAGTTATTTAATTATAAAGATAGAAATTAAGTCAATTACGATGAACATTTGAGAAAAAAATATATCCTAATAAAATATAAAAATATAGTATAACATTAATATAAAACATAATATACCCATATTAAATTTAAGAAAATAAATTGTGTTTAATAATTAAATTATATATTAGAGATAAGTTTGAGTTGGAAAAGTAATAAAAGTACACCTTACTAATCTGCATGATGATCAGAATATTGCATTATACATTTAATGAGATCTATACGCATTAGAAACGTATTCAATTCCAAAATTTTTTATTTTATAAGATTCTGATCAACCTAAATATTATAAATTATATAATTTTGTATATTTATAGATAGGTATACATTTGTTGTAATCTAATTAAATTGTCTTACCAATTTTTTTTAAATGTTTGATAAACAAAACAAATATTATTTATTAATATCAAACGGTCAATTTAATATATTGCGCAACAACAAATACTTGTTCATATTATTTCGTGAGATGGGTATTGAATAAAATATTTAATATAATAATAAATTTAAGTTTGATTATAGGAATGGATATCGATAGAAAATAATATTATATTATGCCCTATGATTTATTTTCATACACCGATTTTCAGAACTCAAATTTAAACACATTGTAGGTATTTAAATGTTTTAATAGTTTACTCTGTAATAATGTATATAATACTGTTACATTTCGGGTTATAAAACAAAGGTAAATACTTTTATAGCAACGTTCTAAATCTGCGATTCTCAACCTGTCTGGCGACAATCAATTTCGGGCCACTAAATAGTTATTAAGGAATAGCATATAAAATCAGGTTCATCACAACGAAAAGATTCACAATAACAATGTTCTAAATAATTGATAAAATTGGAGTGCGACAGCTAAAAATGTATAAAATATAATTTAATATTTGATATACAATTGAAACATTGCACTAGAATATACTGTGCAGTTAAATATTAATATCATACAATTTTTATACACTTGTTTAGTCGATATAATTAATTTGATGTAGGTGCGAAACATATAATATATATATATATATATATGATATAAATATTTATATAGAAATTATAGTTATAGAGTTTTTATAGTTTGATACGGATACGGAATAATTTAAAATTAGAACGAGTATATGATTATATTAATACGTTCAGAACTACCGATCCGCTGTGGCTCTAAAACGTTGATAGCTGATGAATATTTCATTGGATTCCGAAGAAACAGGAGACAACGAGCTTAATGTCACTTAATGACATTTCTCGCCGCCTTGCAGACGGTTTCCAACACGACAGATCAGACAATAATATCACATTAAATATTATTATACTATTATTATATTGACTTTTAGACGACATTTCAGTCTAAGCTACGATGCGATCCAGTAGATAAAACGGGCGCGTCGAATAGCTGCAGAGGATATTAAAATAATATAATACTATGTGCACACATACCGTCAAAATATTAAAAACTCGAGAGTGTTTGGATACGTGAGATGGATTTTTAAGTCGCGCATTATTGTGTAAATATTAATTTTTTTGTTTCTAGGACTTTTTATCGCCATCTATTTGTTCACATTTCGTTAAGTTCGTTTACTAAACGGCAGTTAATATTCATACTTATCGCCAACGTTATTTATATAAAAATGTTTACAAATGTTGCGGAAAATAAATTTACCTAATTAAAAGTAATAATAATAATAATAATAATAATAAAAATAAAAAAAAGAGTACGAAAATATAAAACACTGTAATATTATAACCAACAAACGTACTTATTATTTATATAATTGTAAATAATCACTTTTTTCAACAAGAACACTTTTTGAAAATTAGTATTTTTCAGCAGTTTTTTAACAACAAAATAACTATCACAATTAATAATTGTTTTCATCTTAAATGTTAATATGCTATTTTTCTATTTTGAATAACATTAAACAATTGTTTACTTATTAATTACTCAGATACTAGGTATTTATGATCAAATCTATTATTTAGTATAATTTTTGTTCTTTTAGATCAAGAATGGTTTAATATGGTCTTTTCTTACATTTTTGAAAGTATAAATGATTTAATGATGAGATTTGAGAATAATAATTTTTTTTGTAGCTTAAAATAAATTAATTTTATCATTTGTATATTATTACACTTTATACACAAAACATTAATTATAAATGTAATTGTGAAGGGAGACGTGAGGGTTGAAGCCTCACAGGTTTGTGTTGTTTTAAGTTATGCGTACAGTAAAAAATTTTAATTATTCTAGGCATTGATATAGCTCGAATCATTGTATTCACGTGATTGTTTCAATTATAAAGTAAACATAAGAAGAAAATACAAACATGTTAAAGACATTAAATAGGACGTATTAATAAAATTGTTACCAACTGATGGATAGTGTTTACATAATACATGGATTAAGTACATGGTAAATATAAAATTCATTAAAAATGTTATTAAGTATATGACTGGTATTTTGTTATAAATGCCAAAGTATAAATTAAAATTATTTTTAGATTGATATTAATGGTTAATGGTTTTTATTTATATACTTGTGAAATTAAAGTACAAATCAATTCGTATTTTTAAAATATAATTCACACTTTTAAACATAATTATTTTTATTTGTTATATTATATTTATAATATATTTAATAACTCATAAAATGTACGTTTAATTTTAATTACAGATTATTATTGATGGTAAAGTTGCACGACAAATCGTAGGTACGCGATCGTTAAAACTGAGTTACTTATTATTAAGTAGTTCGCATTGCTCGCTGTAAACGTATACAATCTTACTATACCAAGTTCGGTGAATAATACTATTGTGGTAATCGCGCAAACTGTAGTATATATTCATCTGTGGAAAGGTTCTGTAGAAAAACTACACGGTATTTTACTTACCTATGACCAGATGTCTGGTTTAAAAGGCGTATTTGTGTTATAAACTGAATTCGATGGAAAGAGATAATCCATTAGAAAATTAAATTCGAAATCACATTTTGCGTTAAAACGTCTTACGGTTACGTATTATTCTCCGTGTCAATGCAATTATTTAAACTACATTTGCAGTGATTAAAATTCTAAATACTTAGTAGGTACTAGGTTGCAATATATTTGAAACAAAAATAGCCGGGAAATCAATTTTGGACGTTAGGTTAGATTTGAATACAATGAATATAATCCAGTATATAATTTTATAAAAAACAATTATTTTTATATTTAATTTATCTTGCAGCAACAATAATTATATATTTTAATCATTTTTAATTTATCATTATGTAGGCTATGTTAAAAAATGTAATTTAAACTTACAACAGAAATGTTGATACGAAAATAATAACGAACATCACAAAAAAACAATATGGGTAATCATTGAACATGTCTCTATATTGAAAGCTACATTAATTATTATGCACCTAATATTTAAAATTAAATTCGTCAAAATTACAGTTTCCGTGAATTCTGCCGATTTTCAGTCTTTTTTTGTAGTTTTTCTTATTTGAGGGAAAAAAAATCGAGAAATAATTAAAAATGAGCTACCTAACAGTACCAAGTATATGTAATTTGTGGTAGTCGGACGATTATTTCTACCTGATAAAATATTTTTAGACATAAAAAAATGTTAAAAAAAAATTGGCTTCGCTCAAAATATAAAATATTATCTATAATCACAAAACGATAAATCGTTAAATTTAAATTTAAAAAATAATAAATAAATAAAAAAAATATAACAGAAATATTTTTTTAAAGCGTGTTACTAGTTACACTGCAAACTGTTTATAAATATTTTATATTTAAGTTGAAACAAAATAATATGTATTTTCGCTTTTACGATACGGTTATACCACTTATACCACACATCGAGTATACACATTATATGTCTCTTTTATTTAAGTTTTGGTTTTTTTTATTTTATTTTTTGCTTGTACTATTGTTATACCCCATTATACGAGATAAATTATATAACATTTCGGGTGAGAAGCGAATAAAAACCATCCCTAGTAAAAATAATGAAAATATTATTTTATCAGTAAAAATATTAGATTTATCGTAAAAAAACTGATTAAATATGAATAGGCGTATATAACACAGTTATGTTATAAAATTATTCATTTTGTACATAATGTTTTGTAATAATGTTACTGAATATCGGTATTGATAAATTAATGACACGTTTGTAATATTTTTAATTTAATACCTATCAATATTTTCATTGTTTCTCCGTTTAATAATTTCATCAATTTTAATAGTTTGGCCAATTATAAAATTGTTTCTAAAACAATTTTAGAGTTTAGAAGAAGTATATATTTAAATTATAGATTGAGAATTCGTTTTCACTAAATAACGATGAGACTTAATCAATATATTCGGGAAAATAATAATGAATGCCTTTGGTATTTTTCTTTTTGTTTGAAAAGCTAAATATTTATACGATAAAATTGACAAAATACTAAACTTATTACATATTTTTTTTTAAAAAAAAACTTCCATTTAAGCTCAGAAAATTAACATTTAGATAACGAGCCAAATTTCTGGATTAAAATTTATGTTTTTGTGAAAAATGGTTCCAATTGGTTGCAGGCAAGATAAAAAGTACACAATTGTCTATTATACCATCGTTCTGGCACAATACTATTATTAATATTTTTGACAAGAACAAAACGCAGAAAAAAAAAATTAAAAACCCTAGTGATAATAATATATAAAGTTGGTCAAAGTTATATTAACAAATTATAAATATATTGTTATTTTCAAAACGAATTTATTTTTAAAAATTTCTTTTAATAGATTTCTTGACGAAACGAAAATACGAAGTATTGTAAAAAAAAAAAAAAAAAAATAAGTATTAAACTTTTACTCAATTTTCTTTTTATTACAAAGTTTTTCTTACAGTCAATTTTTTAAAAATTTTATTCAAATATACTTGCTTATATAAAATAATATTATAATTTTCATAACACAGGCATTAATATATATTTTGTTTGCAAATATAATTATATTATATGTTATATAAATACATAATAAATACAATCGTTTAATATTATATTAATTTATCATTAAGGAATTTTCCATACTGATTTTAATGTTGAAAATATTAAATTTAAGTTTATTGATTCATTATTGTAGGTTATATTATAATTACTGAACCGAAATATGCGGTTACATTTATATGAAAATTGTTAGGTGTTTTAATCCAAAATCTGAAAATATCCATAAAATATCATACAAAAATGTATCTTTAGAGGTGGAGAAAGTAAATTTAATAAAAACATAATAAATATATTATCTTTGGATTTACATTTTAAAAGTGTTTAAGTGTTACGTGCTATACCTATATCTATGGAACACAATTCTAAAAAAACATTTATAATAGCCTTACATTTATTATTATTGTAAATATTCTGTACTCGAGTAAAATGAAATAAGAAAAAAGACCAAAATAATCTAAATAGATTATTACTTAAATTAAATTACTAAAATTACTAAATTAATTGATGGTTATTATAAATTGTAAATTCAATATTTTTATAGTAAAATTCTATTTATGCGGTTTGAAATTATGAATTCAATCCATTTTCGTAACTCCCTACAGAATTCACCTTAATTCAAAATTGAAAACGTATTAAGTACTTAAAATTCATTATAATAATTATTTGAAAAAAAGGACATTTATCATGATTATTAATTTTTACTAAAACATATAACAAAAATAAAAAAAATAATATAATATAAAATACGAATGTTTTGTATTTTTTAATAGATCACTAAATTAATTTAATAATATTATAGCGATATCCTAAATATTTGGTTATTTGTTGTCTCACTATGTGTTATGTAGTGACAATCATTATGACAAAATATTAATAATTACGCGAGACGATTTTCTCACATCTTCCTTCATTAATCATCAATCATAAATAGGCTGAATGGTCCCCCAATGACACTGTCGCCAGAAACATTTTCCCTTATTGTCATTATACGTTGGTAAATTGTCCGTGTATCCACTTCCGACAAAAAATTTACCGGCCAAAATTGCATTATAAGATTACATTTTAACTTATCAGCGGTATTTTCGTTGGATTATGGAAACTATTCAGATTAATTTCCACGAAATAGTTAATACAAAATATTATGTAATTAAATACTATCGACAATACATTGTATTTATTATAATTTTGAGAAATTATTTTTATATAACGTGGAATACATATACAAATGCATTTCAAACTATTTTATAAAACAATTTTAGCTATTTATTACAATCTGAAATTAGAAAAAGTTACAATTTTTTATTATTAAATTGCATTGATAATGTTCATATAAATTGTTTATCATCAAATATTGTAAAATATAGAAAATATATGAAGATACATTTTTTATTTCCCAAGAAATTTAATTGGATGATGCTATTTTCAACAAAGAACAAAAACAAATGTTTATCAGTAGCTATAGGGGGCCTACTATCCTTATTTCAACACGAAGATATCTATCATACTAATTATGTAACTATCTATATAACTGTATCTGCTATATAACTACCAAACATTGTCATTACCTTACAATCGAATTTACTAAACTCTCATCAATTTTTCTGGCACTTATACACATACAAATTAGATTTATCAATTTATCTCTATATTTAATTAACTCTATTAGCAAATGTGCTAGAATTTTTTCTACCACTAAAAGGAAATACAAAAAATAAATATTCGTTTTCTATGTATATAGATTTTATAACCTTGAAATCTATTTAAATATAATCTATTTCATAAATTTTTTCGACATATTGTTTTATAGTATTGCATTCCAACTAGATCAACTCGATCCGATTCATAATGAATTAGTTAAATTCTTTAATTAAAATAATATACTGTTTATTTAAATATAAATAACTCGTTTAGAATAAAAGTTTTACAAATAAATACGTCGTCTATCTGTCGTCTGTATTGTTTCCCTTTTATAACCTTTTATTTTCCTGTTGACCTTTCTGATTGTTCATTTGAGTCATATCTATTTATTTGTTGTAAGTTATAACTATAATTGGTAGTAAATAGGACCAAAATATATAGACTATCTTACAGTTAAAGTGAATAATAAAAGCTTTTATTATACACGCCTTCTTAGAGGTTTATAGTATATTTCGAATTATATTATTCATACTGTTTTACAGAAAAAACTAACGTACGAGTACATGACAATTTTATAATTATAGGCCCTAAATAACACGAAAGTGGTTATATATTCCTAAAAGGTCAATATAACGAATGTTAATCTGCAATATAATATATATTAAAATATTTTACTGTGGTATATTTTAAGCATGGAAACTCAGCAAAGGATCTAGGTCATCGATAATAGAAATTAATTTTTTTTTTATACAGAATAAAATATCATTTGGGTCAAATAACATTTCAAACTTAATGTTTATTGATGATAAAAATATAAATTGAATATATCAATTTATCGATATTATTAGTCTTTGTATTTAGGTTGTAATTTATTAAAAATTTCTGGGGACATATAAAAATGAATATATGAATATATTAACAATTTTAAAATTTAATATAGTATCATTAAAATTTTGATTATAAGGTACAATGTTTAATATCAAACTATTTAATATCAATTTAAACGTAATTTTATAATGAATATCATAGTATTTTATTAAATTACCAACGATTCAATATTTTTAATATTAGGTAGGCATTCTATATTAAATGCATTTCAAATTGGATTTTAACGAATTACGCGTTTTAGAACATTTAAAATATTTAATCTATTTGAAACACATGATTAAAAATCAAACTATTTTATAATTTGAATATTTTACTTAATTAAAAGCTAGTTTTTAATTAAATAGAACAGATTTAAGTAAGAGATCAAGCTTTCTCGTGAAGTTTATATACTTTTTTTATACTGTTAGAAATATTTGATATTACCTGAAAATAGTTTGAAGTTTTAAATTAGTATGTAATATGTTTTAATCACATTTTTAACAGTTTAATCTTTGCTTTGAAAATTCTACTTGATTTTCGAAAATAAATATATATGTGTGTGTGTGTGTGCAGAATTATCAGAACTTCTTGTTATAAATATGTTGGGAGTTATATATTTTAAATTTTATTTCCATTATTTTTCTATTATGAAGATCAATGAGTATATATTTCTTTGTTATTCCTATATTAATTAATTCTTTCAAATCTGCACTCTAACTATATACGTTGTAAGATTTACTTTATACAAAACTTCTTTCCTGTATCAAAACTACAAAATAATTTTAAAAAGACAGCTTACTATTTTACACACTTCTACATTAAAGAAAAATTTTTAATAAACCAACCATTTTTAAAATCTCTAACAATGATTTTCATCATTCAAGACACTGAATTTTCTTCGTGGAGATTAGAGACATATACGCAGTGTTGTACTCAGATAACTCAAAATTTATCTATATAAGACAACAGATAATTAATTTTGAATTTATCTAGATGAGATAAATAGATAACACTTAAAATTTTCATCTAAATAAAAGATTAAAGATAACTAATTTTATCTACATAAAATTAAAGTTATAAACACTTGTTATTTAATTTTCATTAAAAGATAAAATAAATTGAATTTATTTCATTATTATAATTAATTAAAATTATTAGTTAACGTTATAGGTAATGAGATTTGATATGAAATAAGACAATTTAAGGAGGAAATTCTATATTTATATTTTATATTAAAAATACCTATGTCAAAACAGGAAATTAAATTAACCTAACCTAACCCAACTGGCTGCTATTATAAGACGACGATAAGTTTAAAAAACTTGTATAGGGTCGATAAAAAATGTCACCTATTTATACGAATTACTGTCAAGAAAGTGATGGATATATTATTATGTTAAAGTCACGTCAAAGATGTTCCTGATCTGCGACAGGAGTTGTAAAATTATTTTTGACCGTTGAGTACCGTTAAAAACTTTGTATTATCTAGGGATCTATAAGAATTTTACGTCATTTTTTATTAAGTTATTTTGTATTACATTTTATAAAACTACTCGCGTAAACTAGTAGAATTAAACACGTCAAATAATATCAGATAATATAAAATTTATTTATTAAAATAATATGACTAATATAGTACATTTATATTGTACTAACTACTAAACGAAAATTTTTTAAGTTTTAATTGTTAATAATTTTTAATAATAATTTTTTACTTATTTAATAAGTAAACGATTTTGTCAAATATTCAAATATTTCTCGATATATTAATTAAATTAGCTAATATTATTTAGTTATAGTTTTCCTGAAAATAAATAAATAAATAAATATCCATTAAATATCTATTCACTGAACAATAATTATTTCTGCTATTTTATCCATAAATATGTAATTGTGTAGTATAATATTATTAAAACAATCAATCGATGGTTATTATAGTACGGGAATACTACACTTTTCAAAGAACTAAAAGTCATCAAAAATATGAACAAAAATCTATTTATTTCACAATTTAATAATTATTATTATTATTATTATTATTTACACGGTTTTCTCATTTTAGATTCTCAGCAAAGCGAGGAATGCATTGGTTTTACAAAGATGTTTTTTTATGTATGAAAACATTTTTTCGGATAGAAATAATGGTCCGATTACCACAAATAAGGTATGATTTCTGTAGAACATTGCAGCTAGTTAGTACTTTATTTAGATCATTTTTGGAATTTCTCATAAGCTTTTCTTTAAGAAGAGAAAAACTACCAAAAGATAACGGAAAAACTTCAAAATTCCGGGAAATTGTAATTTTGACGAAATTTATTTTGTGATGTAAAGTAGGTTAAACGTAGGTATTTGAAATATTTTTGAGTATTATAATAGATAGTTTACACACGTGGTAAACTTTTGGAATGGCTTATCAGTATAATAAATTGTATTATATTGAATTTCTAATGTAATATTATTAAACCACTAATTTCTCTGAAGGCCGAAGAGACGAAAGAGGAACGTCCGGAATCGACTTACCCTTTTTTTTTTTGTTTGTTTGAAAGAATCAGTATACTTTTTTTTTCGCTAACCCCAAAAAACAAATAATATTACTGCAATGACTTTATGGTGTGAAAAAAAATGCGTGCTAAAGTATTTTACCCGATCCGGTTACCTGGAGTGTATGTATAAATATATATATATATATATTTATAAACATCATATAAATAATATTACACTTAAGTGTGAAAATATTTATTGAGATTTATTACGAATATTTGTAATATAATATTTCAACATATTTATTTTTTAACAATAAGTATGTTATGAAGGTAAAGGCACCGTTTGTTATTTTTTAATAATAATATTATATTACCTGTTCAATAAATAAGTGATAAATATATAATATTTGCAAAATAATAATTTTTATCCATTTATGATAATAAATAACCAAATCAAAATATTCTATTAATCTTAAACATTACTAAATAAAATAATAATTTTTCAATAATACTATAATTAAATTTATAAATTTAAGTTATCGTTCAAAGTATTTAAAATTTAAATAGGTGTTATTCTTTTCGAACATTTTTACTTGTGGTATTAATAAAACAACGCTCGCGATAAACACCGTTTTCAATATAAATACAACACAAAACACAATACAACTTTGTGAATATTATTTATAGACGAGATGAAATTGTTTCTATTTTTAACCCTACTGAATAGGACAAAAGAAGTATAAAAATTGTAAATGACCAAAGGAAATAATATTTTAAAATAAAGCGGGAAGGTCAATTTAGGACGTTCTTCCTTCTTCCTTTGGGTCCTTGGAGAAATTTAGTGGTTTATTATAATTATTAAAATTTGAATGCAATGATATTGCAATACGATTCTGAACGAATCTCAATTTAATACAAAGGTACCCTATTTGTGATAATTGGACCATTATTTCTACCCAAAAAAATGTTTTCAAATGTCAAATATTCTTATATTAAATAATGAAAAGCCTATAATAAAAATTGTCAGTCACGATTTTCAATATATTTTGTAAAAAGATTAAGTAGTATATAATTAGGCTTTTATAAAATTATTGAAATGATAAAATCAAAGTTGTAGGTAAATATAGCTTTTTTGGAAATAAGTTTAAAATTCTATATTTAGTCAAAAAAATCAACTAGTCCGTTACAAAATTATACCACATTTGTATTTTACTGATGTTAGTACCCAAATAAATTTTCAAGTCCCTACGATCAAAACTCAACTATTTATCACAAACAAAAAAAAAAAATAATAAAATTACAGAAATTGTCATTATGCTGAATTTTAGTAATTTTTCTTATCCTAAGGAAAGACTTTTGAGATATTTGAAAAATGAGCTGGATAAAATACCGAAAGCATTTCCTATTTGTGGTAGTCAGACCATTATTTCTACCCCAAAAAATGTTTTCATACATAAAAAAAAACAACTTAGTAAAAACAATACATTCTTCGCTCCGTTCAACTCTAAAATCAAACAGATCAAACAAACTAGGTACTAGAGATGAGCAAATAGTCACGTCGCTGTGACTCTATAGCTACCCAAATGGCGACACTGTCGCTAGTTGATTTTATCTCTTTATATCATTCATAAAAAAAAATAATATCTGAAATATTGTCAAACTACTCAAATGATAATGGTGATGATGATGTTGAGACAGTGACTGTGACTACCACGATGACAACCGACATTCAACAATTTCAAACCCAAATCATGAAGTTGTACAGTACGATATGGTTTATGCATGGTTATGTCCCCCTTAGTCCTCTTAGTTACGTCGATGTCAGGTGCTAAAAAATAACAAAAAGCGGAAAGGTCGATTTTGGATGTTCATCCCTTCGGTTTTCGGAAAAACTGGTAGTTTATTATAATTAAGATTTGAATGCAATGATATTGCATTAGAAAATACGATTCTGAGTGAAACTCAATATTTCATACTAATAATAATTTTCGAAATTTCACCACGTGTGTAAATTACCTATATAAATATTCAAAAAAAGATTTTAAGTCCCTACGATCAAAACTCAAGGAGTTATCACGAAATAAAAAGATTCAAAATAACAAAACCAGTAAAAAACAATTAATTAATGTAATTTTTATTTTCCGTCAATTTTTGGTAGTTTTCCCTCACCCAAAGGAAAACTTGAGAAACTCGAATAATGAGCCAAATAAAGTACCAAGTAGATACCGAAAGAATACCCTATTCGTAGTAATCCGACCATTATCTATACCCGAAAAAATGTTTTCATACAAAAAAAAACATCTTTGTAAAACCAATACATTTGTCGCTTCGCTCAGAATCTAATAAACAAAAGTACAAGAATAATAAAATTATTTTTTCAATTTATTGGGTAAAATGAATGGTGACTAGTCACCACTAAAAGTAACTGTGACATACTAGTGACTGTCACCATTGTCACCGTGACTATTTTTTTGTCACTTTTTATCATCTATACTAGGTACCTTTTTGATTACCTGGTTTAGTTAAAAAAGCAAGTTTAAAACGGATTTTATACTTTAAAACTGTTATATAAAAGCTTAACCTACGGAGATTTTTTCAGTTTAAGTTCGAACGTAAATATTGTATATATATTATTATTACACAAATATTAAGAAACTTCTTACGGCTTCGACAGTTTGATAAAATATTATGTTCACAGTTCATTTCGTTCGGTAATTTGATATAAAATGCGGTCGGATAATTTGACATCCGATGTGTTGTATATTAAAAAATAAAATTGTCTGATAATAAATAATACCAATAACCGTAAATTATTTTATTTTTTTGAATTTTTTTAGAAAATGTGTATTAACATTGGATATATTATTATCGTTTGGATTTTTGCCTTCCAATATTGGAAATGTCAATAATTATAATTTAGTTTTAACAGTATCGATAAAAATGAAAACAATTTAATAACATTAATAGCCTGAATATTAATATGATCAATAATAATATTATGTTATTGTGTTTGACGAAACGTTATACGTTTTTACGTGGTGTGGTCTTGCGCGTCATATTGAAATATTGTTTAAAGTTTAAAGTTTTTGAAAGCAGTGGTTAATGTGTTGGCATTTTTAGGAGCAGGAAGGTGAATAAATGCATAAAATATAATATGGAAAAAAAACTTTGTGCTGTTGTGGCCAAAATGAATACCCGGTTTTTATGATTCATTGGCGAATACGAGGCATAAATCTTTCGGATTTTATTGTTTTTTTTTTTTTTGGAAATCGTTCCTAGCCGTAGTTTCTTTTATTATAGTATTATCCATAATTTTCCGGTGAAAATGGCGGTGTTTTTTTTTAAAATTTAAATTAACTCCGGAATAATGAGAAAAATATAATTTATTAATTATAATAAAATGGCATTTATTTCTCTGACGGATCGTCAAGTTTGACCGATTACTTATTACTTTTTTTTTTAATTAAATTTTGGGTATATAATAAATTATTTATTTATCATCAGTGTAATGAATTTGTTACCAAACATTTTCATTTTTATATTACAGACGTTGTTTTATTTTTTATCGTTTAAGTGATTTAAAATAAAAACTACTTTACTACCCAATTAAAGTTATAAATCTAAATTACTTTTATCGAAGTCTAGTGTTACGCATTATCTCAATAATATATGTTTTTGTAACATACACATATTTTTACTTAATTTTTAATTTCTATTTAAAATATTTATAATATTATTATTATACCTAAGGTGGTTGTAAGTAATTTAACTTTATTTTCTCTTTTTTGTTTGTTTACGATTAACTATTCGCCTGTTTAAATTTCTAATCATTAATTTGTCTTCTGCATGTCTAAATTTACTAATTTATTATATGAACTATAATGTTTTATTGTATACTTATGTATTACAACAATGCAACCAAGTAAAAATTAAATACAATGTACCTAATGTGAGTGTATAGAAGTATTCTAATAGAAAAATGAAAATATTTAAATTAACTGTCAAATTAAATAATTATCATTTTTAATTGTATAATATGAAATTTAAAACAATATTTCAATTACTTTTTGACTTAGCAGTTATCACCACTCAGTAATGTATAACAATAATATAAACATTTATTTGTAATTTACAAGAAGTCATAAAATAAGAATTTATCGTTGTTTTGGCTTCGATTCCAAATTATCATTATTAAACATACCTACATTATTACATTCATAATAATAATTTATATAATACATATATAAATATAACAATATAAGGTTTATTGGTAAAGTTTTCATATATATTATTATTTAAAAAAAAAAAAGTTTAATGCAATTTCTCGTCATATTTTATTATTATATGAATGTACGTTAAATGATACAAATAATGTTCATTGTTGTTTTCCAAGTAGGAAATATTATTATTCTAGAGTAAAAAGCTTTTCAGTTTTATTTTGGAATTATTATCTAACCTAAATTATAAAACGATCGTATTAAATAATAAAATACTACTTTCTTCAACTACTCGTATAGTAATAATTATTATTATGTACTTTATTGCTTCACTACTATTAGTATTATGTTTATTTAGTTAAAGATTGAGAGTATAGTTTATCACTATTATAATTGTAAATACAATTGTTTGTATACGTTGTATATGTGATAGAAAATTATCTAGTTATTTAATAATTAGTATATATCATAAACCTATTATTTATTGTTTTATATCATCTTATCAATTCGGTAGGTATCATAACTATTTATGATATAAATACAACAGACAACTAAATATTTTGATGATAAAATACATTTAAAAAGTAAAAATATACAAGTATCCAGGGCTAATATCATAGCAGTATATAATACTAATGTCTTATTAGATATCGTCCTATTTTTTATTATGATAAAGACAAAGTAAATATGTTTTAAATCATTTATAATTATATTATGAAAATAGTAATTATAGTTTACTTTTTAATGAGATAATCTTATTATTACATTGAAGGATAACATTGCAGAACTTGCGAAGAAACTACTTTTGTTATATATATTTGAAAAATGAATGACAAAATCAAAATACTGTTTAAGTATAATAAAACAGTAGGTAGATAATTTAACCAAAGCAAATATAACTGTTATAAGTATGTATAAACAACAGATGATATAATGTTCAGAATGTATTTCCAGTTTTTTTTCTTTTTTAATCATCCGGACCTTTTTTAGAAACTAATTATTTCCAATTCCTGCTCTATAGAACATGTGTAGCGTGTTTTGTGACTCAGGAATTTCACTATCCCACAATTTTACTATACACCTAAGATTAATATCTTGACTCATCTTGACACTTCTCTCCCGTCAATTAATGTTCGTTGTTGGAGTATGTCAAAAATCGGTGTTTGTGTGGGATTCAAGGTCTTATAATAATGATATGTGAAATAGAATAGAGAGTAAATGCTTTCATAAAGCTAAAATGAGATAATATATTGAATTATTGTAATAAAAAAATTAATATTTTTTATAATATATAATATAAACCAGTTTTTTTTATAAATTCAATTTGAGAAAAAATAAATATGTAATAACTTATATAAAAACTTGACACGTGTCTTAGTGATTGACATCTCTATGTAACTTTGTTAATTACAACTTGCAGACGTTTACGAAATGTTAACACTAAATATGTGTAAGCATTCAAATATTGAATTATTTTGATATTATATTGGTGATTCATTAAAATTAAATATTAACCCAATTATCATGTCACTAATAATGGCCACCCAATTATTAAATTATCTTTTGACATTGTACTATATCTTTTTTTCAATTATATATAATTATTATATGATCTTATCGTTGATAATTCGTATGATGCTTACATAAAAAAATATTAATGAGTCGATTAGTAAAGTTATATACCTAAAATAAATATAAGTATTACCTAAACAACCAATTCATTATAATAATTATACCTTCCATATTTATTATTTAAAATATTTATATTTTTAAGAATATAGTATTTATATGTAAAATTTTGAAATAACTTATCAAATGCAACAATTTTGGAACTTAATATATTTTATGTCGATTTCCGAATTTTAAGGCAATTTATATGGAAATGAAATGACTTCGAAAAATATGTCTTTACAATAAAATATTAAAAACTATATATGCGAAATTGTTTTGATATGAAAATTAAAATATTATACGATGTGTTTTATAAACATTATTAATTTTCGGAACCTATAATGGGGGCTTTAATGTAATATTTATGTGGATAAAATTTAACTTGACAAAATTAATATAAATTATCAAAAAGTTTATCATCGGTTCAATATACAAATTTGATTATTCTCCAGGTTTATGAACATCTTTTTATGTCTAATTATGAGCATAGGTTTATACTTTTTTATTTTTACTTGGTTGAGTTTTTGTTTTAATTTGCAGCCAATAATCAAATTGATCCGAATTAATCACAAGAAACCAATTAAAATATTAATTTTTGATACTATTTTATAAATCGTCATACCAAATTCATAGGCTCTGGCTTTGCTTATTTTTGAAGTCTTTACAATCTATTGATAGTTGAAGTAATATTTTAAGTTAAGATATTCAAAGTTTTATATTTTGAATAAATTACATGTATGATTGTTTTGCAGAGATTTGCATGATAAAACTCAAATAAAATATTGAACAAACCATCAGGTAATTAGGTACATATTATGTTTTCAATTACTAAAATCAAAAAGTACTTTTAGATTTAACGTAGGTACCTATTTGCTTATTCAAAAAGCATATTTCATTCTAATTAAATAATTCTATGCATATATTTAGTTTTTTATTAAACATAGCATATTAACTACCTGAACTTTAATTATAAATTAACAATAGGTAACCTTAAAAATATATAGGTATAAATATTATTTAATGGAAAATTGTATTGATTTAGAGATGTACTTACTGAGATTTGTACTGCAGGAACCAATATGCCTATATATATATATATGTGGTATTGTGATTTATTAAATAGTATCAAAAATTAGTTTTAAAGAAGTTAAAAGTTTTATTTATTAATTTACTCAAAAATTAATATTTAAATTTGTTTATTTTGATAAATTCTGTTTGATAACTTGATTGATAAATTTGATTATTAGCTGCAAATTAAAACCAAAACTTAATCAAGTACCTATAATAAACAAATGCTCAAAATTAAACATGAATTTTAAGATGTTTATACTCTTTGATCGTGAGAAATAATTAAATTTGTATAGTGAACCGATGATAAACGTTTTAAAAATTTGTATTAATTTCGTAAAGTTAAATTTGTATTCTCATAAACATCAAAGTCCTCAACTAGGTTCCAAGAATTAATATTATATATCAAACATACCATGTAATATATAATATAATAATATAATAATTTATAATATAAACTAATGAAATAATATACATAATAAGTTTACGTATACGTTTCATACACATAAATTTGTGTTATTGAAAATTGTATTTTCAATTATTATTTATTTATTTTCATTTGGCGCTAAAAAATACAATTGCATTAAAGTATCTAGATACGTAGAAACTGTCATCCAGATATAATTAGGTTTATCTAAAGTATCTCAATAATCAATCAATTATTAGAATAAAATCAAATATTTTGTGTCTGTCTTGTACTCTAGTTCATCTATTCCTCAATTTGATAACATATTACCACCTTATAATCAAGGCCGTAGCTGGAATTGTTATTTTATTTATTTATTTTTTTTTTTTTTTTAGGGGGGTTTAAAAAATTGAAAAAGCTATTACCATGTTTATTACAAAATCGTATTACATAATAAATCGCATATGAAAACATAAAAAAAAACGTCGGGGGAAGGTGGTTTAAACCCTTAAAACTCTCTTCAGATACAGCCTTACTTATAATAAATACTTTCAAAAATTATCATTGAAATTGTTTTAATTATTATTAATAACAATTAATCTCAGCAATATTTAATATTTTAAAACTTAGTAGCGAAAACCAATTAATATCAAAGATAAATATTTGAAATATACGTGTATAAACTCAAATGTACTATAATAAAATAAATATATATACAATTTTCGTTTCATATGAAATATCAAAGTTAGAAATACCTACTGTTAATGTAAACACAAATTAAAAATATAAAATTTAAACAGTATTTCATTTTTATGTCTCTTATATAATGCGGTCAAATGTATTTTTTTATCAATTTTATATTCCAATATACAAACATTTTACAGTTGTATAAAAATTTAAAAAAATATAATCTCAAACTATTTAGTATGTTATTATATTTAAAAGCATTTCACAATTTTTAACATTTTGGTTTTTTTTTTTCTTATAATTTAATTGATTGATAAACTAATTATTATTATTATTAAATTAATAACAACATGGTAGGTATTGTCAATCTAAACCATTATATTTTTATATATTTTTGTTTCGAGGAAAAACATTTGAGAAATTTGAAAAATTAGCTAAATAAAGTACCAACTAGATGCAATTTAGTACGGAAAGCACACACTATATGTAATAATTATATGATTATTTCAATCTGAAATCGTACTTTCAAGCAAAAAAAAAAAAAATCATTGTAAAACCAATAATATATTCTTCGCTACGCTCTAAAAATAAAATTGTTAAACATTATATATTACATATAAATATGATGTTGTGTAGGAATAAAGTCATATTGTAATAATTTGTTATAAAAACTTGAGCTATATAATTTTCGTGTGAACTTATTCGTCACATCACAAATACCGTATATTATCTGTATTTATATTATTCAAGTAAATCTATCCATTGTAGAATTCATTCGTAAAGTTTAATAAAGTTTTCAATGCTATATTGAGCGAATGGGCTATGGTATTTAGAATAGTCGAATGTTGACAATGTTTGAAATTCTTGCCAAAACTTCTGTAAAAGTGCGTATGCGGTAAAAAATAAATATAAAAAACTATCATTATTATGCGTGATATAAGATATAACTATAGCATTATCATAAATATCGTATTTTTTTCTGTTTATTGGTCCAAGAACCTGAAGAACCCCTTTACATAAATTTCTTAAAAAACAAAAACTGTACGTTAACATATACTTCGTCATAAGTTAACTAAATTGAATTTCAAAAAACAATTGTATTAACATTTATATATGTCTTTGACATCAGTAATAAGTATAACGTTCAATTCAAGCAATAATTTGTAGACTTTTTTTTAAGTGATTAAAAATTCTAACAAAATATTTCCATTACATTTTAATAATTATCTACTTAACTTCTTTAAGGAAAACTTGATACCTATATTATTTTTAGTTTTTATTTTCTTGTATAAAAATATTTGAGAAGTCACTTATTTAAAAATTATTATTTTTGCGCTAGATATCATCAGATGATGTTACTCATACGGTATCTACATTTACTTAAGTTAAAAAAATAAATAATATAGTTATAAAAAATTGAATTAGGCGACTAATTTTTTTAAATCAGTTAATTTTTCGCTATGCTAAAATTTAAAATGGTATAGTAACTGTACTGGGAATTTTACCATACTGTTAAATTAGCTTTTACGTTTTATTATGTTTATTATGTTTTATATGGTTTTACGGAAAGAGTCGGAAATTAATAATTTTAAGAAAATAGTTATTTTTTAAAATTCTGATTGTTAACCTTTAATTATTTTTTATGATAAATGATAATAATTATAGTACTTATATTAATCAATATTCAATATTTCTTGATTATTAAGAAATATTACGTATTCATGTTATACAATATCAAAAATATATTATTTTTAGAATATATATTATGCAAATTAATGAATGGAAATCTAAAATTTCGAACAATTACAGCATGGATTACAAAACTTAATTTGTCATTGTTTTTATTAAAATTAAGATGAATTTGAAGAGAAAGTGAAGTCATAAGCTATAGGTAAAGAAGGTATAGCTATAATGAACCAATAATATGATATACTCGTATCTACCAAATTGAAAATATTATACATAAGCTATTTACATCCGTTCAATAAATCTATTGAGGTGAAATTATCAAATGATGTACCAATTAAACATAACCTAACCTAACATACAAGTTTTAAATACGACTTAATATTAGTACTTATACCTAACTATTATCGTACTGTAATGACATGTATAGCAAAAAATTTCGTATAGATGATTTATTTGATACTTATCCTATATAATATTAGAAACTTCCAAGTGATTTCTAGTGTTTATCTTCGCGAACAAAATGTTGTATACTTTATACAAAAATAAATTTTTAAGTTTTTCCGTATTAAATAGTATGTATTTAGAGTAATTAATAACAGACTATTGCTATACTACTCATTTTATCGAAAAATTAACTTTTTTCTTCGTGTTAATTTGGGTATTTATTAATTTACTTCATTTAATCATATTTTAGTAGTTTAGTATGACTAAACTATTTTGGATTTAACTTAACTAAGTATAAACTTATGATACTAAAATTGGAATTTTAGATTCTGAGCGGAGCAAAGAATGTATAGTTTTTACAAAGATGTTTTTTTTTTTTTTTATATATGAAAACATTTTTTCGGGTAGAAATAATGGTTCAAATACCATAAATAGGGTATGTAAATTTCTATAGTAAATTATATCATCTTGGTACATTATAAAGCACATTTTTCAAATTTCTTAAAAAAATTTTCTTTAGGAGAAGAAAAAATACCAAAAAATGGTAAACATTTTCCGTAATTTTTAATTATTTATTTCGTGATAACTAATTTAGTTTTGATTGTAGGAACTTGAACATTTTTTTGAGTACTAATATAGGTAATATTTACGTTTGGTAAAATTTTGGAACGGATTGATTGATTTTTTAGTTAAATATAGAGTTTTGAATTTTTTCCAAAATGTTTAATATCACTAGCAATTTTCGGTTCAAGAATATGAAATTTTTATAAAAGGCTACACATATAGGAACTATTTAATCATTTTACAAAATATTTTTAGTATTGTGAACGACAATTTTTATCATTAAATGATAACTTCTTGAATTTTGGATTTTACATTTATTTTGAATATTTACACATGTAATTACACTCGTGGTAAGATTTTGGAATGGATTATTAGTATAATATATTGTAATACATTGAGATTCATTCAGAATCGTATTTTTTAATGCAATATCATTAGATTAAAATCGTATTAGTTATTGTAAACAACAATTTCTTCGTAGACCGAAGAGACGAAGGTGGAACATCCTAAATTCACCTTCCTGCTTTTTTCAATTTAATTTTCTTGTTTTCACATTAGGTAAATGCTATATTTACTTACAATATAAGTCTTACATAGATTCTCACGAACACTATGCAAATGTAGAATAAAGTGTTTTAAAAACAATTCTATATAATATCTAAAACTATAAAGTATTATCCATACCAATATGGTAATACAACATTTTAATCAACTTGTACTTACAAACAATTAGGTTAACAAATAATCGATAATCTTCCGTTTATGAGACATAAAAGCGTGCACTGACATGATATTGATGTACAAAGTATGATTACACTTGTGTATAATATTTATTTTCTAATCGACATCGATTATGGTCTTTGACAAAGTACAACGTTTGGTTGCTCTTATTTAAATAATTTTA
The DNA here is from genome assembly GCA_013282895.1 of Eriosoma lanigerum. Lineage (NCBI taxonomy): Eukaryota > Metazoa > Arthropoda > Insecta > Hemiptera > Aphididae > Eriosoma > Eriosoma lanigerum. The sequence continues at coordinate 55,667,802 of CM023357.1, read as the reverse complement.
CCTCGTATCATATTATTATTGACGGCTATACCTACTTACAAGGAAAACTATCGAATATATCTAAGTCTTTATTTTTCCATTCAGAGAAATTCTATTTGAAATCTTCTACGAAGTTGTATTATAATTATTGTTCTTAACTTTAATAAAAATATATTTTACAATGTAAATAATAAATAATTGAATTGTATCACGAAATCCGAATTCCGCTCGATTTGATGTCAAGTCGGTTTGGATAGAACGAGATTAAAATATAGTATGTGTTTTATACCACTGGGCATACTTGCATAATTTATTTAAAAAATTAATTAAGAACAATTTATTAAAACACTAGATATTAATAATAATTTTAATATTTTAGTTGTATAAAGCGAAAAAATATTTAGGTTCTGTTTTTGTTTTTATTTAAGATGATTATTATTACCTAATTACGCTTGCTTTTTTATGATTTTATTAAAGAAGTTGTTATTTTGTTTTATAATCTGTAAGTATGTACATTGTCATATAATAATAGTGTATTGTATAAATTATAAAAGTGTTTCTAAATTTATTTTATGTAGTTCTATCATAAAAAAGTTAAAAAACACTGATTTACACATTATACTATATAAGGTCCATAAAATGAAAACCATGGTTTAAAATAAAAATTGTATCTTACTCACATTTTTACAAATATTATAATGTTAATAACTATTGTAGATATCATAAAAAATTTTATCCAGATTTTAAACAATAATTTACAGATAATCCTAACAGGTACAAGCAACTAAAAAATGTTTAAATTTAATTCAAAATATGTTTTTTTATTTATACTAATTTCTATTAGTTATCGCACTATTTTTTTTGGAATTTATTATTATTACTTTGTATAAACTTAAGTTTTCTACATTTTTTAATCTTCGTGCAGTATACAAAAAAAAACTTTTTTTATTATTATTACTAACAAGGTGTATAATGCAATCGAGGTATAATAAATTACAATATCAGATCCTGTTGGGTTTTGAGTACGGTTCAACAAAATATGTTCACTCTTTACAAAAAAAATAAAAATAATAATAATAATAGTAACTTTATGGTTTTAATATGTGTTGAACAGTAACAAATGTTCGTGTTTTATAATATTATATATTGTTTAAGTATCTCGTAATGTTTTTTGAATTTATTTGTTTTACAATTATTATTACAAATTTCTTGAAAAAAATTGTTTATATTATAATAATATAGTAACATTATATTTATATTTAAAAAAATCGTTTAATTCGATAGAATTTTGTATAAGTGTACATGTAATTTTATGTTTAAAATCCATATTTTATTAAAAATACTGAAAAAATGATTAACCTATTATAATTAAATTAATTTTGTTATGTGTAATGAATGGTATGACAAATCAAAAACCATTGTTATAAATTATAATTTTTATACGTATCAGGATTGTTATTATTATTATTATTTTTTTTTTAAATAAGCCACGGCAGCTTGGTTATTGGTTGTTAGTGAACAATTAATTAATGGTGAGACGGATACAAAATGAGGGGATGTTTAGAAGTTTACAAAATTATAAATTATATTGTTGAATTTAAAAAATAAAAATAAAAATAAATAATAAAATTAAGTAATAAATATATAGAAGATAGATGTTTTATGGTTTAAATTTCGTTTATTAGTTCGGCTTCTTTTAGGAACAGGAGAGTCTTTTCGGTTTCCAGTGGATCCAGTCCATTGGGATCTGACTTCATTGGGGAGGAAGAAGTAACTTTTTTCTGGGTTCTACGTATGTTAGACATTCTGTTAATATGTGTTTGATAGTGATCAATGTTAGGCACATGGTAGAATCTTTTTTTCCCATCAGGTAGTTATGTGTTTTTTAAGTATGACCATTACGTAGTCTATTTAAGATTACCTCCTGTTTACGTTTGACCATATCATTAAAAGGGGAAGGTGCAACAGTTTTTTTTCCGAAATTATTATTATGACTATTATTGATAATAAAAATGCTAAAATCGAATATAAATTCATAGAAATTTTTTCAACATTTAAGTTAGTTTTTATTTTACTCGTTTCTTTTTGCCTACATACCTATTAATTATTTATAAATAATTAATATATGTAATATTAAATAATTTTAACTATAGGAATGGACATTCATTTATAATTTATATTGTTCATAGACCTGTGTCGTTATTCATCTTGTGGTCGAATTATTATTGTATGTATTAAAATGCAGCTGATATTAGTAATTACTAATTTCTGCAAGAAATTAGCATAACAAAATCTTCAAACTTATATAAATCGGATAATACAAATCAATTATGATTTAAATAGCTATTCTGCAGTAGATATAATAATTTCAACAGGAATAATCATAATACCAATCAGGAATGCTCGATATTGTATAACTAAATAATTTAATATTAAGTATATATTTACTATTGTTATAATTAATGAATATTGCACAACGTGTACATATTATTATTATTAATTGACGAAAACGCGCAACTTGTATTTATGTAGGTGCACAGATAAAATTACAATTATTTTACCAATATTATAGATAAAATCATTTAAAATATTATTTGTTACCAATTCATGAATAAAATAAGGATATTATTTATCATTTTTTGTTATATAATTGAATGTTTATGTACAGTTTAAGAAGAAATATCAGCAAGACAACCACGCAGTTACCAAATACCTTCAAAGTTAGGTTCGTTTCGCTGTTCCTACGAGTAAGCATCTCATCGTATTTTACATCTGACAAACGAAGTAGGCTTTGTAAAGAAAAATAATATAATTTAATATAAACTCGTAGTTTTGAGTGAAAAAATAAAAATAAAATAAAAAAGAATACAACTCTCATTAATTATATTTTGCATTTATGTACATATAAGCACTGATGGATCCGCTTTCTTTCAAATTCGACATTCTTTATCACACCGAAATAATATCACATCATTGTTGCAAAATAATTGCAATGCCATATATATTATTCTGACTGGTTTTTTTTACAAACGTTTTTTATGCTCAAAAAATAAAATGTTTGTGTTATTCCTGAGACTGAATACAAGTAAGAATAAGTCATATATTATGTATGAGTATGTAATACTCACCAGGCAAATAATAATTGTATCGATTCGAATGTTAAAAATGGAAGTATTAATACGAATAAACGTATTATTCAAACATGCATATAAAATCCAGAGAAAGTCAATAAGACTAGAATATAAATATGGGTTCATTATTAATAGAATTACACATGTACCTACATAGATTTTCTCCGAAATAATTTAAAATATCTCGCAAATTTAAATTTTCAATTTTTTTATCAAAAAAAGAAATATCATTAGGATTATCGGTTAGGTATCTCAACGACATTCATATTGAACATTCAGAAAGGTATTGGAAACGGAAAACTTAGAGATAAAAGATTGACACTAGGAATAATCTTATGGAAAACAATCTAACGCGAAAAATACCAAGAGGTAGACCTCGGCAGTGATGGTACGATGCAGTTAAGAAAACCCCGAAGAAAATCAATCCATTGCTGTATGTGGAAATAGCGTTGGATATGGAAAGATGGAAGAACGTGTTGGAAACGTTGATGGTACTAAATGGACCACTATAAACCCAAGAAGAAGGAGAAACTTTTGAAGTGGGTAGCTTACTTTTGTGCTTATCTTCTGCACGCCTCACATTGATCGAGTGAAAAGTATTAAATTCGTCATATTAAAAATACCATTTTAGATGTTTATTATGCCCACAGCATCTTATAATACTCGTATAATAAATAAGAAACATTATTTTTCTGAATTATGATAATTTGTAAAAAAAAACCTTATAGTTTCCATTTGACGAAACAAAATTGAATCACCAAATAAACTTAAAATAGCATGAGAAGACTATAAGTAATAGGTATACTTATACATTTTTAAAAAACTAAAATAATATGAATATACATTTTTAATACTAAAAAGGGAGAGTCTTCGTGTTTGGTGAAAAAATTATAATATATAATTTATTATATTGTTAGGTACAAGTAATATTTTTTTATTATATCATAAGTTTTTAGTAATTTTCTTAAAAAATATATTTTTTTTATTAATTATTATTCGTAGAGTTTACGTTACCCAAGTTAAAAAAAATTGTCTTTCGATCTTAAGCATTCGAAAAAATAAGGTAAAATTTTATAATACCATTCGATTTGATTATGTTATACTGTATTAAAAATAAGAAGACATTATTAGTTACGATTTACAATATAATAATACGCGTTCGTTTTTTTTTTTTTTACTCTGATATTCGAGAATCTTCTAAAATGAAATATATATATTATTATTTAAAAATGTGATACATAATTTTTACATGTTATAATAATATTCCTCTTTTGTAATAGTGATTATTTTTATATTTATTTTTATTGCTTAATTAATTATCATTATAATTATATTTAACAATAAAGTTTACTCCAAAATTAAGAAACAGCATTTTGTATTAGGTTTAACAATATATTATTATTTTACACAAATGGCAAATGCACTTAACGGAATAAAATTTATTGTAAGTAATACCCCAAAATCGATAATTCACGTAAGTAAAACTAGGAGTGACTAAAAGGGGTTTACATCTTTTTTGGTAAACATATCGAAATAGAGCCAAATACTAAACAAATTGAATTTTATTACACAATAGTTAAAACTAATTTTTCATTTTTGACACTTTTTTGTTCTCAAATGCACTTTTACTTGTTTTATATGATATAATCAAGTATTAAAGTAACAGAGTGTCCTAGATTAATTTACTAATTAGAATATCTCTGGAAAAAATAACAATTTTTGAATGCTTTTTTTCAAATTATTATTTAGCAACGGACTATAATATTAACTTTATAACTTATTTAAAACTGACTTCTTGAAAAAAAAACCCTTTATTTTTTAAATTATGTAAAATTTGAAGATAGGTATTTTTAAATGGTATATGTATATGAGAATTTTGTTGCGTGGATCTCTTAATTTAATCAAGATTTCGATTTTTAGGAATTTTTACTTTTATTGAAGAAATGATATTTCTGACATCTTTATTTTTAATAATTTAATATTTTAATATCATGACACGTTAAATTTGTTTTATTAATATTATCATGAACACTCTCAGTACTTTTCATGGTTAAAAGTACAAACGGTTGTTGTAGGCTTTTAAAATTGTTTATTTATCAATATTTATCGAAGAATTATTTTTAAATTTGTCACTTAACATAATATTGATAATATGAATTTTGCATTCCTCGATATAGTCACAGATTATATGAATATATACGCTATTATAATGACGAAAGAAATATAATTTTTCCAATAATTAAAAAATTCCAAAAATCTAAATCTTGATTATAAGAGCGATGTGTCAAAATTTATAATTTCAAATTGGACATTTTCATATTTTACACCACTTAAAAAATAAAGAGTTAATTTTTTAAACAACTAATAAAGGTAATATTGTAGCCCATTGCCTAAATAATAATTTGAAAAGAACTAAATTCAAAAATTTAAATTTTTCCTGGAGATATTGAAATTAGTAAATAGATCTGGACACTATATAGTTTTTGTTTATAAATATCACATTACAAACATATATTATTATTCTATAAAACTGTTTGAATGAAAATAATTAGTTTTATTTATATAGATTTGTTTCTAATATTAGTACATTATAATATTATAGTTATTTAAATTATAAATTTAAAAATGTTTTTATCACTTCGTGTTATATTTTAATATGTAAATCACAGTATAATTTTTTATATAATATAAGGTAGGTACATTTATATGATTGTTTTAGTTTTATATTAAATTAGTACATTATACCCACAAAAACGTATATGATTATAAATGTAATAATATTATTACGTTGGTTCACAAATTTAAATATTATAGATAATATTTTAAATGAACACAATCAAAATTATTACAGTTGTGTATACAGGATAAACATTGTAATTTATGTTATTAAAATCTTCAAATAATGTTTAGAAAAATAATACTACTCATCTAAACATTCATAATACCATGATATAATTTAAAAATAAATATATTTTGTTGTTATTTTTGTGAACTTAATCAATATTTAATAACTTACAAATTAGGTAATTAAAGCTACAGATTACGATGAGTAAATTAAGCGAAACAATTAAACGAATAATATATATATATATATATGACTATGAGTATATTTTATAATGTATAATATGGTTAACAAGTATATTAAATTGCTATCAAGTTAAACGTAATAATATTACATATTATGTAACTTTAAGTGTGTGAATTTTTGAACATTTCATAATTTAGACGTCAACAAATCGATAAAAGTAACTTACATTTGAATTACACATGAAACTAGAAATCATATAAATTGAGAGAATTAATATCTAAGGTATAATAGAACAATAATATAATTTTGTACACTTCAATTTTAGATCTACATATGATTAGTGTTTAAGGCTGTAGCCCATTATCCTTTCCTACCCCATAAAACAAAAACAAAATTATTTTTTGACACGATTAATAGTATTATTTGATATTTTCTAGTATACAGCTATAGTTATTATTACGAAATTATTTATATACCGTTTTAACAAATAAAAAAATCACACTAAATGGTTTTTGTAAATAAAGTGAGTAATTGAATAGGAAACATTATAATATATAAAGATTAAGTAATATTTAAATGTTTATTAACGGGACATACATATTCGTAAATTGTATATCTGTGTATTGAATTAGTGTAAGTTCATACATTTTGTTTTTAACACAAAAGTTTGACCAACGGTACTTTTTAACACCGATGTTATTCATAAATTATACTAAGCCGAGATTACTCGGGGCAAATATATATATTATCTGATTAAAAATATTATAAAATTCTGACATTACTTTTACAATTTTTCTAATAAACAATTTTACTATTTTAATGGAACTAAATAATATAAATTCATATTTAATTTGAATACGATTATAATAAAAATAAAGTTTACTTACCTATTAGTAAAATAAAATCAAAAATCAAAAATATAATTTACAGAATTGTTTGTTTTTTAAATATTATGTTTAATAACCAGTGGTAAATATTTATACAAACTTATTAAAATATAAGTATGTACATGCTTCCCCCCTGAAAAAAATAAAAAAATAATTCCTACATAAAGGAAAGTGTTCAAAAACTCATGCGAAAAATAATTATTAAATTATACCCTTTAAAATGGTTAAATATTTTTCGGAGTTGGTTGAGCTAATTTTGTGAATAAATAAGTATTTAGTTTTAATAAATGAAACATGAGTGTAATCATTATTTAATACTCCATTAGTCGCATTTTTAGAATTATTTAAACCGGATATAAGTTTTTTTAATTAATTAAATAAAATGCGATAGACTTTTAATTACCTAAGTAATATTCATAAATCTCATTAAAAATTCACGTGATAATTCGTAAACTTATACTTAAAATATAATAATATGTACGAGCTTCAGTTATGTTAAAATCAAAAACTCAATTTGTGTATGTATCTGTTAGTATATAGGTGTATTTAGTTTATATTCACAGAGAAAATATTTAGTAAAATTAAAATAATACGTTTTTAAAAAATGTTATTTTTTTCAAAGTATTTATGTTTTTTATTATAATAGTTAGTTCGTCGTACATTTTATATAATTAGTAGTAGTAGTAGTAATTCGATATACTTTAGAGCAAATAAATTCGAAAGGTACGAGGTACAGTTACCTAAGTTTAATGAACATATTATGTAATCTTCGTAAACGTCAAAATTCAAATGACAGGAGAAGCCAAAACCACAGGGGTTGTAGACCATTTTATTCTCATGTTTAACAACTCATTTCATCACGATCAGATCTAGTTTATGTGACAACATAAATTAGGGTTAAAGAAACTTTCTTACAGCATAACAGTATTACCATATTTGTAGTATTTTTAAACTATAAAATAAAATATTTGACTCTTTGATATTAACAATAATTATAATTAAAACAAATAATATATTATATTATATTGTTAATTTGTTATAGGAAAAAGTTTCATACACAAATATCATCGTTTTCTTTGAACAATAAGTATATACAATATTTATGCACATATATTTAAAAAGATTTTAAAAAAGGATAATATACTAAACACGTGCATCAGTTTAAATATAATTTAGTGCACTTCAAAGAAATAAAAAGAAATAAAATTAAAAAAACTAGTATAAGGTAAAATATAGTTCGAATAAATCATTTGCTTGTTTTATAACTAATTTTTATTTACTGTTTTATATTATACTTTAAATTTTAAGTATAAATTGTCTTTAAATAAATCTTACTTATTTATATTATAACACGTTCCAGAACTCTAACTTACTTATTAATTTCACAAAATAGTGATATATTTTACATCATATAACCATTTAATAAATTTAAATGTTATACGAAATTTAAAATAAATGATACGATCAACGTGAACCCGCGGATTTTGTTCGGATATTTTAAAATAGAATTTCCAAAAATATCAAGAATAGATAAATATTATCGAAAGAATATAATATAAAATCGTAATAAGTTAGTTTTGGACTTGTAAATGGTATTATAATGTTAAAATGATAAATAAAAAATAAAATAAAATAATTAATATTTTACTGGGTAATTTTTGGTTTTGTATACATTTTGATTATGTCATATTGTTTAGATTTATTTTCTGCCTTAATTACATTATTCAATGTATGATGAAATATCATATTATTATACTTTTTCTGCTGTAATTTATTTTTATTTGACATCACATATTATTATTTTCAAAAATATGGCAGTTAAATTCGTTACACATTTGTATGGGTTATACATGAAATTAATTTAAACAAAACATTATTTTAAGTGTTATAAAATAATTTAAAAAGTACATTTTTATTTCGTTACACCAGTAAATATGACCTATGAACGTATGTAAAACCCAAAAATTTCCTAATAAATCTATACGTACTGGATATTTTTTTTCAGTTATTAAAATAATACTGAGTGTTATAATATATGAAGATATATAGATAATCAATGTTATTTTAATTATTTTTTTAAAAATTATATTTTTTTAAAGAAACTTAAGTTATTATACTACTATAAGAGAATTTAAAAAATATACAAACTGTAATCTTAGTATTAAACAGGAAAAATTGTCATAAAATGTATTGTATTTTTATTTGATAAATAAAAACTTGGAATATTAGTTGTACAATAAAACTTTAATATGATGGTGTATAAGTTATAATTACTATAAGTAAGTAGTAAAATATAGAATGTTTATTTCTTCGAATTTTAATGTAATAACGAGGTATTGCATTATTATATTAATTATGTGATTTATGATTAATTTTATAAGTATATGATTTTTTTTTTAAAAAAACTGTATGTTACATTAAGGTATATTTTTGTTTAAATTTAAACGGGAATACAATGAATTTTACATATCCATTTATAGAAGGGACCTTCAAAAGTATACTAAATATATTGTAGTCAATGCAATCGATAAAATGTTCACAAAAACATAGGCAGTTTTTATTTTTGTTCAAAAAATAGTTTGAACATACTAGAGTAAAAATATAAATATACTATAAATAAAAATTGTATTTTATTTTTTTTAAAAGTCAGATAATGCAAGTATAGCTCTTTGAACTCTATTTACAGCTCCCATGGTTAGTCATGTTAACTAGTATTAACACAAGTGTTTACCACGAACGTGCGAATTTTAAAATATAATCAAATATTTATTATCTAACGTATTATTTTCGATATTATATTATAAAAGTATAAAATCAATCGCTAATTTTATCTGTATAAATATTGGATTGTTTAAAATATTTTATAATATTGTACGATAATGCCAAAATAACTAAACAGTTTTTATTTTATTTCCTTAGTATTTTTGCTCTCGGTAAACCTATTTCCGAGCTCTAAAGAACATCGAAAATAAAAAAGTCATTACACTTAACAATATTACGTACCAATACAATTTTTCGAGTAAAAACTTACCACTGGCTACGGCAGCGTACAAAAAAATTACAGTGACCACTAGAAACAATTCCATCACTGTAAATGGACGACTCCAATCATTTATAATTTCTCATCTGAAAAAAAATATAACCACGCATTAGAAACGTTATCGTGATTAAAATATAGCTAAAAGGTATCACAATGATTTTACTAATATTAACACGATTCGGATAGATTTATATATTTAAATCATTTAAATTTCTAATACATTTATTAACTTTAATATTTTCATTATTACCTGTTGTTTATTATATTTATTAACTAATATTTATTTAATGTTAGGCTTTAACATTTAATTGTTTGTTTAAAACATATTTCATTAATACATTTATCGAAAAAAATATATATTCTAAAAATAAATAAAATAATAACTTTAAAACCATTTACAAATATTTAAACAAAAGTATTTAAATATTAATAATATTATGACTTATTTGTCAAAATATTATTAAATATATACAATTTTGTCTTAATAACTGTGCTTTAAATAGTATTTAAATAAAAGATGACATTTTTTGTAATATTTTAAATATATATTACTATGTATTAAATAATTAGTTAATTTGTAATAACGTGAATACATTAAATAACACATTTCATTATTATACATTTATAATAAGCATTGATCCTTTACACCAAAATATTATTGTAAAATATTATTGTTTACATATTCGCAAATTTTATTTTCATTAATATTTAATAAATGTCTCATAAGAATCAAAAGAAAATATAATTACTATACATTTTATATTACATTTATTATTTTCCCATTAACTTGATTTTATTTAATCAAAAATTATTAGATTTTATTCTTTAAAGTAAAAATTCCATAATTTCTATGGTGTTAAATAATTTAAAATACTATAAAATATTCTGTTTGCTTAAACAACGGGGTCTCAAAAAAAAATAATATAAAACGTATTCAGTATTCGTATTTAAAATCTTTTTGAAAATTTGTATTTGCATTTGTTATTTAAAATTCAAATACCAACGGATCGTTGGTACATTGACAATTGACGACAACATTGACGATGTCAATATTTTCCTTACTTAAAAAAAATGATAAAATATACAATAACTTCATCATTTTACGAAAAAATATATAAAACTAGAGTAATGCGAATACATTATATATCATATAGAAATTATCTTACTTTTAGAATTAAAAATATTGTTAGTACCTAGGTAAATAAAAATACTAATCGAAAATCAAAATAATATGTATTCAATTTCGAGTACCTATGTTCTTAATAATTCTTAAATATATTATTTTTATTACCTAATTTTAAACATTTTAATAAAACTAATACCTCTATTATAATAATATGCTTGGTTTGGAATGTTTTGTGTCTAAATAAGATTCTCATTCGAGAAACATACGAGTAATAATAATACATGTCTACACTATATTGTAATAACATCACTATATGTATTATAAAAATATTATGTCATGCATAACATTCATACGAACCGTTTGGTTTGAGAAATTCCTGAAACGTATAGGTATGTGCTATGTGAAATTATGTGATAATATATAAGCAAAACCGTAGGTACTGTAAATTGTCCGCTCAATCTGGTATTATTAAAATGTATTTTATTATAAATAATATTTTTTTTAAAACATTAAAAATATTTTTATATCAATTAATTTAGAATGAAATAAAATTAGGTACTAACTATTTACTTCATTAGTAGAAATACCATATTTGTGTTATGTTTTTATGATGTTTATAATGATCTCTAACAGAATAAACAGAGATCAAATTTTTGCTTTTTGTTTGCGTTTTTTTCAAAATAAAATATTTGTTTTTCAACTTCTTCCTTCAGCCTACTGATACTTAAATCCTTCTAAGCTGCCAAAATCAATCATTTCCATTATCTCTGTAAAATAACACTTTAATTGATACATTAATTTCCACCACCCACATGTCTTCTCTACTATATTTTTCCATTTCATTTGTAGTCTAACTAGTGTTTTTTTCTTGTACACCTATGGTTTAATATTATGTTCTTTTCGGCCCTCCATAAGTGTTCAAACTATTCTATTCAGTCATTATATATGACACTATGACAGTATATTTCGTTTTCCATACAGCTAGTTTTTCAACTTGAAAATATAAAAAGTGGGAAGGTCGAATCTGGATGTATCTCATTCGTTCCTTCGGTCCTCGGAGAAATTTATTATATATTCTCAAAGATTTTCAAAGATTTTAATGCAATAACATTGCATTCGGAAATACGATTCTGAACGAAACTCAATATAACAAACTAATAATCCTATTCAAAATTTTACTATGTGTCTAAACTACCTATGAGAATACTCAAAAACATTTACAAGTCCATACGTTCAAAATTGCATTAGTTCACACAAAATTATAAAATCAATTTCGTCAAAATTCGTCATGAATTTTGCCGTTTTTCCGTTAATTTTTAGTAGTTTTTCTTCTCTCAATGAAAAATTTTTGAGATCTTGAAAAAAAAGCTAAATAAAGTATCAACAAGATGCACTTTTCTACTGAAAATATACCATATTCGTAGTAATCTGACCATTATTTCTACCCGAAATGGTTCTTTTAGACATAAAAAAAAATCATTGTAAAACCAATACATTCTTCGCTTCGCTCAGAATCTAAAATTTATATTTGTAACAATTTGGTTTTATTTAAATTTTTTCCTTAACATTTGTAAAATGTGGACTTCCCTGGTTGTTGCACAGAACCAGTCTAATATTAAAATGATTTTATTATCATAGTTTAGATTTAAGTTTACAAGATAAAATTATAAACATGATTTATTATAAAAAAAAATATTATAACAACTATTAAGGGGAAAGGAACGAACTATCAGTATATTATATTGTATTATATTGAGTTTCGCTCAGAATCGTATTTTCTTATGCAATGTCATTGTATTCAAATTTTAATTACAACAAACCACTAATTTCTCCGAGTTCCGAACGGAAAATTAAGGAATCATATATGTTTTATTTTTTTTTTTTTATATTGTTATAACGGAGAAAAAAATAAAACAGAAAATAAATATATTAACTTGTTTCTATGCAACTATCTCCATGACAACCAAATATATAATGGATGATAAATTGATGATATTTTAATAAATTAAATCAATATATTTTTGTTTATCGATATCTGTTTTCGATTTGTTTATCATGGTTATGGTCGCATGGAAACAAGTCAGAAAAATTCAGTAACGGATAAAAAATTGTATTCCGCTCAAAATTATAATATCTATGTTATAGAACATTTCTGACCTAACTATGCTGCCTTATAGTATTTTAATTTCAAACTTTCAATCTTATCGGTATCTTCTTGACACACAAAACCCCATCAATCTCCATATCATTCATCTATACTATATCTTACTTTATTAATTATTTAAATATTACTATTCAATATGTATTTTGAATTAAAATACTAAAAACATATTAAAACTAATTTTAATTAGAACTTTGAGGTTATCATATTATAATATAAACGAAACAGAAAACATATTATTTATTTATTAACTATTACGCTTAAAACATTTTACAAAATTTCATATGAACTTTATTTAATTTGTTTAATTGCAAAGCTTTAAGTCTTTCAAGTAGTTTTGCGTACTTACGTTATCTTTTACTTTTCCAAACAGAAAGCTGTAAATGTTAAAACTTTATCGTTATGAACTTATTTACAATTCGGTTCGTCTTCAGCAAAAATGTAATCTATATGGGTTCAATAAAAATCTAAACATTTGCAGCTTAAAAGTGAGTGTGATATATAATTGTTAGTGGACTTGTTTGTTTTTAAAATAATCTGGACACATATTTAGTACCTATCATTTCCTTCGCTAATTTAATATCTGGTGTTTCAATCTATTCATATACAATTTAGTCTTAGAAAATTAAACATTTATAAAACTTAAAATTATATATCAGAGTCATCTTTTTAAAATTATAAAAAAAATATATAAAATACAATTTAACATCATTGTAATTGCATAAACGATACACACAATTATATTGTGTTACATTTATTTTGTATACAAATAACGAGTACATATTTATGAAATTGTATAAATGAATTTAAATATATATATATAAACATTTTGTAAAACTATTATATAAAACACAAGAGAAATCACTTAATTCTTTACTATATTTTGAATTAGATATGCCATAAACTAAGAGGAAATAACAAATTATAAAATGTAACATTTATAAGTTATAAAATAACAAATATTATTAAAGTAAAAACATTTTATTTTAATTGAATGTATAAAAGAAACGTTATGCATAAATTATAAATTATAATTTATAATATGATGATTTTTGTCCACTTTTATTATGTACCAAAGCATATAGAAAATAACAAATTAACAATCTTCAAAAATGTATTGTTTTAAGAGAATTTATTACCGATTTAGTTTAGTTTCATTATAATTCAAAATACAAAATCAATGTCCAAGTAAATAAGTACCGGATATAATGAGAAAATCGATATAATCGCCCTTAAAATAATTTTAAAGTATGAATAGTACAATACCGTTATAAAATTGTATTGTTAATATCGTTCAATAAATGAATCTAATATACTATTACATTGCTATATATACAATATATTGTTGTAAATTGATTATATATAGTATATTATTTATCTTAAAATATGATTCGCTTGTTTAAAAGATTTAAAGAGCAAAACTCTATTAAGAAAATATTACACCGATGTATTCTATTCAGAGAAAAATATAATTTCGATTAAAACGTTTAAAACCGATAACTTTCGGAAAATAACGTACATTCATACGTTTCGATTTGTTTTTATTATGAAAACAAGAAAAACAAACTGCTTTGAAATCACATACCGTGGTATGGAAAGAGTTAAAACTTTATAGTTATTGCGATTTTGTCGATATAGCGTGACGGATATTGTTATACTTTTCCTGAGAGAAAAAAAGCAACGATATGACTGCAATATATACGTTGTCACTGTTGGTTGGGAAAAAAGGGGAAGCAACGCTGGAGATTTATATGTAGAGATAGTGACACGCACAACGATCGGAATGACTTATGTTCCTTATACGATGCATTCACGGTAATATATTTGCGGTGGAATTTAAGCATAGTAAACATTTCCCCGAGCACAAGGAATACGAATTTTACGTTATTTTCGTCTGTTGCTCTATATGGACCAGTGATATTTATTTCAAGTTTTCAGTGATAATTATACCGTGCCCACGCGTAATATTTACCGGCTACTATAGCAGCTGTTACACAAACGTAACCTTTGAATATTAAAATAAATGTACACTATAATAATATGAAGTCTTTGAATTCGAAATTTTTTTTTAAAAAAAAATCGTTTTTTTCATCGTCCGATATGTGAAACAAAACCTTTTGTTTTTAAGCTCTTTTCCGATTGAAGTTCAGTTAATTACAAACTTTAAATCATTTTTATGTTTTCGTAACAAATTATTGGATAACGATAATGTTTTTTTTTATGTTTCAAGATTTTACAGCCGGACTGTCTACACATTAATAACAATAAATATTTCAAGATCTTAAAACGAACGACATGATAATATTATCACATTGTTATTTAATATTACACGACCATTGTAGTGTTACGTTTAAATCAGTGTTTGGAGATTTATTTGTTCTCGTTATTATTTCTCAACTGATAAATAAATATATTCTTATTCCTCGAAATATCCAAATTTAAGTGTAAATTTAATTAAAATAAAAAAAAAAAAAAAAAAAAATAATTAAAAAATTAATAAAAAAAAAAAAAAAAAAAAACAATTGCTTGTGTTGTCATAATGAGAACATCTTTAATGTTATATAAAGACGTAAAATAATGAATTTATAACAACAAAAAATGAAAACCAATTGAATTTTTTAAAAAATATATATATATAGAATTATATTTTATAGAAATGTATTCATTCAAAATATAAACTCATTCATTACACCTTGAAAATAAATTAATGCATTCATGAACAAATCACACTTATAAAGAATAATAAATTCCTATGTTATTAAACACTAGTTGGAATATACGTAGGTATATATATATATATATATTCTCAAATATTATTTATTCGTTATTCATTTTTTACGCCCAATCAAACCTGGACGAATCTGACATTTACACAAACAAAATATATTATTCAAATCGAATACCATTTGAGCATAATAATTTGGGTAAAAATAACAAATTGAATGTCATATTATTATGGACTTTAATTTTATACAAAATAGGAATGAATATTTTGAATTGTCAGGACTGCAGCTTAATATTTATATTTTGGGAATAATAATGCCCGTAATTTATTGATGACGTTATTAACTTACATTAATAATTAAACGTTTTTAAAATAGTTTTGTAATAAAACTTTATACTTAAAAAAAAAAAAAATACGGTTCATTATATCGACATTTCAATTAAAATAAGATATACACGTAGAAAAATATAACGGTAAATAACCCTTTAATATGCTTTAAAAATGTATAATTATATATTGTTTATCTTTAAAACATAAAGTCATAAATATTATTCGAAAAAAATATACATGTATTTTACCTATTAATATATATCGGATAAATATTAATTTTATTCATCCGATATATATATCTATTTTCAAGGATTACATAGTGCCATAGGGTAGTCAATAAATATTTAGAACTATTAATTTTTATAATTATTAATTTTAACTATTATTTTTAACTGTTTTTTATTATTAATTTATTAATATAAACTACATTCTATATCTCAAATACATCATCACTTATCAATATAGTTTGTAAAACAATAGCATCTATACCAAAATTCGAGTAATTCAATATTAGGCAAAATATGTATTATCATATAAGATAATCGTTCTTCTAAACAATTAAGGGGACGCCGTGCCCGCATATTTTGCTGTAATTCTATCTTTGTCTATCCAATAAAAAATATAACAAACTCAAAGCCACGTAGAAGTTTAATTGTGTACGCGTTTGAGTTAAACTTACAGTTTATACACATATTATACAAATTAAATATAGAAACATTTTCGATGTTCTCTCGAGGACTTTTGGGAAAATTTCATCTAACAACATGCTTATTTATTTATTTGTATTTTTTCAAATAACTATAAATTCATTATTAGAAGACAATTTTACAAAAATTCCACGAGATAACAGAAATATTTAATCTGCAAGTTAAAGGTAACAATAAATAAAATTCTATGTGATTTTGATAAATCGATTTCTTGTGGGATTGACGCAGAAAAGAAACTTGAATGTTGAGACAGTAATATTTAATTAGAACATTTATATATTAGACAAATGAATTATCTATCACAAAAATAAATTATAATAAAGATTGTATTATCTACTAACTGTTAATATTTTTAAAGTTCTAAATTCTAAGAGATATCGTGTTTTAGCAATTTATTATATGATTATTTTGAATATTTAACATGCATCAGCTTTGGTTATTGAAAATTGATTTATGCAAATCTTTTTACCATTAAAAATATTTTAAAATTATATAAACATTAAACCGTTTTTTAAGCTTAATAATTCAAAAAATATTATTTAAAAAAAAAATTAAAACAACGCGACAGCGTTAGATCATATCTAACGTGCAGTATAGAAAATTAACCCTATAAGATTAAGAATTGTGACGTTAAATATATAACTATACTACTTATAACTATAATAAAAAAACTGAAAAAGTTACAAGAGATTGACATATCCATTATAAAATATTTAATAAAATACAAACTATTGCCAAAGTCATATCACCGTTAATTGGTTTTAGAAAATATTCTATAAATTTAATATGTTAATCTCTCGTTCCAGAATTTATTTCGATGATAAGTATTCAAGCGATACATAAAACATTAACGGTTAACGCCACAATTTTTGTTCGACGTATAGTTATTTCATTGTATTATACATAATAACCAGGATGATACAATGTTTTGCTGATATCATGATAAAATTTCTTAATAATCATTGGTTCTTTAGAAACCATTTCAACTTTAGAGTATAATTTTTTAACGTTAAAAAATGTATTCAAACAGAATCTAAAATGTAATAATAATAGTAAAATAAAAGATAATATGTAAAATCTATTATGATTAATAACAATATTTCATAAATTTAAAACTAACAAGTAACATGTAACGTAGTTTTTGCAATATAATAATTCCTAATTCCTATGGGATACTTAATTATACTACATATATAATGTAAATATAGGTTTCGTTCAATATAATTCTGAAATAAATATATATATATAGAATATATATATATATCTATATATATATATATATATAGAAATATATATATAAAGAAAAACAAATTTGTATTTTATTATTACTTTTTTTATTTTGACTATTTGAAATCATGTAATAAGGATATTTGTTTTAAAATAATTTGAAATTTAACTTAAAATTATTGACTTTTTTTTGCTTTTAGAAAAACTGAATACTTATTACATAAATACAATATTATGAATTGCACAAATGTCTATTGAATATTACTAAATATAATTTTTAATTTAATTTCTATTATATATGTTATTTAACACCACTGTAAGAGATATAATATATATTTGGCATTATATTTCTTCTAAATAACCAACAAACGACGCGACTATAAAGTAATAATTTAATTAATACCATTATTTTTGGTAGTTTCTGTAGTTTTTCGACATTGTTCAAAAGATATAAATCTCAATAAAATCAATACATAAAAACCAAACCGTTATTTTATTACTTCTAATTTATACGGATTCGTATTTTATATCCTTTTTGCGTACAAAATCTCTTCACATAAAATTCTATTGAAAACAAATACAATATAAATATATTAATTTTTTTTTTTAAATAAACACTTGTAATAAAGGTTTAATTAAGTTAGTTAATACTGTCATTAACACATTATATTTACAATAATGATCAAAACAGATAAGATTAGAGACTATTTTCGTAATTTAATCATTATTAATTACTATGTTAAATTGTTCAATAGATAATAAGCGAGTTGATAGACAAAATACATTTAATTACTCTTTCAGTGTTGGATTTAAATTGAAAATATATTTAAAAATTACCAAATGTTTTTGATTTGTTAAAACCATTACATTTTTTTTTTCTGAAATAATAAAATATAACACAAACAAATTGTGACAGAATACATGTACTGAACCAACCATTATTATAATTTATAATATACCAACGTAGTGAATTTATAAAACTATTTGTGTTATTTTCGATTATCTTTAAAATGCATTTAAATTATAATTCAACACATTTACAGCGGTTAGAATAATAAAAGAAATTTAAATAATGATAATAATAAATTTGAATATACATATATTTTAAATTTAATTTTATACAAAGTTCAGTGGCCTATGGTAGAGGGTTTTCAATAAAACATTTAAATGTTATAATATAAAATATACTTTAAATATACAATTTGAAATCTGAGATATAGAAAGATGCTGAAAGGGTAAATCCTTATTATACCACCTCGGTGATCTACTGATAAAATATTTGTTTAAATTAAAATTATAATTGAATAAAAATTTCAGTTAGATAAGGATAATATTTACGATATAAAATAGGTAGGTACTACAATAACGGTACTACCACTGCAGACTATACATTAATAATAAAATTTAATTTGTTTTATTTATTACAATAAATAAATACTAAAAAAAAAAATAATAAAACAATAACACAAAAAAAAAATATTCAATGTCATATTATTTGTAAAAATCAAGTACCTATAAGTTGAATAAATAAAAATATTGAATTAGAACATAAGAAAATATATTTATCTAGTCAAAACTCAGGATCAAGTGAAAATTACCATGATACCTACTATTCGTATTATTTAATATTACGTATCTCTATCGATTAAGTTTTTATAAACATTTAATCTTATATTTTCTATTAACAATTTCATAAAATATCGGTCGAGACCTAGACCAAACTGTGATCATCTTTATTATACGTATTCGATAGTGGATTTTTTTCAAAATTAATTAAATTGTTTATTAAAGTTTTTGTAGCACGTCTCACTTGTTGTTTTCGGAATTTACTTAATTTTCCAGTAGCATATTAAATAAATTTCTTATGTTCTCGCATTCTAAAATTCTCCTTCATACTTTCGAAATTAGAATATTATATTATGTTTAATTAAGATTTTGATTGCATTAGGACTGCGCACCGTTCGTTATACGAGTATTATACTGTCTTATTTGAATGAAAACTCGACTGAAGAATACTGAGTAGAAAATCAATTAAACCGGTCGAATTCTTGTGCAAATAAATATGCGGAAATCAGTATATTATAATATAAGGATATTAGTTTATTCTACAAAATTTTAGCTTAAGTTATGAAAACACGAGAGTAAAATGTTTGAAGATTTGTATTGATATTTTATTTTCATGTTCCGTCTCGAATTTTCGTTGATTATTGCGGTAGTGAATATTCAAATAATAAACGTAATGAAACTTAATTAAACTATATAGATTCCGTGATATTGTAAAATATCTGTAATACATAAATGTATAAAATTTTCTATGCAATTACTCACATAAAAAGTACTTAATGGAAGATAAGTTTATAAGTACAGATAAGTTGTCATCAGTGAAATGATAAAAAAATTATATCTTTCTACCTTGGTTGTAGTACATAAAAAACCTTTAATCAATGAAATTAGTAATTCTTAAATAAATGTATGTGTACATAGTATTCCTGTACTAAACCAGTTATGTTTTTTTTATATTTTAATTATTATTTTATGTGAATACAAATAATAATGTATTAAAAATTGTTAAACGATTATTTGTTTTTATTTACAGATAATATTCAATATTGTAATATTATGTTTTTATATTGCGATCATAAATTTAAAATTCTTGAGTAATCGTTTAAATTCTTAAAGAATAAATTTACAACAACAAAATAAGATTACTAACTTTGAAGTATATTTTTAATGAAAAAAAGTAATTAAAACAAAAGTTTTGACTTTTATATATTTTTTTTGGAAACTATTTAATTTTCGAAATAAAAATAAAACGAGTTCGCATTAGAATAATGTTCGAATACATTATTGCTTTTTTTCTCATTGCTATTCGCAAATACCTTGTGATTAATGACCTTTAAAATTGAAACATTTATAGAACAAAAAAAAAAAATTACCGATAAAAATATATACTGTGTATAGATAAAAATACAAAAACAGTATGTATATTAATTTGTTTTTTACGTTATATTATGTTTCATTAAAATAAACGGTAAGTCGTTCTAACAATACTGTCAACTAAAAAATAAAAAGGGGTCTAATTTCTGTTGTTTAGAAAGATAAATTTCAAATTATTTAGTATTCCTATTTCAGTATAGGTTTATATAATATTCATATAAAATTTTCATATTAATATTTTAGTTTAATTTACAGAGTTTTATACTGTCATACAGTTGTGTTTTACAATGAAATATAATAAACTATTTTTTAAAAGGACAATTTAATTTCAAAATTTCCTAGGCATCTAAATTAATTAAATTAACTTAAAATATAACAAATTAAACTTTTCTGTAATAAATAGTTGATACATAATGAAAATATTAAACATATAGAAATGTCATTCTTGATCTTTACAATAGTTACATTGCATATGAATAGAAAATATTTAATTTGATAATTAGAAATTTGTACATTTGTATTAATAAATTATAGAATAACTCTTTAAACCAAACCTAACCCCTTCAAGAGGTAAAACGTAAAGTTATATTATTTCTAGGTTATATATTATTTATTTTATAAAAATATTAATTAAATTCATATTTAATATTTATAGTAGCTTCACTATATTAAATCAACATTTAAATTTTAACGAGTCTTTAATGTATTCGATTTCCTTGATAAATCATTCTTTTAAATTAAAAATGTGTATAATATTGATTACCTCCAAGACAATTTTTGTAATTATCCACTCAATAAAATTTATATAATATAATAAAAACTATAATATTCATAGAATATTAATAATATTTTAATTATATTTACTAAAAAATATTTTATTAATTTCTTAAAGATGTTTATAAGTGGCATGATCATCCAAAGACAACTTGTAAACGTTAATTTTGTACTTAAGCTGTTGTGACAACCGGGTTACCTATATTATGGAAATTAATAGTACAAATATAAATAAGTAAATATAAATTTACGCAATTTAAAAAACCGTTAACTTTCGTTTAATAACGAATTAAAATATAATAACAAACGTTTTACACGAAATAATTTTATATAAAATTATATGATTTATTTACATTCACAATAAATTAGCATATTGATCAGAGTTTTTTCGTCGCATTTAGGTTTATTTTAAAACTGTAATGGAAATTCTATTTAAAATACTGCACTATCGATTAATAATTATTATTTATAATAATAATATATTGATTCATGATATTATTTGTATTATATAGAAAATATAATGCAATATGTCAGCGAAAAGAAAATGATCGAAAAGATTTCTGGAAATTTCTGGATTGAATGATAATTACCATTCGAAATAACTGTTTTCAATATGAGCTGACCGCTGAGCGTAAATTATTTCATTGATTAAAATAATAATTGTAATTATTTATACGAAGAACTTGTTTTGGAATACATATATTGAACGTCATATTGTGATATTAGAAATTAGAAAGGTACTCGAGTTCAAATTCCAATAAAAATGTACATCGATGTCAAAGATCACGGAAACGATTTCGTTGTTGGTCATAATAAAACTTTCGACGGACAATATTATAAAATTAGACGCCGGTACAAAAAACCGATATTACATTTTATCCATGGAAGATTATTGCTGTGCGGAAAATAAAAGAATTTAAGAAGTAAAGTGATACAAGATGGTATTTTCGTAAAGTAATATCAAATAATAATATATATATATATATATTTATATTATATTATAGTTCGTAATCTGCTACAAAACCTTTTTATATATTACATAATATATAAATATCGTATATAACATTTATATTGTAACTTTTTAATATATTATATAATAAGTAGGTATCGTTTTTCTATCGAGAATAATAAATGGTTTAGAAACTGGTAGAAAATAAATTAATTTTCAACGATGAGGGACAGTTTTCTCAAAATAATATTTCATTAGTCACCAGGAGTAATCAAATAGTCCAGTAAAATAAAATAGTGTATTTTCTTCTGTAGATAATAACCAACTTACCACCAACTACGTATTATTGTTATATTACGTGATAATATAAGCACTAATATGATAATGGGGTTTTTATCATTATTAGTGCCAAATCAAAAGATTTGAACAGCCGTTCAAAGTCGAGTCTCATAATATTTTACCCCGGATGATCATATTTGTTATAAATTTTACGAAATAAAATAAAACTTTTTTTTTACAATATAATTGACGAGTTTGAACATAATTGATAATCATGTACTTACTTGATACTCTAAATTATATTGACAGTAATTGTTCGAATAAATTAGGAATCGATATCGAAAATATATTTGAAAGAGTAAAGAAAAAAACGAATTTGAACAAAAATTTGTTAAAACATGTTTGTTTATTTTAATTTTTTCTGAATTATATATATTAGAATTCTCATTTAACATAAATTATAAAATAATGAATTAAATTTATTATTTAACTTATCTACTAGAGGTATTTGAAGAAAAACCATTTCATAATTATTATATTAAGACAATTTTTTAAAAATACTATATTCTATGACTACAAAAATAAACTTAATAAATGTGATAAAACATTATTTCTAGTGACTAATAAAAAATATTTCCAATTTCCAAACGTAGTTATTAATATAATATATAATATTAATATATATTTATATTCAATTATACTTCAAATCTTTTAAAGTTATTTATAATTTATATCATAAGAAGGTTATAAATTATTTGAATTCATAAGTTATATAATTACCTTACTTACTCTTTTACCATAGTTTAAAAAAAAAAAAAAAAACATACATTTCTTTTATATTAACGAAATTACTGAAACTATATTTTATTGTGAATACAAGTTTTAAGAAATAATTGGGAATATTTATTTTGCCACTTATCAGATTTTATGAACAAAATAACAAAATAATTGGGAAATTTATCTTACAATCAATTTTCAACGTATAGTGCGTACAAATTTTAAATAAATTCAGCTTTGACAATATAAAGGCCAATTAATATTTTCCTGGTTTATATTATATTACTATTTTTTTAACAAAAATTGAAATTTAACGATTATGCTTAACATAACTTTTTTCACTATTTTAATGTAATATTATGTGTGTATAGTGTAGTATATTTATCAAGTAGTTGAATTTCAAATAATATAAAAGTCGTTCAATTTTTATTGAATTTTAAGATTTATTTTATTCGTCAAAATATTATGTTTTCTCCTTGACTCTTTTACTACGTTGTAAACTCGTTATTAAATTTATTCTATTCTTATTCTACATTAAAGAGGTACACGATAAACTTATTTAAATATTAAATAACATACAATAAAAAATGCTTCAACATATTATCGAAACGGAAAATTATTATTAAAGAGCTTCTTTATTAACTTTATCTTTACAATTTTATTATTTTTAACGAATTATCAAAAGCCGTCATTCGTCAATGTCTATACCTAATCCTATCCAGTTAAGGATCACTCGGTTAGCTATTTCCTACTACTAATCGGTCTTAAGAATGTGGTCATGGGATTAATAGAAATAAAGGTCTCATCTTTATATTTTGCCGATCCTAGAAACTTATGACCTGCATTCACACTCTAATTTTTACAATTAATACACCATATAGTCAACAACGCAATTAACGAATAACAATAAATGTATAAACAAACTATAATTTAAGTAAACCTGTTATTGGAAGGTAGTGAAGAACATAGTTGTTGCGGAGTACGTGTTGGTGAATTTAAAGAAAATTTAAGAATGCATAATAATGTAATATCATATGCTCAATTAATATACCAAACTTAATCATTCGATTGATAAATGTCAACACTGAAACTCGAATCGTATTTTACGTGCCAATGTTGGCTTATTACGTAATTTAAAATAATGTGTTGGACAAACTGCAATCGTTGCACTACTTTTTATGATCTTCATTATTCCATTTCTATAATAATTATCATAAATATTATGGTTCCACGTCTAGTTATCTAAATATACAATATATATTGTTAATATTCTGCAAAACGTAATCTTCGGATAAAGTTTACAATGATCATTATGCAAACAAGTGACTTCCCTTATACGTATTATTAATATATAAATAAAATAAAAACCTACGGGTTTCATCATACCTTATTGCATTATAGTTTATTGTTAGTTTTTTTTTTTTTTTGCTAATGAAATTTCACGAATGATAAATTATTATAGTGGTAATTAATTTATCCGTGTTAATTTACACATTTTAAATTATATTGTTTATTTAAATTTATTTTTATTAGTAATTTCCTACCTGTCTAATAATCAACCCTTAAATAATATAAAATAATTTAAGTTGTTGTATCCTTTTCGTAAATTATAGATGATAGTATTAAATTGGTAGTATATATTTGGAATTTATACAGAAATGTTCATATATTCTAAAACATACTTATGTGTAGTATAATATACTATAATATGGTCTACATATAATTTATTTATTAGATTTGATTAAATATTCGAATTCATTTTTGTCACGTACTTACTATTGGTATGAGGTATTAAATTATTATTTTAATACTATGTAAATTAAATGATTAAAAATTCATAATAATATGGTCGATTGATCGAATATCAAACTAACAAATTCAAATTAACGAACTATTTAAAATAAATAACAGATAATAATAAAAAATAATGGGTTATTATTATTTTTAAATATTTCTGTGTTGAAAGTTACGACATAACCTTAAAATAGCTATAAATACCTTATGTCACAAACTGGAACGTGATCCTATATCTAAGTATTGAAATAATATATGAGTTGTTCAAACATTTTTTCCACCAACGTAAAATTTATTTAATTTTATTACATGTTATTCATAAATAATTCATGATTAAAAAATATATATCAATTTTTTTAATCAGTCGTAAATCCCAAATATACTGTTCTGAAATGACTTTAATTAGTATTATTTCAATATGATTATTCAGTGTTATTAATGGTACATACGACTAGGAAGATGTTTTTTTATACAAATTCATCATCAAATTATTACAAGAGATGATAGGTGAAAATAAATAATGGGTATGCTAAATCCTAAATAATATTCTATGGTATAATTATTGATTAAAAAGAGACTCGATAGTAATTAATTTACAACAATTATCAACGATAATAAATTATGCAATGCAATTAGTTAATTATTACGACTTATCAGATGTTGATAGTGATGATCTAAAAAGATTCGTAAATTATTATACTTGGTATGTGGTATCATTGGTTTATCTAGGGGGTGAATAAGGAAATTAATAAGGAAACGATGCCTCGTGGATCGTCACTGTAGGGATGTGCTGTCCATTTTATATTATTATCCATTGTTTTACATGATACGATGCGAATTTGTGACTCTATAATTATTTTCGTAACGTGACTGTTCTGATATGTTTTTATCACTAGTTTTACAACAATCAAATTTACAATTAAATCAAGTAAAAGATTATAAACCTCATCCGAAGCAATCTTTCGAAATAGTTCATGTAACAATAATATTCTCCTTCTATGTCGTGTTTGACTTATTAGAATAGTTTAGATTTCACGGACTATACCACCGTCATCTCGGCTCGAGAATCCATAATATATATATTATCGGCTTTTTGAGTTATTCTATTGGGCGTTATCCAAACAAAAGTATTTTATAAATCCTAAACAAATTTCCCATTCAAATTAATTGTGTTATAATTAATGAACGGATAGTTGGATCTCTTATTTACATTATTATATAGTTTAAGACGGAAATTTATAACTCGTTTCCCAATAAACAGCAAAAAATTCGTAAATACTTATATAGAAGTTTATAATATAATAATAAATATTTTAAAACAAAAATATAAATCATGATTGACAAAATGGTATTATTTTTATATTAACGTATAACAAAATTAATCAGCGGCGTAATTAACGGTGGATGGAGGGATAGATCCTCAGACCAGACAGTAAGTCTACTTATTACTTACTACTATACTTTAAATATGGTGTATATTTAGTATACCTAAAAAAGTTTAAAAAATGCCTATCTCCCAAGATATAATATAATATATAATATATAATTAATATAATAAATAATATATACTATACCTATTGAGTGTACCAAATCTATTTACTAATTGCAATATCTTCGAGAAAAATTAAAATTTTTGAATGCAGTTTTTTCAAATTATTATTTAGGTAACAGGCTATAATATTACCTTTATTATTTGTTTGAAAAAGGATGTATCATAAAAAAAATTAACACTTTATTTTTTAAGTTGTGTAAAATTTGAAAATATCCATTATAAAGAGTATATTTATATGTTCATTTTGACGTATCAATCTCTTAATTGAATTAAGATTTAGAGTTTTAGAATTTTTTTTAATTATGGGAAAAATCTTATTCTGACGTCATTATTATAGCGTGATAGCATAATAAATCATAATATTATTATGATATTTTTGCAGCTATAAAATGCATAGATAATAAAGATATAATTCTCTATGATAACATTTTGGAAACACTGAGAATGTTCATAATAATATTGATAAAACAAATTTTACGTGCCATGATATTAAAATATTAAAAATAATGTCGTCACAAATATAATTACTCGAATAATTAAAAAAAAAAACCCTAAAAACGAAATCTTGATTAAATTAAGACGTTGATACGTCAAAATTCTCATCTAAATATTCTTTTTATAATGGCTATCTTCAAATGTTACATAACTTTAAAAATAAAAAGTTTTTATTTTTATAACACTTTATTTCTTAAACAATTAATAAAGCTAATATCCATTACTTAAATAATAATTTGAAAAAAAACTTCATTAAAAAATATTAATTTTTCGCGGAGATATTACAATTAGTAAATAAATCTGGAACACTCTGTAGGTTTATGTATTAATACTACTTTTATATTAAAGTATACCTACTCTCTCATGAACGCTGCTCGATGTAATCTAAAGTCCGTTGCACTGGACATAGCCATATAGGTTAAAACGCAATACTTTTGTGATACTAAGATTTTAATCATAAATTAGATAACGTACGTAGAAAGTCGGTCAATCGTCTTTTTATACCCATAATGACGAATTTAACAAAAAATTATTTTGATTTTTTTTTTTCTATATTATCTACGTTATTATATTATAATTATTTTTTTTTTAATGTACTCGTAGGTTAATAACATAGAGTAATCTAAGAATACATCTTATCCACTCTTGGGGCGACCAAAAGTCGTATTGCGTATGGTTAATGGATTGGGTAATTGGATATTTTTCTACTAAATAATATATGAACGGGTTTGTAGTTTATGTATTTATGGTGTCAAAAAACAGTACTCCGTCTAAAAGTCTTGATCTGTCGATTTTACAATTTAAAATGTTATTCGTCACATAATGGGAAAAAATTACGCAAGACATTAAAAACTATTTATTAAACATTGTTTTCAGTATAAGTCAAAATTCAAAGTTAAATAATTATGTTGTATTTCAAAAAAATAATAAAATCTGATTGACACAAATTCATGTAATCTGTTTTTAAAGCGAGCTATTTTTATTTAATTTCAAAGCTAAAATTTACAATTATTATAATTTGATATGAATTACCATAATCATGATTTTACAATAATTCAGTTTAACTATTATTTTTAATTTATTAATATTTACGTTCAAATTGTGTTATTAATTTATTATTATTTAAAATTACAACAATATTATAATGATATTATTTACGTAAGAAAAAAAAAATTTTAATTGGTTAAAAATTGAATGCATACTGTCTTTCGTGGCATATTAATGTTATGAATAATTACTGTTCATAATTTATAATAAATGGATTTATAGTGAACCATTTTTTAATAGCTAGTAGAAAAGTAAATTAACCACAGTAGTAGTTTAATTTAGTTCAGAATAGAATTTTTATAATAAGATTTGATTTAATTCCTCGTTTTGGGTTTTGAAATGGTAGAATAATTATTGTATTGTATTTTAATATAGTAACCCAAATACTAAATGTATTCAAAGACAAATTTTAATTTCAGTAAGTCGATTGAAATTAATACCAATAGCGTTATCGTTTTTACTGTTCTTAAAACCAGCGTATCTGAAATTTTAAATGGTGCAGTTCCACTTTCACAATCACTATTTTTAATTATCAAGACTTTCATAGTATTAATACTGTTTGAATGTTTTAAAAACATAATAAACTTCCTGAATTATGTGAATATTATTATTATTTCTCGAATATTTTTGTAAAGAGTCTTTATAACGAAAATCGTTATTTCTGTGTACCGTTAAAAATCAAACTGGAAAATACTCTAAATCAACTTATTTTCCGCGTTTATTTTTTGTAAAATAATTACTACTAAAAATGATTAAGACGTGTAACAATTTTAGTTTTTGATTTAATTAAATATAATATAATTTTTTCAACGCAAACATATTGATAACAATTTTCGACGTTTTATAAAAAAAAAAATTTTAAAAAACACGACTGTCTTAGAAAATTGCTGTATTCCAAAATACCAAATATCGATTAGATGTATAAATTTGAATTATCTTAGGAGTATAAAACGTAAATGTGTCAGATCCCTTAAACAATATGCACTATAATAAAATATGCACATGCATTACTTCTAACTTAAAGGTAAGTACTGTGAGAAACAGGATTATGTGTAGTAATTAACGGGTTTTGGTTTGAATGCATTTGATAGGTAATTATTTTGGTAGAAACTATTTATGACATCACCGAACATTACCAAAGATCATATAGATTATTACAATTGGTGCCTTTGCTTGTATGGAACAAATTTAATATTATAATCGTTATCCTTGAATTCTAAGTTAAATAACGAACTTTGTCATAACTTTGGTTAACAGTTTTGATTAGCGAACAAAAAATGTTAATTTTTTTAACGTAGTAAAATGAATAAAAAATTTCTGTCGTGTCATTATCAATTTTTAGTTATTTTGGCCGATTTCGTAAATTATTTATATTTCTTAAGAATCAAAACCCGATATGTTGATATATAATTTTCAATTTAAAAAACTAACAAATATTTTTCCATAAAAAGACTTTCATACACTTACTATAATTATATAATATTATACTAAAGTTATTACCATAAATATAAAACACGCAGTGGATGAATTTATAGGGTAACAGAGGGAATGGCTACTCTTACCCTAAATTCTAGATTCTAGAATTTAGAATACTAGAGACCATCAAATAAATGTTGACTAAGTCAGATAATATTTAAAATTTTACCGAGTATACTTGTAAAATATAATAATATTTATGTGCGATAAATTACACAGATTAGATTTAACTGAATTTTGTAGCAAAGAAAATAATAAATAATTACCATCGTAATCACCAAAATAACAATATTTTTGGTAATATTAACTATTGAATTTATATGATTTGTTTATTTTTTTAAATTTTTATTAAATTACTGATTTTGACCACCCAAAAAATTGTTTTCACTACGACCCTGGAAATAGGTAAAACGTTATGGATTCAAACAGACAAACAGATGGGACTCCTGGTTTAAATCTAAAATATGTAATTACTTAGGAAAAGTGATAAAAAGACTAAAGAGTAAAGATACACAAAATGAGATCAAATAATATAATAATAATAATGTAATAAGAATAAATATAATTTAAAACAGTTTGGTATGCACTTATATAATTATGATTTATTAGACTATTCACTATTATAATAAATATATTATATCCGCCCAATATTATTGTGCACCATGTCTATTATAAAATCAATTGTTTTTAATAACTATTGTAATCGTTATCTCAAATATAAAATGATGTTTGAGATTTAAATTAATAATAAAATAAATTAACAGATTATACACAAATATTTTAACATCATAATTTGGTTATTTCTTACATTTTACTTTGAGTTTTTAATCTCTAAACAAATTGTTTTTGAAATTGTTTTTCATAAATATATTATATTAAATATTTAGAACACTAGACAGGTAGACATATTTGATTCATTATTATTATTAATCAATAAAGAATCAATGTGTAAATTACAGTAGAATTGATAAATCATTTTTTTAAATAAATCGCATACAATATAAAATTTACAACGGTAATTACTCGCAAAATTTGTTTAGTTTTATAAATAATAATATTTCAATTACAACTAAGTTTATTTATTTGATAAAGATGGACTATATTTTTGGTTTTTGACATTTAGTGTTTAATATTATCAGATTACTTTTTAATCATTGTATAAATCATTGTTAAATACTCATGTAGCTACGAGTCGTAGTTGGGCGTACGTCATACCGTTATGATACAAAAGTAATTTGGAGAAATAAGTTTTGAAACCAATGATAAGGATGATGATTTGAAGGTTTTTTGGACTTTAGAAATGCATAAACGTAGATATCATTTGAAGTTAGGCATGATGATCTACAAGAATATTGTATTTTTTTACAAATATCCAGAATATATGTTTTTTGTTTATATAATTTATTATATGTATGTGAATTTTGCGTATGATAATGATCAAGATTAATATTCAAATTAAAATGTTGCTTTGTTTTTGACTGAAATTGTGAATACATAAGTTCATGCTGTTTTGTTTACGTTAAAGATTTTAATATTAAATGATTAAATTTTTTAACTACTATATTATCAGATTTAGATTTTCCTGATATTATAAGATACGTCTATCTGAACAATGAATCGGAGCGTAGAGGTTGTTCTTACTAGAACTTACCAATATTTTAAATATGATTTTAAAGCGAATGGAATTCAGTAGGCATGTATTTCAAATTTAAAAAGTCAATCTTTGTGCCAGACTCTATACATTGCCTGGATCGCATCCAAAAACCATCCAGTACAATATGTATTGTATAAATTCTTAGAAGCTATCATTAAATTAAAATAACAAAATCATAGGCATAAAAAATACTGTTTTCGATTAAATGTAATATTTATTATATTTAAATATAATATAATAACATAATAATATTATAATTATAATTATAATTTACAATTTGAATACATAATAATATATATATATATATATTAAATTAGTAAATAGTTCAAGTTTCAATATATTCTTTGTTATACTACGACAATATACTTAAGACACCAATAAATGAGCTTTAGATGGAGATTTATGTATAAATGGGTACTCGTCTTTTTGTGTACTTAGATCGTATTAACTAAACCTTTCGTAATTCCCCCTCAAACACTTCAACTCGTTCCAATAAAATAGGTCAGCTTAACGATTATTTTGTTAATTAATGAGCGCTAAATCTCGCAGAAAATGTTTTAAAAAGTGTTATTCGTATAGATTAACGTAAGAATTGTTACTCCGAAGTAAGACTTTAAAATCATTAATAAAACATTTCAGAAGAATACTACCCAAAGTATAATATTCGGTTTATCGTTTATGTATTCCTATACATACTGAACTCGTATTATAAAGTATCAACTTATACTAAATAGAACGATAAAAAAACGATTGAAACTTAAAAATAAACATAAAAAGTAGTAAATTTACATTTAACCGTTGTCTTATGATAATATATATATATATTATATACCTACGCATATACTAATTATATTTTTCAACTTCTATAAATACATTTTAATATTAAATAATTGTATTATATATCTCGTATACATATTTTTGATAAAAAGAAATGCTGGTAAAAGTATAATGAAAAATTGAATAGGAAAAATGAAAATATTGCTGGTACAATATCTTATTATGTTTATCAATAAAAGAGTTTTTAAAATATAAATGTTAAATTATTATTATATTTTATAATAACCAATGTGTTATAGGAAAGGTTTTATTAATGTATGTAGAAATTTAAAATGAAAATATACACGAATCTATATCGAGTATTAAACATATTTTTCAACTTTAAACATTCATTGCTCGTAGGATTGGAAACATTTATTTACTCTCATAGTTTTCGGCCTAAAATCATCTTATTTAGCCATCGTAAAGCGAGAACATTGCAAATCTCACAACTACTATATTATTTAAGTTTAAATATGCTTACCGGTATTTGTTTCTTATTTATTTCAAAACAAAAATATATTTTTTTTTTTTTTAGATTATGTACTTATATGGATAGTTACGTAGTATTTAACTATTATTATCTATATGATAATATATATTTCAATCACGATTATAATTTATTATACCATTTTCAATCAGTACTACAGAAGACGTATTTATCATTCTTATAAAAATATATTTTTGTTCAGAAAACATAAAATGAAAATTGCACAATGATACTACTTTATAATATGATATACTAATACTACCAACGCTAATTAAAATAATATTATTTTATTATAATAATCATAAATCCTTATTATTTCATTATATAATCAGATACAGTTTATTGTTATTTAAATAAATTAGTTGTCAATATACGATACAATTATCGAAACTTAAATTAAAAAATAAATACACATATTGGGGTATAAATGTATAGTATATTAAATACAATAGGTGAAGACGATTTAAAAATAATAACATATATTTTTGTAATTACTATAATATTATTTTATAGAATTTTTTTATTTTTAATAGTTTTTAAAAAATGTATTGCATGTGTAACTTAAATTATCGTTATATTATTTTATGTTATAAACTATAGATTATTATATTACTATTAAATAATTACTTCATTTAAATATGTTATCCTTAATGTCAGCACGGAAATTGACTCGAACAATAAAATAAACATTTGAAATCGAACAATTAAATTTAGTACTATTGATCCAAATGAAATATGTTAAAGTACCTTCAAGGCTTTAAATGGTTTAATTGGAAAATTTATTAGAGATAATTGGTTTTAAATTTTAATACTATACGCAAGTGTTACATTGTTATTATAGAATATATTTGCATGACATGACATTAAGCTTTTGATTTAGTATACACCCATAATAATATAGGTATGGATTATAATTTTTCAATTATTCAAAATCGAATAATTGTTTTCAATGATATATCTTAATGTACAATATTTATTAAATACATCCAACGAAAAACGATTTCATACTTGACTTACTGATATAATTAAAAACTTATTTTGCTATAACCTATTATTATCATATTTAAGCGAATTGGCTGAAATGGTAACAATTTACATATAGATAAATCGTAATATAAATTAATTTTGTCTATTTTTTTTTTTTAATATATGTAAATATTTAACTGACCTATATTATGTAGATGTTTGTCTAAAATAAATTCCTCTCGTAATCCCTTCATCCGAATATCTGTGATCATTATATTTGTCCCTGCCGTGGTGATATTAAATTTCGTAATTTTATCATTTTGTTGTTAAGCATGATAAAATCGATTTCTTTAATGTTTACAGTGTGTATACACATTGAACGTAGTTTCCATAAATGTACATTTTAGAAATATCTATTTAATAACAGGTACACAAATTGGTTAGTTTTTAACACCTAGTTATTAATTTTAATAATAATTAACTCAAGCACGTTTATTTAACAATAACTGGTAATAATAATAACTTGTTTTAAAAATTAAACCGGAACGGATATAACTAATCGTATATAATATAATTGTAAACTTTTTTACGATGAGGGTAGCTTTGAATAAAAAATAAATAAGATCATTTATGTGTTCTCGTATAAATAGGTACAAAAAACCAATTAAAATTGAAATATATATTATAAATGCAAATTATATCGCTCACTTGCAGTGAACTTCAGTTACTATAAATAGATTAAAGATAACAAAATAAATCAAAAGCATATTAAATGATTGTCTGTAGCCCTTTGTACTTTGACATCTGTAGGTATACACATTATACGCATGCAAGCGTATCAGTATTTCTATGTAATTAAGATCATCTATTTGTTTTCATTAAACAAATCTAAAGATACTAATTACAATTTAATATGCCAACATCCTTTTCAGAGTAATTAAGAATTTAAATATTTTAATCAATTAAATGGAATTTTAATTTGCAGCATTACAAAATAATATTGATTGAACACCTAATTCAAAATGTATTAAATTTGTTTTTTTTATTTTTTACTGTTTCAACATTTTATTTTTTTTAATTTATAGTTTAATCAACTAATACATCCCATGGGGTTACATTGTTTTAAGGAAAATTATTGTTTCATATTATTACGACATTGAAAGCTAAAATAAAAATAAAATACTAAATAATACGTGAAAAGAAAATTTGTATTACTAACGTAATAAAAAATGTAATATAGATATTACGAAGAACATACTTTTTGAAATACTAAACAAATTTCAATAGAATCTCCGATAGTTGAAGGTCTTCCACCGTCTAGAGTTTAGACTGTATATTATATTATACTATATATAAAAAAAGTTTATTATTTCAAAATCGAATGACCGAAATTATAAACTAAAATGACACTTATTTACATTACTATATCGAGTTTTCGGAATCGACACTAACTATGAGTAAAATATTTAAAAACCAACGCCATTTATATGTTAATGAGTGTAAATCTAAATAATATTTTATTCTTTCAAGTTTCAAATCACGATTTGAATATAATACATAAAACGTAATATTATAATTTTAGCGTCACGTACGACGTACCTATTATACTTATCGATTCTGTGGTAGAGACATTACATTTTTTTTATTATTATAAATCAATACCTATACACATTGATAAATAAATATTTTTTTGTTTTACAGTTTAGAGAAAATCGATATGCCAAAACCTAACCTAAAATCTATTTTAACGAAGAAGTATGGAAAGATATTTTTTTCAATTAGAATGAGTTTCCTCAGTATTGCTTACTGTTTATAAAATCATATTATTAGTTAAATATAATGTGTTGTGTTTTAATGTATGCTTCCCAGCTAAAATATTTCTTTAATTATTTATTTATTTCAAACTATTGAATCTAACATTATTCTGATATCCTGATTCCATATCTCACAAAATATATAATGTTAACAAAATATATAGAGTAGTAGCTAGGAAACCTTAATAGGGTATTCCAGATCTATTTACTAATTGGAATATCTCCGTGAAAAATTTAAATTTTTGAATGCAGTTTTTTTAAGTTAACATAAATGCTAACCTAACGGACTATAGTATTACCACAGATTATATAAAATCAGATAGGATACTCGGCCGTTTGTCAAAATGTAAACAAACAAAATATCGACCACACGTCATAATGACAACATTTGTAAAATGAAATTATTGTACATTAATTTTACCATAATATTGTACGATAAAATATATTATTATCATAATATAAGTTTTTTATACTAATATTTTATTTTATTTGTGCTAAATTATGCATATTTTCTATTTTTCTTCAAAAGAAATTTATTTTTTGTTAAGTGGTTACTTTGTCGTTAGGTTGCATTTTGGTTTGTTTACATTTTTGAGAATTACATTGCTTTAATAGGAAGTGTCCTAGATATGGTATTACTTTTATTACTTATTTAAAAAAAGACGTCCTATAAAAAAATTAAAATAACAAACTTTTTTTTTATGTTATGTTAAATTTTAAAGAGTATATTTATATGAGAATTTTGACGTGTCGATCTCTTTATTTAATCAAGACTTGGATTTATAGGAATTTTTTATATTTAATGGAGAAATGACATTTCTGACATTTCACCTCAAAATTCTCATATAAATATACTCTTTAAAATGGCTATTTTCAAGTTTTATATAACTTAAAAAACAAATAGTTAATTTTTTATGAGTTGTATTTTTTTAAACAAGTAATATTATAGTCCATTGCTTAAGTAATAATTTGAAAAAATGTACAATTTTTAATTTTTCGCGAAAGTATTGTAATTAATAAATAGATCTGGATACTTTGTATGTTATATAATATGTATACATGAATCAGTTTTTTTTTTGTTTTTTTTCTAACAACCTTTGTCTTATAAGTATTTTAAAAATAAAAAACAATGTAATTTGTACAATCAATCATTGAGTTGCAAAAGCAAAATAATTTTTAATTGGTCTAAAGAATGCGATAGTTGTACCTATAGTAGTATATTAAGAATATTTTTTTAAAAACTATTTTATCTCTATAAGATAATAAGCGATTTCTCCAAAACTTTTTTACTTAGATTATAAGATAATTACCTTAAAAAATGTAATCTGAGTAATGTCTAACACTGATAATAATATTATACGAGACAATTTATAGTGTACGAGAATGAATTATCAAAAATATTGCGCACAAAGGAATTGTGAAAATGTGAATCTCTCTGTCCGTGTGTTCGTTGCAATAATTTATCCGTAATATAATACTCGTTTCTCGGCTCGGTGAAAAACACAAACCCTGCATCAATTGCATATTTGTTCAAGCGGAAAAAAAATCTATCGACGAGAGCAGAGTTATTTTGTAGACGGCAGTTTGCCTCTTATAACGACGGCGACGCTTCGTTGAAATCGAATAATAATATACGTAAAATGATTAGAAAAAAACAACAGATTTTCCATTCCAAAACATTTGATTATTGTATTTCGCTGTGATTGTCCGTTCGTGATATATTTAAAATCGTACACTAGTTATTTTAGTTATTTCATGTTTTATTAAATTCAGCGCTGAATTTAAGGAAGCACAGGGGCCTGCCCCATGGGCGATAAACAATATACTACCGTAGGTGTAATTGTTTTGTTCCAAGCATTTAAAAAACAATATTTTAAATGATATTTTTTTTTTCAAGTTTTTGATCATTATTGTTTTGAAGGGTAAAATAATATTGAATTACTCATCTACTTTAAAATTTGTATTTATAAGTCAACTGAATGCTGGATTTAGTATCGCTGATAGGATCAAATAATAAACTAATAACAATAATAAACCTACCGAATGACATTAATCGCGATCGCGTGTATTAAATAATTTTATCTGTAATCTGTTAAATTCAAAATACCGTTTTTTTTTTATTAAAACCCATAAATTTAATATTTTTTTTATAAACTTTAAGCATCCCAAAGTAATATCCTAGTTCCGCGTAGAACTGATTATTTTTCTTTTTTTTTGTAGAAACCAATGATTTTGGTGTTAAACTATATTATATGAATACTATTAATAAACTATAAACATAAAAATGCTTATGAAAATAAATATTTACAAAATTATTAATATTAATATTTGTATCAAATGTACGCAAAATAATTCATCTGTTCTCAAAATTGTTAGTTTTTTATTTTATTTATGATTGGTTATGTAAATGAATTCACCATATACCTAAATTGTCTTCAAACAAACATTGCAATATTTAATATTCATAATAACAATAATTGTTATTAAGATATAAGTACTAATTGTTTAATGATGTAATAACAGAAAATCTAAGCATAGAATTGTAAATTTGTGTCTGAAAAATGATGTTTTTTTTCGTTAATTTTTTTGGTATTTTATTATTTAGTTGATCGTATCCTAAAGATATGATATAGTTTTGTTAGGTTGTTATATGGTTTAGCTCACGTGTTGATTTGGCTGATAACAATTAAGGTGATAGACTACTTAGAAATGTTTGAACGTTTTTTTAGATACGAAATGTACACAAATTGTTGGGTCTAGGACATTCTGGCTTGGCCGTTTTAGCGTAGTCGTTTTGGCGTGAGATTATTTTGGCGTACACATTATTTAGTTATGAAAAATTGATTATATTAAATTAACAAATTTCATATTATTATATCATTTATTATATATTATTTCAAAATCATACACAACACACATACACACACACACACACACATATATATATCAGAGATATGATTATGAACCGATTAATTTCTTAAAAATCGAAATACTTTTTTATCAATAAAATACATGCATATGACTGCTCGTGGTTGGTACTCGTTGATACACTCCTCAGCGCCATCAATTATTTTCGCAAATCGAAAATATGCCTCGATTTGTTGTGCAAAGTTATAACTTAACTTATAATTTTTTTATATTATAAATTAGAAAGTCATAAAGATATTAAAACAAATATTGTTTGAAAGCGAAATTTGAATAGAGTAATTTTTTCGCCAAAATAACCTCACGCCATAACTTCTTACGCTAAAACGGTCAGGCAAAAACGGCCACGAGAGAATGTCCCATTCCCCAAAATTGTTACATGAAATATGAAACTAAATAAATATGGGGATATCTTACGAGGTATTTTCATAATTGAAAGAGGTAATGTAAAGTAAATAATAAAATATTAAATGATTCCAAAGCAACGCGCATTTCTTATTTATAAATTAATATTAATTAGGTTTTGGTCTAGGATAGTCATCAGTGATTACCACCATGAAAACTTAGATAGTTATGTATTGTATGTTCATAATATATTACCAATTGATTTATTTATTAAAAATAAAGTTACTTAATTAATGTTAAAATTTTATCCTACTTAAAATATGATAATCTGAAGGTGCCTGACGAACACATCGAAGATTATTAGAAGAATGTTTATTTTTATTGTCAACTGGTATTGTTATATATTTTTACCTTTTCATGTTTCGCTGTTTTTTTCTTATCTGTTAAACATTCAATCGATTATTCAGCTGCGGGATACAAGATTTCGATTTATCCACTATTTCTAGAGACCGTTGATGATGGCAATAAAAAGTAATAATGGATTTGAGTAGAAAATCTATCGCATTGTCCCATAATGTATTTG
Source organism: Eriosoma lanigerum (assembly GCA_013282895.1). Taxonomy (NCBI): domain Eukaryota; kingdom Metazoa; phylum Arthropoda; class Insecta; order Hemiptera; family Aphididae; genus Eriosoma; species Eriosoma lanigerum. The sequence goes on along the minus strand of CM023357.1, from coordinate 55,627,788 downwards.
GGATATGATGAAATATAATAATCAAAAATAAAATGGCAGGAAATAATTTTTATTTCAAATAGAAAAAGTAAATATTCGTGCCAGACATTATATTATTCCCGATGTCTGGGTCACGTCCAAAAACTGTAATTTGCAATGATGAATATTATTTTCGAACTCGGAAACAATATTGCGTTTAATCTCACAAAGCAAAATATTTCAACAATATGACTAAAATAAATTATTATATAAACAAATATGTAACATTTTGAATATTGAATAACGGTTATAAAAATATTATCATGTAATATTTATTATGTCGTCATATACACCTAAAACTTAGGTGTCAGCACGTAGATTCTTGAAAACCAACCAAGACACCCACAAAACGCACATTATGAATAATTGTTATAAAACTATAACGGCGTGAAATTATGTAAACTCCGAGCGACTTAAGAGGAAAAGACGTGATATAAACTTTAAACCTCAAAATTAATCGTTTTGAGTATAATACGAGTTTATATTCTGTTGTCTTAGGCATATTTAACAGTGAAAAAAAGATTCGTTCGACAATATAACGTTGTTTGTTCGACCAAACTAAAAAGACCAAATAGACTTATTGTAGATTATAATAGTTTTTAAAATTATTTGAAATAATACATATTATATTGTAAACCAGTTGTAAAATAATTGCATAAAGAAAATTTGAATTTATACTTTCTGAAAATAAAAATTATAGTCCAGTGAAAAATACTATTCAGTATTAAATCAAGGTTTTTCTTATGGGGGCGAAGGGAGAATATATATATATATATTAATACTTTTGGAAATACAGTACCTACTATAATAGGTATATACCTATACTAATAAGTTTCTGAATGAATTATTACAAATATTTACTAATATTATTCTTTTATATAGACAAATTATTTTGATAATAAAAAATAAATTTTAAAAATTAAAATTATTATTTTTTATCAAATGTAAGAATTTTTTTTTTTTTTGCATTAGGTCTTAATTTATTATATTATAATTTGTTTTTCATATATTTTCCTCTTTATTATCACCCTTCGTAATATAATAATAACGATAAAAAAAATTACGCAATTAATAATGTTTTCATAATAATTTTTGTAAATTATATTACATTATAATAATTCTGATCATTCTCTTCTGCTTCGGGGAATTTCTATCCTCTATAAATATAGGATTTACTAATATGTATTTTTAAAATCGTTTAAATCGATGTGTTAAATTATATAATATAACAATCAAACATTAAATCTTAATATAGTTGAAAGTAATATCCATGTATTATCTAAATTAAATATCGTGTTTTACGAGAACTATATTTACCTAGTTAAATATTATTTAATAAGAACTTGTAACTATATTCTAAATTATCAATAAATAAAATAAAATGAATTCGCCCAGTTACTAATCTATTTAAGTAACCTAGCTGTCCGGTAACATTGTCAATCTATTGTGAAACCTGCAGAAATTATACTCTACTTGTCGTTGGATTTACGAACCACAAAATCGGACCTCTGCAAAGCCGTCTCGTTCCGTGGATAAAGGCGAATGTGACTCGTAAACGTTTTAAATATTTAAAACAAATTACAATTTGCATTAAACATATCGCCGGGAGCGAGTCACGTATATTTAGAATATATTACACAAACGTCGTCATGCGAGGGTCAAAACACGTATAGAATAGCATGAATATACGTGTAATAATAAACGTGCGTCTCGAAACTCATTGGAAACAATATCCGACGAATTATTAAAAGAATAACCGGCTCAACTATACCACGGTAAAACGTGGTTTAATATACGGTTCTATCATAATATCTAAGTATAACCGTGATATTAATATAGGTAAACTATATATATTTATATGTGTGTAAGGTACCTTATGGGATATTGTCATTTTCTGCACGCAAACCCGTCAAATTTAATAATATTAAAATACGATCACCTTTAAATTAAAAAATATACAAAGTTTTTCTTATTTAATTTTAATCGTTAACTTTCATATTGATTTTGGACGCATAATATAAAACACTACTACTTTCTATTTATTACAAAACGCGAGAATTGTTTTTTAAAATAATGTTTTAATGTATTCAAGTTATTCCGGTAAATATTTAAAAATAAAGCACAATCGTTACAAATTAAATTAAATTTTATATCGTTTCGGACATTTGTGGGAAATATTATTGTTTAACACTACCTACAACAATTAATACTACAATATTATACACAATGAAAATACGTTATTATATCATTTTATTTAATTTAAGTTATTTTACTTAAGAAATTTTGTTTAAGTTGTTGAACTATAAAAGGATTTCAAACCTTTAAGTTTGAAAACAATTCATTAGAGTTATTTTAATAACCAATGTATACATAAAACGATATTATTTAATTGTAATTTATTAAATCTATACCCACCGCTAAAAAATATAGTGTATTGATTGACAATGTCTACGCGTTTCCTTTGAAAATTCATTTTTATAATTTAAAAATATACTTGTACCTGTATCATACTACGAAATAAATATCTTATAAATATTCTTAATTAGTATTTTTATTAATTTCAATTTCATGTTATTAGAATATTTTTCAATCGTACAAATGACCAAATTACTTTAAAAACTACGTGTGTTTTTCAAAATAATAATAATATTATATACTTACTCATAAACTACATGTCTTACACAATTCTCAAACTGTGTATTTCTTTAACTGAGTATATTTATGGGTCATTAATATACGTCACGAACATTTACTCTATACATTTCATACCTGTACTTACGAAAATTAGATATAACTTGTGAAAAATTGGTGGCTTACAAAAACAATAAAAACAAAACATATTATTAAAATAATAATAATAATAATAATAATAATAAAATTTACAATATCAAACAAATTGTTTTAATTAAATATTTTATAATAACTGTATATATGTATATATAAAAATTAGTTTTTGTCGCGACGTGAATAAATGTTATTATTTAACATTTCCATTTAAAATAAAATACTTTCAATTAATATTTAAGTAAAATTTGTATTAATACTATTACGAATTCATAAAAGAATTATAATTATATAATTTAAATTATCAATTGAGTATTTAATTATGACGTGTAAAATTACACTTTTCATAAATTTTACATGATTCTCAAATTGTTGTTCATCATTCTGACTTTATAATTGAATACTACATAATATGTAAACATTATGGAAATTAAGTATCGTAATTTAAAGTGTTTTATGTAAATTAAATGGTTTATAAAGTAGTATATTATGGATTTTTAAGAACACAAAAAGCAAATTGTCTACAATTTATTTACATAAAAGAAATGTATTTATAAAATGGTATAGTTTAAAATGTGGTAACGCGTTAAATCGTAATTAACTTTACGTGGCGCAATTCAACATAAATCTTAACTGTCGATTCCCTCTTAAGATTTACAGTCGTGTTAAAACTTTTTAGATTTATAATTCGTCAAAAAAATATAAAAATCTTGGATACCTAGAGTGCGACGTTTATTCGTTTATACGCGTAATGCCAAATTAGATTTTCATCAAAGAACTTTTAATGAAATTTCTTATAGGACAGGAGTACCTATAAATTTGCAGAAATATAATATGATATTAAACTAGTTTTGATTTTACAGCAAATTAAAACATAATATTATAAGGTAAATCAAAAAATAGTTTATATTTACTTACTACAAAAAATAATCTATTTAGTTTTTATAACTGATTTCAAACTCTATTAATAATATTAAAATACTACCGCAAAATACCTACTTGAATAACAGACTAGCTTTTTTCGTTAGCTATATCCTTTATATTATGGTTTAAATTCACAGAAAACCGCTACTGTTTCAACTGTCCAAATGATAAATCCATACCACTTACGGGTGTAAAATTGCCCACAAAGTCGCCCGATCAACTACCGCAACTTTTTAGACCATAAACAAATAAACACAAAGTCACTACAAATAAAATAAAGTATTGATCAAAAAAAAAAAAACAAAGAGAAAGAAAAAAGGAAATACTCGACAAAATAATAAAATTCATTTGAAATTCAATATAATATTATATAAATTTTATATAATATGAATTAAAATAATATTAAACACTAAAATTAATTTTCTAAAAATAATAATTCAGATTAAATCGGACCGAGCTTTCCGGAATAGAACAACGTATAGGTAAATATAGGTAAGGTAATAAGATAAAGTAGGGATAGTAGATACCAAAGTAAGATGATTAAATAACATTTAATCAATGTAATACATTGTTACAACGTTGAGATTATTGCAAATAAGTTCCACAATAACTTAAATTGCATTACAACGCGATATAATCGAGTGTTTTAATTTTACCGAAAAATTCTGATCATTATATAAATACAAATATGTACCTTTATGTTATGTATATTTATATGTTTTTTATATATAATTTATTTTTATTCCGCGGCCGTAGTTATCAACATAAGACAAAAATTGTACAATTAACAGAGTATGCTATCTGTTTCCAGTTAATTTTTTATGATATTAACTCGGATCATTATCACTATTAAATTTTAATATCGTATTTAATTTTCGATTCACTAAACAAAGTATTTAAAATCCGAAAATTAATATATATAATATAATAAATAATATATAATATAATATAAATCAAAACTATAATAATGTATAAACAATATTAGTAAACCATAATCTAAACATCAATAGAGAACTAATTAATATTTTTTAATATAATAATATTAATTAATTAAACAAACAGGACAATCCATTTTATAATATTATAAATATTATTATATTATTTATAAAGCAGATTGTATTTTAGGTTGTGAAAACATTTTCAATCAATTTTTGTCTCTTCGACGTGCCAAATTGTTACCAGTATTCACATTTGGCACACAACTTGACGATTTGAGTAAAGATAAGCTAAGTTATACTTATTTTTTCTCTTTAGATGTCTGAATTCCTATTAGTTTCTATCAAACCCACATTATGTTATCTAAATACATTCTATAAGTACCATTACATTCTATAAGTACATTCTATAGGTAAATGAATTTAAGTTTCCATCTAACGTGAAACGATATTAGTTGTTTTTTTTTAAAATAAAATTAAAATACATAATTGTCTATTCAATTTTAAAACGATACAAAATAATTGTTCATAATAAAAAAAGTAAACATTATTAAATTTCATATCTATACAAAATATATAGATAACCGTGAATAACAGTCCCATTAAAATTTTAAAATTTAGAATTTCAGAAATTTAAATTTAAGAATCTCAATCAAAAAAGTGATTGGAGTATGTATAAATATAAATTATATTCTGTTCAAAATAATTTTAAAACAAATGTTTTGCACCTATACTTAAATATTATAATATTTTATTTCTTATTTATATTTAATAAAATAGTGTTATTTAAAGACTAAACTGTATATCGTAATAAATGTGTTCATAACATCAAATAACTAAAAATTGTACTTATTTATTATATCTATTAAATTACATTTTACTAAAATCAATTACATTAACGTGGGGTTAACTTGAAGCTATTATGCGAATAAAATCAAGCCATTTTCTGATTAAAATGAAGGTCTCATCTTTAACGTAAGGTTAAACTTTTAAACTCAATGAGCAGGCTCGTTAATTCTATGCTCGCACGAAATACTTAAAATAATTATAATAAAATACTAAATGATTAAATTAAAAAAAATTGTGTTAATTAAAACAAACAATATTAAATATAAAATATCCGGAATGTAGTATAACAGTCTTAATAGCAAATCACTATACTATATGGGTTAGGTAAGTTAAATAATTTTAATAGAAAAAAATTGAATTTTTATTGGTTTATCTAAATTGTTGAGGATGTTTATAACATGTTTATCGTGAAATATTATTTTAAATTTGATTATTATACAATGATATAACAAGGGAGAAATTATTGGGTTATTCTATCTAAACTGTTTTTAGCCTTCTCTAAAATATTTTTTTCAAAAATAGATGATTATTAGGATTAAGGTATTTTAACTAAAAAACATAGTTAATTCTAATATTATAAATATAATGAAATAATAAATGACAAAATATTATATTTTTTTATATAAATTTCCCATAATTTAAAAACATAAAAAGTTATATATATTTATTTATTTTTATGAGTCTTTTTTTCAAAGTACCTAATAAAGGTAATACTGTAGTCAGTTTCCTACATAATAATGTTAAAAAACAACAGAATTACAACCACCAAATACTCGGTAAATATAAAATAATTTAAAACCATGACTATTGACTTTTATGATCTAACTATATCATTAAATAAATTATGATATATATATATATAATATGTTTTTGGGGTCTCTGTTAAAAAAATCGATAATAATAATAATTCAATAGGCAGTAAAACTGTAAGAATAATTTCTAGATAAATATTAACATAATGTAAAACTTAATCATTTGATATCATTCGAATAATACGTGGTAGCTTGTACATAGCGTGCCTATAAATATATTAATATTTATTAAACTTTTAATAAAACAGTGTATTACTTATTATTGTTTCGTTATTAAATTTAAAACATTTAAAAATATTAATTCATTTAACACGCAGGAAAAATGATTAAAAATACAAACGGTAATTTGTTTATAAATAACTTTTTATTAAGTTAAAAATGTTAAGTGAAATCGCTAAAATGTTTGCACTTAACTTGACGTCCTGAAAATTTGTTATCTAGACTAAACCTAATCTAACTTTACCTAAAACTCTTAACGGCGGATATATTTTTTTCGCGCGTTAAACGTAAAAATTTCCTGGAACAGGCAATATTGTTAGTTATTACGATGGATACCACTTATACCACTAATATCATTTCCGCTAAATTACCAGCTATTGTTGTACCTTTAATTAATTAATCGACCCATTAAACATTTTTAAACGGAAAATTCTCTTCAGAGTCATACTTTATTGTCCGACGTTTTGTATTACAATATATTACGTACGCAGGTCCATTAGCCATATAATATTGCGTAGGTTACCACTTACCGCACGCGGTGCGACTATGCCAAGATGTACATTAACGAATTTCAAGTTTTTCGAACCCAAAACCATCAGAAATTATCTAAAACGTTCCGTAGTACGCTAACTCCGCATAGACTCAACTTACCGTCAATTTAACACATACACGATATAAAAAGTAATCGGTCAACCTATGTACTCATTAAATTTAATTGATATCGGACGAATTGACAAATGCGTATAGTTTATACGCGGTTGACTGGCTGACAGTCTTATAAATTATTTATTTAAAATCAAATTATTAAACAATTTTCTGGCAATTGTATATGAAATGAAATGATTTTATTATTGCTATTTTAAAAAATGTATTTCTATTTCATGTCAAAGATAATACTTAAAAAAAAAAATATATATATATATAAATAATCATTTAATTCAAATGTATTTAATTGTAAAAAAAAAACAGTGTCTACTATCTATATATAGTTATACTTTTAAAAAGTAAATTCACAATTTTATAATGGGGATAACCCACAGCTATTCATCACAAACAATTGCTCACGTTAAAATATGACAGGAATAGGAAACAAATTATTTTTTATTTTTTCCCACGTTATAGTGTTGCCTTTTTATTATAAGTATTACGAATGAACTATATGAAAAACATGTTTTTTTTTTAAATTTATATTGTAATAAGCATATTATGTAATTTTTTTGAGGTCTAGCTGAAATGTCTCGTCGAAGAGGAACTCGGTTCGGACACCACGAATCGTAGTTACGGATATTTTGCATCTGATGGCGTCCTGGAGCATGCTATAATTAGCCAAAAAATGCCAATAATTTGGTTTATATAATACGGTCATACTCTTAATTTTTTATTAGGTCATATTAGATGGAATAAAAAATTATTTATTATCATTGATATTCCATGTACTTTTTAACTTGCTTATGAAATTCAATACTTAATCACTCCTATTAAATATAATAAGTTCATAATTAAATTAAACATCTACGTTACGATTAATTTTTTGAAATTTGAATTTAAACATTATGTTAAGCAGTATTTTAAGACAAACTTCCCATAAGTTAGACTAATATAAATAATAATAATAGACAATAATAAATAATAAATTAAACATTATTGTTACAATTATAATGAAGAAACTATAACTCAATCTTGTACGTATAGAGACAAAATAATGAATTGGAAATAAAATAACCCACTCAATATTTTCATAAATATCTATACTATAAAATTAGGAAGTTCATTAATTCATAGGTAAATCAATTGATGTAAAAATTAGGTGAAAATTTGATATGTATTGTATGATATAATTTTGAATATCAAAATAAAATAATAAAAAATTCAAAAATCTTAAGTCATATTTTTGTTTTTAAAATTTAAAATTTATGTTTAATTTTTATTTTTAGAAGTCCGAAAACTCAGGTAGAAATATGGTCAGATTACAATGATTAAGGTTTAATTTCGGTAGATAATTGCATCTACTTGATACATTATTTAGCTTATTTTTCGATTTTCTCAAAAGTTTTCCTTTGGGATATGAAAAACTACAAATAAATGGTCGAAAAATGACAAAATTCACAAAAACCATAATTTTGAAGAACTAATATTTTATAGTTATTATTTTTATGATAACTATTTTTTCTGTTGAATATTATTTGATAAATAAATACAATTAATACAAAATTATATTATCTGCATATACTTTCTGACTGGAATTTATCACAGCATTGTACTTTCAAATGCAATGATATTGTATTCAAATCTTAATTAAAATATAACACAATAATATTCTTTCACTAATCTCTCCAAGAACCGAAGGGATGAAGGAGAAACGCCCAGAATCGACTTCTTCGCTTTTTGTGATTGATAACACTTTTAAAAAATGAATTTTTTATTATTATAATTTCATATATTAAAATGAAAATGCTATAAAATTGTTTTTCATTGTTTATTACTTTAATATTTTAATATTATTTTATTTCGTTTTATATAATTTTCGTCTATATTACGACTTGTTTAGAATGTAAGTACTGTAATTTATATATATATATAAATACACTAACATTCTAAAGTAAACATCGCGTATTTCAATTTCACTTTTTTTAAGCTTTGAGGGGAATTTATCCCTACTCCCCCTTCGACGTTTGTACGCTACTGAGATTATTTGTATAAAACATTCAATCATCATAAAAAAAACATTAAGTTTCTTTACATTTCACAACAACGCGAATTAAGGTATCTAATAATATAATATAATCTGTGATTTAAAATCTTATCAACTGTTATTATGAATATTGGATATAAAACTCTATGGATTGTTCTAATAATGTTATGTTTGTCGCGTGTACGTATTATTTTATATATATTATTTTTAATTCCGACGAAACAGCTCAGCGATGCCTGCCGCGACTTTTATATATTATTTCCAGCGTTTCGAGTCGGTCGGCGGGTACAACTACCGTGGTCAATGGAATCGGGCCAAAATTGTTATCGTGTCGACGGGTTTTCAGAGTTCGCGGTGATTTAAGTCCTCTCTCTCTCTCTCGTAGTCTCATACCCGGTGAACTTTTAATGGTCTTCCAGCGGCAGCGGCAGCGGCAGCAGTTTTATACCGCCAAGAAATTTATTACTCATGCCATCTGCCCGAACACGTTTTTAATCCGACGACCACGAACAAAGATAGACGGGAGGTTCAATTTTTTTTTTTTTTTTTTTTCCGTAATCCCGGCTATAACCACGATTATGAGTATAGAATATTGAAATATATTTATATTACCTTCCCCAAATAACTAGTGATAATACACATTTGTGTAGATGTATAGAACCCAATATCATAAAAACAAACTCTTTCGAAATAAGTCAATTTTACATATTTCAATTGAAAAAACTGATGTGATTAATTTATGAATGCATGAAATCAACAAACATTTGTATAACGATTGATAAAAGAATTCGTAAAAACAACTTAAACGTTGTGAATAATGTATAATGGGCATAACACATATTTTCTACATGTAAGATTACTTGTCTATATACTTGTCGACTGTAATAATTGACTCGTTTTATAATTTTTCATTTTTAATTCACACAGAAATGAAAACAAATTATTATAAAATTATACAACTTCTTACTACAAACTATGTATAAAAAAGAGTTTATTAATAAGTGTTAATACAATTAAGTAATAAAGTATGATAAGTGTCTATTTTGATCAGGTGGTCGATATTGCATGCCAGTATGCCAATAATATCATATGGGTGTAAAAAATATTAACTCAAACTTTACAGTGTAACTATTTTACAAGTATTATACAAAATCACAATTTAAAAATTAGCTCATAATACATAATATATTATAATATTAGGTACCTAAATAGCTTAATATAAGATAATTTATTATTTTATGTGATATTTATAAGCATATAATTTTATTTATATGAAAGAGTTAAACAAAGCCAGGCATGTATGAGTTCGAAGGAAGTGATCAATAAATTAATTGGAAAAGGCAAATATTAAAAAATAATTATGTAACGTATGAGACTGATAGAGTACTATGATTCAAGTACTTAAGATTAGTAGTGCAAAATGATGATATTCTTGAGGAGGAAAATTAGAATAAAATATTAATTAACAAGTGGAGGGTAGAATCGGAAAATTGGGCGAATTGTGTGATAAGAAGATGCCGATAAGACTGAATAAAAGTAGATATATATATATAAATACTATAAAGCAATAATGAGGACAGCAATGTTTTATGGAAAAAAATTAATTATTGGGTAGCAAAAAAATGTATATATGTATAATAATTGATTAGAATACAGATAATAGAGAATATATAGAATTCTTGATGTGTGGAATGAGTAGTGAGAATAGAATAAGGAATGAATAGGAATACAAACAGTGACGATTATATTGTGAAGGGGTCGGTATACCCTAGGGTTTTATTTTTAAATGTTAATATTATTTAAAATATTTCTATATAAAAGGATAGATTTACTTTAAGTTAACGTCTAGAATAAGATTTCCAAACATATATTAAATGTTACTAACTATTTATTTTCATTTTTCGATTTTCTCAAATGTTTTTTCTCAAGAAAAGAAAAAAAAACATAAAATGACGAAAAAACGGCAAAATTCACGGAAATCGTAATTTTGAAGACATTTATTTTAGGTTTTTCATAAAAACTAATGCATTGGAAATAATGAAAACATTGGAATGGATAAGTTAATTTCTGACTAATATAGAGCTTTGAAATTTTTCTGAAATAGTTTAATTTTACCTACAATTTTGGATTTATCAGTTTAGCAATTTTATATGAACCTAATCATATACTATTTCATCTATTTACAAAATATTTTGAAAATCATGACTGACAATTTTTACCATGAAATGATAACTCCTTGAATGTTGATCGAAGGAACTTGAAAATTATTTTGAATATTTACATAAGTAATTTACATTTGAGGTAAAATTTTGGAATGTATTATCAGTATAATATATTGTAATTTATTGAGATTCGCTCAGAATTGTATTTTCAATGCAATATCATTAACAATTATAATAAACCACTTTGTTCTCCGAAAACCGACGGGACGAAGGAGGAACGTCCTAAATTTACCTTCCTGTTTTTTATTTTTTTATTTTTTTCAGATATTTTAAATATATATTTTTTAATAGTAGGACCAAAGTATAGAAAATAATTTTATACTAGGGTAGCACGGAGTGGGTGATAATAATTTCACCTCCCTCCTTTGTGCATAAAGTATAATCACTACTGTCTACAAAAGGTAAATTTTAGGGGTTACATAAAATTTAGAAAATAATAGAAGGTAGGCTGAGAGGTTTAATGATTGGATATGCTATGAGGACAGATGATTCAGAAACTGTGCGAGTTATTATGGAAGTTAATGTAAAAGGTAATAATGGAGAGGAAGACCAAAGAAGAGTTTGATAGATGAAATAGATAATGATATTGAGATAGCTGGTATGGCTGACCCTTTGTAGTAAAAAGAGTGAAGATGAGGTAGAAGAAGAAAATATTATTTTATTTTTCTGACTGTTATACAATTATATTATAATATATTAATATATTATATAATACTTACAATGGTATAATATGTTATAAGATAGTAACGATTGATGACAAAACACTAAATACCAATAACATTTACCAATTATTATTAAACCCTTAGATAATATACAGAAATTTTAAAATTTAAGTAGGGATATCTAATGGTTCATTTTAGTATGAATATTGATGAGCAATACTGATGTTGCTGCTAGGAATGATTTATATTTCATTTGTCTTTTATTTCGAGTTTCAAAAAGGAAGATTTATAGGTATAGGATTACTATGTAAATATGTTGTACCTACCTAGTTCCTACCTATAATAATATTATTATTGTTTTGGTGTTTTATTGCACTAATAACTAATTAAATATTGTATAAACTGTTTTTGTTCTTTTTTTTTTAAAAAAAAAAAAGGTCAAAAGGTCATACTTAGGTCATAGACTATATTTCATTGAAAACAATAGAATTTACTTGAGTGTAGTTATTCTGGTCGAACTCGTGTTATTAAAACGAATAAAGGTTAAGTTATTTTTATGTCTTTCGGTATCTCGGTATTCCGTGTCACCAACGTATAACCGTGGATAAGTCTGGCAGTTGCGTATTTCAACATTCGAAGAAAATAAACGCAGAGAAATATTATCGTTATCGTCACCATCTTCAAATTGTTTCGTATTGTGATTAATTATATGCGTCTGTTCGCAATTTTAGGTTAAAATCAATAGGCGTTATTCATTATTAGTTGACGACGAAATTAAAGGATGTCCTCCAATAAAACCCTGAGGTGGCGATCTTCCCGCAATAGATAAGCGAGTGAAATGGGTTATAACCATCATTACCGGAAGCATAATATCTCATATACTAGTTACCAGGTCGATTCATCGTCACAGTAGACAGTTGTAGATACGGAATAGTAATAATGATGAATATAATGGACGTCTGTTATAACATAACTGTATTATTGTTACGGTATATGTTCGGAAATTCCATTATAAATGATAGTATAACCTAATAATACGTTTATAATGCGATGTGTTCTATTCAAAATTGTACACTGAACATCGATCAGTCGAAGTAGTTAAATAAATGATTTGTATAGTTAGAAGTACAGAAATTATAAAGTGGCTAAACCTATAAATAAAATATTATGAACTAGACAGTCTTAAACTAAAAATTAAACTTGAGCATTATTAACAACAGTAATTAAAACAATAGATACTTACATAACAGTTATTCAAATAAGGATTTAGAATGATGAATATGATGAAATAGATTAAATCATAGATTTTTATTAAATTAACACAAAATACTTTATATTAATCTATCGCTACAAACAAAGTATTTTTACAAATCATTATTTTATTTAAGTAAATCACCATACTCAGAAAATTAAAGAATTTATAAAATGAAAGTTCACTGTTATAAATCTATGAACATTATTACTTGGTATTATTCATCCAAAAAAAGAAAACAATGACAATGGTTTAATCTTTTATTTCATTTTTACTTAATTGTTAATAAAATTATTTTCTACATTTATAATAGAACGAATGGATAGTTTTTTAAATTTTTTTATACTTTTTTTAAACCAGAATTATTAAAATCCTATAAATATATTTCACTAATATTTTATTAACGATTATCCCATTAGGTTTCGTCACAAATTTTTCATTAGTAGAATTCGATTAATAAAACAAAAAAATATAATTTTTGATTTATAATAAAAGGGATATTTTATCGGAATATTTATCATTATTTTTTTTTAAAAATATTATATATAATACAAATTTGCTTTTGCCATACGAGTGTGATATTTTAATAAGTACCTGTCAGATTACAATAATTTGTATATGTACGGTTTATCCAAATTTTATGATATTGACTTAAATAGAATACAATTTATCAGTAAAATATCAAACAAATTAGAAAAAAAGCAGGAACTTCAATTAAGGATGTTCCTCCTTCGTCCCTTCAGTCCTCGGAGAACTTAGTGGTTTATTATAATTGTTAAACGAATCTTAATTTATTACAGTATATTATACTTATAATCTATACCAAAATTTTATTAAGAGTATTAATTACATATGTAAATATTCAAAATAAATTTCAAATCCTTAAGATAAAAATTCAGGGAGTTATCATTTCATGATAAAAATTGTCAGTCAAGATTTTCAAAATATTTTATAAATAGATAAAATAGTATATGATTAGACTTCTATAAATTATTCAAACCGATAAACCCAAAATTATTGGTAAAATTTAACATTTTTGAAAAAAGTTTAAAGTTTTATATTTAATCAGAAAATTAACTTATCCGTTCCAATGTTTCCATTTAATGCATTATTTTTCATGGAAAACCTAAAATTGATTTCTTCAACATTACGATTTTCGTGAAATTTGCCGTTTTTTTGTTATATTTTGATACTTTTTGTTTTCTTGAGAAAAAACTTTTGGGAAATTCAAAAAATGAGCTAAATAAAGTATCAACTAGATGAAATTTGATACGGAAAGGGTACCCTATTTGTGATAATCAAACCATTATTTCTACCCGAAAAAATGTGTTTAAACATAAAAAAAAAATCTTTATAGAAACAATACATTCCTTGCTCCGCTCAAAATCTAAAATTTTACATTAATTTTAGAAATAGAAACAAAACTCGTACTAAGACCTTTTATTATTATTATTATTATTATTATTATTATTATTACTATATGTTTTTATTTACTTTTAAAGGCAAAAATTACAATAAATATTAAATAATTTTAAATTTCATTCATTATGCATGAACTTAGGAATTTAAATTATAATCGAACGACTTATTACGAATTATTACTTTCATGTTTTATAAAAATTATAATGTATAACTATTTTTATAGATTAAACTTTTTAATTATTAATAATAAAATTTTGTTTTAATATTATGCCTTTTTTAGATTTTTAACGGCGCGGTGTATAGGCATTTTCGCTTCTTCTATGAGTTTTATTATTAAACTTGCCTATATGCGAGTATAAAACTGTATAATAGAATATTACTATACTAAAAAATTGCATTCAACTAAGAATTTTATCAGAGAGAGAACAATAATTTCGTATGGCAATTAATAAAATTAATATAATATTGAAAAGGTATGAAATTTTTACTGGTAATTTCTTAAAATTATATATAAAAAACATATTTAACATTATATTAATAAACAAACAAACATAATGTATTACAATATAATTATAAGCTAAATAATATATTTTTTCATAATACTAAACTATTGAAGTATAATTTTATAGTTAGTTGTGATTTCAAAATTGTTTACTTTTAATGATATATTTATCATTATAACATATTGGTAGTAATATTTAGATACTGTCGTTATTTTGATTTTCAATCATTTTAATATTATAAAATAATAAATTAATATATCGCTACTTTATAGGGAATTACTTTTATTGTGTGGTGTAAATTTGTAGTTATTAAATGTACAAATATATTTTAATAATTGATGACTTATGATTATTATAAAATCGTTTTTCGTGAACATTTAGAAGGAAAAAAAATTCAATACAAAGAAATTTTTTCGTCCCGTACATTTAATACATATATCAATATGTAAATTAATATCACATATTTTCGTATTTTAAAATATGACTTGTCTCGAAGAAGGTAAATATAAAGAATATATGTTTTACAGACTTGACTTGAAAATAATATGTTTCTAAAAACCATTTTATATTTTATAATTTTTTTTTTATTGAAGTCAGTAACGTTTGTGAATTTATGCATTACAAAATATTATATTTTGGAATTTTCAAATTTATTTTTTTTATTTTATATAATTTGTTTTTTTGGCGGACCAATTTCAAGTTTTGTATATAACTTATAACACAATGTGTTACTGTCAAATACTAAATCTTTAGATAAACTCAATATTTCTTAACATTTATTTCCTTGTGAAAATAAAAGCTAAATATTTAAATAAAATTGTGTTTTAATTTTATTAAAGATTTATTGTCATTGTCTCTATCCGAACCGATTACATTAGTGAGATCTTACTGAAGCCCTTTAATATTCCATAATAGTATAAGGTACCTATAACCAATCATTTTAATGTAATAAAATGTCAATACAAAAATCATATTCAAAATTAAAAAAATTAATGTTATAATAATATAAGTAAGATGTTTTTATGACTACCTTTTGATCGTACGATAGTGTAATATTACACTTTATGTATTATATTTTTTGTATAAATAAATGATACTCAACATGATAATTTACATTAATAAACTGTTCGCAAATTTCTTTCGCCCTAATTTACACATTATATTACTTATTTTAAATGATGCGGCCGATCACTTTTTCTATTTTACTTATTTTAAAAGATAAGATGCTTGATTCGAAAATAAAACGAAAAACTCATATTATTATACAGTTTTTAAGTGTGTAGTAGTATTTGTTGTAAATCGAGACCCCTATTGTCTGGAAGGCATTATTTATTCTTCACCAGCGTTCATTCAGAATGTGATCATGCCAACTCACTTAGGATTCCACCAGCAGTTCTAGACCCAATGATTCTACAAAAGAATCCGACACACATCATTAAAAAAAAAATTATATATAAAAATACATTCGTTTTTCGAAAAAGAAAAAAATGAAAAATGATAATCTATATTTTTTTACTACATTGATTGCTTGTTTTTAGTTTATTTATAAAACATAGTTTATTATAAATATAATAAATACATAATAAGTTCAATATTCCCGATAATATAATTGTTTTTAATATTATATAATTATTCATAAATCCAAGAAATGTATTATATTAAATGTACCAACTATTTTTCGTTGATAAAAAATTAAAATTTCATATATATAAATAAGTATTATGTATAACACAATATTTACCTATTTAAATAATATTGATAACTTTGTTTTTAAATTCATTACAACTATTCATTTGTTAGTTTTTAAAATAATATCTTATGGAATCTCGAAAAAATATCAAACTATTAACCATTATTATTATATATAGTATATATATTATACATAATATTACTACCTATATTTATAATATATACATAGTAAAATTAAAATGTTCGCTAAAATCATTATATTAAATTTAATATTTACATTTCTATTAATATTATTGTCTCAGATCCATGAAATTTATATAAAAAAGGTTTTTGGTAATATAAAATATGTATCTTTTATAATAGTATACATTTCGTTGAGCATGGCAATTATGTAATAAATTATATCTGCACTTATAATAACATCAGTCATTTTTATTTAAAAAATTGTTTTTATTTTATTCAATTTCACAAAATCGTAATGAAAATTTAACATTAATTATCATAAACATTACTCATTTCAATTTATACTCACAATTATTTCAGATAATAATTGTATAATTATCAAAGTAAATATTTTGTTTTTATTCATTTTCGTGAACTAATAATCTAACCAATAAATGTCTATTAAGATATAATCGATAATATTTAATTCTAAAAGATTTGTTTACTCGAACTGTGCTAGTACAATGTTTGAAACCAATATTCTATTCTGTTGTTAAGTGTTACTACACAATATAAGAAACGAAAAGGTAAAAACATAATATTAGAACTATGATGTAATTTAAAGTTTAAAATGAAATTGTACATTATATTATTATGTAAACATTTTATTAGCCAAAAGTTATAGAAAATATAGCAAAATATAAATATATACAGTTGTCTATTGAATTGAATAAATTGTGTTTTTGTTTTTAATCTGGATCGAAAATATTAGTCGTTGAGGAGAGCTCTTTATAAAAATAACCCCCAACCCACTGAACTAACGATAAAACGATTATATTACACTATTAAATGTTTCGTTCGTAATGCTTCTTTTTACGATATTATTATTACAGTTATAATATTATTTTATAAACCATTTAACATATTTTCGGGATTTTTTTTTATTTCCGCGGGGACGTCGACCGTTTGAAGATGAGCAATATTCCCATCAAATGTAGATGTTTTCATAACACCTTATAATACTATATAGTATATTATTGTGTCGTTTCGTCGTGTCGTTAATAACACCAAATGGATAATATACGCATTTCTATACTGTTACAGCTCAGAATATATAATATTATTCTGTTTAAATAACGTTTTTAAAGTATATTTGGAGGAGGATGAATGTATGTAGTTTAATAATATAATATACGTTTTGTAAAGTTGGAAAAATATGGTTTTCATTTGAATATTATGTGCAAAAAATATTTTGCGCTAGCAAATTTTTAAAATGATAAAATAAATCTTATATCTGATAAGTGGTACTGATGAGACGACAAAAAAAAAAAAAAAAAACATTTTATCCGATAACAACATTTTCTAATTTTATTATAACTTATAATTATAACTTCTTAATCGATTAAATATTATGTAATATTAAAATGAAATTTATACCACAAATTATAAACCTACGTATAACAAAAATATTCTATTTAATATTTGTATTGTAGTTTGAAGTAATTTAATTTATGAAATTTATAAAATATATGTATTACCAATTTCACTATAAATTCTTACCTATTATAACACTTTTTTACAATAACTGAAATTTTATAAAATGAATATATATTGATGAATATATTATACTCATATTCATTATGCGTACTCATATAGTATTTCTTATTGTTAATAATAAAAATAGTTTGAAAAACCATTGTATATTTTCAAAATATAAATATTGATTTATTAGACAAATATTTCCAAGTATACTTTTACTAGGTAAAAACTAGTTTATAATAATATTAAAAATATTTATTTATAGTAAATAATTTCAATACTTTACTTCATAAAAAATATTATCTATGAACATTTTTACAGTAAAAATAATAAAAAAATAATAGCATACATACTTATTTATTATAAATTTCATTCTAATACTATACAAATAATTTAATGAATCTAGTGAAATTTACGAAGACATTGAAAGTTCATTCTGAACAACTATAATTTTACTTTGAATATTAATTATTTTAAGATAATTATACCTGTAATTTGCAGTTTATAGAACACATAATTTAATTAAAACTACAAGATGGTCAAATATTATGTTTTATAAAATGCTTAGCCTCTTTGTATAATAATAATTATCATTTGCCTATGAAAAATAATAAGTTATATTAATTTTTAACATTTGTAACGTTTTAGAAGGAAGTGCGATTAACAAAAATTAAAAACAAAAATATGTATTTTTAAATTTCGATTTTACTGAAATTCGTAAGTAGCCATAAATAACGTGCTAAATTTCCATCGTAATATTTAATACGTTTCTATATTAATAAAGAATAATAATAATAGTTTATTTATCAAATTTTGAGAGTTTATTGAGATAGAATTAAATGATCTCGGTTGTCTATAGGATTACGAGGTTGGTATAATATGGAATAGCTTTTGAGAATATTGATAAAAACAAATATAATTTACAACCTAGTATTTAAACTGGGTTTTAATAAATAAAAATAGATGATAATGTCACACAAAAACACAAATTGAATTATATTATCGAATGATTGAACGAAATTCCTTTAATCTTTATGATAAAGTTCCGTAAAATCGTAAAGTTTTAACGTAGGTCCCAGAAGTTATCGAAAATTATTAATAATTGTGATAAATAAATGATATTATAATAGTTGTATATAAAACATTGAAATGGTAGATAATTTGAATAATCAAGATTAAAAATACAGTTCAGCAGCAATGGTGACAGACAAAAATAGACGATCAGACTTCCTGTCTGCATTCGACCGAACATCAGATGGTCCGGAGAAACTCGACGCGGTAGGTATAATGGCTGATACGAAACGATTTATTGGTCATTTAATCGAATAGCTTTCAATTTTTTATTGAAATATTTCAGCGTAGAACGTACGATATCTAATATTAATCTAATATATACGAGTAATTTTGGTAAAGTCGTGAATTCACGGTAAAAAATAAGGACGTTTTCGTGTCCATTTACAACACATTTTTTTCTTTCAATAACTCCGTATGTAATATTACCGCATTTCAATAGGTGTAGAATTTTGAACACGCAATATATCGATAACGAAATATGAAATTTCTACATTTTTCCGAACATAAAAATATTTTTCGCTACTGCGTATCTAATGCTAGATTGACGATATAATAATACAATACCACAACTAATGTAGGAGTGGATAGTGATTCAATCTCATCTCCCTACGTGAATTTGTATTTAAACTTGAATTATTTTATTTATTATGATAAAATTGTTATTATACAATGAATAAACACATTATTACATTTGTTGAATAAACAATTAATATTAACACCTTAATTCTTTGTAACTATATTTTTATATATAATAATTTTTAATTATCCATCGGTTAGTACCAACAATAATATATTAATATTTATACGACATATTTATGGTCGATAAGTTGTGA
Source organism: Eriosoma lanigerum (assembly GCA_013282895.1). Classification (NCBI taxonomy): domain Eukaryota; kingdom Metazoa; phylum Arthropoda; class Insecta; order Hemiptera; family Aphididae; genus Eriosoma; species Eriosoma lanigerum. The sequence continues at coordinate 55,607,197 of CM023357.1, read as the reverse complement.
ACGGTTCTGATAATGTAACTTTCGTGATGTCAGTTCGTATCGTCGATATAAGTGACAGGTTTAGGATTTTCTATTTTTTTTTTTTTTTTTTTATAGAGGAGGGAGAGAAATGTTTGTCAATATAATATATTTATATTCAGGGCCGTAGGTAGGTGCTGGCATGAGGGTTTTTGCCAGGGACGCAGTATTATGAAAAGTGCAAATTTAATGATATTTAGAAATACGAATAAAATTTTTCATTACTATATTAACGTACATAAAAAGTTTAAGACATGAAAACATGGTTTTAATAATATTATAATACGTAGTCATAATAATCATTAATCAATTCATAATATATTACACACGATTGCCAGAGGCTCTATTTTATAACTACTCAATTTCAATAATAATTAAATGTTAGTTTTAAATTAATATAAAGTAAAATAAAATGTACATTTTAAACGTTATTTTTCTAATCGTTTTAATACTATATTTTATTATTTAACCTAAGCAAATGAATTATATTATATAAATTTCAGAATTACTTTATATATTGTTATTGAACTACCCGAAGTATTTTAGCTGGATAAAAAAACCAATGATGAAAAATGATGATGTACTCGACTTCTCCGTTTTACTAATAACGTAAGTGAAAACATTTCGCATCATTTTTGTCGCGCTCGACCGAAGTTCACTACTGAAACACAGTTAAAACTTACCAATCGAATGCGACACGCATTTTTGACGGCTTCACTTTTGTCAATCGGTATTGTTTTAAATATTGATTTTATTCGATAAACATAGATTTTTTGGGTATTATATTATTTAGAACACCAAATTTAAAAAAAAAAAAAAAAAAACGTTAAAAAATAAAACCGAGTATTCGATAGTAATCTTGATCGCGCTATTGTAAAATATCGTCAAAATAGTTATATATATATATATATATAATTTATTTTAAAAACCAGTATTAACTGCTGCTAACTGTAAAACGAGTACAATCAAACGCGAAAATATTCGGTTTACCTCAAAAACTAACACGATCTGAACAAGTCAAAACGCAATGGCTCCGAATTAGTCACTGATCTGTACCCGCCGCCGACGGTAGTGGCAGCGCTCGTTTTCGGCGGGATCCAAGCGGATGCAAAACCGTTAACTACTCGGATGGGCGCTAGTGAATCGTATAAATTATTATAATTTTACCAGGTATGAGGGGAATGTTTTTTTTTGGTTTCATATACACGTACGTATGTCCGAATCGTAATACAAAATTACCTGATATTATTATTGTTGTTATCTAATTATAAATAGATTGAGACGAATGGGTATTTATATTCACCATCCAACACTAAATCTCAAAGGACAAAAAAATAATTTGTTGAAACATTAAAATAAGCCCACAAAATTACTGTACATAACACGATTAAGGAATATTATATTGTGGACGATGAGTTTTACAGTGTATAAAATACAATAATACGATATATATTGAGCATGTTAATATTATTATTGTATTTTGATAAAGTTATAGGTTATCATATTTTTAAATTACATAGAATATGATATAACGCTTAAAATTTCGCGACAATTTATAAGAATAAAATAATATATTTGCTTAATATTTATATAAAATTATATTATTATATCAATTTAGCAACAAACGAATTTTATTATTTATGATATCAATATCGTATATTAAAATAATTAATTGTATTTTTATTTGTCTATTTTGAATATTTATAATATAATATATATATTCTAATAAGAATATTCGTCATATTTCACTAGTATTTTATTTAAAAACGTGGTATTTATATATAACTGCAGATCGTAAATCTCGCGTTTCTCTTGACCGTCCGTTAACACACGTGAAAACGATTGTTCTCCTATAGTATATTGTTGTATAAATATTTGTACTGGTCTGTACACGATATTTTATTGTACAGTTGTATTTATGTTATCGTTATTCCCATAAAGTATTTTTCGTACGCCGATAATTCGTATTATGATAGTAATGCGTTGTTTTCTCGCTAAAACCGTTTGTCAGATTAATAAATTGTAATATAATCGTATCGCACGTTTCACAAATATTTCATGATTTACTCGCAATCGTTATATTAAAATAATATTATGTTTAAAAGTTTAACGTTGTTGTTTTATTAATATTATGTACAAACCCGGGTCAGTCGGTTCATTTAACATCATAAAACAACTGCCACACGCAAGTTGCATTTACAAAAAGAACACATTTAAGTAAAGTATAATTTGAAGGAATTTGTAATAAATACTTGAATACTTATTGACAAAAATATTATGAATTTATATTTGAATATTTCATTGTAAAATTATTTATATACTACACAGGGTGTCCAAGATCTATTTACTAATTGCAATATTTCTGCAAAAAATTTAAATATTTAAATGCAGTTTTTTTTAAATTATTATTTAAGCAATGGACTATATTATATTATCTTTGTTACTTAATAAAAAAAAAAAGATGTCTCATAAAAAAAAACCTCTTAATTTGTTAAATTATGTAGAATTTTAAGATAGCCATTTTAAAGAGTATATTATATGATAATCTTAATTCAATCAATATTTCGATTTTTAGGAATGTTATTTAATTATTAGAAAAATGATATTTCTGACATAATTCTGATTTAATTAATTTTATTAATACATTTATCCTTTCCGAACACCTTATTTTACATAAAAATTATCTCTATTCTATTTAAAATGTTAAAGGACGAATGTCCAGAACCAGCGATTCTCCGCTATTTTTAAATTATAAGTTACATTTTAAACAAATTTACTTAAAATTTGATAATATTCAGTAAAACTATGCTGTTAACTATTTTTAATTATTTTAAATTATTTTATTTTGTTTGGGGATTGTTATATACGGGGTGTTGTATAGGCTATATTGATACATATCTGCGTGAACTTGTGTTTACATAACCATAATAATAAATATTTTTTATTTAGTATTAACGGTATAATATAATTATTTTTAAAATCAACAATATTTAAAAGTAATTAATACTTTATAAATAATAATATTTTTTAATTAATTCCTTATTTCCGTAATTATATTATTTTTTAACATTTTAAAAACTTCAAAGTTAAATGTTATACATTTCATAATTTATTTAAAATATAATCATTTTCAATGTTGGGGATTTTATCTACATTCTTTAATTAATTTGTTAATTTAAGAAAACGATATACATTCCATATAATTAGGGATAATATGATAAAATAACAGAAAATAATTATTTAAGTTACAGTTGGAACCAGCGCTATAACTATACTATACTATGATATACTCGTATATCGAGGGGAATAGAAGTAGATAACATTTTTTTTTTAAAAAACTTTAGAGTACCACTACAATTATCCATTCATTAATTTTTATAAAACGCTTTTAATCCGTAAGTTCAACGAAAATAACTCACTTTGAGTTCTAAGTGTCAGCGATATTGCTATGGAGATAATAACGTAGGTAAAGTGTTATTAAAAAAGGTAATGATTTATTAAATATGTTTAATTTAAAAATATATTAAAACATTAAAAATAACTTTAGTTTATTTAACTGAAAAAAGCTAAATAAAAAATCTATTTAACTTAGTAAAAAAGTTTAAAAAGTTTAAAAACTTTTCTCAAAAAATACATATTATATTTTTTAATTTAAAAAATATATAGTTTTGTTTTAATATTAATTGATAAAATTTTTGTTAAATACCAATATATATATATATATGTATGTATATAACGATATACATAAAAAAATAATATAAAAATGTATAACTATTATTGTTGTACAATAAAAAAAGTATTTAAGAGTATATTTTATATTTTATAACAATAAATAATAATTGTAAAACGTCATATATGTTACTTCACTAATAAATCAAATAAATTTATGTTAATTGATCTACAAAACCAATATTTACTACTTTTAATAACAATTATTATTTTGTATAAATTTATTTTAATTGAATACATTTTATAATCTAAGACCTTATAATTTTTTTTAATCACTATGCTGTGATTAAAAAAAAAAAAAAAGCATATTTCTTATTATAAATTGAATTATGTTAAACACAATAGAATTTTGGAGAGCAAAAAATATTTCATATATTTAAATACAGTTTTGTGTTGATACTGTAAGTATACTAAATAAAATTAAATATTAATTTGTGTTAACTGAACAATTGGTATTTAAATTATTTATAAATAATGTTGGCCAGCTTATTATTTGGTTGAATTAGTAAATCGTTCGCCATTTTAAGTATAATAAATAAAGAGTGGGGATGTTGATACCGAATGTTCCTCATTTATCCCTTCGGTCCTCGGATAAATTAGTGGTTTATTATACTTAAGATTTAAATGCAATGATACTGCATTAGAAAATACTATTCTGAGCGAAACAGAATATATTACAATATACTATATTGATAATCCATTCCAAAATTTTACAACGTGTGTAAATTACCAATGTAAATATTTAAAATAAATGTCAAGTTCCTACGATCAAAATTTAAAGAGGTAAACCGTTATACCTTAAATTGCAGGTAATATTAAACATTTTTGGAAAACATTTCAGAGCTTAACGGAAACCGTAATTTTGCCGATTTTCCGGCAATTTTTGTAGGTTCTCTTCTCTTAAATAAAAACTTTTGTGAAATTTGAAAAAAATTCTCGATTTTAAAAATATTTTGGAAATAGATAAAGTAGTATTTTAGTAAGCTTATAAAATTTTCAAATCATTTAACCCAAAATTGCATGTAATATTAAATAGTTTTTAGAAATTATTTCAAACCTCAATACTTAGTTAGAAAATCAACCAATACATTCCATGATTTTACCTTACGTGTAAACTACCTATGTCAATACGTAAAAAAATTGTCATGTCCTTTCAATCAAAACTCAATTAGTATCACGAAATAAAAAAAAATTAAATAATAAAAATCGTAATTTTGTCGATTTTCTGCTAATTTTTGGTAGTTTTTCTTCTCCCAATTAAAAACTTTTGAGAAATTTGAAATATAAGCTGAATAAAGTACCAATTAGAGTCTAGACGAAATTTGCTACCAAAATCATACCCTATTTGTGGTAATCGATCTATTAATAAAAATAAAAAATAAATCATTTTAAAACCAATACATTCTTCGCTTCGCTCAGAATCAAAAATATTTTTAGTTTTAAAATAATAGTTTTAGTATTCCCAAATAACATCAAATCTCAACATTTAGAATAAACTTAAATAATTAATAAATAATAATACATATAGTAATAGATGAAACATTACATAATAATATAAATATTAATATTATATTATTTTATATTTTTCTTAAAATATATTGTTTATTATAAAAATATTATAAATATTTATACAATTGTATATAACAAATTTAATATAATTTAAATAAAAAATTTCGTACAATTTTAACGTCAGAATTTTAACATTAGATCACATAGAATCATATAAAGAATTACATTTGTAAAGCATTCATTATATGAAGAATATTCACGAATAAGATTGTATTAAAATTTATATGAAATATGATAAACAATAATAATAACAATTTCAGATTCAGATCTAATTTTGTCCTTACCAAAACGAAAGGTTTGACATATTATTTTTCAGTATGTAAAACTGTATATTTGAATATTATTTAATTAAAAATAATAAAATGATATTCGTATGCCATCTTGGAATTTATTATACCTTTTTAATGTAATATGCATATATTATTATCTATCCTTATGCAATAATTATCAAAAACGCTCTCATAAATAATTTATACTTGTCCACTCATTCTCAAGGATAAAAATTGACTATCTAAACGGAGAAAATTTTAATAATTTATTGATCCGTCGCAAAATTTGGTAAACTATAATTTTGCGTACCTAAAGTATAAATTATATTTTAGATTACAAAACATTTTATGCGGAATAATAAATATTTGTAAACTATATATCACTCTAATACTAAAAAAATATATTAATTTTAGGAACTCTAAATATAGGTAATTTTTGGTCTAATAAAAAATCACCATCTTTTTTATAAATTATATTTAAACATTATTCTAATAATTCTATCATTATTTTATAATTATGGTATGATAATGATAATGTCTTCTTCCAAACATTACAATATTAATTTCAAATTATTTATTATAATCTGCCTGAATTTCAATTATTTTTGTAAAATATAAAATATAATGTACGTACTATGAAAAATAATCAGTTAATAGGTAAATCATATATTTTTAAAACGTTTATTAGTATTTTTATTAAATACTAGTTCTGATATAATATATATTTTAAAACAATATGATATTTAAAATTTAATTTATTTTTTTATTTTTTTTTTTTATCTTTTTTTCTAATAAACTTAAAAAATAATTTAATAATTAAATTAAATAAAGTTATATTTAGTATTAATTTTACTCTTGTTTAATTATAAAACTTTTTTAGGGAACATATAACTAAAGTCATATAAAATAAACGAAATTGGGATGGTTACGTATCAAAGTTAAAGTATAAATATACGTTCCGAAACTTATAATTTCAATCAAAAGAGCCGGTTCATTATATCTGACTATGTGTTATAAATGAATAAAAAACGTCCATACGACTTAATTGGGAAATGTGGTTATTTAATTTTTAAAAATTGTGTTCAAATAGTAATTAACTAACTTAATCTAATTTATCCTTACTCATTTTATTCCAATACATTAATTTTTAAATATTTTTCGCTCTAAAAGAAATTTAAAAAAAAAAAAAACATTTGTTAATAACAGTATTACCCTTAATTATTTTACTTAAATAATACTTATAGTTGTGATAAGATTTTAACTGACAATTATACGGTTGAATCACTAATAAGATATAGATTATAATATAGTGTTTGTTTAATTAAATATTTTTTTTTAAGTTAAGCAACAACAAATGTTTTATCCAGGCATACCTTTACTATATTGTATTTTAGTAAACAATGTGACATTGTAGTAGTTCAGTAAGTTCTAAATCAAAAATAATTTTAAAATATTGAAATAAAAACAATTATAATAATAATAATAATTTTAATATGAGTGATAACAAAAGACTAAATGTTTGTGAAACTTCAGCCCGATAAATTTTATGATTAATGGACTATTGTAATCACAAATTAAGAAAAGAAAAAACTAATTTGAAAAATTGAACACATTGAACAAAAATAAGCATCAATCCGGACTTGCATTTGAAAAATAAATTTCGTTTAACGTTATAAATTAATATAACGTTATAAAACTTTTGTGTAAAATGTTATTAAATATTTTCGTTAAATGTTAAGTATTTAAATTGTTGGTTGTTTCTAATACGTCATTTCATATTTATTAAATGTAAATATATGGAACCACCATATGTGAAATTTCAGGGGGGCTACGAGTTCTACCAATAAATTATTATCCCCTACATTTTTAAACTTAACATTCATCCAACTTCAATAACCCTACAATATTTAGGATCAAATTGTGCCATTAGCTATTATACTAGCTAGTAATAATTTTACTTCTTCACATTATTAACATTGTACAAAGTACAAAACTTAACAGTAAAATAAAAACTAATAACGAATGAGTACAAAATAATAATACGGTAACGGTCATTTACTTTTTCTGCATCTGTACTCGTCAACACTTCATCAAGTAATACATATATGTAAATATTTAGTGTAAATAACAACTTGCAACAATATAAAATAAATATAAGTATTAAACCTATCCTGGTAATCTTGTGTATGTATCTGGAGATGAAAATTTTAGTTTAATTACAAAAACAAACAATATATTATGAGTTGCCTAATATAAAAATTTATAAATAAAATATCAAATATCCAAATTGACACTAAACCCCTTGACGCGATGCCTTATAGACAACAATTGTATTATTCCAAACGAAGAATGCGTCAAAATCTAATATAAATGATTAATTATTTTAGTATTTTTCTGCCTAGCATAACATGCTTACAAATATAACCATATTTATATATAATCTATGATATAATAATAAAAAATATAATTTTATATATAGTTATCTCTTTATAAGTTTATTTATCGCATATGACGTTATTTAGTAATTTAATACTATTTTGTTTCGTTTAATGACATTATTAGTTTTCTGTTTTTCGATTTGTGTTTTAGTTACGTTTACATATTTCAATCGTTTTAAACGTTATATTCATATCGTTATAATAACGATTGTGAGCCCTAGTTTTAAGAAAATATGTTTTTTCTGTAATTTGTTGTTTCACACACCAATTAAATCATCAAACGTTTTCTACCATAAATATAATAAGCTATTCTTAAAAATAACCTAGTTAAGTTTCACTCAATATGTTTGATTAGCAATATCAAACTTGTGTTTAATAGTGATTTTATTAATAAGTATAAATAATCTAATTTAAAATCAAATTAAAAATTATATTTTCCATCCACGAATAAAATATTTTTCTTTGGACATTATTTGTCATATTATTAACACTAAAAAAAAAAAATAATTACATTAGTTTTTTTTGGATAGCTGAAGTTAGGATAGGTTTGGTTTTATTATAAATTATGACCAGTATCATATATTTTTTTTTTTTTTACATTTATAATTTAATTATTTTCTGGTATTACTTCACGTTTTCATTCTAGGAAAATAGATATTCTTAATATACATATTATGTAACACTGTCCAACTAATGAGTATAATTTGGTCGGTTATTCCCAATGCTCGTATTTATTTTTTTATGAGGGTTATTAAATGTTATAAATAAATAATATTTTTAATTACATTCATGAGTAGATCGTCAAAATAATTACCTTCGTATGACTTTAAAGAAAATTAAATACAAAATAACCTCAATAAAACTGTCAAACATAATAAAATGCTATGAATTATAAAGAAATTTTTCATTTATTTGAGGAACAATTTTAAAAATACATATTTTATAAATGCCATAAATTAATATTGATAAAAGAACATCTTACAATTTTACTAAACATATCGTTATTAAAATACTAAATATATATATATATATATATATTAAATAGTCAACCTTTTTAGTTGTACGGACTACCATTTATGAAAAAAAAATTTTAGGCCCACTAATAGCATACATATATATAATAGGTCAATTATTAAAAGTAAAAACATTTAAAAAACAATTGTTTATTAAGAAGAAACTGTATTCAACTTAATCACAATTTAATGTGATTTTTGACACTGCTTGACTTTCACAAGAGAGTCAATATTTGAATTAAAACTGGATAGTTTTAATCTTAAATCACTCCCAACATTTTGTTTATTCCTATATTTATTTTTTAAAAAAAATTAAAGAATAAAAAGCACGTTCACACGGATAAGTTATCGAAAAGCCCATCAAGTTTCTCAGTGAAATTTTAGTGATTTCTGGATAGTCTTGCCAAAAATTTAACCAGAATGGCACTAATGGTATGTTTTTAAATAACAATTTTAGATTCTGATCACACGAAAGTTCAATCAACGAATCTTTTTCATTTGCTAATATTTTCAATTCTTTCAAATTCAAGTTCGATAGCGTTTATACATTGTAGTTAATATCAATTAAATATTATTATAAAATAAAAATATTTAATAACATTATTTAAATATGTATAATATTTGATATTATATGGTTAGCAGTATGCTCGCGGCCCATGTGTTGGAAACCTCTGGTCAAATTATTTACGGTTTAAAACATATTTTAGTGTTAATATTAATTAAATATATATATATATATATATATATATATATATATATGTGTGTATTACAATTTTAATAATTTAAACGATTAGATATTAAATATACTTAATAATTGTAAAAATTAAAATTAAACTTGTAATCATTATAAAGTAATTTTATCAATAGTTATAGACACAGAATAATTATATTACAAAAACACTATGTATTCATATAGAATTATAGAATACATTATGCCAAAAATTAAATAGTTGATTTATTTTTGTTTGATGTAAATATAATTTCAAATTCATTCGGATATAATATTATTATTAATGATCTCAGAATACAAATTATATTTTACGTAAAATAAAGGATAACATACTTACAATCGGTCGAAAAGTAATCAATAATGTTTTAAATTATAAAGTGACATTAATATAGCAATATTAATATTACAAATATAAAATTAAATATTTGTAAATAAACATTTATTAATTATAACAGATTATTGAAATCTTATTTTTTTTTCCAATTACAATCAAAATATAAGAAAACTTCATGAGTTATTAATATAAAAATATATTTCAAAGATAATCGATCGATTTAACTTAACCCAACTTCGTTAATACACAAGTGCTAATAAAATTTATTGAATACTTACTATATTTGTTTGTACTTCAATTAAGCATACAATTTTAAAAATAAATAATTAATTTTGTAACAAATAATTTACTGTTATACATATTAGAATATTATACGTCTCTATCATGATACGTAATAACTGAAATCTGCATAAAATATTCCAGTATCGTACATAACTACAACACAACCTATTGGGTAAGGTACAGCGATGGATTTTAAACAAGTTAATTAAAATGAAAACTAGATCAATCGTTAGAGATCAAAAACAAAAATTAATTCAGTAATTATTATTTACCCATCTTACGATTTTTTCTAAATATAAGTACTGTAACTTAGTCTGTATTATATCATTATATAGGGTGTCCTAGATAGATTTACTGATTACAATATTTTCGCGAAAAATTAAAATTTCTGAATGTAAATATTTTCAAATTATTATTTAGGCTACGGACTATAATATTACCTTTATTACTTGTTTAAAAAAAGACGTCTCGTAAAAAAATAAAAAAACAAACTCATTGTTTTTTAAGTTATGTAAAATTTAATGATAGCCAATAAATGAGAGTATTTTTATATGAGAATTTTGAAATGTCTATCTCTTAAATTATTCAAGATTTCAATTTTTGGAATTTTTTTTTCATTAATAAAAAAATTATATTTCATATGTCATTATATATGCATTATTAAAGCGTATATATTTCATACAGGTTGTGATTATATTGTGAAATGAAAAATTCATATTATCAATAGTGATACGTGATACATTTTGTAGTTTGATAATAATTGTATTAAAATTTTAATTAATAACATTTTGTAAGCACTTATAGCACTCATGATAATGTTGATAAAATAAATTGTACACGCCATGGTATTAAAATATTAAATTATTAAAAATAATGATGTTATAATTATTATAATTCCAATAATTAAAAAAAAAAATCCTAAAAATTGAAATCTTGACTAAATTAAGACATCGATACGTCAAATTCTCATTTAAATATACTCTTTGAAGTAGCTATCTTCAAAGTTTACATTAGTTAAAAATTTTAAAAAAATTTTTATTTTTTATTATTTTATTATTTTATGAGACGTCATTTTTTAAACAACTAATAAAGGTAATATCTGTTGCCTAAATAATAATTTGGAAAAAACTGCATTAAAAAATTTTAATTTTTCGTAGAGATATTGATTTAAATATATATAAAAATTATAGATATTGATTAATAAATAGATCTGGGACACTATCTCTGTATATTATATAATAAAATAGTGTATCGTATAAATTGTATACGTTTCAATTACAAGAAATAAAATAATAATTATTATTATTTAATATAAATAATTATTTATTACATTGAAATCTCTTTCATAAAATACTGTTATACTTATTGTAAGTATAATAAAATAATTAGTTACCACTTTAACTAATAAAAAATTACATCGAAAGAAAAAATATAAATTTTCATAAAATACGATTTAAAACTTATTTAATATAATAAATATAATATAATTTATTATATTTTCATATATGAACTACAATATTTCAATTTTACAAACTTTACTACTATGGATAATTATAATTTAATCATATATACTTTCCATGTAAAAGGCAGTTACTGAATTTTTCTAATTTATAGTTAACACAAATTGTATTTTATTATTTTGACACATTATGTATATCATATCACACATATCATCTTAAATCAAAAAAAAGTAATATTTATAAAATTGTTGTTTTTATAGAGACACTATAGGTACTATTATAGTAAAAATCTCAAACTAATGATAAATTCAAATTGCATTTAAGCAAGTAAAAAAAAAATATAGTTTTATGTATAGATATGATATAATGTATTTTTTTCATTGGAATACTGTTACACGCATTAAAAAGTCATATTTAGTAGGTTTTAAATTTTTAGTTACTGTTGAGACCTAAAATGCTATATTCGAATGAATTTTCATTTTTTTATTTAAAATTACACAGGTATATAATAAAATACAATTTGCTTTAATGAGTATATTACATTTTTATGATTTTAGTCATTTATATTACTTTGTTTATCATTATCTTCAAGTTTTACTTCGTTAATATCATCCTAATTTTATACTTAATAAATAATTACACTTTTCGATAAGAAAAATGACAAATGGTATTCTATTTCTAAATGCTTGACCTTATACAATACAATTGTCTAATATTTAATTATATTCAATTTAAAATTAGACACATTATAAATTAATTTAAATATTGTAAAATTAAATTTTATAACTAATAAAAAACAGATATATTTGTATAAGATATTATGTGAATATTTTGTTATATTTTCTGTGCTTATTATTTTTCGGACAATAATAAATTTTTTTTAAACAAATGACACTTATAGTACGAGTTATTTCTAAGTAAAATTGATTGAAAACAAAAAAAAATGCCAACCAAATACGGTTTAAATAATATTATATAAAATATAAACATCCGACCGACGACGACGGTACTGAACATTCATTTGTAATTCAAATCGGTGCACGTATGACGTTACAGACGATGATCGATGACCAGCGGTCAGACGTCTTGTTCCGTAGCCGTATTGTCCTAGAAGCTAGAACTAACAAAAATACGATCAATTAAATATAAAAACACTATCGAGAAATATCTTTGAATATAAATTATTATTAATTCAATTTCGATAAATTTGTTCACACAATAAATTCAATATTTTACCTTAGTTGTAAGCATTTCTCTCCGTCATTCAGTATTGACTTTTGATTTAAAAAATATTATGGTAATATATTATTACCATTTTAGTAATATATTTTTAAAAATAAATATATTTCCATGATACGTGAGGATTTTTTTAAAATCTGAAAAAATTTTATGAGTAATTTACATTCGACTTCATTATTTCAATATTATTTTGTTTATTCATAATGTGGATAAATATATCGATATAATTAATATGATGGGAGAATACATATGATCGATTTCGTTGTAAATTTAGTTATAACTTATTATATTCTCAATATTTAAAATAAAAAATAACTACAAACAAATATAAACAAAAAAAAAACTGTAAAGTTTCAGAAAAAAAAAACTAACCTAAGATCGCAATAACTACAGTAATTCATATTTAAAATAACTACATACAGATATTTTTTAAATCGAAGGAAAGCAAAAAAATGTTTAATTATTTGTAATAATTGTAATGTTTAATATTTTGTGCATTTTGTTCGTTAAAGAGAATATTGTACTTGTCGGAGTAAGGTATAACGTCATAACGTTATGTACTAACAAAATAATATCAAGATGGAGAACCAAATTTAAAATGCTATAACTTTAAGAAAATAATTAATTTAAAATATGCATCACACCCCACAAAATATTGCTATATTTAAGTTTAACTTAATATAAATGATCAAAATAAAGTTAAGCTGAATGTCATAATTTTAGATTTGTATAGAAATGTGAATGTCAAATAAAAACAACTAATAATGGAATGCGTTTTTTCAGAAAAGAGATAAGTGTAATATCATTAAAATCTGAAGCAATACAATTTAGAGGCAACGCATTAAAAGTTTTTTTAAAGATTACAGTACAAAGATAAAATACCTCATTTCAAATGTGCATACATTTATTTAATTATATTTTATTTATCATATTTTTAGCAGGGCCTGCAAACGTTGTTATAACGTTATAAAAATATAAAAATAAAAACGTTTAAAACGATTGAAATGTGTAAACATAACTAAGACGGAAAACAGAAAATTAATAATATCATTAAACAAAATAAAACATTAAACGGAATATTATTAAATTACTAAATAATAACATAACGTAAACATATCAAAACGTTTTTTCTTTATTAGAACATTCGGTATTACTATACATAAGATACTCTAATAGAAGGGATTTTTATTTTTTAAATTTAATTTTAAGAGGTAAATAATCAAGAAATACCTATATTAGTTTATTGATTTTAATAATATATTAATAAATTGTTGTGTGTAAATTATTACGTATATTATTTATAAGTACGCTTTACTTATATAAACTATATAGAGATAACTTTATTTATATATATATATATATATTTATATAAAAATATGTTTATAGTCTTTAAAATGTTCTGTCAGGCTGAAAAATACTAAAATAAATTATCGTTTTTTATAGATTTTGACGTATTCGTCTTTTGGGGTAATACAGTAGTTGTCGATACGGTATCGGGACGGAGATTTTTAACATCATTTAAGATATCCTAAATTTTATTTATAAATCCTTATATTATGCAATTCATAATATATTGTTCATTGTTGTAATTAAACTAAAATTTCTACCTCCTGCCACATACACAAGATTATAAGAATAGGTTTATTACTTATATTTATTTTATATTGTTGCAAGTTGTTATTTATACTTAACATTTACGTACATGTATTATTTGATGAAGTGTTATCGAGTACAGATACGGAAATAGTAAATTATGATTATCGTATTATTCATTATTATTACTTATTCACTATTATTTTTTATTTTATTGTTGAGTTCTGTTGGAGTTATTGGAAGAATCCTTAGGGCCATAACCTACCTGAAATTTCACTCACGGTGGTAGCATACATTTACATTTAATAAATATTAAATGACGTATTAAAAACAACGAGAAAATGCCTAATGTTTAACGACAATATTTAATAACGTTATATTATTTGATAACGTTTAACACAAAAGTTTTATAACATTTAACGAAATTTATTTTTAAAATGCAAGTCCTGATTTTTACGTTCCTTTAATGATGTTTTATATGTATCAAACATAAATATTAATATTCCCACTATGAAAAATCAAATCTGGTACAAACTTTCATTACAAAAATATTATTGTATACAATAATAAACGTATTACTCCTCTAAACATTTAAGAGGTCAATAAAAATAAAATACGAAATAACATTGATAATAAAGTTGAAAACATAAATCGATAAAAAAACCGAGAAAAAAATGTATATTATAATAATTATTATTTAGATTTAGATTTTATAATAACTTAACGATTAAATTCGAAACGACACCAAATTGAAGAATCCGTTTAAATATAATGCGAATTTAGAAGTTTTGGTGTAAGTATTACGTTTCCTCATGGGTTTTTCCACTTCATATTTATATGCGAAAGGTTTTTTTGCATTATAAACAATAAAACATAAATATTGAAATAGTCTGAATCTTAAGAAACACGCGCTAATAAGTCATATTATCTTAATAATTAAGTAGGTAGTTACTTATTTATGTAAACTTTTAATATTTTTTTGATATTAATAAATAAGTTTAAACAATTTTCTATAATATAACCGTAATTTCTGGTTTTATTTTAGATATCCAAATGTGAAATGATAAACTATACCTAAAAGTATAAAAAAAAAAAAAATTTAACATGACGCGGATGGGAGGGTGAATTCCGGTGATGATCCGTGACGGTGGAAATTTTATAAAAGTGATCCATGCCTAGTGTTCAGTTGAGAACCACTGGTTTAACGGATTTATGAGTATTTAAACCCATTAGATAAATAGAAATTATAAAACATTCTAATCTGTTTATTGTATCTATCGGTTTCAAATGTTCATCGTTGTCGGAAGAATAAAATGATATAATGATGTAACAATAATACAAATCCATTAATACTCATTAATTATCTTTAATGATTTAGTCAGACGTATAAATAATGTAAGATTTTTTTTCGAGCTTCTCGGGATATATCATCCAACAGTTACATAGCTTTTTTCCAAAGCTAATTTAACGATTTTATAACAAATAAGTGTAATTATTTATATAATTATTAGTCATTGCAATAATCATTAAGCTATTTAATGTTATACTATTTTTGAATGGTACAAAATTAATTTTTTAAATAAGTAAAATTATAATATAAAATAATTTAATTTAATCTTTCAAATCACTCTCAAAACTCTCCAATAGTGAAATCGATGAGTCATGTGAATAAGCTAAATGTTAACCTATTTATAAAAATAATATTACACGTTTTAATTTATATTTTAATTATACTTTAAATAATTAAACTATATTTTGTTAATCTATCACTATTTACTTATATAATTTATAAATTGTATGTACTTTAATTTATTAAACGATCTTGTATTATAATTTTGTTATTAGGCATTTTCCGTTTGAATAAATAAATATAAATATAAGTTGATAAAAGATTTTTTTTTTTAATTAGATCTCTATTTTTTTATTTAAGTACGTGTCAATTCTAAATCTCAAAAAAGTAAATTTTCACTTTTAATATTCCTCGATTTAGATTTAATCAATACAAATAAATATTTTAGTATTTTTTTTAAGTAAAGTTATGAGAGATTTTATTTCTATGTTATTCTACTGACAAATTAATCAATACTGTTTGTGTTTTTCCAAATTATAATATTTATATCTTGCAAGTTTCAATAATTTTGAAATGGGAAATATACATTTATCGTGTCTGATACTCAGATGTATGATATCGTAAAATATATTATAACATCGTCATAATATGCAGTCTCAATTTTTTATTTACATTAAGTTGACTGCTTTGAACCAAAGGAATTTCTTGCTATTAATTTGTAGGTTATACATATGTTCTTGGAATTATTTAACAACCTAGGAACTCACCGCTCATAATGGGATAAATAGTTAGGTATCAAAGAAAATAATTCTTAAAGGTATGATTTCAAATGAGTTACAATTGAATGGGTAGATATTTGCATAAAATGAAAGGAACTGAATAACGTTAATTTATGAAGACCCTACATTCTGAAAACGATAATAATAATCATGAATTAGTAATTTGTCTGTATATGGCATATTATATACTTACATACAAATTTGTGGATAAAAACGAAATTCAAAACCAATCGGAAATGATAATCATTAAACAATTTTAATAGATAACGTAAATTAATAAGCACATTGTTAAATTAACAAATTAGGACAATAATAAAAATATGCTAAATATAATATTTAGATATCGTTACGCAATATTGTTTTCATAGATAATTAATTCTAACCGGATGAACATATTTATATTTCATTTCATTTATTTATTAATTCCATTTCTGCAATTATCTAAAATCCACTAAATAGCTTTTACTATTTTCTAGTTTTTACTTAAATTCTAAATTAAATTGGAAACCCGGAAATATTTCAATTAATAAATACATTGGACAATACCAATTTTTGTTTTACAATAATAATTATAATATTTTTCATCAATAATAACTAAATATGATTACTCGGATTCTCAGTAATAACTTGAAAGTATATTGAAAATTAATTTAGTATACCTAGTTCATGAAAATAACATAATATTATCTTGTTTAAATTTGTTTTTAATATAATTATGTCATACTTATATTATTATATTTGCCAAATATATTTTCCATTTACAAATTTTTGAATCTTTCTATTCTCAGAGTTTATTTGATTGATTAAAAAAAATAATATCATATCTCTTTTATGTTAAAGTCAATAAGTGCAGAGTCTTAGGAATGTACTTATTAGAACCAGATTGAGTTTCTAATTAAAATACCTGTGATGCAACATGACAACGATGAGTGCTCTTAACAGATTCTAATAAAGCTTAATACAATTTATTGACGATATCAATCACAAATTGTTATATATAGTTCATAGTAGGGATTTATTTTTATTTTGAAACAAATACGAAAATAATTAAAATAATACAGTGTCTATAATATGAAATCCGTACAACTAAATTTAACAAAACCAGTAACTATATTGTAATATTGAACGAAGCGGAAAACAATTGAAATTCGAAAAATAATGTATTTCAATTAATTGTTACTAAAATTTATTTCAAAATTCAAATAATATTTACATTATCAACGCATTGACGACATAAATAAATTAGTAAACATTATTTTAATACTATAATGTGTATTATTAATAAATAATGCTATTATATTATTTTGATTATAATACATAATTGAAATAGTGAGTTATATTACATTTGATAAAACTACATAATTGTAAAATGCTTCATAAAAAAACATTATTAAAAAAAAACAACAACAACAACAACAATATTACGTCATGACGAATAATCTTGGTGAAATAAATGAATTTTTAATTAATTAAATTAAAGAGACTTCTGGGTAGTAATAAAAAACGAAACAGGAACGTCATCTGACATCTTATTTATAGAAACATTAATATTTTCGTGTTTTCTGTAGCCGTTAATAACTTTGAACCGTGTAACATTTTTAATTTTCGTTTAATATACAATTATTTTAAAACGAAATAGGTATAAAAAATATACACAAACATAATATATATATATGTATATATTGTCGTACCTATAACCATAACTATATTGATTTCGGGAATATTTATTAGAAATTAATATATTTTTAATACAATAATAATTGTGATGTATTAGATTTTATTTTTAAGTTTAAAAAAAAAGTAGGAATGTCGATTGTGGACGTTCCACCTTCGTCCCTTCGGTCCTCGTCGAAATTAGTGGTTTATTATACTTAAGATTTGAATGCAATGATATTGCATTAGAAATACGATTTTGAACGCAACTCAATATAAAACAATATACTATACTAATATTTCATTCTAAAATTTTACCTTACTACCTATGTTATTACTCAAAAAAATTTTCATGTCCCTACAATCAAAACTCAATTAGGTAAAAATTTAAAATAACAGAAACCGTAATTTTGTCCATTTTTCGCCATGTTTTGGTAGTTTTTCTCTTCCCAATGAAAAACTTTTAAGAAATTTGAAAAATAAAGTAAATGAAGTACCAACTAGACACGATTTGCTACCGAAAATATACCATCCTTGTGGTAATCGGACCATTATTTCTACCCAAAAAAATGTTATCATACATCAAAAAAAATATATATATTTATATATAATATTCAATTCTACTAAAAATATTCAAATTTTAGAAGCTTAAAAAAAAATTGTATTTTACAATGCTTAAAATATTTGGTAAAAAGATTAAGTCTTATATGATTGGGGTTTGTAAAAATTGCAGGAAATATTAAACATTTTTGGAAAAAAAATCAAAACTCTATACCTAGTCAGAAAATCAATCAATCGTTTCGAAATTTTTTCTCCAATGAAAACACTTGTGTGAATAATAAAAAAAAATTCAAGTTCCTACAATCAAAACCTAATTAGTTATCAGCGATTTTCCAATATTTTTTTTGGTAGTTTTTCCCCTCCCAAGGAAAATTTTTGAAAAATTCGAATAATGAGCTAAATAAAGTACCAACTAGACACGACTTGCTACTGAAAGCATATCCTACTTGTGGTAATCGGACTATCATTTTTACCCGAAAAAGAGTTTTCATACATAAAAAAAAAAAAACATCTTTGTAAAATCAATACATTCTTCGCTTCGCTCAGAATTTAATATATTTCCAAATATTTTATAATATTTACCAAAGCATGTATTTAGTGATTAAAAACATACATACTAACAGGTGTTTATATATAAAATTTATTATCAAAGCATAGACCGAACATATTCACTCGAGGTTATCTTTAATATAAATGAAAATAGGAATTATCATTTATTTGTTTTAGAAAATCTTATAATTGTTACAAAAACAAATTTTAGAAAAAAAAATTATATTTTTAGAAAACAAAAATTATTTGTGTAAAGTAAAATTGATAAAATTACACAAAATTAATTCAAAATAAAAGGTATAATTATATTTGTTTATGTATACTTAATATTCTTTTTTAGAAAATTAATTTTGAAAAACACATAATTTATCAATTATAATATTTCCCATTTCCAATTCATCTGGTTATTTTCATTTTTATGTAAAGATTAGAAGTAACTTAGTATAACATTTCTAATAAATTAAAAAGAACATAGAATGGTCTGCAAAAAAAAGCCTAATTGACTATTAATTAACCTAACTTATGTATGTTGTTTGTTATTATAATTGTCTTTTTCTTACCTAATTATTAAGAATTTAAACTAGATACAATAAAATAATAACTGTTTAATTATGAAAATGTAAAACAAATTTTAGATTCGATTTGATAAATTATACAATCACGATTTAAAATAAATAACAATTTATGTTCCATTAGTATAAATTATTCCTACTGAATAGGCTGTACAGTGATTGTGAATAGTTTTAGGTTTTTCGGTTTCACATAATTTATAAATAATAAAATACGCATATACATTATTAATTTCACAAAAAAAGGTTTTAACCCGACCTGTGAAACGTACCATTGGACAGTTACGTTACCAGTTTATAGTTTATTGTTGTATTATTCAAATTGATACATTTTCCCCTTTTACTCGCATTCTCTTGTGATCGACCATGTATAATAGCACTGTGGAAAATTGTACCAACATTAATAAGCAATATTTAAATTTTATGAATCCAAGTTATCCTTTATGTATATACAATTTTTCGCTGTGTTTTATTTTTGTAAATGAGCAATCGCCAATTATTTAACTTGACATATTTTATATTATTAATATTAAACAATATTGTTATTCGAAAGAAAATTATTCCATTGAACATTGAAACATAACTTTCCTATAGTAAAAATATTTTCAAAAATCAATTTATTGTGAAATTTAAATATATTTTTAAATTTATTATCAATAAATTATTGAAATATATTACTAGTGAATCAAAAATTTAGTACCTACCACCTTTTAACTATTACGTTTAAAACACACAAAGATCGATTTAATCAGCTAAGTAATTAAAAATGTATATTTCACGTTAAATTATTTAAAAAATATCATGTTAAATACCACTTAAATAAATTATAATATTATGATAAATTTTATTAAAATATTATTCCAAAGATGCAATGCCATAAATTATTATGATAAAAAATGACTCGTATTAAATATTATTTTTGTTTTACTTATTGTTAGGTATACCTTTGAGTGACCATATTTATATGTAAAAAAAAAAAAAAAACGAGAAATATATTTTACTTTTAGTAACTTAATAAATGTTTACCATTTTACAACAACTATTATTATTTTATTTACTATATATGTTTAGGATAATATAATATTAAATTTTGATTTATGTTTTATTTTAGTCTTCTTATTTTGAAAAAAATTTTCTGATACTTAACGACTAACGAGTATAAAATTCATGTTATTTTTTGTTGCTTTCTAAGTTTTCTAAATATTTTGTTTCGTATTTTGTTGACGAACACAAAACTAGTTAAGCACAATAATTTTGATAAGGTTAAAAGATAATCATAAAACATATAACAGGAATATTTCTTAAAATTATGATATTACTTTGATAGTTGGAATAAGAAAGCAATTTTTTCATCTGACCATAAAATATTTATAATATGAAATACCTCTTTCAATTATTACTCCATTAGTTTATAACATTGCTAAAAAATATTCTACAATTAAATACATTTTTAAATTTTAAACTTTTTAAATTTTAAAAATATCACACAATCTTTTCTTTAGTACAAATAGAGTTATTAAACCCTCTTTTTAAAAAAAAAAAAAAATATTACATATATTAATTTACCTATGGTTATATTTATCAAAAATATTAGTATAATTTATATCTACTTAATTAAATTACTTTGCAAAATAAATGTTAATTGTTTTCAATATCTTTCCATTTTAGGCAGTTAATTAGTTGTGATGTCCAAAGAAATATTTTTAGTTCCTCAAAAGGACATCTCTACTTGTGCATTCCCAAACAATCTGCATCAATAATGGTTCATAAAAATATAAAATTGATCAGTCTGCTCTTTATATATATATATATTTTATTGTTATACAACCTAAATTATATTTTCATTTTTGTGCATAATAATAATAATTATAATAACTAATTATGGAAATGAAACTGGACGATCTTCTAATAACGTAACATGGCGCGTCCCGTCAAAAGTTGGTCAGAAAAATAGGGCACAATAACGAAAAATAGGGAAATTCCTATTTAAACGGAATATAAGATACACTAATTAATTTATCCAGTAATAAATAATAAGTTGTTAAAAAATATAGTTATATATTGAGTTAAGTATTTCAAAGTTAATTATAAATATTAATTGTCATAAATACATATTATAATATTTTTTGATTTTATACAAATAAAATATACAGTTTGTATTAATATATTATCGTTTTATCTTATATATGTAATACTAAAATATTTATTTATTAAATTGAACTATTATATTTTACAATTTAGTAAAATTCTCTCTTTGTAGAATTTTAAACAAACATATAGTCAATCAACCTCATCTCAATTAATATATAATACCAAAGCTAATTTATGCAAACTTGTAGTAGACTTCATAAACTTCTTTCGGTTGATACTGAACTTATTGGTATAATCAAAACCCAAATAATAACTAATTTAAATTATTTTAATGACTTTCTCATACTGCATATTATTTTGTAAAAATCAGTTATATTTTGTACAACTATTAGGTACATACATTTTTCGCTAATAGTCTTTGAATTAATACTTCTTTATTTCAAATGTATTTTAATCATCTTTTTAATATTTTGTAAATTTTAAAATAATAACATGAATTAAAATTTTTTTTATGTATAATATCATTACTGATATAGCAGTAAAAAAATGATAATTATTATTAGAGTTTGAAAATGTTTAAAACGGAAAAATATAATTAAACGTGATCGATAAACGAAAAACGATAAACGTAGATAATTAAAAACATATAAAAGAACAAACAAATCATTAAACATAAAAATTGAATTAATAAACAATAATCAATAATCATTAGCATAATATTATTAAGATGTTAACGAAAATTATATATTTTTATTCTTCTTTGACAGACGATACTTTACAATATTGATATGATATTCTCTCCAAAATTCCAAAATATGCTCCTCATTAAATTTACCAAAATATAACTATATGGCTAATTGTAAACTCCCCTAAAAAATTAAATAGTAAATTCCCCTAAATATATTTTACTACTGAATAACTCGTATGTATATTTCCCTTAAAAATTTAAGTAGTAAATTTTCCTTAACTTATTTTACTACTGAATGACTCGTATGTATATTTTCCTAAAAATATTTGCTGCTGAATTACTTGTATGTAAACTCCCGTAAAGACAAACAAAATCATTTAACATTATTCAGAGGACACTACGTGGAGCTGATTCTAGTCATCCCCCTAAAATTTGTTTTTATATTATTTTTATTTTTATTAAAAATGTATAAAAAAAAATAAAGTATCAAAAAATCGATTTAAAAAATGTTTATTTATATTAATTTATATATTGCCGTTAAATTATTTTATAAATTAAAATTAATTTATTATTTTATATATTATTATTCCTTATTATTCATTATTATTATATTTATTTATTTATTTTTGAAGGCGTAATAATGCAAATTTGCTTTAATATAATCAAATATAGTAATTATTTTTTCTTTATAATTTTCTATTGGTTGGTAAAATAAATAAATTAAAATTTTTAAACCGATAATACATTGCTATAATAATAATATATTTCTTTTTTTTTAATTTTAAACAGTTTCGTTATAATTTTTAATTACTCATTGCACAAGTAATTATAGAAATATAATATATATATATAATATTTATATTATAAATTAAAACTGTGTTATAAACTAATAGTCACTATGAATAACGTTTATTAGTTCTATTTGATTTAGAAGAATTTTTATATGAGTAATTCAGTAGCATAATATTTTTAGGACTAGTTATATTCCAGTAATACAGTAGTATAATGTTTTTAAGGAAGTTTACATCTGTCCGATTATACTCTGTGTTCAACTTAAACGTCATATTTAATGTTTTTCGTTACTGTGATTTTATCATATCCCTTGTTGGACATAAGAAGATAATTCACACGGATATAATGCGCGCTTAACCTTATTTCACATACATTTCAATTTTAACTCTATTATTATAGATCAAATTAATATACTTTACGTTGAAAGATATTTTTTTATGATTTAATCTCTGATTATTAGTAAACTTATTGCTCATTTCACTCAATATCTATCACTGTAAAATATAAAACTAGCATGTTTAATTACTTTTGACACTAAACGTAAAAGTTATAACATAATCAGTTGATATACTATATGTTGTATGTCATTATTATTGTTTGATATAAAAATATATGAATTTACAGCTATAGTTTCTATTTTATTATAAAACGTTATTAAAACATTCATTTAAATAAAAACAATTAAACTATGCCTTTGTAGATTCAATTACATTTAAACATAAGATTTATCTAGAGCATATGATTGCGGGTGTAATTAATTATGTAAGTTAATGGTTGACAACATTTTAAAGGGAAATGATAAGAATTATTATTAATTACAATATTCATTCCATCTAGTAATATTTATTTGATATTTATAGTTTAATTATAATAAAAAAAAAACTATAACTATAACTATTAAAGAATTTAAAAACAGGGTTGGTACAGGCATAACCTAACTCACAAAGTCTTACCGCTTAGAATTGTTTGTTATCATGTACATCCAGTAACGCAAGCAAGATTTTTTTTTTTTTTTTGAGAAGGATATTATAAAATTATTAATTTAATAAATTTAGATTCTTCTTGAATGTAAACTTGGTTAAAAAAAATTAATGAATGAAAACATTTCGGGAGGTTTAAGATCCCTTAACTCCCCTTGAATGCACCTTGTGTGTACATTTATTAGAATAAGATTGTGAATTATGGCTACGGAAATTGCACAATATTTTCTTACTTAGAGCAAGACATCATGTATAATTAATCCATGTGCTTAATAGAAGAATATGTTCAACGTTTTAAATGGCATTTCTCTATCTATCAATACTTCCTTGACTTTATGGGTGCAAATAAAGACATCCATTTACAATAATTCATTCTGACCTAAAAGATTTATATTTTATCCAGTATACAGTTCATAATATCTCAACATTTTTCACTTTATACAATATATGAAAAAAAAAATATTATACATTTTAATGTAATTAATTTTACTAAAATAATATGATAAATAATGATCTATCATTATCTAGAAAAAAAAAAATCCCAAAAAATATATAGTATCATTTTTTTCATAATATCGATACATTTCGTGAAAAAATCTATTTCACTAATTGGATGTGATACCCGATAGGTATAATATCATAAACATAAAACAATAACAAAACCACAATGAGATCAAGGATTTTTTTTCTTTTATGTTTGGTGTGGTTCAAAATTCGTGATATGCGATACCGAAGAATAATTTTGTTTTCCCAAATAGAATTTTATTCTGTCACAAATATATTTGACTGGTGACGATAGTGGATCACGACTTAGACTCTAAATAGTTTTTCATTTAGCAACTGATAAGTGAACACCTGTGGTACGATATTGTTTATATTATACAAAGCATTTGATCGAAATCGACTTTCAACCTACAATCGTCTAGCTGATGCGTAATTCTCAGATCAGGCAGTTCTCAAAATATGAAAATACAAAAAAGAGAGTATATTATTTTATCTACATCATCAACGTCTGAGATCAATAATAATTTATTGATATTGTCCAATATCATGAACGTGTCATATGAATTTCCATTTGATATTCAATATATTTTTATTATTAAAACAAAACAAATATCTAATGGGATAAATTATTTGAGAAATTCAATGATTTATACACAATAATATTCATTGTTTATACAATAATAAATTTATGAACATAAAATATTAATTTGATTAAGAATTTATCGTTTATTTAATTCTCCTATACCAATAACCTATCCGATCAATTATTTTGCTATCAGCAGTAATATAATATTAATGTACACCAATATTATTAGTAATATTGTTATTATTCATATAAATTGTTCGTAAATGATTAGTAAAATAAAATAAAATAATTCTTAAAATAATTTTTTTTAATTTAGTTCTGTAAAGCTTGTGAAGACAAATAAACACGTAACTAAGATGAGATTAGGTTAGGTTGAGTTAAGTACATCTTAAATATTTCAGTAATTTGAGAGAAAAAAGAAAAATTAACATTTGTGCTCGGTAGCATTCATGATATTAAAAATTCCACCGAAAACTTTAGGATTCAAGAACATGAAATGCACATAACCCTACTATATCCGTCATGTTTATAAAGGTTGTGAAGGAAAAGGAATATAAACCCCTTGGGTTTATGATCGTTGTTATTTATCCATTATTATTCATTTTTGTTAGAAAACAAAAGGAAACTATATCAAATTCATATTCAATGAATAATTCAGGGCAAGTTGTGCTAATGTCAATCTAAATTTATCGAAATTTCACTTAAGTTTATTTAATCATTCAAAATCTGCAATTTGGACTAGGTACTCAAAAGTCAGTCCCAGTGAGATCACTGATATATAAAAAAAAAATTATAATAAAAACTTCCTTAATAATCTCCAAAATTCAGTAATTATATTCAAAGACTACAAATCGATCTTTATTACTAATAATACCACTGAATATTAAGAATACAGCTAAGTTAATTGTTACTCATGTTTAGTGTTGATTAAAATCATTAAAAATAAATTTCTAGAGTAACAAACGCAAATAAAAACAATTCGAATATTATATGATCAAATTATATAATATATTTTATAATTTAATAACGTACCTTTACAATTTTAAATTAAATTTTATATACACCTATGAATATTACATTTATAGTTTGAAATTTTAAATATTATAAATTATATAACATATTTAATTATTACATATTAGTATTACTTATATTCTAAATATTTAACAATAAAATTACATATAATTTATCAAAAATAGTACAATTTTTCTCTATTATTATAATAATAATCGTTGACCAAAATCTCGGTTTTGTTTCGCTTGTGAAATCTTCCCCTTTTCTTGAAAATTTAAAAGTACCTAACTGCTATATATTAATTGATTTTAAATAATAATCAGAAATAAATGTATAAAATATTAATAAAATCGTTCATATTCGTTTTCTCTATGTGTGTTTCGCGATTCAATATATTATTGTCACCAATTGTAATTATTAAATATGTTTTCAAATATATTTATATATTAATAAAAAATAGCGTTATAACGTTATTAACATGATTACATTTATTTTACTTAGGATTACAAAATTGGTATAATATTATAATAAAATATAATTAGTATAATAATAATATATGGAACTTTGTATATATATAATACAAATAGTCTATGCAAAATAAAAAACATTCGGTAGTCTTAAAATTTATATCCGATTATATATAATATATATAACGAAAATTCAATTTTATACATTACACGAATGTAATGATTGTACATAAATTTTAAGACGACCGAAATTTTAAAATTAAAAACAAATAATTTTTGTTTCTTTCATACTCTATTTAATACTTCATGTTCCGCAATTACTTTTATTTTTCACTCCATTACATTCAACCTCATTTGCTTTAAAATTTAACTATCTAACTATTCGTGATTTTTTAAAACATTTAAGACAACATCTAATCCGCGAATTATTAATTCATACATCATTCTTCTAATTACTTTCCATGGACCACAAGGCGATAATTAAAATAAAATATCATATACAATTTATAATAAAACTGATAATATTGACACAAATTCTACAACTGTCAAATCCAAATTCCTTTAAAGGAAATTTATTGTTAAATATATATATATATTTATTTAGTACTTTTATAATGATAAGATTAAAATGAAATATATTTGAAAGAATTTATAACTATTTTACTTTTAATATACTTTTTTAAGTCATTATTATTGTAAACTTTTACTTATTGCATAAATAATTTGCAAGGATCAAAGGGAAAAAAAAGCTCATGGCCATGAAAAAAAATCAATCGATATCTCGTTTTCATTAATCCAACCTTCAACAAAATGTATCAAACACAATACATACTATATTTATAATAATTATACTTATTATAATTATACATAGGTCACTTAATATAACTTAATATAATAATGATTTGAATATTATGTTTTCATACCTACATATTATATCTTTAACATTAGTAAATAAACATTTAACAGATTTTGGTAATTACATTTGTTATAATTTATATTGTAAAATACACAATAGTATATTTCTGTATCTAAAAAAAAACAGCAGTATATAGGTGTTAAAATTTTCTAGTTAAAGATTAGGTTAGAAAAAAGTTCTATGGAAAGAGTAAAAATTTACTAGTATATTACTCGTATAGTGTTATTTTATTAATAATTTAATTAACACTAATTTATTCATTTATTTATGATAAAATAAGATTTAAATACAATTATAAATCATCACTTTAAAAAAAAAAAACTATTCATAGCGAAAAGATATTATGGATTATTATGGTTTTAGAGAAAAAAAAAATTCCAATATAAAAACACATATGCATATAACATCTCTCAAAAAAGAACAATTTTTTAACTCAAATATTATATTATAAAAAAATGATTCATAATTATAGGAAAAATAAAATTGAAATGTTGATAAATGTTATATTTATATCGGTTATTATCAATTTCCTAATTAAATTATTATATTGTTTTAATATTGTTTCCGAAAAAAAATAAATGTTTAAATTCAAATTAATTTTTCATTTTCGTAATATTATGTCTAATTATACAAATCTGAGAAAATCATCCTTTGATATTATTAATTAAAACCAAATAATCCACAACGATATCGAAAGAGGTAAATTATTATGGGTGCAATTAAATTAATATTAACTTAATTAAAATATTATTAACTTGGACAATTATTAATTAATTATTGTATTTATTACAAGTCATATTATAATACAATTTATATTTTATAGCACACAATTAGTATATCCAAGAATAAATTATTATTATTATTATTATTATTATTATTTATAATAATGCTCTGTTATAATATTAAAAAGGTAAACATTCATTTTTCGCTTATTTATGTTACTTTAAACAAACATTAATATTATTTCATACTTCATCCAAGTTAAGATTATAATCGTTTGTTTTTCTTTTGGTTCCAGACAATAAATGTTATCGATTATTTAATTATTATTATTTATAATTTTCAGTACGTTTATTTTGGTCTAATTTTTGTTTTCATTATTATTATTTCAGTTAACTATTTATCGGTGAAAAATTGTTATGTTTCCGAATTAATTATTATAGCATATAACTAAACGATACCATTTATTGTGTATGATTACGTTTAGTTTATCTAAACATATTAGATATTTTTATGAAGTTAATTTTTAGGATATTATTTTGGAATAGTAACAAAATTATTATTCAAATACGAAAAATCTCAATTGGTTATTTAAATATTACTCGGCTTTATAAAAAATAAAATATTCTAAGTTGGAGTTATATTATGACTTAATTGTTTCCCTATAATAAATTGATGATTTTTCTCTTAGTAAATATATACTTATACATGTTTTATTTGTTTTTTAATTATGTACATTATTTCTAGAATGAAGTCAATAATTATTTGTTATCTTTATCAATTAAATAACTATTTCAAAGAATTTATGATTTAAATTCATTGGTTTCTTCAATTTCAAAGACAACATCAATAATTAATTAATTTCCAAATCTCTTATTAAATTCCTCCCATAATAAATTTACATATTAAAAATTATATTGGTAAGTTTAAAAGTTAATTTTTTTTCGATTAGATGTTAATTATTGTGTACACTGAACTGAATACATGAAACGCGCATTATATATAATTTCCGATTTGAAAAATGTGTCCCGTGTGTAGACTACCATTTTGATTTATGATTTATTGATTAGTGGTTTATTAGTTTATTACCAAATAATCTGCATCTATCCATATCATATTAATTTATTTCTATGACATTATTTTCTTTGAAAAAAAATAATAGCATATACAAATTGTTTCTTCCATGCAAATGGAATCAATATGGCGACGCCTGGTAGTAATCCTTTTTTTTTAGTTCTATACGCGTTTCATATATTTAATTCAGTGAATGTATAACATAAAATTATATACAAGTCAATATATAGTTTATATTTATAATTTAACAAGATAAACACATGATAAAAATACAAAATTTACTTTGACAATAATTTATTTAGTAATACACATTTTATTAAATTTTATTATTATTTACAAAAATAAAATTCTATTAGATTATAACGCTGGTATACGATTCACGGGTATTACCTTTTTAAATTAATCTATTATATTATCAATATTTACAGGAGTTTTTCTTGTTCAAATATTAAAATGCTTAATGCTTTTAATCACTCTTGGATCGTGCTATCATAAAATTCTAGATTCAAATTGATAACGATTCATTTTATTATTATTTATAATTGTTCGTTATAAAGTTAAAGTACATTATTGATTAGTTATAATCGTCAATAACAACACAATTATTTAAACATAGAATTAAAAAATATGATCTTATTTTCATTACTTTGTAAAAATATGATGTGTTTACTTTATTTTTATATGTTCGGGCATAAGCAACGAAAAATAAATAAGTTTGTAAATGCAAAGTTGTTTAATATTTAGATTTATTTTTATTGATAAATATAATTGGTATATAAATTAATATATAAGTCAAATCTATAGGTATAACTTATTTGACCCTGTTAAAACTTTAAATTAATTTTTTTGATCTTTTTACAGCTTCGTCAAAAAAACTTAAAATAAAATAAAGGTCTGAAAATATAGTCATCCGTTATAATTATTTTAATGAACGACGCTATTTAAATTGCCTAATTGAGTTTAAAATAAAATTTTCACAACAACGTGAAAAGAATATTTATATATAGTTGAACAAGTATTTCAAATTAAACAATTGACAAACTGCTGTGAAACATTAATACGTTATGTATAAAATTATTTAATTTAAAAAAAAAAAAAATGTTTACATTAATATTCCAGTCTATGCGGTTTCGCGCGAAACGATCAAATTCCATTATGGATTATATTATTTATAATCTATTTTTATATCTAGTTTTATATAATATTTGAATATTTTATAATGGTTACTGCAAAACTGAAAAACGATAATAAGAAAACGCATTTCGCGACCCGCGTGACAAAATATTATGTGTAGAATATATTATAAGTTAAACGTCGGACGGTCGCGAGTTATTCGATTCTCCCGTGTAAATCGCACGGATTTGCCGTAATAACGTCGTCGGAGGCTTACCCTGGACCGGAAATTATGACGTTCCGGGGCGTACCTATATATTTTAATCAAATCTAACACGTTCGCGTCGTATCGGCACATGAGAAATATGATAAAAAAATATAAAAAAAAAAAAAAAATGTATAAAAAAAAAATAATCCAAACATAAAAAAATAATAAATTCTCGGACGGTAAAATATCGTCGGATGTCGCGGAAACTTTCGCGTTCGACGGGGGCCGTTAAAGAACCGAGAAGCGTATAGAGTCGAGGGGACAAATTACAGTCGCCGCGTAAATCCCGGAGACCCCGAGACCGGATCGATCGGACCCGGCAGCGGCGGCGGTGATGCGGACGGTTGCGAAAAAGGACCTATATTATATTTTATACAATATTATAGTTCGGAGTTATATTATCGCGCTCGGGTGGCCAAAACGATAAACCTTTTCCTATTGTTATTATATTTTTTTGTTGTTTGTCGGCACAGGAATTTGTATTCTCGTACAATGTGATTTACCGGGAGCTGGTCATTTCATCGAAGGTCATCGAGTATATATCACCTTTCCTTTGATCGAATGGTTATTTTTATTATTTTTTTTTTATTTTTTTTTTTTTATGATCTCAAAAATTTATAATTGTAAAGATGTTAGAATTATAAAAATTATTACTAAAAATGACATTGTACGACTTCTTTATTAATTTCACATAATATCTTGACCATATTTTATACCAAGAGATACACAACGGAGCACATTTTTACAAGTTCTAATTACGTTTTTAAGTCCATTGATATACAAACTAATCAACCCAACTCAACATTGATGATATTATTCAAGTAGAACTTTTCAAATATTCGTTACTTTGAATATTCAAATAGTACAAATTTTTACTAAACAAATTAAGATTTATCTTAATTATTTTTAAAATAGTTAAAGTATTATTATTAAATTTTAAATATGTATTATTATCTGAAACGTATAAATATTTACAGTTGATTGTCTTTTCAATCAGATTACCCTCAAATGATCATTTCTCTATTATTTTATTCTCTATTTTTTTTAGATATTATATTATGAGTCTATGTGAAAATAGTGAAATTATAAATTTATATATTTTAACATAATATTTGATGTCAGGGCTTGCAAATATTACAATAACTAAATAAAGGACTGTTTAATATATAATTCTAAAACAATAATTATTTTTAACCAACACCTTTTCATTGTAAAATAAATGTAAATATATGTAATTTTGCTATTACTATAGCCTATAGGTTGTATTAAAAATATAAAACTTTAAAAATATTGTTTTAATTTTTTTCTATCAACCTGCGATATTTTTCCGCAAATTATATTAATAAATTACTACTTTTTAAACAAACAATGATGTCTGTCTGACAGGTAATTTAATAGTTTTCACATCATAAATTTGTTTAATTTTTTAACTTATACCGCATCCATCCCTTTATCTTATTTATTTTATATATTTTTTTTTAATATTATAAATAAAAGTATATTTTGTTTTTATATAATAACTAGATTATTTACTAAAATATTGTTAATTTAAAATTAACAATAAATTTTAAAATACTAAAAAGTATGCATGTTATTAAGACAATTTTTATTAAATATAATAATATACTAAATGGTCAATAAAAGATTTTTGCGTTTGTCATATAAATTTAAATAAAATGTACTAAAGTATAGTGATATACATTTTTATCAATAAGCCAAATGTTAAAATCAAAGGGTTAAAATTTAGAAACAATTGATAAAAGTTAAGTTATTCAAATGTCTGAATTTGATTTCATGGTTAATAGTTCAAAAAATGATATATTTTATGAAACTATTATAAAAGACAAATTATAATATAAATTTACTTATGCCTAATAATAACTAACTTTTATTAACTTTTATAACTAATATTTATCATATTTTGATTCAAAAGTCAATAGTTGATTATGTTATCAATACACACAATTACAATAACAAAATAATAAACTACAAGATCAAAAATTAATAAAAAAGTAATTAAAAAAATTAATTGTTTTTTTTTTTTTATCAATTCTATGTAATGTTATATTTAAACTATTTTTCATTAAAATATAACCAAGTGATAAAATATAATAACATTTACAATTATGTTTACCTATTTCTAAATTGCATTGTTTCAAAATTATAAAAATACAAGTTTCCCAGATAAATTAACTAATCTTAACATCTCCGTGATAAATTATAGTCTTTAAATTAAATTTATATAAATGTATTATTTATAGGCATTAAATATTAGAATTATTACCTACTGGCTATTATTTTAATTTAAAATGTCTAATAAAACATTAAAATAGTTAGTTTTTATTTATTATGCTTTGTGAAATTATAAGATAGCCAGATTAATATATAAAAATAAATATATTATGATAATTTTGATGAGTCAAATTTCTAGTTTAATCAATGTTATTTAGGAATTTTTTCGATTAATGAAAATGTCATATTTCTGAAGTTATTTTTTGTAATTATTTAATCTACTAGAATGTAAAATTCATAGTATTAATATTCAATATTATGATAAATATATAATCAGCAATACAATTTGCATACCATTATATAAAATAATTAAATTATTACAAATAATGATGTCAGAAATATTATTTCTGTGATTAATAAAAAACATTCTTAAAAATCAACGTCTTGATAAAATTGAAGTCAACACATCTTAATCTTCATACAAATGTGAGAAATAAAAATGACTCTCTTTAAAATAACCATCTTAAAATTTTACGTAACTTAAAAACATAATTTTTTTTTATGAGAAGACCATTTTTAATAAGTAATAAAGATAATATTATAAATTATTTCCTTGCTATTATTTAAAAAAAAAAAAAACATTCAATATTTTTAATTTTTGAGGAGTAAGATGGGTCACACACCAAAAGATCAAAACTGTGGTAGCAGTGTTAGTCATTTTTGTATTAGTCAACTAAAAAGAATTTGTTTTTGTAAAATGCACACTACCTAGACAACACATAAATCAGTTGTTAAGATGTTATTCGATGAAGTCATTCGATCAATTTGCATGTGGTACAAATTAAAAAAAGAAATAGAAGAAAATGTTAAAAAATAAATTATGGATTCACTCGTTGAATAAAAAACGCATTACTCATAATATCTTGAACCATTTAATTACTATGCATTTTTTCATTAAAATCGTAAATGGATGATATCATTTCCACTAAATTAACTAATATTTCTCCATCACAAGACATTATATTGTGATAAAAAAATAATATTAAAAATAAATACGAAATAATAATTTTATTATTGTTGCCAATACGCGAAAAATAGACAGTTTTCAATAGACTCGTTCCCTTTGCCTAACCTTGCCTAATTGTGACTAACGAAAAATATGGACACTTCAGACAGTATCAGTCATGACTAATCGTATTTAAAGCAAACATTTTTTTTGTTTTGTTTTTGTCTTATCAGTGTGCGTATGCAATGTTATTTCCTATACTCTATTTTTAACAAGACAGTGTTAGGCTGACTAGCACTGTCTAACACAGTTTTGTTCTTATGTTGTGCGGCCGTCCAAATTGTAATAAGTAAATAGTTCTGGGAAATTCTATGTACAGCGTGCCCCAGATCTATTTACTAATTGCAATTTCTCTGCGAAAAATTAAAATTGTTGAATGCAATTTTTTTTCAAATTGTTATTTAAACGACGGACTATAACATTATATTTATTACTTTTTTAAAAAAAGACGTATAAAAAATTAACTTCTATAGAAATATTAAAAAATAGAAATATCTATAAATAGATAAAAATTTTAAAGATAATTTTGACGTGTCGATTTTTTTAATTTAATAAAGATTTAGATTCTTAGGATTTTTTTTTAATTATTAGAGAAATGATAATTCTAACGTCATTATTTTTAATAATTTAATATATCAATATAATGGCACGTAATTTCTTTTTATCATTATAATCATGAACACTGCGAGTGTTTACAAAATGTCATCATAGATAATTATATCTTTATTATCTGAATTTTGCAAAAATATCATAATAATATTATGATTGCATCACACTATTACAGTATCAAACAATATATACGCTATAATAATAACGTCAGAAATATAATTTTTCCAACATTTATAAAAATTCCTAAAAACCAAAATCTTGATTAAATTAAGAGATCGACAGATCAAAATTCTTATATAAATATAAATGGCTATCTTCAAATTTTACATAACTTAAAAAATAAATGGTTTTTATTTTATGAAACGTCTTTTTTTAAGTAAGTATTATTATAGTACATTGCCTAAATAATAATTTAAATAAAACTTAATTCTAAAATTTTAATTTTTCGTGAAGATTTTCTAATTAGCAAATACTGAGATACCTTGTATATATATGGAGCAGGAATGTAACATGTAACGTTTATTTTGATATTTTTTTTTTTAAATTTAATTATTCTTTTTCAGATAAAACTAACTAAAGTCTTTATTTCTATTTCTATTATTTATCTTTATTAAGATAAATTATATTTTAAATTATTCTGATGTTTTTGGTATTTATCATATTTAATTACTATTCGTTCATTGTAGATATTGTCGGGCCACGAATGTTTACAAATCGTTGTCCCGCTAAGGTCGAAAACTAAGTTTGATATCAACGCGTATATACTTAAACATTCTACAGAAATATTTATGAGATGCTCTATAAATTCGTAAACTTAAGTAGATTACACTATTAAACGAAACATCATTTTATGATATTTAAAATAGTCAATCATTTTAGTTATAGCTGAAAATAATTTAATTCAAATAAATGTAAATACAAATTATTTCTAGCTTTGTAGTAGATCTAGTGTACATATTAAGTTTACTTTAGCATCTTAAATATCCATTTCATAGAACTTTAACATACTCTATATGGAACTCAAGACATCAAAGACCTACGATACTGTTTATTTTAATCTTAATAGAGAAGAATTAAATACTTTACATGTTTCGTTTAAAAATGTAATATTTAATTATTATTTATATTATTTCATGTATTTTATAAAATGTTCAAATGCTCATACCACATAATGCAATAAAATACTTAATTAAAATGAACTGTTATTCTAGATGTTCATAACAGCAAATATGCACACACATTCAACTATATAGTATTGATTTAAAAATATTATAAAATAACTATGTTTTTCTGAATATTTTGGAAGTATTTCTCTGTTTAATCAGCAATTAAGTACATTTATTTTGAAACGTTACGACTTAGAATGATTATAAAATGAGTGCAATAAAGTTTTTGTTGACTTTGTAACACAATTTTTACTTTTTTTAATATTGCAAACATAATAAAGTAAAATTGTATTTTACCTATAGCTAATATACTCAACCACGTAGACACACCAGAAAACTGAGAGCATAATATATATCACAAAAAAATCTTCACGCAGGTATGTTTCTCCAAATAAATTAAACAAATTATTATCATAGAGTTGTTAAAATTTAAACACGTAAATAGAACGTAATTTTGGTCTTTTAACTTTCAAAATGGTTAATATAAACGTATAAATAAATTATTAATTTAGAATATTATATTGTTTTTTTTTTTTTTTTTTTTTTTTTTTAAGTGAAAAATATAATAATATAAAGTATACTGTAATATTTAAAATTACGTAGAACGACAAATATGAATTATACAAGTAATACCATTACGACCAAGTAATAACAACGGTAGTAGCACTCAATTTGAACGTTAAAGTTTATAAGAAGATGTAATAATTCAAGCAGACGTTGAACATCTGACGATAATGGTGCCTTAATTTTGATGTTGTTACCAAATGTTACTGCATAATAAGTTTTTGTTAACCCTTGTAAATTCATGGAATATCATATAACATTATAAAGGATAATTCATTAAATTAAATCATTCCCATCGTACAATATAATACAACTATCTGATACGATATCGTATACATTTTAAGCAGAATACGATTTTAATGTAATTCAACATGACAATTATTATTAACGTTCTAGCTAGTTATTTTGAAGTAATACCGAAGTAATAAATTATTTTTTCAAATGAAGATATTGTATAATTAATCATTAAAATATGAGTGAGATTTTTATTTTTTTTTCCCTAGTCAAACACCAAAACAAATTTTGTAAGATCTGAATTTAATATTATAAAAATAATGAAAATGTACATATTAAATTGGTAATAGACAATGTCTTATAATATATTACATAATAATTCTCTAAACATATTAAATTCTTTAAAATTATGTCTCAGTTTTCAACTACGAAATATATTATCACTGTTAATATACAAAAGAAATATATAAACATAAAATATAAAATTGTCATTTATTTTCTTATCACATCTATTTCCATCACACAGAAACGCATAACATCAGAATTAAACCTAAATAAAAAATTCGATTATGCAAGCTTCTTCCAAATATCCCATATATTCTTTTGAAATGCTTCTTGTTTTAGCAATTGTATTTAGATACTTTTATTTTACTCTCTACAGTATTATAAAAATGCAGTTAGTTATCGTTTTAGAATAATCAACAGATTTTAATGTCAAACAATAATAATTTATCACTACAAAAACGACAAACGAAAAAATTTTCTATCTTTATAAGTTTCCTTCAACATTTCGTATTATGTATTTTATTATGTTTAAAAAAAAATTCCATAAATATACGAATGTAAAATATAGATAATATTATTTGCAAAACGCTAAAACCCCAAACGCATTTGGAACTGTAATTCAACCATTCCTGCCACTTCAAAATGAATATTAAATGCAGATGTTGACGATGTTACGGTTCGGACAACTCGTCGTGTATATTTCACGATCATAAATATCTGGTTACCGTGTTAATAATTCCGACCACTTATAATTATTATTATTATTTTCTGAACAAAACGCAGATGATTTATATAAATCTTACCATATCGAACAAATACGTACAAATACCCTATTCCCGTTTTCGGTCCAACGACGTAAAAATATACGAATTTAATTTAGCAGAATAGTATTTTTTATACGTGTTTACGTTGAATTAAAAATAATAACGAATACCGTGTATCATATTATGGTATGACTTCAAATTATTATCTGTCGGCGATTAACTATTGTATAAAAAAAAATCTTATAAACGGTAGGTACTAACTATTTTACCGACCCAACAACATAATATATTGTAAATCATTTTTAACGTAAGACAAACATAGGAAAAAACATAGGAAATAAAACTTACAACAAAGACATAAAACTAAAGTTAAATTAATTTACATAATATGCAACTGTAGTGGGATAAAAGACATGGTTGGGATAAAAGACGTGGTTGGGTGGTATAAGTAGTGTAAAATCTTACAGGTGTATATGGGGCGATATTTAGTAAGTTTAAGGATTACATATAGTTACGTGAGAAGTTGGTATGTTTTATGACCCTTTTGTAAATTATCCTACTACTGAATATTATGGTATGTGTACTCACGGTTTCCTCTGGTCCTCGCTGTTGATGATCTGGACTTGATTGTAAAAATATAAGTAATTACGGGGAGGTGTACGATGCTCGTCACTATCGTTCTGTTCTGATATATTTTATTTGTTAGGTTACTCTTAGATACGAGCACAAGCTCAGCGGGCAGTTCTAGAGTGTCCGCCAGAGCACGGCGACCGTGGTGAACGAGACTCTCGCCAACTGGTTACACTGAACTTGAACTTGGATACAAATAACGTGAGATTTTCGCAACACAGTCTACTCATTGAGTGAGGTAGGATAGTGGCGAAAATCTCACGTTACGTTGTTACCCAGATCTGTAAATTGCATAGGTCTTATGTTACTCTATGCGTGTTTAATAAAATGATTAACAAACGAATAAGTATCAATACAGAACAGCAAAGCGAACACGACTAAACCAATGGGATAAGAAATAAATTAAGTGAGAATATACAACTCCGAACACAGCCCGCGAATTCGTCTGCAACTGCATAAGGGAGTTAATATAAACTCATAAAAAGGGTATAAGTAAAAAGGATGACATGAAACAAATCTCTGTACAGCCCGCGAATTCGTCTGCAACCGTAACAGAGTTCTACATGAGTCCTTTATGAAAAA
This sequence comes from Eriosoma lanigerum, assembly GCA_013282895.1. NCBI lineage: Eukaryota > Metazoa > Arthropoda > Insecta > Hemiptera > Aphididae > Eriosoma > Eriosoma lanigerum. Next base: position 55,567,500 of record CM023357.1, on the reverse strand, counting down.
ATGTAATTGTGATTTGGGATACGACTAGTGGACTGAGTGGTCAGTCGGGAAGTCGACTACCTACTGCGTGACTGTGTTACATAACTGTGTGATTGCTTAGAGAAGATGACTTCAAGAGTAGATGGCGCTTGACTAAAAAGGAAGAAAGACTGTGTGTTTTATATTTTGCAGACTCCTTTATAGGATATCGAAGTGTGATCCAATTATCCCCACTTATTTGCTTATAATTATTGCTAATAGAGGGCGCATTAAAGTATATCGCATAATTGTTTAAGATATAATTAGTAGTGGGGGTATATGGGTATATGATATAATTTGATTGGTTTAGTCTTATTGCGCTCTTCTTCTTCTGTCTCATTTATTGTTACAAATACCAATATTCCAATATATTACACAACTTACCTTACAAAATTTATTTAATGAGAAAGTAGCAGTACAACACGAAATTTTGTTATTTATAATTTTATATATATATATGTATTAAAAATGAATTTAAATTATTAATAATAATTTAATTTTATGTTTTAAGCGCTTATGCATAGAACTTATAGTAGAGGGTGGATTTTATTATAATTTATTAGCATTCTTATATGTCTCAATTGAAAATGTGTTTTCCATACACTATCCTCATTGCCATCAAATAAACGAATAAGGGACAATGACTCATGAATAACATTCAAAGTATAAAACAATTATTCATATCGATTTTATGTCTATTTGAATTCGAATCAAAATTTGTTAAACATTAAATATTTTTATTAGTATTATAAAACAAATACTAAAGGATTAGCATTGAAAATTTTAAATAATATTAAAATAACTCTTTTTTATAGAATATTTTATCAAAATGTGTAAACATTATTAGTGTTTTCACAAAATTCTATTTCATTTAAATTTTTTTGATAAAGTTTATAATATAAACATATTTTTATTTTTAATATTAAATTTATTAAAAATTGAAAGTTGAAATGAATAATCAGTTTTAAAAATACCTATAATATATCACGAAAAAGTCTAAAATTAGAGAACATATCTGTTCCTGTAAATACAGTATGACATTAATAATTACATAACCATAAACTGTTATTACTAATATTTTATATATGGTATAGATAAAGTTATTATAGCATTGAACTTAAATTATATTATTTTACTTGCTTCATACACGATTACGAGTAAATTCGGTGAAGTAATAATATTATATTAATTGTTTATAGTTTATGTTTCAATGTTTTATTGATTATAAAATGTATAATAGTGTAATATTTATATGAGGGCGGAACTCAAAACTATATTGATAATTCTTTAATTATAATTCATAATCATTTAATAACATAGTTATCAACATTTTATTTTTAATAATTTAATAAATTTAAATGAAATAATATATTAATTAATATATTAATTTGTTCCATATAGTTTTATTTTACAATACCATAAATCAAATATAACATTCTGTCAAATCGATATAAATGTATTTAGCATCCAAAAATTAAAGCAACAAGCATTTTTTTTTTAAAAAAATCTAAAATCTTTTTTTATTATAATTTTATCTATAATAATATATATTTAAATTATTAGTAATAATCATATTTTGATTAAGTAATTGAATTTTAATAAAACAAAATTGATTTAATTTTATGAACCATATAATTATATATTCGGGGCGATACACATCATTTTAAACTCGCTATAATAATTGTATTAGTGTTCAAAACATTTAACATTTTCCTCCAATTTTTAAATAACATTATATTTATACATAAAAAAAAATAAGACATTTAAATCATCTTTAATTTTATACATAAATAAATAAATCAAAATGAATTACTTATTTGTTTATAATTATAATTTTAATAAAAAAGTTTAGAAAGATAAATATTAATTGATTTTATGCTAATATAATATTTACCTTTGATACCATATAATAATAATTTCGTTGTAAAATGTAAAATAGGGTGCCAGTGTATTATTTTCTGTTTCTGTCTGTCAAGTGTACATTTTATCAAAAAAACATACGCAGTTCAAAAGTTGTGTGGTTTAGGGTACATTTCAAATTTAAAGGCTTGTTATCAAATTTAAAAAGAAGAATATTTTTAAAAGACTGGCATATTTATTTAGTAAAATATTTACTTAAATAGAATAAAAATGGCTATTTGACTTTCAATTTTTTAGTTATATAATATATAACTTTTTTCAGGACTTGCATTTGAAAAATAAATTTTGTTTAACGTTATTAAATATTTTAACTTTATAAAACTTTTACGCAAAGGTTATTAAATAATATAAGGTTATACGACTTTTGCGCTAAACGTTATCAAATAATATAACGTTATTCAATATTGTCGTTAAACGTAAGTTTAACACAAACACATTTTTAAAATTTTTGATTGTTTCTAATGCGTCATTTAATATTTATTAAATGTAAATGTATGCTACTACCATGAGTGAATTTTCAGGGAGGCTAAGGGTTCTTTCAATAAATAATCCTCCATACATTTTTAAGATTAATATGGAACTTCAGCAACTCTCCAATATTTAGGAGAAAATTACTCAACTAACTACAATATTAGTTGGTAGTAAATTTAATTCTTCCCATTTTTAACACGGTGCAAAACACAGAACTCAACAGTAATTTAAAAAAAAAATAACGATAAGTAATAATAATTAATTTTACGATAATCGACATTTATTCTTTCCACATATAGATGTACTCAATAAGTCTTCATTAAACAATACATAGGTCATAGACGTAAATATATACATATGTTTTAAACTTATAAATAACAACTTGCAACAATATGAAATAAATATAAGTAATAAACCAATTCTGGACTCTGGTGTATGTAGCAGGAGGTGGAAATTTAAGTTTAATTACAACTAAAAATCAATATGTTATGAATTGCCTAATATAAGGATTTATAATAAAAATGTTGGATATTCAAATTGACGCTAAAAATATCTGTCGTGATGCCTTATCAACAACCATTGCATTATCCTAAATGACGACTGCGTCAAAATCTATAATTTATTTTAGTATTTTTCAGCCTGGTAAAACATATTTACGAAAATAACCATATATAAATTGTCATATAAATATATAAATATATATAATTAATATAATGTATACTTATTGTAAACAATATAATACACACAACAATTTATTAATATATTATTAAAATCAATAAACTAATATAGGTATTTCGTGACTATTTACCTATTAAACATAAATATAAAATAAAACATTTTTGTTCTATTAGGGTATCTTATGTATAATACCAAATATTATAATAAAGCAAAAACGTTTTGATATGTTTACGTTATGTTATGTTTGGTTATTTAATAATTTATTAATATTTTGTTTAATGATATTAATAATTTTCCGTTTTTCGTTTTAAACGTTATATTCATAACGTTATAATAACGTTTGCAAGCTCTGACTTTTTTCAAGAATATATTTTTCTGAATATATATGTCAAGTGCACAAATTTTAAGTGTAATTTTTATTATTTAATAAATACTATTTAAAATATGTATATATATTATATTGTTTTGATCTTATTAGACTTTTAACAAGACACCGCACCTATGCGATGGAAATTCGAACTACTTAAAAATCTTCATCGCGATATTGCGAAAATACACGACTTTGCTTTTCGCTTTAGCTAAGCCGCTTTTTACGGAGCCAACCGGCGGACAAGAATAAAAATTAACAACTCAATATAATAATATAAGAACTCGCTTATTTCTCGTGAACTCGGCAGGAAATAATAGCATTGTATATACAGGCTGATTAGAATGACGTGGGAATTGCATACGTTTTCAATGGCAATTCCGTTATTTTTGTAACAGGAAATTCTGTTCGTGCTGTATATTACATCAAACCGAGCTGTATATATAGAGTTGTAATTCCAAAGCTGTTATAAAACTGCACTTCATACGTCGTATACCAGTGTTGGGTATACTTATTTTTACTCTGAAACGTCTGAGAGAACTATATATTTATCCATAGGAATTATACAACAACATTCACATAGAATCAGTGTTCAAATTGGAAAATAGGGGGACTCTATTAATTTTTGATGTATGAGCGTTCCCATCACTTTTTGACTTTTTTAGTATAAAAATTTATTTGTTTATTTGTAATACAAATTTTTTTATCATATATCTTTAATGCTGTACATAATAATCAATTTAAAAATAAAATAAAATATTACTTAGCCAAAGTATTTGTGGCAGCTGTAATATTCCAACTAATTTATTACTAGTTACAAAAAATGAAAAGTTAAATGTACAACATGAATATAATACGATACCTATAACCACAGAATAACTACATTAATAATCGTCTATTGGTTTTATCCAAAGATCTTTTACTTAGTAAGTTAGCTTACTTAGGTTATTCAATTGCAATTATAATGGTTAACAATTAAGATACGATTTCAATTTTCATGTATCTTGTTCATTTTCAAATAAAAAAAAAAATGCAAAATGATAAACCGTCCCGTGCGTCCCACTAACAATAAATAAAAAAGGTACGGTAAAATTTTTGAAATATAAGTTGAGGTGCTCAGTCCCCCAGCATAAAATTCAAACACTTTATAGATAATCATAAAATTACGTACATAATACCTTATAAACTTTTTGAAGGTTTTGATGGTACGGCATGCAGTTATAATTTAATTTAGATAATAAATCTTGATATTTTAAACAAATTATTTGCCTGTAAAATTATAATATATTCATATTATAATACTTTTGTTAATATAAAATTATAATATTATAATCGACATTATTGATGTTAAAACTTTGTTCGTCAATATTCGCTATTCAACGTCTTTCATTGTAAATAATTATTATTTGCTCTCACTGTCCGGCTACATTTAAATGTATAACCGGACTATATCTTACGGTGTAAATACGGCGGATAGACGAGGTTCGTTACCAAGTCATACCACGTTCACGGTATAAGCTTTTATAGCATCTTATTATCGGCACAGCGCACGCACTACCGAATATCGTATAGCCTGATACTTGTGGGTATATTTCAGTTACCTCATATTTTTTTATTTTATTTTATGTCAACGTGAAACATGACTTATCTCGTGTGGCTTTGTACAAGTAAATCGCATAAAAAAATATTTAAACACAAAACAAAACATCTATGTACCTATGTTATAAAACTCAAGGAAAAGTTTTCGTGAAAAAAACTCGTTTATCGAGGTCCATGGAATAATTCCTAATAAGTGTGTCTAATCGTAATGAAAAATTGAGAAGCAGTATTTTTTCACATTAAAAATAATCTTTAAATTAATAATAATAACGATCTTCTCAAAAAATATAATAAATCCGGATTTTGTGTACTTAACGAAAACAAAGCATTGAGTAATATTATATTTTCTTCAGAGGATATTATCGTACGATTGACTTTCGTCTACTAACGTGCAATAAAGAAAATTAAACCTCCGTCGAATGACATTTGTGGATTTAAGAATAATTTTAAAGATTGAATACTTATTATTAAAATCAAATACAGAAATATTTTCGAGAAATTTATTTGGTCATCTTATATTGGATTGTATATTATATTTTGCAAAATAGATAATCTCTGAAAATAGTCCTATCATTTGTATTTGTTTATTTTCATAATAAATATTTAAGATATAAATTTACCCTACGTGTCACAGTCAAAGTCTCTGTTCTGCATATGGCTATTTTACAATACCACAATTTTGACAGAAAAATTCAATATAGTTTGATGAAAAAAAGGTAAATAATAATAATAATAATAATAATAATAAAGACTCGATTCTGGGCGTTCGTTCTTTGTCACTTCGATTCTCGAAGAAATTAATGGTCGAATGTTATTGTATTATATTATACCTAATTAAGAATTATATACAATAATATTGTATTCGAAAAAATGAATTTGAGTAAAACTTAGTCAAATATAATATACAATATACATATACTGATAATATTTATTTATTTATTTATTGTTTATATTTATCAAATAAAGTGAAAATATAAATTAGTTAGGTATCATAAAAAAATTAATTTAGAATCGTCAAAAATATTTGTTCTGTGAATTTTACTGTTTTCCCTTGTTATAAGTGGTATTTCCTGTTTTATTAGAAAAATATTGAGAATTTCAAAAATTACATACAAAAGGATCACATAGAAACATATCATTTGTGTAATTATTTTTACCCTAAAAAGTTCCTTTATGTATAAAAATTCATGTTTTATGTTCCAAAATTAGTTTTATATGCAGTGTACCTAAGTCAATACTTAAAAAAAAACATTTCAAGTCTCTATGTTCAATATTGAATTAATTACCAATTATAAATTATTTAAAATCAAATTTGACAAAAAGATTTGAGGTATTAAAAACTCAAGTATAACAGACATTTTAAGTGATAATAGGTGAAATTCTTACCATATTAATTTATAACTAATTGATTATATAAAATAATACAAATGTCTAATCGGGGCCAATAAACACTAATAAAACAAATAATGTTTAAAAAAATTTCAAATTTTTATATGAAAAATAAGAAGATTCGAACTGAATAATTTAAAACATATTTCATTGATATTTCATAAATATGTTCCAACAATATTCAGGGAACATATTGATATTTAAAACAACAACGTTTATTATTTTTTATCTATAATTAGGTATTATAGTATTATAATATATATATATATATATATATATATATATATACATTATAGTATACCAGTATAATTATAATCATTTATTTAAAAACGAAAACACAAAATTATATAATAACTAAATTGATTTTTACAAATAAAGTCAAATTAATAACTACAAATTTACCTTTATATTATAATGTTCACTCAATCCTCAATATCGTGTTGGTTACATTATTTATAATCACTGTGAACGAAGACTTATCAATAAATTATTTCCATAACAGTTCTTTTTAATGAATTAATAATCAAAACCCAATTTACTAGTAAAAGTGATACAAAATGTATACTATATAATATCATCCTGACAATAAACCAAATCCTTCATTGGATCCTCATTGGTATTTTTAGATTTCTTTGTTGTTTTCATCACTTAATAATAAAAAAAATATTTATACTAAAATGCGATATATTTCGTAATAGACGATATCTATTTTCTTCCTATATTTATTTTGATCGAGATATTTGTCCATCTACACTCATATATTAGTAAAGAAATCTTAATATCAATCATGCGCATATTTTAATCGATGTGGAACGGATTAAGAAATCGTGACTAACCACAGTAACCATTGTATCATGTTGTTTTCTAGCATAAATACGCTTGTTCTTTCATTTTTTCCACTACATTTCCCTCGTCAATTTCGCGTACGTTCATTCATTATATTTGGGTTGGTACTCATTAATATCATCATGTCTTGTACAGCACAGTTACTCGTCCTTCGAAAATCTGACGCGATACGCCTACAACGTATAAAGTACCCAACTCTATCCTTTATGTTTGTATGCCATATTTTATTCCATATATTTAGTTCAGTATTCAACCAAAACAGTGTATTCTGAACAAAAAATTTCAATATAATAAATTGTTTTATACAATATAATGCAACAATAATATTTGTCTTGTTTAATGCCAGAAACTCATCATTTTATGATAATAATATTGTAACAAATTATGTTGTTTTGTTTTCTAATATATATTTTGAATTGTTTATAAAGACAACGAAATTTATTTTAATTTATTTTTTGTTGTAAATAAATAAATATAATATATTATATTACATTCCTTGTTAATATATTTTTTTTTCATCCATTTATATATTTTATGTTTTATAAAAAATAATCTAATGATTTTATAACGATTTTACAATAGTGAATAGATACACAATGATCAGAATTACATGTTATTAAAATACCTAACATTAAAAACAATTGTCATATTTTTATAATACGATTTCAATTATTTTGTATAAAGTATAAATATAATATATGATGTTTATCATTGGATATATAAAAAAAAATTAAATGATTTCTGAAATTAAAATTAATTTAAGATAAAAAATTTTAGAAACATATTAATATTGTAATATGTTAATTTTTTTCTAACTTGAATATCATAATTAGAAAGTATTAAATTGTCATTATAATAACAACTCAAAATTAATATAATATAGATAACAATTACAATTTGATTTTTATAATTCTTTCAAGAAATATATATGAATATGTTAGAATGGTTTCTAGTTTGAAGATCGATTACACAAAAATAATTCGAATTTCTCAAAACTTTGTATCGCATCAGAGAAATAAATTAAATTATGACAAATATTGTTGCATTTCAAACACGTATACGTTTATGATAATAATTGTAATAAAATTAATATTTCCAAAAGTTTAAACATTGTTTTGTGTGACTAAACTTGAAAACAATATTTATAATAATAAATATAATATAATACTATTAAAATTATATTCATCTTGACATAAAAAGTACGAAATATAAATTACTTTATTTTTATTTTTCACTTTTAAAATGGATTACTTTACGTATTTTTTTTCGCGTTGTAATTTGTATTCACTTATTGATTTTTGTCTCAACGTCGTGGAAAACAAAAAGTTTCATAAGGACATATAATTAGATGTTATCAACGAATGCAGAGTAAAACACAAAACTGATAATAGAAAATAGCAACGTACGTATTTGTGCTCTATGAACGGACTTAAATTTGTTATTATTTTAAAAATTAAAAAAACAAAATATTTACGTTGTCTTAAATTTAAAATTTAAAATTTTAGCATGCCATATCAGTTCGTAAAATATCATTAATATACTTCCCGCTTAATCATTGGAAATCCAAAATAAGAATTATGAATAAAACAATTTCACGACTACTGTTTTTTACATTTATTGTGTGTAGCTAATTATAGTACATACATTTAATATGACTATGATATATCATAATATTATATACAATAATAATAATATTATTATTATTATAAATATGTTATAATATTATATTATTATATATTTATATGTCATAATATCCATGACTTATTTTTTCATCGGTTACGATCGATTTTTATCAATGACGGATACATGGAACAATAATAATTCGTGGTGCTAATAATAATAAACGATTCTAAGTGTTAACATCAACAGATAATATTATTATTGTGTAGATACTTTTAAGTTATTTTATATTATTATTATCAAATTTTTTTTATGTTTTTAAATATAGTTTCCTTTGCGACAGAACAATAAATATACTGAAAATATGTCCATGACTCAAAATCATAGAGTTACTACCATTGCAACACAATATATTATGAACAATTCACATTTATACGACAAGTTATAAAACGAACTCATGACCTCAAGTTACATTTAAAAAAAAAAAAAATACATTCAGTTGTTTTTATGAAATAAATCAGGATAAAAATAAATATTCTCTTTTCTTCCAAGTCACCTCTAATTGAGTATAAAATAAAGTTAAATTATACGATAAGTCGATAACGCGAAGTGAACTATTTTAAATTCAAAAAATATGTGATATTAGTATTCATATTATTTTCAAATAACAATAATACAAATCCACTTTTATGTCTTTTGGATCGTCTATTTTAAAGTTTACTTTATTAGTATTCAAACTATGTACGACGAATAATACTGAGCTAACTCTGGCAAACAACTAAGTTGGCTAATTTATGTCTTGCACTGCACGCATTTTCTAAATTTCCAAATACATAATAAATATTATCTAATATTTAAGTCTAGTTTATCATTTAAACAGGAAAGTTATAAATCATTCGATAATTAATTTGTTTATTAATATTATATGATTTAATAGCTACATTAAAAAATAAACATGAAATAATTTTATACTATATATAAATATAAGAAAATAGTTAAAATATGTTTTCACTAACATCCATTCAATGAGAATATATATTATGATATGAGACGTTTCGATCGCATTTATCACCCCAAAATATAATTATGATAGTAGCATACGTAATTAGATGTTCTATAACTAACTAATTGATGTTACGTCACACTGTTATAGAATATAAATATTATTTAGATCATGAATATTAATTAATATCATCTCATTTGGTTATTATAAATTTATTAAAAAAAAGTTTTTAAAATTATATATACAATATCATACTTTAGATGTAAATACCCTAAATTTATTTTAAGTGGAACACCTGTTTAAAAATACGTTAATAAAGTTCTACTTTAATTCATTAACTTAAATATTATTCTTAAAGAAAAATACATCAACCGCTTTATGGATTCGGATCGAAATGGAAAAGCGCCGGAAACGCAAATGGCTTACATTACCATATACCTACCTACGGTCACACGAAATCCTTTTGTCTCTAACCTCTATCAAAACGAATGTAGTGTAAGGCAAGCTACCATAATATTATATATACAATCTCCATATTATCCTTTCTTTGAATTCATTTTCTCTAAAAGTTTTCTTTATTCGTAAATGTAGTAAATAGTCATTGCGAACCTTTTTAACGTTATACATAGTCCATAAATCAATATATTTATTTTATGAATAATAACTTAATATAATTTGAAATAAGAACCAAATTTTTTTTATACAAATTCTCAACGAAAATAACGAGGTACATGATGTAATTATTATTGTTATTTGTATAGGAGGAAATTTAGAAAAATATTAACAAAAATATTTACTTATAAATGCTTATGTCTACAGTTTATCATAAAGCGCATGGTTTAAAATAATAAATGGAGGGATGTAAAATATTTTTTTATCAATGTCAAAATTAATATAATAAAACGAATATTATTTTAAATTATTACTTAAGTAATACTTAATATCTAGGTATTAATTTGTTAATTATATATTATTCCAATTGATATTTTTTTATATCATTCGGCCATATAAATAAAAGCAACGATGAGCATTATTTAAACAATTCACTGATATGACATTTATATATACTCTTAATAACTCAATCACAACGAAAAGAATTAATGTTTTTTCTCCTTGAAAACACGTCATGATCGAGGTTGTTGTCGGTTTGTTAGTTATAGTATTAGTTTACATTTTACCACAACCTAGAGTGTCTGATACCCTGGTTTAATTTAATCCCTAGTTTTAAAATAGCTTTATTTTTTTTTTAAAAAAAAAAAAGTTTAATTTTAAACAAACAATAAATAATAAAGAATAATATTATCTAACTTAAATATTTCTTCTTATAAATATATTTTAGACACCACAGATAAGATATTCGAATGGTTAAACATCTCGCATTTCAGTTTTTTTCAACTACCTAATAGTGGTAAATAATATACGGAATATAATATAATACTGGAGTATATAATATACAAATAGGTACCTACTTTTTACAATATTTGTGTTGGTGATTGAGTTACGCGTAGCTCTGCTGTCAGCCTCTTCATTTAACTCGAAATATATCCCGCGTCCTACGCAAAACGTGTATACATAGGAGATTGTTTGCTTGGGAAAATCGGGTTTGATACACATTTTTATTTTATTTTTATTTTTATCTTAGCCAAGATATCTGCAAACACGAGTTTCTTCTTCAAATTTGACAGGAAACTATAAATACAGTGAGTCGGCACATTTATGTCAATTCTCTGTTTATGTAATACAACTTAATATAAATGTTTAAACGAGAAAAAATAAGCTAGATAATCATAAGTATTATTTATTTTGTAAACACACTGTACAGTTATTCGTTATTCGGTATGTTTCTCAAAATAGAACGTCTATTAATAATTAAAAGATATAAAATTAATAAAAAAACAATTAGATTCGAATGAATTTATGATTTTGTAATGTTATCATCGGGAAAATAATGTTCTAAATTTTAAAAATGTAGTTATTTAACTTTAATTTTCACATTTGTAAACATTTAATTTTCTAAAAACATTTTGGAAACATTGAAATATTAATATATATTCAACGCTTAATGTTTTTGGTATATTGAAATATAATCTCAGCTTTTATTATAATCTACGAGTATAATACAAAATCGACGAAAACGTACAAAGTAATCACATTTTTGTATCCTTTACGTATTTCTATTATATTATGTTTTAAGTGTTTAAAAAAATATATTCATAATTTATAAGCGAATTGCCGTTATTCCATTTTTTGCAACATATAGATTTTTTTTTTTGCATTATTATTTCTAAATTTTTAATAGTTTAAATGAAAACGTTTTATTGTTTATAAAGTTAATTATATAACCTAATAATTAAAACCATGTGAACAATAACTATTTCACAATTATATATATTTTATAATATTTCAATGGTAAAACGAATATACATAGAATATCTCATGTTTGGTAATAAATCGAAATTTACATATGGATTCCCTCATGACGTATCACAATATAAGATTTTATGGTAGCCAATTATTCGGAGATATGTTTTAGTGTCATCAGCGAGAGACATCGAATTATTATTATCATTGTTATTAATATTTACTAAGATTTTAAAACAATAACGACAATACAACATAATATAATTAGAACATGGATGGTTTCCATAACAAGGTATCTAGGTAAAAATTTAAATACGATTTGAATTATCTTATACATTATATATTCTTCTTTGGATTTAATTTTTTTAAATTTGGTTTTAAAATTGTAGTTTAAAGCTTACACTGAAAATGTAAACTATAACTGAAGTTAATTATAATAAAATTAATTTAATGAATCAATACATATAGCTAGACGTCTAGTACTTGAAATATTTTAAAATGTATTTAATTGTTGTTTAGTATGGAATTGTATATTATTATTATGTAAAACCCATAGTGGGATGGTTATCGGGCAGATAATGAAACTATGATTTCATATCGTCATATCGATTGGTTTGGTCGATTAAATAAGTGTTATCATAATAATAAAAATCGTAGATAAATTTTCAGAATTTTAAGTACTACAGTGTAGTTTAAGATGTACAATAGAGTTTCTAACGTAACATAAAACTTTTGTGTTACGACAAAATAAAATCGATTGAAATGAGAGAAGCATACATATGTTTAATATTTAAGCTGCACTCCGCATAGTTGAATACCGTAGGCTATAATTAATTGAACGAATTAATTGTTTGTAGAGAAGAAGTTTGGTGTTTAGTAGGATACTAGATTTCAGAAGGTGTCTGAGTTCGTGTTAAAAGTTTTGTTTTTCATGTTGTTAGCCATTAATTTTGTACATTTATTTGTGAACACATTAAATTAAAATATAATTATTACGAGTTAACTTAAGTTAATAATTTTCAAGTATTATATTATAATACCATATATAACATAAATCGTTAATATTATAATATTATATTCCCAAATAAAATATGCGATAACAAATATTTTTTGGAAAACAATAATCCAAGCAGTTCGATGGCAATATAATCAAAACTTGTTAATGTAATATATATAAACAATATAACTATTCAATAACATTTTCTAAATTAGTGAGAAATCAATCTTAATTAAATTTTGTACTCATATTTTATAATGCCAAACATGTACAGAAAACAAATAAATTTTGAAATTATTTTTAACAAATTAAAACAGTATTATCGTAGAAATATCGACAAATGTATCTGATGCAAAAATTATTATTTTAATAGTAATCAAAAAATATTTAAATAAATATATAATGAATTTAATTTAATTTTTATTATTGTTTCGCCTTAATAGTTATTTTTAACGTATTCTTACAAGTTTTCAATCAATACAATAATATATAAAAACCTTTGCAGTTTATATTATATTCATTTTTTTTTTTTTAGATTTGTGTAATTTTGAACCATTTTGCAAGTTATTATTGCTCACGGTTTGATACAATATTCTAGGAAGAATTCATTAATCTTCCTAAAATAAATATAACTTTTACGTTGTAGGTGTACCTACATTCCCTGACATGATATTATTTGCAATCCGAATGAGCATGCGAATATTATGAATAATGCATTCGACGTGCAAATTAACACGTAAACCAAATGTTATTGAATGCCAATTATATAATACGTAGGACTATGTATTATATTATATATATTTAAGCATTTTAAAAATGATTTCTAATTGCACATTTAATTAAATATTTTTTCCGAAACTTTTAGTTTCATAAAATCGCTTATTCAACTTATTTGCGTTTAAATTTTATAGAACCTGTGGATTTAAACACAGACATTGCGCTATTGTCCTTAAAATGTTGACCTGACGATATTCATACGTATACACATAAACTGAATTATTTTAAAGAAATATAGTATACAATAATAATGTTACAAATTTTTTAATCTCAAAATGTAGCTCAATTAAAATAAAATAAATAACATTAACTTTGTTTAAAACAATAAATTATTATGTTTAACGAGAAAATATTAATTAAATAAAATGATTGGAATTTGTTATAAACTTTTTTTTTTTCGAATGTGTTTAAAATAAACTTCATATATAGAAATGCATTTTTGTCACTATTCTAAAATTTAAAACGTTTTATCTTGACAAAGTAAACTTCCTTTCCAAGGTTTTACCATAATTAATATTTTGTTGTTCAATTTGTAAAAGTTCATGAAGGCCTTTTTTATATTTTTTTCATACTTGTAATTAAACTCAATATTACAATTAATTAAATAAAATTTAATAAATTTACGTTAAATAAAATTTCAGGAGTTAATACATTAATTTTATACAATATTACTAAATCAGATTTACGGTTATATATTGCGAATCATGACTAGTTATTTAACTATTAGAAATATTTATAGTTAATATTTGTACGAAAACAATTATTTAATATGGTTATACTCCAATATTATACTAACAAAAAACTGTTGATGTTTCATGGCATTTAAACGTTTTTTAAATCCAAATTAGTAATTGTATTTATTTATTATATACTAACTCGTTATTTACAACCCGTGTTGAAACTATGAAATATTCGTTTAGTATAGTAGCTAATTAATGTATTTGGTACTCATCCTACTTAAACATTTGTTTAAAAAAGAAAAGAGTCCATGCTTTTTTAACAAATCTTGATAGATCATATTAACCATCAACTAAGTTTCAAATTTCTTTATACAAACTAAAATTTTAAATAATAATTTAACATAATTATCTAATTAAAAAGAGGGAAAATAATTATTAAAAATAAAATATTTACACAGATAATTTATATTTTTGAATCATATTAATACTTTCGTTTTATTTATTTACAATACTTTTATATATATATATTTAAAGTTTTACATATTTAAACTCTTTAGTAATCGTTTCAGAGAAAATGTTTTTGTTATTATAAAAATATTAATTAAATTTTTTATTTTAACTGAACTGAAAAATTATTTATTTTTAAATATTACATTTGATTCGCATGCGTACTTATTAATTTTAATTTTAATAACAGGTTATAGTTTTTAATATTGTACATTTATTTTTTTGTATTTGAGAAAATACATAAATGAAAGGAAATTAAAAAAATTAAAATCTTTGTATTTTAAACAAGTATATCTGGGCGACGTGGCGATGATGTGACTGGGCCCCCTTGTACTTTTTTAAACTCATTATATAATTAAGAATAAATACAATTGTAAATATATTATGTTTTATGTATCTAAGATCTAATTTATAACTTATTAATAAAAATAAATATGACTTTCTTTTACAAATTTATTTATATTTTATACTGATAATCAATTTTTTTTTTAAATTACCCCCTAAAATAAGTACCTGAAACGTCCCTGACTAGATCCGTCATGAATCTGCATCGTTATTAGATCATAAATTTCGCGATTCATATACATGCTTAGTTAATTTTTTAAAAATTGATAATCATTCATACATACAAGACGAAAAAATATACAAATGTAACAAGTTATAATATCAATGTTAAATTTAAGATATTAAATACTGACCGATTTTTAACCAAAAAACTACCTATTTAATTCCTTAATTTTACTTAAATAGGTCAATTTCGTAACATTAAATTCTTACACTATAAAGTATAAACAGTGGTAGTTTTGCATAATGCGTGTGCGAATACGTGAATATTAACCTTACTCTACAATAGTCGAAAAAATAGTGCAGATGGAAATAAAATAAAATACAACAAATTATTCTAAATAATATGATTGATATAATTGATAATACGAGTATTGTATACTAAAATATTATGATTTATGAACACCATCGTTCATAGTCCATACACTACGACTGTAATAATTATTTTATTATTAAATCTGAATCACAGATATAACTTTTATAAACTAAGAAGTCATCGTTATTGTTATATTATTTTATTAGGAAATTAGGTGAAAGATGAAAATACTCATATAGAGATAGTATATTTTCATTTTAATTAACAATGCAATTAATGACACATATTTTATACTAATAATTTACACTATATTTATTATTATATTAAATTGAATTTATTATATTTTATATATTTTATATTTAATTTATTTGATATCAGGGGCGCCATTTGCGGGGGAGCAGAGTGAGCCACGGCTCCCCTATTTTTTTTACGTATTTTATCTCGCCGATACATAATATTCAAACACCATAAGCCACCTCCATAATCTACAATAACATTGTCGACGGACTTATTGTAAATTTGTATATTTGTACCATTTTGTCGTTTGTATTTTGTGGCATAATGGTTAGTTGAACAGTGAATAATAATATAGGTATGTTTAATAAAATTAGGTATAATTAAAAAAACATTGTACATTCCTAAAAATACATCGCAAATGAAGTTGTCAGTTATTAACATAATTTTAATATCAAACAAAATTGGTCCGATCGGCGTAAAACTTGGCCTGCTTTAATTTTTGCTCCCCTATTAAAATACGGAAATGTCGCCCTTGTTTGATATGACATAATTTTCTATTTTGTATCGTATGTGTCATTTTTGATAAATTAACTTTAATTATAATACTAATAATAACGTAATATTATATTATAATAGGATTAAGGACATTTCAGCGCGGCGAAATTTCGGTGCTGGCGTCAAATTAATTAAATATATATTTATTAACTGTGTAAAACATATAAAAATACAGTAGTGTTACCAATTATTATTAAAATACATAAAATGAGTAATACAAGTATGAAATAATAAGAATATTAATTTGAGTTTAAAGATGATATTTTAAGTAATCAGTATACACATTGGTAGATTCACTTTTATAATATTTAATTTATGTGTCTACTTACTATCTATCCACATACTATACAAATTTACGGTTTGTCGTTAGTTTTTTCATTACGTGAGAATAAGGTATATTTAAATGAATAACAAATTCTCGATACTATAATAAATGAAACCTAGATAATATTAAATGTCAATATAAAAAGAATAATATAGTATAATAAATATATTTAGTATGACATCGATATGTATTACATAAAACAAAATAATAATAATTAATTGAATTAAAAAGAAAACAATTTAATATTATAACATATAATTATAATTATACATTTTATAAATTAATATATTTTTATTTTTAGAGCTATTATAGTATAATTCACAATAGTGTATTAAGTTTTACAAAATTAAAAAATATGTATTTTTTTTTTTTTGTTCGACACCGGCGCCGAATTAGACAGGGACGAAAAGTCTTCGCGCCAAAGTGGCGGTAACGAAACAGCCGTACCGAAATGGCCGCGGGAAAATGTCCGATTATAATAAGATTAATAATTAAAATAACGGTAATCTATCATTTTATATAATTTAAAAATTTTTCTTGATTAAATTTAACTTCCAAAATATAATTCTCTATTAGACTTTTTTTTTTATTTTTTTTTTTTTTTTTTATAAACATTTACGAGATGTGATTATAGAGTAACGATAATAATTATATAAAGATTCTTCAATTTACTTTCAGTAAATATACTCACTTTAAGTTATATATGTTTATGTTAGACATTTAATAATTTGTATATAAAACTGCAATACAACTATGCCGATCTTTGGTAGTCTGATTTTATACATATGCAGTATGCATTCAATATTTTAAATAATGTTCTTAGTATAAAATTATGAATTGTAATAAATAAATAGACATAATAAGTGAAAACAAGAACACAAGGACTTGTATATGCTTTTTTAACGTTTTTTATTTCCGTTTAGGTATTTATTTAAACATTGCTCAATTAAATGTTGAAAATCGTATTTTCATCGCCATCTGCTAATAAAATGATATTTTTCTCATTATTGTTGTCAATTGTGTTAATTATGTCCTGAGTAAGGTTCTTTGGTTTAGAGAAATGACAGAATAATCTTCGCAATAAATTGCATTTGGCTTTCTGTAAATTTAAATTTACATTAATACTCTATCGTATAACAAACTTTCAATGATATATAAATTATAATAAGTTTAATATTAAATAAAAAACAAAATTTATAAAATACAAGCAAATAATTTAATTTCCCTTTTTATATGAATTGTTTTTTGTCATTAATATCATAATTATAATAAATAAATAATCTAATTAAATTTGTCTGAATATTATTTTTGGCTTTTATTATGTTATTAAAAAAAAGCAATTCTCAGTGTCTGATATAATATTAATAATAAATAGTAATTTATATTTTAATAAATGTAAAAAAGACAACATTTGTTCCTTAGATATTATTTTTTGAAAAATATAAATAACAAATAAAAGCTACTTACATTTTACAAAAGTCTCTTTTATAGTTTTATATATAGATATTTGTACATCTAAGGTAATATAAAAATCTGTTTTATTACATAGGTATTGTTAAAACATCAAAATTCAAATAATTAAAGTTTCATTTGTTGAATTTTGCATATATTGTTTATACTTATAAGGTACTCAATAAAATGTTTGTTAAATAATTCTACACAATAAATTTTAAAAATAATAATAATTATTTTGACGAAAAATGTAAATTTATAATTTAAGTATAATATGTTGTTTCTACGAGAAAAGTAGTATTTACCAAACTATACGATGGAATGGAAATTTTAATTAGTTATTATTAGCATTGTATATATTAACACTTGTCGTGTTTTGCTACATAGATGAACGTTTGTGAATGGGAATCACGGTCTCACGTCCATCTGACGTATTAGTTTTCCGAAGAACAAAAACTTTTGACCAAATTAGGCTTAAGACTATATGGCACAATTGTTTGTAGTCAGTTTAATTAATTTTGACGTTTTAGTAAAGAACTAACATTATTAAAATGATCAGATTTAAAGCATTAAAATTACAAAATATTAATGTGCAAATCAAAGTTCATATTGATTATAATTATTGTATAATGTACCAATAAATATTTTAATGTAATATGATTATATGATGAAATATTTAAATAATAAATAAATTTGATAAGTGTTGTTAATAAAACATATAATAACTCAAATTTAATACAAAATAATATAAGACGTTTGTATCCTCAACATTTATGTACACAATATTTAATGTAAAAATAGAAAAACAAACAAGTTATTAATACAAATCAATTTTCTTATAAAATAATTATGTCCCTAACGGGAAAACAAAACAATTGTCTGTAACAACTTCGTTT
>CM023357.1:55289825-55547912 GCA_013282895.1 Eriosoma lanigerum | reverse complement strand
AAAGTAAAAACTCAAAAACTATGAAAAATTAATAGAGTAAAAAATGTATTTGTGAATAAAGATATAGAAGTCTAAAAATAAATACTATTGCAGAAGTCAATATTATGCTAAACATAGTAATCTTTGCTATAAACTTTAAATTTCAATAATTATTTATTTCTATTAATTTTTTATAACAAAACATTAAATTTGTTAATAATGCTTTTAATGATTTATTACAGTAGGTATTTTTAATTTTTAACTTAACAATTTTTATAAGAGAGCTTTTTCAGCTATTTAAATAGTTACGTAAAGGAATATAATATTGTTAAAATATGATCATTTAATAATTTAAGAAAAATTATATATTATGAATATCGTAGAAAATATATTTGGTTTATTAATTTTTGATATTATATATACTTACCTAAAATGTAAATAAAACGTTTAATTTACAATTAACACTTTATAAGTTATTAAAATGTATTATTATGATTAATTCATTGCATACTTACGGCAAATATAGAATAAGAAAATTGCGTACTTTAATATGAGACAAAAAGAAGTTTCCTAGACATTGGCTTTTCACTGTTCCTATAATAATAAATTAAAAGTATTAACTGAACAATCAATGTTAAATATAATTTATAGTCAACAACTATAAAATTATATAACCTTTTTAAAATCACAATATCAATAATACACCAATTGATTTATTATAGTTAACTAAGTATCTATAAAATATAACTATAAAAAATTTTTTAATGTGTTATAAATGAAAACTTTTATTTAAAGCACATTAATAGTCATTACATATTTGTAAAAAAGTGAAAATAAATCAATATAAATAATAAATATAAAATAAGAATTTTCAGATTTAAATATAATAATTTAAGATTTTTTTATTCAATCACTTAAAATGTTAAAATACAATATAAATCCAACCCAACTAACAATAATAATAAAAACGAATGAAATTGTTTTTAAAAATATGCTATTTTCATATTTAAATTATATTATTGCAAATAATTATACGTTCGTTTTATGAACTGAATATATTAATATATTTAATATATTTAATATTATTCTAAAAAATAAACAAACAAATTATCGAAAAGTCTAAAAAAAAGTAATAAATAATAATAAAAAATGTTCACTTCCGATGTACAATCTATTAAACCAATATATTTTATTTACTAAAGTTATTATGTTCTCTATTAAACAAATTTGGAATAAATTGTAGGAAATTCATATATACGGTAAATAATATGTAATTCGAAAATATATATTTTTTTAACTAATAATAAGAAGCAAACCTTAAATAGTTAAATGTTAAATTTGATTATGGAAATATCAAAGTTATTCCATTTCAATCATTATTCATATTTTCTATTTTTTTTTTTTTTTTTTTGTGTAAATATGTGAATAGTAAAAAAAAACTTATAATACGGATTAATTAAAATCCAATATAATTTAAAACTATTTGGGTGTTTAATATTTTTAAAAAAATAATAGAATATTCTGATCATTTAAAATAAAATAAAATCCTTTTGGACATTATTTATGTTCTATTATTGAAATATTGTAACTTTAAACCACAGATCTCTGTTTATATATAAAATAAAAGCGGGAATATCGATTTCAAATATTCATCCTTCGTCCCAACGGTCCTCAAAGAAATTAATAATTTATTATAATTAAATTTGAATTTAGTGATATTACATTAGAAAATACGATTCTGAGCAAAACTCAAAATATTACAATATAATATTATACTGATAGGTCATTCTATAAGTTTACCACGTGTATAAACTACCTATGAGAAAATTCATAAAAATTTCAAGTACCTATATTCAAAACTGCATAAGATACCACGAAAAATTTAAAATAAATTTCATCAAAATAACGATTGTTTAAATTTTACAGATTTTACGCCATTTTTCGGCAGTTTTTCTCCTCCCAAGGAAAAACTTTTGAGAAATTCAAAAAATTATCTAAATAAAGTACCAACTTATATGCAATTTTCTACCGATAGCATACTCCATTTGTGGACTATTATTTCTACCCGAAAATGTGTCTTCATACATTAAAAAAAAAAAACATCATTGTAAAACCAATACATTCCTCACTTCGCTCAAAATCAAAAAATGTTAAATACAAATTCAACATGAAGAAAAATGTAGAAAATCTGTCGGGTTATAATGTAGATGGTATTTTTTTTTAATAAATATACTAATAATAAGTAATCAAACAAATGGTAATTTACGATGTATAATATTATCCACATTTTTATCTAAAAAAAAATATAAAAACAACTAGTTTAACAAACGACCTCTATAGATGTTAACACAACAAAATACCTGATCTACACTATTTACCAAAAATAAAATAAGTGACTGAATTATTTTGCTATCCTTTATATCATCCGTGAACATTCTTATCAATTTATCAATGTCCATTCTGATTTCTGATTGTTCTATATAATATTGTTGTAACACATCTATATGCTTAATGTACATTTTTTGACTTGATCTACAAAGAAAACGATAAATAAATGTTGTAATTGCGCTCACCGAAAATAAATTGATATTTTTTTCGACTATTCATTATTTCTCAATTTTTTTTCTGCATTTTGCGTTTGAAACTTCTTAACGTAGGTAGTTTCTTTAAATTACATTTACCCTCCACCACGTATGTCGTACCTACGGAAATGATAATATTGTTCCATCTCACTAATAAAAATAAATGAAATAAAGGTAAAAAAAAAACATACAACGTAAGAGAAATATGATATTTTCCCATGAAAACGCTACACCGTAATATAGGTATAATCGCATTTTTAGTGTTATGTTCATTTTAAGATTATGCATAAGTTTTCTTTGTCTAGAATATTAACAAAGTAATTTTTTGAATTTGTATAAAATGTTAATGTTTGTAGAATAAGAAGGATTCGATAAAAAAAAACTATAAGTCTGCGTCGATAAAGATTATTAAAAATTATTTAATTATTTAACTTGAAAATTTTAAAAATATCATCAAGTCAATACATTTCCTAATAAAATAATTATTAACTATTATTATTGCTATTATTTCAAAACACAAGTAACGAGTAGTAATAATTAGAAGTAAACATTAATAATTCTAGGTATATAAAAATAACAATCTTGAAAATTTCTAAAGCTTATAATAAATACAAAGTTGCTTACACAATTTAGAAAAAAACTTGATAAGTTTATAAAGAAATAATTGAAACATCAACTTTTGCTATCAATTTAAATTACCTTAACAAGTATATCTCTTTCTTTAAAAATTATTGAATTTAGAAATAATAACCTTGTCCAATAATATATATTTCCGTATCAACGTAAATTTTATCATCATTAATCATATACATTAAAAATCGGAATACATGTAAATTAATATATTATAATCCAAATGTAGTACAAATAACATAATTATGTCAAAATGTTATTTTCAAGCGACGATTAATGAACGAATAGCATACATATTATGCTAAATATAATAAAAAAAAAAATGTTTATACTTACAATAGTAATATCTAGTTGAAATTCGCTTAAAATAAAATCAGTGTTAACTAAAACTATATAGATTAACATTTTAACAAAAACATTTATGTAAATATAAAAATATACGACATTGGTTATGGTTAATAAATCATTAATAATACAAATTTATTCAAATTTAGTTCAATCGATTATTGATTGAAATAATTGACAGCTTAACTAATTATTATAATATTAATGTTTACAGAAATCTCTTTCAAAAATATCTTTTGTGAAATTCTTTAATATCAAATATAAAAAGAAATTATAAAATATTTAATCAACATAGAAATGTATTACATTATTTTTAATATAACGATTTATTTTTATAATACTTAAATTAATATATCGATATGAAAAAAATGCCAATATTTATAAATATATCCATAATTATAACTACAATAATAACTAATATTGGAATAAAACCGATAATTTTAAATTTTAATATTAAAATCTACAAATTACTTTATAAATTATAATTTTAACAAAGAAATTTCAAATTATCATCAAATTTAGATTATCATAATAATCACAGAGCTCGAATTTTTATATAAATGCATCATCTACAAATCTACATTACTTTTGACTAAATATGTAAGCGTTCGGTAATGTGTAAAATTATTTTTTTATTTATTTTAATTTTATAGTCAATAATTTTTTTTGCATATTTAAATAAAAAATAATATAAGTTAAATATTTTTAGATTCTGAGCAAAGCGAGGAATGTTTTGGTTTTACAAAGATGTTATTTTATTTGTGAAAACATTTTTTCGGGTAGAAATAATGGGCCGGTGGCCACAAATAGAGTCTCTTTTCCATACCAAATTGCATTTATTTATTATTTTGTTTAGCTCATTTTTCGAATTTCAGAAAAGTTTTAGTCCTTTGGTGATGAAAAAATAACGAAAAAACGGCAAAATTCAAGGAAATCGTAATTTTTACGAAATTAATTTTAGATTTTTCATGATAACTAATGCAATTTTGAATGTAAGGTCTTGAAAATGTTTTTGAATGTTCTCAAAAGTTGTATTCATACTTAATAAAATTTTGAAACGGATTGATTGATTTTTTAACTAAGTATAGAGCATTGACATTTTTTTAATATTACCTGTAATCATGGTTGGGCAAGACGGGGTACTTGCCCACTACACCATTGAATAATGTTAGTTCCACAGCAATTGGTAAAATTCCCAATGATAAATTAGCTTTTAATAATAATACTTAATTGCAATATTTTTAATTGTAATAATGATAAAACATAATAATGTACTATAAATAAAATATATAAAAAAATTTTCATTTATTTTTTAAATTAATTTTGCCCCCTCACCACAACGAATAAAATGTCTGGAGACAACCATGCCTGCAATTATGCGATAAACGGTTTGTAAATTTTATAGAAGCCTACTCATATAGTACTTAATCAATTAATAAAATATTTTGAATATTATAAGTCATTATTTTTAGTTATAAGCCTTTGATGTTATAATCTTTAGTAGAGGAAAAACTACCAACTAATAACGGAAAAATGGTAAAATTAATGTTTACGTTATTTTGATTTTATTTATTTCGTGATAAATAATTGAATTTTGATCATTCGAACTTTTTTGAATATTCACATAGATAATTTACAAGCGTGGCAAAATTTTGAAACGTATTATCATTTTAATATATTATATTATTTTGAGTTTCACTCAAAGTCGTATTTTCGAATGCAATATCATTTAAATCCTAATTATAACTAACCACTAATGTCTCTGAGGACTGAAGGACAAATGAAAAACGTCCAAATTCGACCTTCCTGCTTTTAATTATTAAATAAAATAATTTTAATTTTGCTTAAAGTTTAAAGAAATATTTGTTTGAGCCCGTCATCGCTATTGCAATGTTTAATAGTTTTATCCAATTATATGCAATTATTAGCAAAAAATAATGTCAATATTCCCAATATCATTATATCATTATATTACACTTATCAACCAATTAATTCTGTTTTATTTACCAAAATATATGATCTCTTGACTTCTTTTTAGTATTTCCATTAATAAAAAAAATAATCGTCATATATAAAAATACATTTTTTTAGATATATTTATGGCGTATTATTTAAATTGCATATTGAAACAAATTTTACAATATATTTTGCACAAGAATCCGTGCCATAATTATAATAGAATTTAGAATTTTTATTAATAATCAATCAAACTGCTTTTGGAGGATCTGTAACCAATGTACTTAATTTAAATAACATTCTATTATATACACCTAAGAGATATGTCATATTAGATTAAAAGGGAATACATTTCCTATCAAATTCCAAAGTTAGTCGAGTCAAAGTATATCATTATAACAAACTATGTTTCCGACACGAGAATATTGTTCAAATAAAATAATACAAAAATTTAACTGCATAGTACCTACCTATCTTTTACATACAAGAAAATAGAAACAGAAAATTCGTGTCTTTATAAATCGAACAAATCCAATAAAAATACGAAATGTATATGTCTACATGGGAATTTAAATTCTGAAAAGTCATATTATTATACTTAATATTAGTATATTCGCTTAATTCTTAATATAATATTAGAAGGTTGTTACGGTTTATTAAAATATAATACTATACATTAATATACGTCATACTATTAAAAGTTATATTACGAGTCACGAAGAACCATTTAAATACATTTTTTTGTTTTTTAAGGTAATGATAGATAATGAGCGAAGCGAGGAATGTATTGATTTTACAAAGATATATTTTAAAAATTTTTTTATGTCTGAAAGCACGATTTTGGGTAGAAATACTGGCCCGATAACCATGAATAGGATATGTTTTCAGTAGAAAATTTCATCTGTGGGTACTTTTTTAAGCTCATTTTTCGACTTTATCAAAAGTTATTCCTCGGAAGAAGAAAAACTACTAAAAAATGGCGGAAAATTTAGCAAAATTACTGTTTCTGTTATTTAAATTTTTTTTATTTCATGATAACTAATTGAATTTTGATCATAAGTACCTGAAAATTATTTTGAGTATTAACGTATAACTAATATACAAGTGTGGTAAAATTTTGAAATTTTCTCATTATATTTTTTTTAATAAAATAATATAATTTAAACAAGTATTAAAATATTAAGTCTAAACGTTTAATAATATAGTAAGAAAAATTTTTACTTTATCTCTGCCATCTCCGGACATTTGATAGTGTTTTATCGTTATGTGGCAATGATAAAATAAAATTATATATATAATCTCAATTTTAAATACGATTTTGATAAAAAAAATTATATTTTTTTGAACTGAAGAGAATAAATTGATTGTTTATATAAATAAATTATACTATGATATATAAAATAGTTAATTATATATTATTATAAGCATAATCAGTTGCAAAAGTTCAACATGTATTATCAAGTATACAACAATACACTTTGTTTTTTTTTTCATTAATTTTTAACAAATTACAAAAATCAATTTCTTAAAAGATCATTTTTCTGTATATAACTAATTATAAATGCATAAATAAACTTTATGAAGATTTTTGATTACATTTACTACTAGAAAAACTTAAATTTGTATATTTTATTCGTGTAATTATATATATATATATACACAATTTGTCAGCAAAGTAAAATTATTTATAGAGAACTCTACAATTTTATCGTTTTCCCGAACCTATTTATTAATATAATTCCAATACAACTACTTAACAGATATAAAATATTAAAGTCGGTAAAAATAACTAACATATTACATAATATTATTTAACAACTATTTGATTATATTCCAATGAGTAAATCATCATGAGCACGATCAGAATATTTTATTATATACTCATAATGTATAAACAGGTCTACAACACATTTCTCGACATTTTTGTCCAATTACACATAAAACTAAAAATAATAATAAACATTTTTCATACGTTTTGCTAACGTTCCCAACAATAATAATTATAAAACTGAATCAATCAAATTCGTTTGACATATCGGCTAGTATTAGCAATGACACATAGTAATAAATATTATATAATTTGGATTCAGTTCAAACTTTGTTAATAACTTGTAATTATTTAAATTTTTTTTAACCATGATTCGTTTTAAAAAATGTATCTGACTAGAAATAATATTTTATATTGTTTATTTAATACAACAGTTTATTTAAGCAGTTTAAAATCTGTCGTTAAAAAATAAAATAAATTGAAGTATCATAATAATTTAATGTTGATGATTTTGTAATACCAAAATAATTTTCTACCTATTTAAATAACCACAAATATATTAATCATAGCCGTAGTTTATTATAGTAGAAGTATAATATTATATGGCATTATATTTATTAATATCATAATTTATTTCACATTTTCACATTTATTCATAGGTTTGTAATAACACGAAAATTACAAACAAAAATAAAATGAAAAATACACAATAAAGCGGCGGTAAAAAGGATTATGGAAAATGATGAGAGTGAAGTAGGGAATGGAGTGAGTGAAGGGAGTGATGGTTAGTTGTTTGTAGGATCATGCTCTTACCTTCCTCCTTATATAAGAAGGGTTTCGGGGTAATAGGTTCGAGAGTATCCAGAATCTATACTTGTGTACGGACTTCGTGTTCCGCTTTAAATTTGAAATATTTTTTTTATAAATTTATTTATTTAAATTTTATTAAAATACAGACTTTTTATTCCGTTTCTTGATTTATAATATTAAGATTTATCTTCTTCAATTTAACCCACTAAAATTATACAAAACGTGGACTCGTGTTCCACTTGTAACTTAAATATAATTTTATTGACTATGGGTTTATTGGAGAAGTATTAAAATACGGACTTTTTGTTCCGTTTCTTCATTTTAATTATTTAATTTTATCTTCGCCAATTTAACCCACTAAAATTATACAAAGCGTGGACTTCCTGTTCCACTTGTAACTCGAATATAATTTTATTGGCTATGGGTTTATTAGAAAAGTATTAAAATGCGGGCTTCTTAAATTAGAAAAAAGACCCTGAACAAAGCATAAAAAGTGATTCGTACCTTATGGAACGCCGCCGTTATATATACTATAATAAGGATAGAAATCAAAACACCTTGTAGATAACTTTGTTCGGAATATTCTGGCTATCGTCGGAATATCGTTTGGATTCGATCTGATGATAAGCACTGAGAGACTGGTATTAGAAAAAAGTCCGATCTGGATGGTCTAGCGAGTCTTGCTGGACTGTCTGGTTAAAACTAATGAATGCGATTCGGCGACACTATAGTCGGCAGGGTCATTCAGTATGAATAAAGAAACTAACAGTGTATGCCGACTATGTGGGACTCTATGATCCGCCGATAAAAAGGAATTTAATACGTGTTGATTTCACGGTTTTTTATTAAACGCCGACTACATTATTATTAGTAGTATTATGTTTCTTATTTTATTTTATTAGTTTATGATGATCTTAATAAAAGGGATTATTTTAAATTGTATGTAAATGTGACGGTATTCCGACGGCATGTATTAATGTTCTTTGCTAATGTTAAAATATGTGTCTGTTGTATGAGTGTTACTCTAAAAGACGTATTTTTTTTTTTTTTTTAATGATGTGTGCTCATATCATTACAGGTTTATTCCATAGATAATATTCCATGGATTATTTAGTACACTTAAAACCCGAGGACAAATAATTATTAAATAAGTAAAAAGTTTTAGTATAATTATTTTAGTTATAAATATTTAATGTCATTATTAAGGTTGCCGCACACTGGATCAGATCGGATCGGAACGGAATTGAATTATTTGTCAACAATACTTTGACGGATTCCGAAGCGTTCCGATCGCAAGCGCATGCGCACTGACACAAATACGAATACTCGTATACGTGCTAACTTTTGTTCATTATCGTTTTGTACTTTATATTCGTGTACACAATTGACTACAACAACAAGATTTTTTTAATTTATAATATTTTCCATAAAAATAAATGAGGGAATAGTGTATAAAATTCTCCTTCTATTTTCCTTGCCATATGTATGCTATGAACCCATAGTCTTTTTTTCGTTTCTTTTTCTTTTCCTTCAACTTCTGATAAAATAGCTAGTGTGAATATCTTCTTCATCACTACTTATATTTCTCATTATAACAATTTTAATATATTTAAAAATATTTATATAATTGTAACAATTCGATCTAATTAGATTAGATATAAAATTCTAATTAAATTGTAAAATATTCAACGTTTGAATAAGTCAACGCGACTTGCTTTTTGTACAGATCATATGAAATAATATGATATGAAACAAAACTAGGAATTTTGATACCAGACGCTAAATAACTCATAGGTGAAATAATATTATCCATATTAAACCTATAAATTTATAAAATATTATAAGCAGTACATTACAAAGTGTATATTATGCTATACATGTCTTATAACTTATTTAATTCTCGGAATCCAAAAGTATTATGTAATAATAAATTAAGTTTGTTGTCTTTTAATATTATGTCTCAAAACATTTTACGCCCGGAAACGTATTGGGTTATATATATATATATATATATATATATATATAATACAGATAAAATGAGATTAAATTAACTTATTGATTTCGACCATCGAGCACGAGCGATAAGATATGCCTGTGAAATTCCAACTAGTTCCGACACAGTGGGCGGACAAAATTCGTTTCCGTTTCGTTTCGATCCAGTGTGCTGCAACCTTTACTGTTAATTTTTAATATAAACCAAATTAACCATGTTATGCTTAGATAGTTAATATCCATTAAAGTTTTAGTAGTAGAAATCTAGAGTTTCAGACACGTCCAAAATCATCACAAAATATTCCTGTTCGACAAAAATATAGACTTAAAGTCTCATGTAAGTCTGTCAAAAAATCTAAGTTGGGAATTTGTTTACTACAATTAACTAAAAATGAATGTTTTAAAGTAATAAATCAAAGTTAATAACGTATAAATCACCAAAAACTGTAAAATATATTATAAATAAATACAAATTGAACTAATTTAAATTCGACCACACGTATAAGCTCGGCAATATTATTATTAATTAATTGTGTTTGGTAGTTTATGAAAAAACATTATTCTATGCACAAATAACTGAACCGGGACAAACACCTATCAACAGTTTTTGGTATTCTGTACAGCTCTTTTCGTATCACGCTTACATCGATACAAAATATCTGACACAGATGGTATCTGTTTTACATAGATTTTACATTTTGTTCGTAGTGTTCAAACGAGGCAAATAGCGGAAAAAAGATGCCAAAATGCAATTTACGGTAAACCCGATTTAAATAAAATCGATTTTTGTTATTTTCAGTTTAATTTATAAAGTACAAATCGTAACCATTTCACAGAAGTGATTTTATATTTGTTTTGAAAACTAACAATTGTTAACTCGCACAACCACAATCTACGTCTCGTTGTATATGCATATCGAATTCTAATTTTCTTATTTATTTTTAACAATATATTATAAATTACTCGTGATAGATTGATTTCATAGGCAATATCATACACAACATTAAATTCGCCACTCGACTTTCAGTGAAAAATATTTTCAAGAATTATTAACTATTATAATATGCAAATGTGCCTTATTTATTTTAAGTAGTTTGTTTAGTAGAAATTCATGAAATTGTGTATTAAATATAATAAAAAAATTTTATCTAAATTTAAACATTTAAATCGTTCAAATATTATCAATTTTATTTTTTACTACGTGTCATTTTGCGTTTATTATTATAATTTTCAATTTTAGTTTTAAATTACTTTGACAGTTAGTACATATGATATTATCATACCCATAATGAACATAAAGAAAATAAATAAATATATTAGATTGTTAGACGCGTTAATACAAAATAATTGTAAAAGTTAATTTAATGTTAAAACTAAAATACTTAAGTAATTTACACTTCACTATTATATTAATAATTATTGATACTAAACGTAATTTACAATTAAATGAGTTTAGTACCAAAAAGTTTTTATTTTATTATTTTTTGAAATTAATATTGGAATTTACTTGATACTATACAATAAAATTTAATTCTTATAAATATTGTAACCCAAAAAATACTCATTCAGATGTACAACACACATAAAAACTAATTATAAATTTGTGTTTGACCTTTCAATATTTATTATCTTTTATTTTATTTCTAAAATAATATTATTTACAATATACCTATTAATAATTTATATTATAACATAGTATAGTATTTTAATATTAAAAAGTTGCTAAAAAATATTCTATAATATCCAATATTACAATATCCAGTATAAACATAATAAAAATGCAAAAAAAAACATGATCAACTTTAAAAATAATATCCATATATAAGTGGAATTTATCGATAACACCCTTTCCAAAATTATATATGGGCAGAAGTCACGAAAAATTAATATTTTGTTTTAAATTATAAATTTGCGTATGACCAAACATATACAATATTGTTGTCAAAGGAAAATACAAACATGTTTTAATGGCTACCATTTTACTGTTTATTTATAAATATAGATTAAAACTTGTAAAACACATACTAAAAAATATATTCATGGTAAATATAAAATAATTTGTACTTATACTTATTTTTAATTATAACTGTGAAATTTTTGTATTTTTTATAAGTAAAAGCTTCAAAATAAAGATCAATATCCTGTGGGTTACATCATAATAATAAAATAAATAGTATACAGATAATCGAGTTACATTAGAGTTGTCAGTTCAGCAATCTTGATAAAATTGATTTTTATTTGCGATTCATATTGTAAGTGTTGTTTGTGATGAGCTTAATTTAAGGTTGTCCTATATTATAATCCTACAATAGGACCCGCAGAATGATCTTTTTTTTTTATTTCTATTGGGCTAAGGAGGGGCTGTAAAATAGAAACATAAACCTAACCTTAATATTGCTATTGAAAGCTATAAAAATCGATAAGTGAAAAATTATCCACACGTGTAAATCGACTGAAAAAACATACTGGAAATATAATATATTAATGTTACCTAATTATAATTATTTTTTGTACATGACTTTATTAAGATATTACAATAACCGAAACAACTCAAAATAGAAAAATATTCTAACTATGGGATGATTCATTTCTGATGATAAAAAGTAATATCGCTTAATTGAAATTTGTATTTTATGTGATATTCAAAATAAGGCATAAAATTAATATTTATTAATATAATTTAATATCGCATCTATTATAATAATTTTTTTTTGGTAAATAATTTATTTAAATTAAAATTAATTACTTAACTTTAATTTTATTTAATTAATTATCCAATTATTTATTTAAGTATTTTAAATATTAAGCATAACTTGACGAATTCAAATTATGATTATTTTAATAATTTCATTATATTAAAGTTTGACGATGGTTTTACTTAAAATTTTATTTAAAAGCCACAGTCACTTTAATATATTTTATTTCAACCAGGTATTCTATTATTTAACTCATTAGTTACCGATTCAGTGAATTTAACGTGATCACAACAAGAAAAATGTTTTAACTAATATAACTTTTGCACGTCAATATTCTGAATCTATGTTATGTGTTCCTTTATTCAAATACACATTAAATATAAATTAAAATAAAACGATTTTTGTCCATTAAAATAGACAAATAAAATAATTATTCCTCTTATGGTTCATTTGAAAATCTGTGATTTAATAATTATTTATTATAAATACAAAAAACAAGCTATAATATATAGAATAAACTTTCGATACTAAAATTAAAATTGATTGAAGTGAAGATAAATTTAAGTATTCGAAATACATTCATTTTAATAAGTTATCAAAATATATGAGATAAGTAAATTATGATTTTGTATTTAAAATATGGGCAATTAAATTTAAATCTGATTCCAATAAAACATGAAAGATTTTTTACAATGTTTAAAGATATTAATAATATTGATAATATTTTCTTAACAAATTAACTTTCAATAAGATAAAAAGTGGGAAGGCCGATTGTGGACATTCCTTTTTCTTCCTTTCGGTCATCAGAGAAATTTGTGGTTTATTATAATTATTAAGATTTAAATGTAATAATATTGCATTAGAAAATTCTGAGTGAATCTCAATATATTATACTGATAATCCATTCCAAAATTTACCACGAATGTTAATTACATATGTAAATATGTAAAATAAATTTGAAATCCCTACGAACAATATTCAAGGAGTTATCATTTCATGATAAAAATTGTCAGTTATGATTTTCAAAATATTTTGTAAATAGATTAAATAGTATAAAGTAGACTTCTATAAAAGATTTATACCATTAAATCAAAAATTGTAGGTAATATTAAATATTTTTGGAAAAAATTCAAAGCTCTAAATTAGACAAAAAACAAACCTATCCTTTTCAAAATTTTACTAAACGTAAATATTACCATTGATTATATATACTAATTACAAGTATATATAATCAATGATATTACCTATATTAGTACTTAAAAAAATTTCAAGTTCCTACGATCAAAACTCAATTAATAATAAAAAAATAAAAAATAAATTAAACTAACGGAAACCGTAATTTTACCAATTTTCCGCTTCACAAGGAAATACTTTTGAGAAATTCAAAAAATTAACTAAAGAAAGTACCAACTAGATGAAATTTGGTACGGAAAGGGTACCTATTTGTGATAATTGGACCATTATTTCTATTAGAAAATATGTTTTCATGTATCAGAAAATAAATAAATAAAAAACCCATAAAATAAATTGTCAGTTACGATTTTCAAAATATTTTGTTAAATGATTAAGTAGTGTATTATTAGGCTTCTATAAAATTTTCAAATCGATAAACCCAAAATTGAAGATAACATTTTTTTTTTTCAAGAAGTTCATTGCTCTATATTTTGCAAATATTCAATTAATCTGTTTCAAATTTTTTTTCACGCTTGTACATTACCAATGTTAGTACTCAAAAAAATTTTCAAGTCCCTATGATCAAAGCTCAATTAGTTATCATGAAATAAAACATAAAAAATGACGAAAATCGTAATTTTGCCAATTTTTTGGTAGTTTTTCTTCTTCTAGGGCTAAAATCTGGAGAAATTCGAAAAATGAGCTTTATAAAATATCAAGAGGACACGATTTGCTACCGAAAGCATACCTCACTTGTGATAATCGGACAATTACTTCTATCCAAAAAAATGTTTTCATACACAAAAAAAAAAAAAAAAAAAAACATCATTGTAGAGACAATACATTCCTCGCTTCGCTCACGCTCAGAATTTAAAAAGTAGAAAAAATTAACGAGCAACACGGCGTGTCATATAGGCAAATGTGGTACATGAATGTATTGGTGATCATAAGTACCTAACCTAACCTAGTTTAATGCAATTTTCTATAGAAAGCGTAGTCTATTTGTACTAATCGGACCATTATTTCTACCTGAAAAAATATTTATTAAAATAACATCATTATAATACCAATAAATTTCTTGCTTCGTTTAGAATCTAAATAATCTGTTATTAGAATATTTAGCATTTTTAAACATAATTATATTTTTCATGATATCATGTTATGATCATGTGTTAGGTTATATTATTTATACCAATAAATCTAGTGTGATTATGGCTTATAATTTCGATTGTGACGGTAAAAATAAATGATATCGCCCCACATCATAATAATTATAAAAATATAATATTATTATAAATTTAAAAAGCTGCTTTACAGTTAAATCCCGTTATAATTGCTTAGATAAATTGATCTGATTTTTCCTCGGTGATCACCTTAATGTATTACACGTTGTTTATGAATAACATTAAATACATTTTTATATTAATGTTTATAAATTTTTATTAATTAATAATTAATGGTATCTTACCAATACAATAAGAAACTTGTTAATTTTATATATAAAATTATTTACGAAATAATATTTTAAAGTTCGCAATATATTTATGATATGCATTATAATTGATTTTTTCATTCTGAATTTATTCAATTCACTAAATGTGTAGTACATTATCAATGTATTTCAACAATTCCAACGCGATACATATATAATATTATGTAAAATTACGTAGTACAATAATGTTATAAAGAAAAGAAATATAAGAAAAGAATAATATAATATAATTTCCATAGAGAAAAATAGAATATTACAACATAAATAAAAATACAAATATGAAAAAATGGATATTTTACACTTTTTTCTAATTTTTACATTATTGGTAAAAATTATAAGCATATCAAATGTAATTAAACAGAGAAAAAAAAATTAAATAAAAAATATTTTTTAAAATTATGATTTACTTAAAGTTTAAAAAAACATAAGAATTAAAAGCCTAATTTCTTACGAAATTCAATGAAAATATTGTTTTTTGCGACTTAACTAATATAATAGTATATCGCTCAACGATTCAACTATACAACTCAAATTTACAAATTTAATTTATTGTTATTACATTTTAGGTGATTTCATTTAAATGAAGAAAATAACAACAGTTAATAACAGTACTTTAAAATAAATTAAATTTTGCCTGGTACATATTACAATATAATAACTATATGAGGAAATATCATCAATAAAACAACACTAGTAGACACGTAATACCTGTCGTTCGCTTTACTAGGCGATAAAATTCAATTTAATACGATGAAAAATATCGTTTCCACCTCTCAATATGTCAGCAATTTCTTGTCTCTCGGGCATATCACTTTATTCTTGAACTCCAACAACTTAGTTATTCATTCGTTTTCTTTTTGTAATATTTTCCATCGAATCCGTATCAGAGGCACTGTGGTATCCACCACATTTTATTTAATTATTACCACCCAATCCTTATACATTATACCATGGTGAGAAATATGGCACGTTATTGCAGAATATTTCTATTTTTCAAAAAATATTATTTGATTTCAATAAAACTATATATCCAACCTCTTTCAGCGATCATTACTTTGCAATCATCGTACGGTTAACGATGAGGGCCCATATCGAATAGATATAAATGTTTCAAATTATTATTATTATTTTTTTTTTTTTTTTTTTTGGTTCCATTTTACATTCTTAACAAATAAATGAGTTTTTATTAAAAAAATAAGGTTTTCATAAATATTTATCCTATAGAAATGTATAACTATATTATATTGTTAAAAACATAACTTTAAAATGTTTTAATTATACGTTGAATAAAAAATAGGTCACTCATCCTTATTATTGTAATAATATAATATATTATTACTATATATATTATTATTCTTCTATATATCTATATACATTAATATAAATAATAATGTACTTCTTTTAAAACGATTCGTGCTGATTTAATATATTGTTAAATTATAGAGTTATGAACTTACATTCTCTTGATAAGACTTTGGAGTTATCTTAAACTAAGTTATTTCATGTAACGTCAGTTTTCCATGTTAGATTTTAAATATAGGCAGCATTACATTTAGTAGACTGTTGCTCAATTTTGCGGTGATCTCAAAAGTTGTTCACAAGGCAAATTTAAGTTCTAATGTCCATGAAAATTCAATACATGCAAGTATGGTAAAGTAACTTTTACGAAAAGCATATTTGGCACCCTGTGTTTTAAATTAACATAGTTTCTAATGTATACCATATAAATCAATATATTTCATAATATCACTGAAATTTAATGAAAGTAACTTCTATTATATTGTGATAAATACATAAAATAGATACGAAATATAAATATTAAGGACTATGAACTCATATCAAATTTTCAGTTTAGTGTATTTAAAATAAAAATCTTAATGACATACAAAAATCTAAAAAATGTATAATTCTTCTTTTTCACTATAAATTCTTATTTGATTAATAATAAAATGCTTATTACAAAAAATTAAGACAGTAAATTCAAAATTTTTTTTTTAATTCTTTAAGTTAAATATGATTATGCTTTTATTAAATTTAATACTGTAAACTATATACTACTAACTGTACAAAAATACAAAATACAAAATTGCAACATATATTGAATATTACAGAGAAAAAATTTAATTTTTGTAATAATTTCAAAGTTTCAGACATAAAAACAATGTAACAGGACCCAAATATTTTCTCATATATGGATACCAATTTCAATACTCATACGAATTTTTAGAATTCTTACTTTCAAAATTACATTAGTTATAACTTATATTCATAAAATAATTAAAATTTAGTTCGTTAAAATTACTGTTTCTATGAATATTGCAGTTTTTCATACATTTTTCATAGTTTTCTTTATCCCAAAAGAATTTAAAAAATGAATTAAATAAATTACCAACTAGAAAAATTCTCTAACAAAAGCATACCTCACTTGAGGTAATTGGAACATTATTTCATATATTATTATTTTGAAAAAAAGTACAAATTATTTTAAAACCAATATATGTTTCACTTCAATTTGCGGAATCTAAAATATGTAAACGATCGAAATAAATAAAATGTACTTTCAATTTTATGTTAGAGATCTGCGAAGTTTCTGCTCTCAGTTAATGCAATGGAGTAATTAGTTACATATAAAAAGTTTGATATTTAAACTAAGTTTCGGAATAACAGTTCATTGATTTAATAATCGACGTGTAAATAACATTATATTTATCAACATTTCTTCAATTATTGTGAAAAGAAACAAAATATATAAATTTTTTTTTTTTTTTCAAATAAACTTAAAATGTCCGTCTCTACGAAAGTTATAATAAACAATTGATATTGTAAACACAACACGATTTTTGATGCCACCGCACGTTTATTTATCGAGAAAAACATACGTCATTATTCTTATAATATGTACATCGTCAAACAGTTATATTTTATCCGCGATATTAAATTGAGAAAATGATTTATTTATACAACACGGTAACTATACTATATAGGAAAACGCGAGATGAAATTATTATGTTCTTGTAGCCGTAAATCAACAAATCTATACTACTGTTGGAATGGTATACTTTTTTATCGTAACATAATATATTG
The DNA here is from genome assembly GCA_013282895.1 of Eriosoma lanigerum. Lineage (NCBI taxonomy): Eukaryota > Metazoa > Arthropoda > Insecta > Hemiptera > Aphididae > Eriosoma > Eriosoma lanigerum. The sequence continues at coordinate 55,529,405 of CM023357.1, read as the reverse complement.
TAAAAGCCATTACCATAATTCACTACTTTAATAATAAGTTTTAATAAGTATCGCTTTATAAAATATCATAAAAAATAAATTAATCCAATATAATAATACGAGTCTTAAATTATTTTTTAGCATGCTCTAAACAAAATTTATTTTTATACGTTCTTATTTAAAATTTATAATACATTTTTTTCACATTTTCTCACTATATGATTAATACTTTAAAAGTATATTTCAATTTTTTTTAATTGATAATTAAAACGAACATAATTATTTTAAGCTAAGAATAGGACTAATTAAAGTTACGAAACGTAGCAGTGTCATGTTAAAAGTCATGCGATATAATATTATCAAGTATATAATATAGTAAGTAATATTAAATTATTATGTTTAATATAAACTGATCATTAAATCTATAATATTCCTACAACCTAAAACAGGTATATTAGTTTAGAAAATTTAAAAAAATAATAAAAAACGCATAATTTGTTATCAGTTGCCTGTGTTATATTATTTTAATAGTGTAACCAGAAATTATCATTCGAGAGAATCTCTATTATTTTATTATCAATATACTTATTTAATACATGGTTTTAAATATGAGCATCGTAAAATGTAACAATTTTTTTTATTTTTATAACACAAATCACGTTTTTTATAAAAGTAATAACAATATGAAAACAGGTTAGGATATTTTATGTCCTATACTATAAACATATTTTTACTTCGTACTTAAAAATAATGAAAAATTGCTTAAATTATAATAAACACGGTTTTGTTGAGTTTAAATCCTTGTAAAATATTGGGAATCTGACAATTGTATAACATTTTACTATATATCTTGTTTATGCTATTTCTTTTTATTATAAATAATTTTTATGAAGAATTTAAATCGAATTTTATATTAAATTATTAACTACATCTCTATAAAGGAATACCTACTAGGCTCAACTACAATAGAAAATAAATCAAATTGATCTTAAAGTTAAAATTAACATGAATTTAAATTTGAAAAATAGACAATTGCAAATTGTTTTATTCTAAAATTGTTTATATTTTATTAAATAAATAATTTTGCTTTTGCTTTTCGTATTTACTTTTCGTTATATTTTTACATATACTTGTTATTTTTAAATGATATAAACATGTTTTTAACAATGTTCAAAGTAAATATGAAATGCAAAAACAAAATTATTAATAATATAATATAATAAATATAATGTATCAACTTATATAAAATTATATAATTAAAAATAGTAAAAAGTATATATCACAAGAAATATTATTATTATATATATATATATCAAAAAAACAACAAATCAAGTAAAATAATAAATCAATATTAAAAAAATAATAAAAAATAATTATTCATGATAAGTTTTATCAAACAAATTAAAAAATTTTAATTAGTAATATTTCAACAATAATAATTCAAACTTAAAACAATAATAACTGCGTACCTATAACAAAATACTAACTATATAATATTATAGTTTCAAAATATAAACTCTACTGTGCCTATATCAAAAATTTCAACTCAAAGTTTTCATTAAATATAAACTTTGTATGTGGTTGTTAGATTGTTTATTATGTATTTACTTCACTATGAACCTTATTTAATAAGTTCTAGACATTTGTCTACTTAAAAGCCGAATGCTATACTGCTATTGTAAACAATATAATACAATAATATTATACACGCCCTTTCTAAAAGTTCTGAATATTAGACCTTCTGTTTGTTCTTTATTAATGTTCGTGTTCTCGACATCTCGTGCTCATGTCTTTAGATCGACAAAATAGTTATCTCTAAAACAAAGCACTAAGGTCTAAACTAAGTTATTTTGATGTAAAAAATTAATTCATAAGTATTATAATATCTATGCCTAAATTTTAGATCGTGCGTACAATCTACTGCTCGCTATAGATATTAATAACAATATAATATTAACTATACTTACTTAAATATAATGATGTATTTCTTTTTATCTAAATACGATTTCTTATGAAAAATGCAAAATAAATCTTACAACACATATTATTATCTTGTATAATCTGTGGCATATACTTAATGTATTCGTTAATCTAAAAACTGTAAATTGAAAAGATACGTTATATTTTAATTTATAATTTCTCAACCATGATACTTGTGGCTACTATCTGATATATTATTTTTATATTATTGTTCTTTATCAATTCTGGGTACCAATTAAATAAAAAGTTCAAGTTAAATTCGTTACATTTTACTAGGTGTTAAACTTAACATTTGACATACAATTTGACATTGGCTTAACTGTTTAAATAATAATATATACTAAGTTAATAAATAACAAGTTACTTTTAATTAAATGTAAGTTATTAATTCTATAAAATAACAACTGTGCCGAATTCATTTCATAATTATTATTAATCGTAGTTTGGAAATAGGATTATGAATATTTTTTTTCTCCGACGGATTTATTAGTTATTTTTTGGTTATTTCCCGTATGTATTGCGCAAAACAAATCGGCAAAATCGACCGTGTAAAATACGACCTGCTGATTCCCATTATCTAAGGTTTTGTGACACGATCATAGAAGAAGAAAAAGGTTACTCGAAACGTTAACGGATTACTGTAAAATGTAACACCCGGGATTACAAGATCCTATTAAGCTCTTATGCAATCATACAAATTAGTTCTTATACTCTCATGAAGCAAACCCGAGAACTTAATATAATATTATGTTATCGGATTAAAGAAAAACGTGTTAGTTGAACATGATAATGGTAGTTATTACAAGTCTTATATAATATTAATCATCAATTTATATTATAACTACAAAAGTCAAAGTTTTCAGATTTTAAAAAAAAAAACAGTAAAATCTCAATAGTTTTGCAATATAATTATTTCTATTTCAAAGCTGCGATTTTAAGAACTATATAAACAAAGCAATTAATTTTTACATTTATTATCATATGCATATGTTTTATAATTGTGTTTCTTTATTATGATAATATAATATCATAATATTAATAATATCGTATAATATACTTCTTAAATGAATCTAATGCCTGAAATTTCTATAAAGAAATAAAGTAAGTACCTATAACAGTCAAAGTAAAGTACGATTGTTTAATTTATTAAAATCCAAGTTACAATAAAATGTTTACTTATTATAATGTTTATTTAAATGAATTAATGTTTATTTGTACTGTATAAAAGCAAAAAGTTTTGAAAATATAGTATACTTTAATTTTAAGAACTATTACTTTAATAAAAAATGGAGTAGTGATAACGTTAATTTAAACATTGAAACAAGTTGTATATATACACAGAACAAACGAAATTCAATAAAATATTTACAACTGTTTTCAAATAATTTTCTCGCCATCGAGGGTTTTTCTGACATCCAATTACATAAATATTGAATTCTAAACCCTATTTTAATCGTAATAAAACCATTTATCGGTCAATAATCCATTGTCGGATAAGTTGTTAAAAAATCAATTGGTTTATGATTAACTCGAAATGTGCAGTTTTTTGCATATATGATACCCTACTGGTCTAAATAGTTAAAAACTATATTTATTATTAGATAACATGATCAAAATAGTTAGTATAATTTATCATATTAAAATATGTGTTTCATAATAATATTATTTATGAAAATGGAAAATCATTTTAACCAATCGCTTAAATATGAGATAACGAGATGCGCAGTCCCTAACACCTAATTACTGAAATGTTTATTAATATTTAATACACACAACAAACGGTCAACACGGATATATGTGTACAATTAATTCCAAATTATTTTATAAGGTATGCAACATACCGTATTTAACCTAGATTTATCTATTTATATTCTAAGGCTGCATTGTAATCTACATTTATTTCAAACTTATCACATTTAGAATCCCAAACAAACCTTACCTAACCTTAACTATATAATTTGTAAAATGGTCATTTAATTTTTTTCCTGTTTAAAATTAATGATTTTTAAAAAAGACAATAATTAGGAAAATGTATGAAGTTAACTATTTATTATTCATTTTTGAATTATTAATAATATTTGTACTTACGAAATACTAATAATAATTAGGCTGATTTTCTTAATGCACAAACTATTCGGTTTCTCATAGCTAATTTTTCGATAATGACTAGTGAGAGAGAGAATATAATATACATAAACTATGTATTAAGACAATATCATCTGCTTCCGTAAAGAAAGTTTTAATGGTATAATAATTATATGTAAACACGACCCTTATAAAAGTTTTATAAAGATACTATAATTATTATTTATTCACTAAATAATTGTTTAAAAATAATTATTGTAGAATGTAATATGCATTGACTTATATAACTACTGAACTATGTATACGTCTATGGTTATATGTTACATTTTAGATTTTAAGCGAAGCGAGAAATGTATTGGTTTTACAAAGAAGTTTTTTTATATTTACAAATTTTCAGTTAAAAATAATAGTTTGATTATGATATGTATGATGTTTTTTCGGTTGAAAATTGCATCTATATGAGAGGTACTTTTTTTAACTCATTTTTCGAATTTCTAAAAAAATTTTCCTTGGAATAAAAAAATTAGAAAATGGTGGAAAAACGATAAAATTTACGAAAATAATTATAATAGGGACTTGAAATTCTTTTTTCGGTATTACCATAAAGAGTCTACACACATAGTAAAATTTTGGAATAGATTATCATTATAATAAATTGTACATCGGACGGAGTTTCGCTCAGAATCGTATTTTCGAATACAATATCATTTCATTCAAATTTTAATTATAAATTTATAATAAACCACTAATATCTCCGAGGACCGAAAGGACGAATAAGCAACAGAAATCGACCGTCCCGCTTTTCAACATTTAAATCATTCATATATATATATATATATTTTTTTTTTTATATATATAATATTTAATGTATTATTTAACAATATAATTATATAATCAAATAAGGTAACTATAAAAAATTGTTATATAATATTATATAATTTAACATAGATATAAAATATGAATCTCATAAAACTGATGAAGTGATGAACTGTTAATATTACGTACAACAATAGCAAAATAAATTTCCCATCATACTTGGATAGTTTCTTCCCGTATACGACATTGCAAATTAACAAACATCTGTTTGCAATTACTATTGTCTTCGTAATAAAAATTTTACCGATCATATCGGTATCGAATATTTCGTTTTATCAACGAAAATATATTTTTATGTTACTATTCGGTATAATGTTTTGAAGCCATATTAATAGTCAAAAACGTTTGAACAACATAATTATGTAATTCAAGCAGAAATAATAATTATAATAAATTTCGTTTTCATTTTGAAAATGTGTAAATTAATTTTTTTTTACTCGTGACAATTGTATACTGTAAATACAGAATAATATTAATGAATAAGATATCAGGATCCATGGGCGGATTTAGCCCGACATAATGGTGTGGGAGTGAGTAGACGTTCGCATAATTATAATATGTACTTTGTAAAAATATCAGTTATAATTTGATCTTTTTGCACAGAACATGTTATAATATTAAATTTAATTAACGAAATACATCCTCTGAATGTATTACTTACCAATTTCACACCATCATTAAAATTTTAAATCATGGACTACAGGCATTTGTTCCGGGCCTCACACTTTTATTTAAATATTTGGGACTTGCTTTTTCAAAGAAAAAAAACTATAAATAACAATTTAATTATATTTTTGTTTTTATTGTGAATTTGACTATATGAACAAAAATTATCAAATGATGAAAAAATAATATATTAGACGTAAAAATAATATTATCGTGTGTTCATTTTAAAAGTTTTTATTACTGTGTATGTATTTTATGTAATAAATTTCTCATAAATAAATATGTAATAAAAGAAAAAGAGAAATATTTCTGAACACATTATTAATACGATAAATGATACTGTAATAATTAAATTATTAAAGAACAAGATTTAGAATTTGTTAAATTTATTAATTTACATTAAAAGTAAAATAAAAATTTAATTTATATATTCATACTAAAATTAAACATTTCATCGTATTAATTAATCATGTTTTAAACATAAATATAAATTTATCAAATTACCCATGAAAAATATTGAGTAGTTACATTTTTATGGCGTTGTCCCCTTAATATTATTAATCATATTCTTACATAAGTAGTTAGGTTAGGTATTTCTAGTTTTTCAATTTTAAATAACATAACTACCTTAAAATCAAAACAAAATCAAATTGAATTTGATTAATCTAATATTTTCCCCGTGTAAATTTAATTAAATAATATATTTCATTATTACCTTTTTGTTTAAAAACAAAATGATTTTTCGAGAATAATTCATTAAAGTCGATTAAGAAATCAACCATAAATTTAACCTAAACAAAAAAATTACAAAATTCTAAAATATTCATTATTCTTTCGCATACATATTACATAAATTATAAAAATAATAAAATATAAAATGATTTATCATGTAATGATGTGTCATGATAAAAAATTAGAACATACATTTTAACAACAATAAAAAAAAAAATTAAACACAAACAGGCATCCGTTTATTGTGTTATATATTTTAATTATTTGTTAATACAATTTTTGAATTTCAATAATTAGTGTCATTATTGAGGATCAAATTTGGTCCCACAATAACTAATAAAGTAAAAAAATTGTGATGGTTGACATCGAGTGACACATTCCGGAGTCTCACTTTCAATCAACTAGAAAATATTAATTATTCAATATATAAACCGTATTAATTGTGTATACAAAGTTTGAAATTATTTGAACAATTTTTTTTCCTAAATATTTATGAGTAAAAATCACGTGGCAGTTTGTGCATAGAAACACGAGACCTGAATTTGGGTCTCATGACACTCTACGTGATACCCAACAATTATGCTACATTGTGTCTACAAAATTTGTCCAAAGGGAATTATTTAAAAAATTTATATTTTCTATTTTGGCCGTACCCAATGTAATAACTTTATATGGAAACTAAAACGTATAAATAAGCGTATTACTAGCGTATACAGCGTTAGCCAATATCCTTAATGTTATTGCATCGTCAAGGCGAATATCAGGTTACCAGAAGCCGCCCGCGGGAAAAAGCTATCGCTATTAGCTCCGGCTCGTGTGAGTTAGGTCGAATGGCCATACGTATACCGAATACCAGGTATAATGTCGGGCAAAATGTTTATAAACGAATTCCAACAGACCCATAGAATTAATCGTGTGTGAGCATTGTCTCGTCTAGTACAAAGTTGCGACACGGTATAACAGATGATGACATACCTTTAAGAAAGAAAAACGCATAAGCACAATCAAGTTTTCATTACTTTAACTTTTTAAATTAGAGATATTTCATCATTAAAAACTTTTAAATGTTTATACTTTTACACTGCGTAAATCGCTCTTCGAGTCGGTCGCCACGGTGACGATGAGATAAAGTAAAAATTAAAAATTTACTACTTCAATTATTTTTCACTAATTCCGTTTTACTCAAACCTATATACTACAGGTATAACGGGCTATTTTTTATTTTTATAAATAACTTAATTAAGTGTTACAATGTAACTTGGAATTTATTATTATTCCGGTTAAGTACGTTTCGTGTTAAGCGAATTATTATTAATATCATGCGCTCTCGTAGAAAGTTTCTTTGGCTACGTTTTTTTCCTCGTTATAATCGACCCGCTTTAAAATATTCACGAAAACATACACCTTGTGGTAATGTTAGTCACTCTGTCGAGTGTCCAGTTTTTCAGGTTAATCGAAGTTTAGTTTTTTGAACAAAACTATCTTGTGCTAATAATAATCTTTCAAACTAGTGCCTTAACAAAAATCACTTAATAATAACAAATATCACTTTTAGATATTCGTCACGTGCGTTCTCATTATTTTCAATTAATAGCTATTTTCGACGAGGATAATGCGGTTAGTTAATATAATGGTAATAAGCAGTGCACGAATTTGGGGGTTGGGGTTGAGCTTCCTCACTATTTTTACACACTGTAACGGAGAGATAAGTCAAATTAATGCCCGACAAATTTTTTATTACAATATTTTCTTAATGATTGAATGTATGTAGTAATTTTGGGACAATTAGATAAATCCATTTACCGAACTTACATAGATCGTATTTAGATCATTTATTCATACATATGTAATTGTAATATAGTATTTAACGAAAATTGGTCATATCTTCATGTGATTAGGTTGGGTGGCAAAGCCACGGTTTTTTTAGAACACACTTTTTAAATCGTTTAATTCAGCACCCCGCCCACTACTTTTTTCTCAAATTTGAACACTGATAATAAGGAAATATTAAGGTAGGTACCATTTCAAGTTGTTTGTTTTGTGAACCTCAAAAACAATATTAAATAACACTAACAATGTTATTCAATAACTAATATCGTGTTTTTTACGTGAATCAATATTATAATCACAAGTACTTCAGAGAAATAATAAAAAAATAGTAAAATATTTGAATCCACGTGTAATAAATTGTATGTTAAGTCTAATCGTTCCGATCGATAAATACTTTTATGGACTATTTTAATAGTATTTTCAACGAACGTACGTGCAGAAATGATAACGACTTGATTACAAAATATATATATAAATATGTAATATAACGAAGACGAGCGAAAATATGAAACTTTACGGCACGTTGGCAAACCTATTGAAAACGTATTATCCCTTTCTATTCTATGATAGTATTAATAACATATAAATATGTTTATAAAAATTGGCCAAGATGTGGAAACATTAAAAGACTCAACACTGGGTGGTGCGCTGGAAAAATCGATTCTGCGTTAATTCAGTTATTTTATTTAATAAAGACAGATGTGAATATTATTTATTTTGTTCTAGTTACAGTTGGTCAAAATTAAATATTTTTTTCAAACTTAAATCCATTGAAAGTAAAAAAAACTAACTTATTTGCTAGTAAACAATCTAATTGTATATTCAGATCGATTAATATTTACAAAATATCACATATTTATAAGTATAAAATAATGTCTAATATAAATCATCTATTTTCAAATATAATTATCTAAACAATTATAACGCATATCATATTTATGGACTTATGATATTTTAATTTAATTTTTAATTATTTGAAAATAGAAATTTAACATTTTTTAATTTTTTTTTATTTCTATAAAAATAAAACGAAATTTTTTTAAGTTAAAATTTTAAACAATAATATATAATTACTAATTATATCTAAACTAAATATCTAATTATTAATTAGATATAATAAAAATATTAATGTTAATAAACTAAAAATAATGTGCTTAGTAATTCCTACTGGCTACTTTTAACCATTCAAAACTAAAATAATATTAGTAAATATATTATAGTTTTACAGTTTTTTCATAAAGTTTAATATTTTTGTACCAATAAAAAACCAGGGACGCCATTTGTGGGGGGAGTAGAGTGAACCATTTCTCCTCTATTTTTTTCTGTATTTAATCGCGCTATACATATGTAAACACCATCTTCATGATCTACAATAACATGGACTTATTGTATTTTTGTATATTTGTACCATTTTGTCGTTATATGTTTTGTATCCTTGTGGTTTGTTAAGCAATGAATAATGGTGTAAATTTAACAAAATTATAACTAAAAGATTTTGTACATTCCTAAAAAATCCATCGTGAATGAAGCTAAAATTAGTAACGTAATTTTAATATCAAACAAAATTAGTCTGATCAGCATAAAATTTGGCCTGCTTCAATTTTCGCTCCTCCTATAAAAATACTGAAATGGCGCCTCTGTCAAAAACCATTTAACATTATGTAATATATATAATAATTAAAATTATGTGTAAAATTATTAATACAATTTCAACGATAATTAAAGAAAAACAAACAACAAATATATAATAAGATACTTAATACTCAGTACCTAGTGAAAGGTTATAATAGGTTATAAAGGACTTTATAATTGTGTACAATACCTATAAAAACACTTTTATTCACTTAAAAAATTAGGGTTAGAAATTATTACTAAATCTTTTTCAATCATTATAAAAAATGTTTAAACAAATAGGTATAGTACTCAACATTATACCTTTTTTTCGCTAATATCAACGTTATAAACGGATTATTACATTATAATCTGAAAAATATACAAACGTTTAAATTAATAACAAATAAACAACAATTCTATAAACAAAACTGTAGTATAAATATAAGGCAACATATTTGTTACATATTTGTTACATCATTTATATAATTTTAATCAATTAATTCTTGTGGAAAAATAAAGGGTGCATTATAAGTAAAAAAAATAAAATAAAATTTAAAACGAATTATATTTTTGTAATAAATTGGGTACATTTGTATCACTACTATCATCTATCTGCACACATTTCTTTTTCTCGAAAATTTTTTATTTTAAAAATTGTAAAAATTATTTAATTCTTTGAAATAAAAAAATATATTAAATTAAAATTAAATCATTATTATCTCTTGAAAATTCACCCGATATAAATTTATTTATGATTAAGTATTATTATGTGAATTATGCAATCGTAACTACTTATTTTATTTTTATAATAGAATAATTGATATTTTATTAATAAAAAGGTAATGTTTTTATTTTATTTTTATGGACTAGTTTAATTAATTTTTATAATAATTTATGATTGAAAACATCATTAATAATATACAGTTTTAGTATATCAAGAAATAACAATTAGAAATCAAAAAATAAATATATAGATACTAATTAATAAATATAACACATAATTTATTTGTATTATTATGATTATTAAAAAGTATTTGTTTTGATTTTAAAAAAAAAAATGATTAAACATTTTTTTAAATAAATTTCACGATGTAATATAAAAGGCATACATAACATGTTTAATTAAATATTTTAAAACATAATTCAAAATTAAATATACGTAGTTAAAAATATTTTATCCAATAAAAAATTATAACGAATATCGATTTTAAATAATATGTATCCGTCGGATTTTTTCCTACAGTTTCCGAGAATAAACAAAAAACTTCTCAATATTTTCTATAATTGGATACCATCAGTTAAGATCATCATGACCATCAGTCATTGTGAAAAACTCGGTCCGAAATTATTTTGGCGCAGATACTTGTTTGAGTTTTTAGTCCTAAAAATTAAACATTCTCCTCACGATTTTACAGTATACAGGGTCAACATAATGTGTGTAATGAAAATTACATTAAAAACATTTGAAATTCCAACTATTTTTGTAGCAGGAAAATTTGATCATACTATATATTATTACATTTATGGTCCTTGAGAGAGTCAACTAGCACGTTTCCTTATTTCACAGCAGTGATCTCGTGTCCTTCCGTGGGAACCTAGTTAAAGTAAACACCGATACTTCTGTTTTGTTAGTTTATATAATATAAACTTTGAAGGTCCCTTTCGTCAGACTTCTAGCGAAACTCTTCACCTCGTTTTATATTCTTCGTTACAATCCACCTACATTATTCATCTACTGAAAAATTGCGTATTATCAATTTATTTCACTCCATATATTTTACAGTATAACTATTTTAAAATTAACGAATTTAAAATATGTAATATTAAAAGTTTAAATAACATTCAATTTTTATATTTAATTATTAACTAAGTGAACTTTTTATTCATTGATATTAACTTGATAAATGACGAATTAAATTTATCTAAATTCCCGTAGAAATTCATTTAAAATGTATTACCTAGTGCAAATGTTTTAATAATAATATTCAGTTGATATTAAAAACTAAAGTAATTTTTTTGAAAATAAAAAGTGTCTTTTTCTAATCTAATGGTATACAGTTAGGGTTTTTGAACAAAATTATATAAATATATTTTTGCATGTCTAATCATTTGATTCTTATAATAATAGTTTTAAATTGTTTTTATAATGATAATATTATGTAAGTAATATAATCATTTTTACGTTTATATGATACAAAATAAAGAACAGTTTTTTTTTTATTTAAGTCGGTTTTAGACTTTTAGTTTATATTATATATATATATATATATATATATTTAAGTTTATATTTTATCACTATAATTTTTAAACTGCTTTTAACTGTACATGTGAACATAGTATAGGTTTATCTGTTTAAATGGTCTATAGAAGCATTATAATTTATAGCTCAAAAGATCATAAATAATATTTCCTAAAGGCTTAAATATAGTTTTATGTCAATAACAATATTATATTATACTTTGAATCAAAAAAATATTATTGATATTTAGGTTAATAATTAATATAATATGATCAGATATGGATAAATAAACTTCAGGTTTTTTTATAATTATTTTAGATTCTGAGAAAAGTATTAGTGTTACATCGAGATGTGATTTTTTTATATTTACATAGACACTTTTTTGGGTAGGAAAAAAGGGTTGATCATATAAATTGGAGTAGATCCCTAGAAAGTTTTTAATTTTTTAGTTTGTCTAGTTTTTAAAAGAAAAATGGCAAAAATTATGGAAACTATTTATTAACGAAATTTTTTATCATTATTTTGTGTTAATTAAAAAATAAACTAATTATTAATTAATCGCATAAATATTTTACACACGTGATATAAAAAATTTAAAAAATTTATGACTAGTTATACATTTTTTAAAATTAAAGTATATTATTATAGAACTTTGAAAAATTTAGAATTTTATAACTTTATTTTAATTTTAAGTTATTTTTGTATTTTAAGGTCTTAAAACAAATACAAACTCAACCATAACATAAATTAAACTAAATTTAAATATTTTCAAAAAAAGTAAGTCACAATTCTTTAAATTTATCTTGATTTATTGTTTTCAAATCTTAATATTACAAAATAATATAATTCCACCACCAATCTATCTAAGGACTAAAGAGACAAAGTAGAAACATACAAAATAAGTGACGCCACAGTTTCTTTATATATTATACAACAAACTGATTAAATACAAAGTTCAATGACTATTAATTTTAAACTATTTTCACTTTTTGTCTATTAAATCAACTAAACTAAATTAAAAATGTTCACTTATTTACTCAGTTGTTTAATACATTTATATTATTATTAAGTGTACTTGATATTTGTATGTTGTACGTCAACATACGACTAACGTATTCTGTAGAACTAATAATACAAATTGAATTTATTAAATTTCATAATTGGAATAAGGAGTGGTTTTTTCACTTCCAATTTCGTCTCCAATACTATCAAGTTTCAACTAGGATGGATTAAGGATTTGTTTTATTGAAGCTAGGTTTATTATATTTTCATATATTTTATTTGTTTACTTAAATTCGAAATAGAAAATATTTAAATTTGAATTTTCATTATTGGAAAAAACAATTAAATTCCATAAGGTACCCTAATAATAGAATAGTAATATTCAAAAATATAATATTTCCATATGAAACATGATACTATGATATAAATGCATAATTATCTTATCTTCTTAAAAACTTAAATTCACATATATACCATGAATACATAATATAAATTTAATTCTTCTAGGAAAATAAAGTTAACATACGAAGAACATTTTTAAGTATGTTTACATTATACGTTATTATTTTTTATAAACAACGATAATAATTTTGTCAGCATAGGTAAATATAATCATGTCTATCCTGTTTAATTATTATAAAAAATTATTACAGCAGATAAATCGCATATGCTACCAGTATACAACTCATAAAGTAAAATACAAAATCGTTTATCGTCGAACGTGGTTTATTTTAGCGGATTTATAAATACGATTTTTGTTGGTTTTCGTTTATTTATTCAATTATTTATATAGAACGGAATAAGTGTAAGGGGGCCGGAAAGAAACAAAACAAACGACGACGATAAATAATTCAACTGTAAATTTGTGCAATTAAAAAATTCAAAACCTACCTTTGTGTGAAAATGTAAAATGTATAGTATGGCAGAGTAGTTGTATAAACAAATAGGGATGAGAGCGAAACATGTGGTGAGCACATTGTACCGGGATATTGGTATACCAAATATTATTGGCAACTAAATTATTACATACTTCTTATACCTATACTTTTCCAGAAAATGCTTTGTTCGTGACAAGTTTATAACGATAAAAACCACGTGTAAACTTAAGTTGTATGGTAACAAACTTCTACAATCCGACGAAAAATTTAAAAGAATTAGAAAAAAAAAAATACGACAAAACACGAATTGAGAGAGCTAGTCAAACTTTTCCAATCCACAGCGGCACAGACAAGATATATAGAATACATTAATATATAAAGATATAACCCATGCAGTTAATCGCTTCTGACCACTGTCAGGTCACTGACGTCACATGTTTAGGGTCGGAAAACTTGTTTAAAAGTTTATATAATATTACCATTTTACCAGACAATATATTAACTATATGACACAAAATATAACAAATACAATAGTTAAAAATAAGTGGGAAGATCGATTGTGGACGTTCCTCCTTCGTCCCTTCGGTCCTCGGAGAAAGTAATGGTGTATTATATTTAAGATTTGAATGCAATGATATTGCATTAGAAAATACGATTCTGAGCAAAACTCAATATATTACAATATGCTATACTGATAATCCGTTCCAAAATTTTACCACGTGTGTAATCACGAATGTAAATATTTAAAATAAATTTCACGTCACTACGATCTAAACTTAATTAATTATGAAGAAATAAAATAATGAAACCGTAATTTTGCCGATTTTCAAGAACTTTTACTTTAAAAGCTTATGAAAAAAATTTGTCAGTCACGATTATCAAAATATTTTATAAAAAGATTAAGTAGTATATGTCTAGACTTCCATAAAATTTTCTAACTAATAAACCAAAAATTGCAAGAAATATTAAACATTTTTAAAAAAAAAACCAAACCTCTATACTTAGTCAGAAAATCAACCATTCGTTTCTAAATTTTATAATGAATTTCACCTAAGTAAATACTCAAAACAAATTTTAAGACACTATGATTAAAACTCAATTAGTTATCACGAAATTAAAGAGTTTTAAATTTCAGAAACGTTATTTTGCCAATTTTCCACCATTTTTTAATAGTTTTTCTTCTCTCAAGGAAAAACTTTTGAGAAATTTGAAAAATGAGGTAATTAAAATACTAACTAGATGTAATTTTTCACCGAAAACATACCCTACTTGTGGTAATCGGACCATTATTTCTACCCGTAAAAGTGTCTTCATACATAAAAAAAAAAACAATCTATGTAAAACCAATACATTCCTCGCTTCGCTCAGAATCTAAAATTTTAAAACACAATGAGGTTTACAATTGTTAAAAAAATACAAATTTACTACATTAAATTCAACTATTATAAGAACAAACACAGTGATAAAATAGAATATATGTTTTCTCTCTACGGCCAGACTTAAATGGAGATTAAGATAAAAGTCGTATTTTCTATTTGTTTAAATGTTACGATTATGCGCAGTTCAGTGACTGATTTTATTTTAATCTGGGATAGGAACGAGCTTAGTATGTGCGTTTTATCTCACATTATCTGTCTACATGTTACATAATTATTTTAATTAAAGACAATATTTTATGTAGAGAGTTGAAAACAATAATAAATACAACGTGTCATAAGTCTGAAGTGTATGATAAAATAGTGTTAATATAGAGAAAGACAAGTCAAAATAAACTACTTTTTTGGGAGATATAAAAACACCATACAATATTTCAAGTACTTTAATTTTATTTATATTTTTATATTTTAATTAATATTATTTATATTTTTAAATGTATTTTCATAACTTAGTATAGTTTATAACAGTTAAGGGTGACTACTAACCATATTTAAAAAATAAAAAATAGCTCAATTTTACTCCTAGATCATCACTTTATACACACACACAATATTACAAAAACCTATATTTAGCACAGAACCGTTGCAAGGGAGGGCGAAGGGTTCCTGTGCCTCAAGCGCAATAATTCAAGAGGCGCAAATTAAACTAAAAACTTATGATACAAATATTTTTAATTAATGAGTTATTAATTTTAAAAGAAATAACTAAACAACGATCGTTTATTCATTAATATTTTAAAGTTTATGAAAAAAATTTTAAATTAATCGTTATTTAAAGTTCACGTTTTTGTTAAGCGTATCACAAAAAAATATTTAAGATTTACTTTTATTAATTTATATTTGAACATTACACTTATACTTTAAATCTAGCTAAATAAAGAAAGTATTTAAAAAATATTAACATATTTAGGATAATGTTCTCATTATTACGAATAAACAATATAAAATTATAAAACAAATACAATATTTTTAACAATATCGTAACTAAACTTAGTTATTTTAATTTAATTGGTTAAGTTTTAAATTCTGATCTAAGCAAAGGATATGGGTTTAATAAGTTTTTTTTTAAATGTTTAAAAACACTTTTTCATGTAAAAATAATGGTTTGATTACCACAAATAGAATATACTTTCGGTTTCAAATTACAAATTTAGTTGATACTTTAATTAGCTCATGTTTCGAATTTCTTAAAAATTTTCCTTAAAGAAGAAAAACTATCAAAAAATAACGAAAAATTTGCAAAATTACGGTTGCTGTGTATTTGATTTTAAATGTTTTGGGATAACTAATGCAGTATTGAACGTAGAAACTTGTACATTTTTTTAAATTTTTTCACAAGTATTGTACACGTGTTTTAAAATTTAGGAATGTATTATCAGTATAATATATTATATTATATTGAGTTTCATTCAGAATCATATTTTTGAATAAAATATCATTCTTAATTATAATAAACTATTTTCTCCGAAGAACAAAAGGATCTTTGCATGTATAATTCTTTCACACAGATTTCTAAAAAACTATATCACAAATAAACATTGATTCTTGTGTAACGCTTTTTTCTATCGTTGCAATAACTTGTATAATCAATATGCAGTTTATCGATCTGAG
Organism: Eriosoma lanigerum; assembly: GCA_013282895.1. Lineage (NCBI taxonomy): Eukaryota > Metazoa > Arthropoda > Insecta > Hemiptera > Aphididae > Eriosoma > Eriosoma lanigerum. The sequence goes on along the minus strand of CM023357.1, from coordinate 55,512,477 downwards.
AATCGGAAATATGAACTTTAAAATGCGTACAAAATAGTGTAGAGGGAAGCTGCGAAATTGTAAATAATGTGTATTTTATTGTTTATTACTAAAAATTCTTATTTTTATCTGCCTATTTATTATATTGCCTATTTGAAAAATAAATTTCGCTTAACGTCATAAAACTTTTATGTTAAACGTTATCAAATAATATAACGTTATTTAATACTGTCGTTAGGTATTTAAACTAACTTTTTCGTGTTTTACGTCATTTAATATTTATTATATGTAAATGTATACTACCACCATAAGTGAAATTTTAGGGGACTAAGATTTCTTACAGTAAATTATTATATCCATACATTTTTAAGGTTAACATGCATCTAACTTCAGCAACGCCTCAATATTTAGGATAAAATTACGCAATAAGCTACAATAGTAAGTAATAGTAATTTTACTTATTTTACCCATTTTTAACATGGTACAAAACAAAGAACTCAACAATAGATTAAAAAAATAATAACGAATAAGTAATAATAAATAATAATACAATATCGTCATTTACTCTTTCCGCATCTGTACTCATTAACTCTTCCTCAAATAATACATAGTCGTAAATATACATATATTATAAATAACTAACTTGCAACAATATAAAATAAATATAAATAATAAACCAACTCTGGTGATGTAACAGGAAATTTTAATTTAATTACAGCAACAAGCAATTTGTTATTATTTACCTAATATAATGATTTATAAATAAAATTACGGATAACCAAATTGACACTAAAAAACCATGCCGCGATACCTTATCAACAACCAATGTATTACCCCAAAAGACGATTGCATCTATATCCATAATAAACGATCATTTATTTTAGTATTTTTCAACCTGGCAAAACATTTTTACGAATATAATCATATTTATATATAATCTGTGATAAATATATATAATTATCTCTTTATAGTTTATATAATGTAAATATTATACTTATTGTAAACAATATAACACACACAACAATTTATTAATTTATTATTAAAATCAATAAACTAATACAAATATTTCATGACTATTTACCTATTAAAACTAAAATTTAAAAAAAAAACAAATGTGTTCTATTATAGTATCTTATGTTTTAATAATACCAAATGTTCTAATAAAGCAAAAACATTTTGATATTTTTACGTTATGCTATGTTTTGTTATTTAGTAATTTAATAATATTTCGTTTAATGTTTTGTTTTATTTAATGTTATTATTAATTTTTCGTTTTTCGTTTTAGTAATGTTTACACATTTCAATCGTATTAAATATTATAAAAACGTTCGCAAGCCCTAAATGAAAGAACATGAAATGACAGATGACGGAGTTTTTTTACATAACGAAAACATAGGCAATATTCCTGGCAAATAAATCTTATTAATGAATGATCCTGCCTGATCCCGCAACATGGATTACCTAATGATAAATATCATGACCATATAACTCGAAACGTTTTTGATCATAACATTAATATTATTATTTTACATCCAAAAGGATTTATATTGATTGTACACGCTAATTTTCAGTTTTTTTCTTTCAATGAATACTCTTGAACGGCGATAAGTCTCTACAACCATGGCTTGCTTACTCCGTTAGTTAAGCTCTGTGCAAAGACAGAGCTTATTGCGTTCCATGCCTTTATTTGGGCAAAAATCGTCTTATGCCAACTATGTATTCAACGATTAGAAGAATGCTAGACATCGCATCACATTTCACGAAAATTCCAATGCTCATCATGATTACAATACTTAATTCAAGGACAGAGCACAAATACAGGAAGAATCTAAGCAGACATCACACTTTTACATTAGCAAGAAATCTCTTACTGGAGAAATATTTCAAAAATAGTCATGGTCGTTACAAAAGGTTCAGCCTCATAAGGATTTCCATTCAGACGTGACGACGAAAAATTCGGTTCACAACAAAGCAGCAACTTTATGATGATAATATATATTAATCTATGTATAATAAATCGTTCAATTTAATTCATTCCTTACCGAACATTTTACCAGGCTTAGAAATAAAGGTAGCGACAGAACAAATTATTTATCAAAAACAATTTGCAATGTGTTTATCGAGCTTCTTGGAAATAGAGTCCTGGACAAAATCATCAAAGAAATCAAGATAACCAAATTCTACTAGATGATTGTCGACTCTTCTCCTAATATTTCTCATATGGATTAGTTATTATTCAGATATGTGAAAGAAGATGGACTTCCTGTGAAGCGTACCCTTTAATTTATCGAAAATCCGGAACACAAAGCTGAAAATCATGAAAACGCTATTTTATCAACCAGCGAATTCTAAATCTAGTAGCGTTAAACGATCATTTTCTGTAATGCGACGAGTGATAAACTATTTGAGATCAAAACTGGTTGAAGAACGATTAAATGCACTCAATTTGTTAACAAAGTAAAATTTGCTTATATCTTTAGATTGTTATGACTGAAGTCCGGATTTGTATGCAACTGCATATTTTTTTTGAGAGTATGCAACTTGGTGGGTGTAAAAAATGTTGACGATTTGATTAACAATGAATGGATAGGAAAAAGTTTATAGTGCATACAAATGCATATTTTAGGGGTAATAGCATATTTAAGCATATTTTATAGACTTTCTCGTAAAAAAAGTAATTTTTTTCTCTACTTTTTATTTATCTTTTTTTTAATAAATGTGAAAATATGTTTTTATACAAAATATGCACGATTGGTAAATCTATATCTTCATGGGCCTTTTTTTTATTTACCTAATAATTAGTTTAATGAATATTGTTTGCTAACTATGTAATTTATTTTTGTTTGACCGAATGATGTTTAGAAAAAGGACTGAGTATATTAATATAAATATTAACCTTACCTAACCTATATAGTTTTTTCTAATAAATGGCAAATTATTATATAAATTAAAAAGTGTATTTATTTTTAAATTTTTTACTTGATTTAAAAATAGAAAATAAATAGAAAAAATATATATATTTGCATATTAATACATATATTTTGGATAAAAGCATATTTTTGCATATTTCGTAAGTTTAAAAAGCATACTTTAAGTTTTTTTATGCATATTTGCATATTATTTTAAGATTTTTTAGTGCATATAAATCCGGACTTTAGTTATGACATTATCGATGACTTTGCCATCCGAAAATCAAGACGTTAAAATTTCAACAAATAAGCAATCATTTTTCTACAAAATCCAATTGCATACATAATGATAATTGTTGAATAACATATGTATTTTACTTCATGATTGTTAAGATACCGATTATAATAAAATAAAAGAAAGGTGCATTTTATTGATTGAAAATCTTTTCGCACCAAACTTATTTCACTATTGAACAAGTTTTTAGGGCGAGCAAATTATTGCAACTACCTAGGAGTGGCAAATTTCTAAATCCGAGCCTTATTACCAATATTATTTAAGAGTGTCACCAATGAAAATGTGTCATTAAAAATCAAGGCAACGAACTATTGTAAAAACGAAATATCTTATTATTTTTAAATAACGAACATAGCTACTATGTTATATACTACTATAATGTTATAAATAAAATAATATGTGATGTTTCATAATATATCACGTTGACTGAATCTCGTTTACTACGCATTTATGTTTTGTACCATGACCATGGTCTCGGTTTATAACGACGCCGACCGATATAATAAATAATAATAATACACGCTAAAGGTTCCTGTAACTATTACGTATATCGGATATCAGAAGGATAGCTTGCACTCGAGAATAATCCTGTGGACACAAATTACGTCATATTGACTTATTGAGGTCATTGTTTATTAGCTTTAAAAGTTTTAATAAATTCTAAAGATTTAAAAATTATTTTTACGGTGTTCACCGAAGTAGATAAAAACATGTTATTTAAAAATATTTATAATAACTAAGAATAAAATCTCTCTAAACTTAATTAAAAGTTGACTGAAGTTTATTAATATCAAAAGTAAGTGAGTAATTAATAACGTTAGTACTTATAATAAAAATATATAATTGGTCTGTGTCTAATGCGCAATTCATCTAACCAAAAAGAACTTTCTCTATTCCTCTGGAAAATTATCGAAACAAAAACGAATCAAATTGTATTACTTATTACTTACTTATTAACTCGAGACTCAACATATATTAATATAATTATATGACAACAGGACATCTTAAAATACGTAATCATCTTTTTTTTAAATAACCTTAATTATTTATCGTATAAATATAGTCGAATATATAATGATGAAATGATAAAATAAATTAAATCGGTTAAACATTTTTTTTTTAATTTTCAAAATCTTTTCTGATCAGCTTTAAACGATATACCATAAAATCGGATTTCGCCGGTTCACTTGAAATTTTCGTTTTATTTCACCCGATATGCGTAGAAAATAATTTGGCAATTTCGAGTCTCCTATCCGTCACTAATCGAATTAACTTATATTATAAGCGACACTGTAGAACTAACAATAATAATTGAACTTTTGCTAAATATTTATTGTTTTGGAAATTTCTACGTTGTTCTTCTCATCGTTCGCTTCACTGCCAATCAAGACAAACGAATAAAAAGACTAACCTACCATACGACTAATTAATTTATTAATAATTATTAATTTCTGGAAAATAAAAAAATCCGCGAAGTAATAATATACGAAAACGAAATCGAATTTCTAAAACTGAACAAAAAGCGCGTTCCGATAAAATTGGGAACCCTGAATCCTCAGACACAATAAACGTCGTTGCTCCGTCCGGCGAACGGTCGAAAAATCGAAAATTCTAAAATGAAATGACATTGAGTATAATACGGTTGGTTGGTCGGTTTGTTTTTTTTTTTCTTCTTCTTCTTCTTCTTCTTCTTCTTCTTCTTTCAAATTACTCGATGGAAGTAAGTTTGACTATTATACGACTATATATACGAGACCGTTACTTCGGAAAAGTATGACTTCGCGTACACGAAAACGAACCTCGTTAAAATATAGGCCGCGTATGCGGGTCGCGGCGGACCGACGAGATGGGTGTGCCGTGTACGTAATTTGCCGACGGCTCGGCGAAGGGCGTTTCGCCAAGACCGTAGCCGCCGCCGCTTACAATCTGCTCGCAAGCACACGATTAATCGTTTCGCGTGCGTCGTGTCCGAGCACCGTTGTCGTCGTAACTTGCGAGTTTTACCCGCGTCCTAACGTCTATTTAATACGTGATGTTATTGTTGTGTTTGCGTCTCCGAATTTATATATATATAGTTACAAGTTACGATATGGACGACTGGGACGACGACGATAACGACGTAATAATGTGCTAATAAAGGGGCGAGAGCGGGGAGGGCGAGAGACAAACCACAACGGTTATAGTCCGGTCGAACATTATATAACCACCTCGCAGATATAAAACAAACAGTGAACGACAATTTTTTTTTTTTTTTTTGTCTAAATAGCCGATCTAAATTATTCTGCATCTTTCTTATTAAGGTGGAAAACAATAAAGACCGTTGGAAATGCATTTAAAAGTGACTATAAAATGTCACATCGACCAAATTAACGTCCAATACCAAATAATAATATTTTGTAGTATATACAAACGTAATCGTAGCTAAAAAAACTTTTCAATATTATAACATGAACTAAAACATTTATGTCGATATTATTATAATATTAACTATTATTAGGATACCGACCTCAGTACTAAATTAAAATATGTAATTATTATTTTAATTTTACCAATTAGTCGTCGTGTCATATCCGTTTTTATTGCCTACCACAAAAATTAAAGATATGTGTTTTAAGTTATAAAAATAACAGAAAATAAAGTATTTTTTATACTACCTACAAAAGAAAAATATTATAATATATCAGTAACGGACAAATAGAATTGATTGAATACACAATAAAACTCACGAATATATTTTGAATACTCAACACTGTAAAGAAATAGAAAATAGTGAGTTAAAATGAAAGTTAATGTGAAAAACAAAGAAATCAAAAATTTAATTTTCCAATATTCCTATTCTTTAGGTAAAACTTACCCCTTTTCAAACTATTAAAAATAAAGCTTATAAATTAATTATGTGATTTTAATTTTAATATAATAAATCTTACATAATTATTGTTACTTACAAAATTACAAATCAGAAAATTTCAAGTCATACAAAATACATAATAAAATAAAAAATATAATTCATATTTCATAATAATAATTATAATAACAGTATAACAAATTATATTAAATTTAACACGTTAACCGCCATAAGACCTTATATGAGATCTCATCATATTTTGTCCTCACCACCAAATGTTTTTTTATAGGTCTACTATAAAAATTTTCAGATTCCTTTTAAAATTTATATATCATTTTATTACTGTTCACCTAAAATATTACCATCATAAAAGTATAGATATTTGTGACCTGCAATGAGATCTCGTTAACCTGCGGTATATAGTTGTATACCAACTTTTAGTAATTGACTGAGATTTAGAATTAAATCTCACAGCAAATTTAAGTAACAGTGGAAAACGCTTTGGCGGTCAATGTATTAAATTTCTCTCTTTACCACTGTTGGAAAAAAAAAATTGGGAGAGGCTGAATCCTTCTCAGCCCTTGAGGCATCTTGAATTTTGTAAAACGCCACATAATAATTTTCGCTAAATGTAAACAACATTCAACAATAAATGTTTATGGTATAAATATAAGAAGCATACAAAATTAATTTTTTTATAATGAAAAATATTTAAGTATTATAAGTAAACTTTCATAGTCATTGACAAAGAAATGTGATGAACATTTAATGTAATTAATTAAATAGATAGATAATAGATAAATGTTATCCTCTTTTTGGAAATAAAATAATTTCTTTCGTCCAAAAACATGGCCTGCCAAAGTGCCAACAGCAGCTTAGGTAATGATCGACAATTGTATTAAAATTCAATGCGAACCGATTTGATAATATTTGTTTTTGTTTTTAAATTATATAATATAAAAATGATATACTACAAGTAGTAATAGTGTTACAATTGTAACGTTTTATTATTAATAACATTAGTGTTTTTTAAACAAATAATTTTCCGCTGTTGACAATAATTTTTCACTTTTCCTGAAATTATACCACGAAAAATTCACACCCACTCGAACGCAATCCGGCTAAAAGTAAATCCTCCGACATATAAAAAAAAGATCGTATAAACGAATATATGAGATAAAATATATTATAATGTGTTTCCGCGTGATGCCTTTTGTTTTTAATGCTGTAAACGTTCTAAAGGTCTGTTTCCACAACATTTTCACGTTATCATTTTTTTTTCTGAGAAAAAAACAATTTATACGCTTATATTTTATGTTTCTCGGAAATATCCACGCTTTCCACATGATGTATTATGCGTCAATATGTGTGAAAATGTATACAACAAAGTATAATAATAATAAATAATAATATTTCAATTCTCCAAAAACTCTCGTGGATTAATAACGAAAAATGAGAGAAAAGAACAGTTCAATAAAGATACACACGCAGATTGAGAACAAACACCGGGAACTCATAATTCGTAAAAATAAAACCGACCAAAAGTATAGAAAATATATAAATTAGAAAACAGAGAAGTCAGAGATATTGTTTATCCATCAAATAATCATGTATGGTTATAAGTAAATATCGGAATTTTGTGCAGAAATAACCTTGAAAATATACAATTAAAATACCGAAATTTATAAAAATGAGTTATTGGAATTAATAACAAGTGTTTTTTTAGTGAATATACATTATTTTTAAATTATAAAATGTAATCTAGTTTATATTTTACTAAATTTACTATCTTTATTTAATCAGGACAATTAGATAAATGAAATCGAAAAATGCTAAATCAAATGGAAATGTGAACTTTATTACTAGTAATAATACTATACAAAAAAATATGTATATTGGTATACCAAATCCACATTTATTACTTAATTGTATTATCTCCGTAAAAATGAAGATTTTGAAATGCAGTTTTTTTAAATTATTATTTAGGCAGTAAAATATATTATCTCTATTATAATTATTTATTTTAAACAACTAGAAATTTGTAAGCATTAAAACAATAGTGTCTTTTAAATTTTTCAAAAGTGGGCATATGTTTTGACCAGCTCATATAATTAAAAATTGATAACAAATATTTGATTTTTTTAAATGATATCAAGTAATACAATCATAATTATATGTAGCAACTCACTAATTTAACACCAGCCATATCCAACAAGGGTAAAATTCTACAACTTTCCCCTCTATCTACCAACAAATGAAGCAACTCCATGAAATTTAACGATTTGTTCATATTGTTCTATCTTGAAGTTTTTATTAAATTTTATCCTTCCTCATATGCAATAGGTACGTAATATACCATCCAAAAAATATTTTATGCTATCCACATTCAACTTGCAAAAAACCAAAAGATATAGTATCCGTGTTGTTTAAAGTCAGTGTTTCTTTTCATCAACATTGTTATTTGTGATATCAATCATAATAACTCTTAACTCTTAAGGTATTTAAACGTTTAAAATTTAATTTCTGAAAAGCATAGAACAATGGAATATTATTCAAACAACGTGAAACTTGTATAATAAACTAAAACGCAATTATAGTTTGGACGTTTTAACCGATCTGTACGGTTATACGATAAAAGATGTTATTCAAACTTTTTAACAGACAGATAATATTTTGTTTTAATTTAAAACGTAAAACTCAAAAGTTCACCATTTTAAGATTAGGTACAATAAATCATTCTGAACAAAATAATAATTTTATTTTTCAGGTTTCTGCGGTACATTTTTTACCTATAAAAATGTTCAATTATAGTGTCACAATTTGAGTTGTAAATTCAAATTAAGTTGTCACTATCGCTTATCGAATATTATATTATAATTTGAAGGCTTGGTACGATATAGTTCTATCTCATTTTGTTTTTATAATGTATAGGGAATTCCTTTATCAAATTCATATGCATTAGAGTTAACTATAATAATATAGTAATATATTGGTAGGTAGGTCAAATTTAAATTTTGAACATAATTATATATTATATTGTAATGACGCTTTAAAAATAATAAAAAAATTAATTTCTTCTAAATAAAATGATTTTTGCAAGGTATATAATTAAACATTGGAAACGTAATCATACCAGCAAAACGATAAAAATCGAACGAGTTCGTAAAAACTTTGTAACATTAAAAAAAAAAAATAATAATTTCCAGTATGATTCTACAAAATATCACCAACATTGATAAAACAATCTCGTTTTGTAATACAAACATTATTATACAAATCAATAACAAATCAAATAAAACAATAATGTGTTATACGATAACAATTAAAATAAAAATTCACTTTTAAAATGTTATGATTTAGTTCAAACCGTTTTTGAATAAAAAAAAGACAAAACAAAATATGCCTAAATTTAAATAATAATAATAATGTAAATAAAATTAAAAATTGTTGGTATCATAATACGAGAATATTGTTATCATTCCAAGCCATCCAGTCGTCGAAACACTTGTCCGTAGTTTCCGAGCAGTTAGGTTCTTTCGTCGAAAGTTTGTTGTTTTAAACAATTTTATCATTGTTCTATCCGAAACAACTGCTGCAGCATGTTATCTTGACCTGAAAAAAAAATAATAATAACCTCACACCTGTTCCGAATTACACGTTTGGTTTTACGAGCGTATACGTTATATACGCATACATCGTCAAGTCTCTTATATTATTATATTATAATACTGATATAAATTATGAAAACAATATAAATAAAATACAGTACATACAACAAATATTATTTATTGCGGATATATTATAATATATAATATAATATATTATAAGAAAATTAACGGGTTTTCGGCATATAGTGTAACGTTTAAAATAACGAGCTGAAATTGCATGCCTTCCAATTCGTGGACGGCCACCGTGAGATAAAATAAATAAATAATAAAAAAAATGATTTCAATGCACCGCGTCTAAACAGAATCATATACAAATTATTATCTACATCAAAGATCGCAGAAAAAATCATACAATAAACATGAATTCATACTGCTGTTATCAACTCCAATATTCTGAACTATTATGATTAACACACAAACGGTGTGCAGTGTGCACACAAAAACCATGAAAATCAAAAATATTTTGTTCGGTACTTATATTGAACTTATTTGATAAACAATAAATATTTTACTATAATATTCTATTCACTTGTTTTATAGTTATTTCAAATATATTGTCCAAATACCTAATGTGCGAAGTTTTACTAATAATTATTATACTCATAATTAGTTAACATAATTATTCATTTAAAAGTATTCTTCATTGGTATAATTTTGACCATATTCTTTAACTTTAAATTATTATTTATTTATTTATGTATTATTTATTATTATTAAGGCTTAATATATAAATGATTCGAATAAGTAAAGAAAAAATTGTATCACCTCAAGATAAATTAAAATAATCGAGTTATTTACAAATACCTTTATTACTTCATATATTTATATTTTCCAAAAATAAATTTTAATAAAATGAATTATTAAGAGTAAAAATTAGTATCACCAGAAAAATAAATTAAAATGTTGAAAATAATATTATAATAAAATCAATATTATCTTTTTATATAATGTAAAATCTTCATTTATTGGAAAACTCATATTTCTGACGTGATTTATTGTAATCATCTAATCTATTAGATAAAATTATATTTAATCATAAATTCTAAAATTATTATAAATATATTAATATTATAATCAGTTATCAATATTTCGTAAAAAAAAATATTATAGATATCCTAGCTACAATCACACTACAACACTATTTATGAAATATTTACTTATTATAATATTAAATATATATTATCGTTTATATGAAAATATTGATCATATTGATCATATTCGACATATTAATAAAATTAGGAAGTCAACACATCAAAATGTTCATAAAAATATACTTTTTAAAAAAGATATCTTCAAATATCACGAAACTTAAAAAAAGGTTATTTGTTAATTTTATTTGATAAAACAAATTATCTATAGAAAAAAATTGTACTTTTTTAAAAAAATTTTTATTAATTAAAACTAATATTATAATTAGGGTTAGGATATCTATGAACTTAAAAATAGTAAAATATGCCGAAAAAATATCAATATATGCAATTTAAATATCAATAATATGCGATATTATTATATTAAATATATTTTAATAGATATGTTGAAAAAATGTATTTTTATTTTATGTTTATACAATGAAAAAATTAACAAAATTATAAATACAAATTAATATAAAACAAATATTAATAGACAAAATAAAATTTGTTATAAAATATTCAACATCCTACGAATCAAATTTATAATTTAGTCTGCAATGTACTATCCACATGACTAAAAGAAAATATAGGTATGATAAAGTCATAAACATTTTAACCAAAGTAATAATATACAATTTTTATTTTTAAATAAACTGTAAAACAATTAATCTTTTATCAGTCCAATTTATTTATACCTATCTATTTATTTTTATAAAAATTATTATTTAACTTTATCAAGATCAAATGTGAATGCTAATTATTATATATACTATATTGTATAATAATGGTAATAATTAGTATACCGCTGGGTTACAATATGGAAACCACGTACATGGGAGGAGGGTGGACAAAAAATACGAACGTATTGTATTGTTATAAAATACACCCGCGCAAATAATAGCACATCCACCCCTGTGTCCTTAGTACGCGAGAGGTGTGGAATAATTACCATGGCTCGAATTTATATGCACAAAAAAATCTTTAAAAATATGCGTTTATAAACCCAAAAAACGGCTTAATATGCGGTAAAATACGTCCATAAATAGCAAATAAAAATAATATAAATTTGTTTTAATTGAATAATTAAGTCAAATATACGAATCGATATTGTATAAATAGGCTTCTAATTAGGTACAATTTTTTAAATACTTTTTAAGTACCTATAAAAAAAATGTTTTTTTTCAATATTATTTGAATTTTCTTTAGTATATACTATTGACATTTTCTTGCGCATAAATGTTGGGTAATAACTGTAATGGATCCATAATTATAATTTTCTGAAAATTGTACAATAAATTATTACCATGTATATTGAGTTACAAAATACTGCAAAAAACAGAACAATATCATTATAATGAAACATTGTAAATTTTTCACCAATTTAACCAATCATAAAACAAATACGTCACTTCAAATAATGATAAAATCATATAAATTGTTCAATCATGATAAAATGAAACATATTTTTATACAATTTGATATAAATTGTAATGAAATTTATATTTTACCGTGATCCAGAAAAAAACTATCATTGTTCATTTAACTTTTGATTATAACAACAATAATATCCCGTACAATCATAATAAACCACGGAAATAATACTGCGCCGTTTCATTCAACCGATATTTTCGTATTATTTTCTTACCAAAATAGCCCACGCTCCGACAACTGTATACAATATTAAATTAGTGACTGCAGTAACGGTTATATGTACTAATGGAATTTCACGCAATAATCTCCGGTACCGACATCAAAGATAATAGATAATAACTAATAATTTATTAATACGACAGTAGAATTGTACAATCTCAAAGTATCTAAAGCTAAAATTAAGAAAACTACAAATTTAAAGAAAAACTTGTTTTATTGTTTTTCACAATAATAAATTATATTTAAATCAGTCATAACTTGAAAAATTATACTTTAACATACATGCCAAATAATATTTTTTATTCGCAATGTTAAATAATTAAATAGAAATATTTTATTTATCAATTAGTACAACATTGAATTTTATTAGTAACATACCAAATATTAAAATATTATTAATATTATATTATTATTCTTAATATTAATATTAATATTTATTTTTTATTATATTATTAATATTTATATTAATATTTAAGTATAAAACTAACACTTCAGTAATTCGTCAGTATCTCGAAACATACAAAACTAGAATAAAAATATAAATTCAAACCAATATTTCGTGTTAAAACATTTTTAAATTTTGTTATTTAGTGTTTTGTAAATGTTCAAAGTAGCGTGTCTACGACAACTTGGTTGACGAGTCGACATCTCTTAAATATCTTAAAAAAATTACTAAATGACAGTTATTGGACATACCTTCAGACGTCACTGAAATTTATTAAACTATTACTTTTATTCACATTTAAAAACGTATTTTTACAAAAGGAAAGTTATATAAATTTAATTCTCTTTGTTACAAAACAAACAGGAATTGCATGTTCATATGAACGGTTTCAGAATTGGAAATATAAACATTTGATGATAATTGGGTTGAATTCAAATGGGTGAACATTTAAAATAATATACATTACTAACATAATATTTAAAAAATCTGATAGTATTAATTGTAATCTTTTTCATTTAAATTAAGTCGGTGATTTTCAATATATTAATTTTTAATAATAATTATGCAAAGTATACAATTTAAAAAAAAAAATTTTTTTTTTTTTATCTGCAAAATAAAAATTAAATACCCGTGATAGTAAATACCTAATATATAATAACGTAATAATACGTAATAACGTAATAATAGCCTACGGTAATAGGGGTTTTTATCGTTGATACGTTAACTTTAACATTTTTTAATTGTCTTAAATGATTTTATAATGAAATACATTAAATTTAAAAGTAATTTAATTTAAACTTTTTCTTGCTCATCAGAAAATCCAAACAAGCCGTCAAATTTCTTATAGTGTATTAAGAAAAATGTAAGTCAAAAGATTACATCATCATCTATGTTTAGTTTATTAAGAAAAATAGTTTTAAATTAAATTGATACTAATTCTAAATGTTTAAACCAGAATAATTTTCTTAGTATTATATTTTATATACGAGTACTAATACATAATGTTTTATCTTGCGTATCTGTCAACGAGATTCCACGATATGCCATCAACTTATTTTTAAGTAATACCGTTTACTATGCGACAGAAATTCCGTAGTTACCCAACCTATGGTTGATAAATTACCCACAAATACTGATGCGAACCGATGAATTCATACCATAATTGCACGATCGGATTTTGGTTTGAGAATTGAAATCTTCAATCGAATCTATTATTTTATAAAGAATATAAATAACATAATATATAGTTCTTGATAAATATAAGAAATAGTAAAAAGCTTTTGTAAATCTTTTCCTAATTGAGTATGAAAATTTGGGAAAAATGATAATTTAATAATTTTCCAATTGCCAAATACTTTTTCCGTTGATTAATTTTATAGTTACTCTATCCAATAATTGGATTTTACGAGTACAATACCTTGGAACATACAGAATTTTAAACCATACACCCACACAATACTTACAATAATATAAAATATATATATAATATATACCCTGTACCACTTAAGAAAGGTTTCTCGCATGTAAACTGACAAAAAAATCGTAGCCGAGTCGACAATTCGATTCAAGCACCCAAACAATGCCGACATGTCACGACTGAAAACGACTTTTTTCAAGTCAGCGCGGCAGCCGTCAACAATATATTAAACTATTTTTATACCTATAAACATATCCGCAAGCATACGCTACCGCTATCATTGACGACGGCAGTCAGCGTAATTACATATTTCTGTGGCATTAAAGGGGAACTTTTTAGGGTGAGGTGTGGAGATGCTAACCGACCAATTTTCGTCCGACACCTTACTTAAATAGGACAGAGTATAGACTCTTCGACAAAACGGACGATAATATCATGGCTAAATATATATAGGTACGTCAGCAACTTTGTAAAATGTTGTTATAGTTTGCGCATATTTTATTATTCTATGATATTTCATGAAAGAAAATCTCAGCTAGCAGTGATCCATAGAGTAGATTATTATTACCTGCTTAAATCATGTGAAATATTTCACTCAATATTCACGTGTGACCAATTATTACTGTTATTTGTTAATGATAATAATTGATAATGAATTCACTGCCAGTGGCCGCCATGACACCTACGTATCACAAAGTTGCTGACATACCTATATATTTAGCCATGGTTAATATGACAGAAATTGTATTATTATTTTTTATATATATGTAACATATAATACTAAATTTAAATATTTTGACCCCAGATTGTCAACTGCGGACATCTGTTCAAAGAAGTAGTAATGTACGGTTATAACGTATTTTTATAAAATAATAATAAAAAATATATTTGCATATAACTACACACCACCATTAATAAAGAATAATAATAATTATTTTATTTTATCAAATTAAAACCAAATTCTATCAGCTATTAATTTTACATTTACAAATTTACAATCAAAAAAAAAATTCAATGTTTCTCCGGTATAAAACATAATAAAAGAAAAATATACACTTCGGTACGTGGTGAATTCGCCATTGCATTAAAAGTTTATGTTCAATAAAGTTACAGCTTACTAAATTGGAAACTGTAAATTTTCTTAATTGTAAACATTTTCGTTAAATGTTCAAACGTTGATATTTTTGTATGATTATATATATTTATAAATTTTAATAATTTTTTATTAAAAAATTGTTTTTATATACAATTTGTATCATTGAAAAACATAAATAATTAATAATATAATAATAATTATAGTTGCAATTTAAAAATAATTTTATATAATTCAATTATTATTATTATTATTAATCTACTGCATAGTTAAGATATTCTTATTCTTATTATTATTATTTTTTTTTTTTTTCATTTAAATTACGTATTTATTAAATATAGCTATATAAGTCGAACATCTTATATAATTTATTTTTTAAAGAGTTTTCATAATAATTATATGATAATGTTATTACTCGCTATATTATTACCATTTATTGAATATAAAGTTCTTTGTACATGATTATTATTAATTATTAAATTTTGTTCCCTAAATATAACGATAATATCAAAACTGCCCAAATCAATATTTTTTAACTTGGTCATGCTAGACTAGCATTGCTAGTTAAACTATTTATATTTAAATTAATTAAATTATGAATGAAAATTAATAATTAAATTTTACTTAAATATAATTTAATTAATTTACTCCATCTACTCCAATAAATAAAAATTTCACCTAAAAGTTTGAACTAAATTAATTAATTATTAAAATCAAAGTAATTTTAAAAAATATGTTTTTCATGATATTATGACAAATACCTAAATTAGATATTATTTTTTTTAAGATACGCGCATCCAAAAACAGATAAAACTTTTTATTAAAAATATAATGTTATTTAATTATCTAGTCTGTTTTATAATGATAAAATGTCAACTTATGGTTGGGCTATGTAAAAATAGTTTAAAATAGTTAATTTTAAAATTAAACATTAGTTTTAACATTTTAACTAAATTTACCTAATTCAATAAACACGATAAATATTGATGAATTCATATAATAAATTATAATTAAATCTATTTGCGTTTGAGTTTAAATATATATGATAAACATATTTTTTTTTACTTTTAAAATAATACACTATATCGTATAATATGTTTTAGTATGAGTTACATAAATATTTGACATTATTATTAGGTGTAAAACAATTCATATTATATGTATATGGGGAGAAAACCCACAAATTAATTGAGTTATTCTTGAGAAAAATAGAAATTATTAGATTTATGGAAATAATTTTGATTTTATAATGATATTTAAAAATATTCAATAAAATTACATTTATTTTTCGTAATAATATACACTTTCCTTTAATATTTTTAATATATTATTATTATAATAAAAATATACGCGGATAAACGTCGGAAATCTCTCTTTTCACCGGTATTACGATTAAAGTGCGTGTAGAATATATTATATAAGTGCTAAGCAAAAATTTTATAAAGCCCGTCACTACTTTTCCGCGAAGAGATTTTCAACGAAAATACGACGCATAATCGCTTGCGGGAGTTTGGACGATTATTCGTTTTTCTCTTCTGCTCGTTCTGAAAACTTTAATTCCTGTTAAGTGTAAATTCGATTCACGATAATCAATTTTATTTTTTCTTATTATTATTATTATTTTTATTAATATATGTATATTGTATATATAATGTATAATATAATATTACTACTTTATTGTTTTTAATTATTTAATATCTGTGTATGAAATATTATTATTATGACTACCTAGTGTAAGAAATATTGTTATTTTTAAGTCGATTTTTACACCACTCAGATAAATCAATTTAAGTAATCTTTGTTAATTTTTTTTTACACTTACTTTGAGTAAAAATTGCAAGTGAGATATTTTAATAATTAAGTTTAAATTTTTTTATTGTATACTTTTGAAAGTTTTTTTTTTAAATAAATTACTAAATATATATTAATATATATTTATTAATATATTAATAAATAAATTACTATTATAATATATATATTATATATAATATGTTACAAATTTTTAAATGTTAAAAGGTGTATATAAATTTAAATGGATGAAAGTAAATACCTTGATCAATATTTACCCCATCCTTAATATATTAGAGGTAGTAAAAATCGCATGATACACTAGATGTTTTTCCTGAGATATTTTAAGCCCCTATGGTAAAATTTAAGGGGTTAAAAATTGGCTGTCACAACAGGTTCTATTTTATTTAGTATAAATGTTGCGTTTTTAAAATTATTTTTAATTTAATGTAATAAGTTACACGTGGATAAAAAATCAAATAAAATATATATTACAATAACAATATTTTTCACAATATTCACATAATAATATAATTACTATTTTAATTTCATTTGGTTAGATACTAACGCCTAACACAATAAAATTATTATTATTATTATTATTACTAATAATAATAAATTTAATGGAGTATGAAACGACCTGCATATAATGGACATTTCGTGTGATCGATCAACCGTATTAATATTATTACTATTATTTTTTTGTTTGTTTTAATTTTATAAACGTGTCAAAGATAATGTTATTATTGTAATATTACTTACGAATTGACGTTATTTTAAAATAAACAAAAACTGCGAAATAAAGCGAAATTTATAACTCATTAATATACGCATTATCATATTATTACAATGGAGAACATAATAAACGAGGAATTTTTATGGAATATTGTAAACGCAAACGCACGTAAAAGGTATTCAGTCCCGAAACCGTTATTATAATGAACATAGTTTTAAAATACGATATTCTTTTGTCTAGCGTTCATAACCATATTCATACGTTCCTATTATTTAATCAAAATTTAATTTAATTAATACACAACATAAACATTTTATTGTGTTGCCTCGGCTAAAACATATAAAATAATATGTTAATTTTACATGTACAGGTGATTAATCTATTCCTAACACATATTCGGATATTGACTTTTTTTTAATAAGTTTTAGCAAGTTAAAAAATATATCAATAATATATAATGCATCATATAAACTACCTAGTACTTATTTAATTTATATTATTCAAAGAGTTATTCTTATTCTTTCAAAGTGAGCGAATTGTAATTTACAAAATACATGCGATCTTATGGTTATTATAATTTATAACTCAAACAAATTAAACAATTTCCCATTATCATTTAAACTTAACGCCTTCCTAATATTGTAACATTTTGAAAAATAAAACTATGATTAATATATTGTATTTTTTAAAACAATGTAACACTGTAATTGAACATTATAATATTTTAGTTTAATTTCGATGTATGTAATATGTTTCATATTACTTAAATAAAATAATAAAAATAAATCAAAAATTTCAAGTAATTGTTTACAATTTAAGAGCGATTTAGAGTTAAATAAAATACAATATAATGACAAATTAATATTTGTTTATAGACTTGTAGTCTTATTCCAGTGACGGATCTATAGGGGGGGGGGGGCGATCAAGGCCCCGTTCTATCAGAAAAATTAAATTTCATATATAGATATTTTGCTGTGTGTGTGCCTATATAATACATACTACACACAAAATTATAGTTCACCCCCTCCGTTATCTTGGGATAAATCCGCCCTTGTCTTATTCACTTATTGTAAAGTAGAAATCAATGGAAATTTTGAAAAAACATGATAAAAATATACTTAAAAATATTGATTTAAATTATATTATGTATAATTTGTTCAATTATTTATATATAACGATTTTACACGATTCGTAAAGTTTCAAAATAAATGGATAGGGAAAAAAAGTAATTAACGAAATACTACGGTTTGGGAATATTTCGCAATGCGCTCGGATGTATACCATTAGGTAGGTACCCACGAGGGATGTTACACCGACGGACTAGGACAACTTAAAAAACTAAACCTGTGTCTGTGGGGATTGTTTTTAAATACAACTTGCAAAGTTATACGAATGAAAACATTCTACAACACTTGAGTTTTTTATATAAACAAAATACCGTATTGTAAATATCAACCTACAGGAAATTCGTCTGTGTAATTTATATATATATAAGTTAATTTTACATAAAGTATAATATATCAAAATTATTCGTACAACCCCTAATTTGTTTAGTTTATTTAAATGTGTCTTTTAGTTTTAATTATTTATTGTTTTCTGAGAAATTATATTAACTATATATTTTTAAAAACGTTAACTCATGCATGTAACAATATAAGAAAAAACATTTTACATTAAAACATTAAAACAATTTGATTAATTCAGAAATTTATTAATGGAAAATTATTCATAAATAATATTCATTTTTAAACCTTTTTCAAAAATGTGTAAACAATCACAAAACTAATTTTTTGTTTTTTAAGTATTGCCACTTCAGATTGATAAGTAACTAATTATTTTGTTTATAAATTGTTTTTATGTATTTTATATTGCTAAACTACCGTATTTCATCAACCATGAAAGATAAAAGATAACTTTATATGGATCTAAACTATAGCAGATTTTCTAAATTTAAATAGAGATATTTAAGTTCTTACTTATAATTTAAATTGAGTTGATAGAATATAAAACACCTTTTTTAATCGCGTGGTTTTTAGATAATACCCATCGATTAAAAAACGTATAACTTTACACATATTCAAACTTTACGTTTATTAAGTTTTTAACTACATTGATTTAATCTACTCAAAAGCCAAAAACTATTATACTATAAATATAATTTATATTATATAACGAGTATATGATTATCAGTTATCACCTATAATTCAATAAATAAATATCTTTTACTATAATTTTCAATTTAAAATCTTTCAATGACTTCGTATAAAACTAAAGATTAATTTTTATATAATTTTTATTTATTTATTTATTTATTTACCTTTTTTAAAAATATTATATTTTAGTACATTTTTACAGTATAGTAATATTACAAAATTAATTAGAAAATTGTTTACTATATGCTTTATCAATATTATTTTACATCTACTATAGATATAATTTAATTGTCCAATATAAATTTAATATTATATGTAAGATCGTCCTAAAAAAATGTCTAAATGGAAAACTAACAATATTATAGTTTACGATTTAAAAAGTGTTTTTTAAAAACAAATTGTTTAAAAATATTTTTGTAAACATTTTTAATTTATTTAGCTCCCTATAATAAAACAATATATATATAATTATATTATTAAATTATGTAAATTACCGTTGTATATACCCAAATATGCAACTTACACAAAATATTGTTAATGACAAATTGACAATACTTTGCCAACTTAACTCAAAGAAAACCAATATTGTAAAAACCGTTTGAGCAATTGTTACATTGAATTTTCCTAATAAATTCGGAAAGTTTTTGAGGTCGAAAGTTGTATGGTTGAAAGTTTTAATTTAAATTTGTCCGCGAAAATAATAAGTTGGTAAAACTAGAATTTAGTAACATACGTATTGAAAATGTAATAAAAAAATTCTAGCCACTTACTTACTCTCATCAAAAATACAACACAGCTATAAAATATCTATACAATTATTATTTATTACATTTATATTGTATTCTAATCGCATTTTATTATATACTTTTATAAATGAAATCAGTATAAAAATAAAATGCGATTTTATCGTACACTGTGCATAACACGTGAAAAACATTTTTATCCGTCCTTATCTTTTACGAGATAAAATTTGTGCGATAAAAATAAATACAAAACGTAGTTTTGTATTATACAAAATATACAATGAAGCTGGATCAGACATCAGTTTTAGTCGATGAATAAAACATGGTGTTACACGAGCGGTTCTGGCTTATTGTAGGCTAGTGTTTATATGTTAGGTACTTTATTATTATGTTGGTTTTTTGCTTAAAATGAAATTCGTTACAAATGCCTGACTTCTATTAGCATTTCCGTCTGAGCGTAATTAAACATTGAAAATACATTTTGTAGCGTATGTTCTCGTTTATATAAAAGCTTTTTACAATACAAGTAGCATATGCTTTCACACGGATTTCTCAGTAACATTTTTCTTTGACATAAGAACTACCAAAAAATAGCTAAAAGATATTAAAATGCCTGTAATTTTAACAAACTGGATTTTAAATATTTAATAATAAATAATTTTTCTTTTTCACATAATTGATAAATATAGAAAATGTATAAAAATAAATATTGCCAGTTTATTGAATATTTGACTGAGTTTCGGTCAGAATCATTTTTTGGAATACAATAATATTGTATTAATATAACACAATAACATTCGAACATTATTTTCTTCGAGGACCGAAGGGATGAAATGAGAACACCCAGATCGACTATCCAGCTTTTTTAAGAATGAGTTGTGGAAATTATGTATTGTATTGAAATATTATTAGTTATTATAAATAAATTATAAGTAGGTCACCGGTCACATCCGGTTATAATCTATAAATCGTCGAAACTCCATATAATTATTATATGGTATTAAAATATTTTATAATTTCAACTATTACCGTTTCAATAATAGTACGATAATGTTTAACATTATAAATTATAATAGAACATTAGAACGGTAATAAAACATATTTCTTGTTCAGTGCTGCAACTAGCGAGAGGACCAGTAATACGTAGCACCCCACGTGAGGACCAAAACAACTTTATATGGGGCCGCCAAATAAATGGATAATCAAAATAATCTTCGCACCCGGAATGCACATAACTTAGTTGCGGCGCTATTCTTGTTTATTATTATAAATGTTTATTTCGAGGAAAAAAATAAAAATTATGCGATTGAATAATTTAACTATAAATAATGTAGCAGGTACCTCGCGAGTACATATATATATATAAATCGTAATATTATGGAAATTTATAAGTAGTGCACAAAAGAATAATTATTTATACAATATCAAATATCTATTATAAAAATATGATTGTCTGAAGAATTTCCAAATTAGGTCACAAAAAATGCTAAATGGTTTAACGCTCAAAACAGAAACATAATATTGTAATAATTCCTAGTTTAATTAATCTAATAAAGTAAATCAAATTTAAGGAAAATAATTATTATACATAAAATTATAAAACATAAATTATTAGCACTTTATCCTATGTACATTAGACACACTTTCCTCCTTTCGAATAAATCAATATTATAAAAACGATTATTAAAATAGTGTCCAATTTTAGGTTCAGAAGGAACGAAAAAACAACTTATTATAATAATTCAATTGTGATAAAATATTACATATCAAATATTTTATCACACGTGGTAAAATTATTGAATGGATTATCAGTATAATATATTGTAAACATGACTAAGTTTAGCACATAGATATTACATACATTATTGTGTACACTGACCATTTTGCCAAACTAATTTCATGTACAACTACATGTACACAAAATTATTGAATTTAGTTTCGAATAATCCCGTAACTCACGGTACCATTTTTGTATGCTGAACAAAACTTATCATGACAAATTATTTTAAAATTTAATTAAAAATTAAAAATTAAGAAAAAAAATTGAATAATTGAATAATTTTAGATTCTGAGCAAAGCGAGGAATGAATTGGTTTTACAAAGATGTTTTTTTTTTTTTTTAATGTTTGAAAACATTTTTTGAGGTAGAAATTATGGTTCGATTACCACAAATAGGGTATGCTTTTGGTAGCAAATTTCGTCTAGTTGGTACTTTATTTAGAAAGAAAAACTACCAAAAAATGGCGG
This sequence comes from Eriosoma lanigerum, assembly GCA_013282895.1. Taxonomy (NCBI): domain Eukaryota; kingdom Metazoa; phylum Arthropoda; class Insecta; order Hemiptera; family Aphididae; genus Eriosoma; species Eriosoma lanigerum. Next base: position 55,489,379 of record CM023357.1, on the reverse strand, counting down.
AAAATTGGCAAAATTACAATTTTTGTTATTTTAAATGATTTAATTTCATGATAAATAATTGAATTTTGATAGGGACTTGAAAATATATTTGAGTATTAACATAAGTAGTATACAAGTGCGGTAAAATTTTGGAACAGATTGGTTAATTTTTTGGCCAAATATAGAGTTTTGAACTTTTTTCCAAAAATGTTTGATATTTCCTACAATTTTTGGTTAATTTATCTGAAAATGTTATCGAAATCTAATCATATACTACTTAATCTTGTCACAAAATATTTTAAAAATCGTGACTGATAATTTTTTTATATGCTTTTAAAGTTAAAATTCCCAAAAATCGACAAAAAACAGTTTCGTTATTTTAATTTTTTTTTTTTCATGATAACTAATTAGATTTTGATCATAGAGACTTAAAACTTTTTTTGAGTATTATTATAGGTTTCTACATTAGGGAAAAAATTAAGAAACGATTGGTTGTTCTTCTGACCAAGTGTAAAGTTTTGAAATTTTTCTATAAATGTTTATATGATATGCAATTTTGGGTTTGAAAATTTTGTAGAAACCTACTCAAATACTACTTATTCTATTTTCAAAATATTTTTGAAACCGACAATTTTTTTCATAAGCTTTTAAATTTGAATCTTTTTAGTTAAATTGAATATTATATATTTTTTTTTTTTATGAAAATATTTTTTTGGATATAAATCTGGGATATAAATTTAGGTATGTTTTCGCTAGGAAATTGCGTCTAGTTAGTACTTTATATAGTTCATTTTTCGAATTTCTCAAAAGTTTTTCCATGAGAAATAAAAAACTACCAAAAAAAAGGTGAAAAATCGGCAAAATTACGATTTCCGTTAAGATCTAAAAATTTTTAATATTACCTATGATTTTGGGTTTAAAGTTTAACGGTTTAACTCCTTGTAATTTGATCGTAGGAACTTGAAATTTATTTTAAATATTTACATTGGTAATTTACACTCGTGGTAAAATTTTGGAATGGATTATCAGTATCGTATTTTCTAATGCAATATTGTTTCATTCAAATCTTAAGTATAATAACCCACTAAATTCTCCGAGGACTGAAGGAACGAAGGAGGAACATGCACAATTGACCTTCCCACTTTTTTTTTAACTTTTATAATTTACATTTGTCATTTTAATAAAGAACCTAAACACAAAAATGGAAAGTCAACCATATACCAAAAAATTTACACATGACCATGAACGAGATAATATTTATACAAAACATGAAACTATAGTAAGGAATACTTTAATAACTATGTAATTAAAATAAATAAATACTGCAACTTCAAATTCAATTTAACAGTTCTTAAAATAGTAACCTAAAACTACAGAGTCATCAGGATTACTAATACACAAACTAAATATAATAAGCTTAATTACACAAAATGTCGTATATATCCCAACACACAAATAACTAAATATAAAAACCAGATACAAGTCCATTAGTCGATACCCAGCAGATATGGATTTGAATTATGACTAATTAACACTATTATCTCGATGAATACACAACAAGTATCAAGGAATAGTAAAATTATTATTAAAATTAATTATTTTTTTTATTATTTTAATACTACCTAAATAAATTAAGTAAATTAAATAATTAATTATTTTAGTAAAAATAATAATATGACATTAAATAGAAAAACCTTTTTTCAGTCTTTAAAGTTTTACCTTTTTAGTGACTCTTTTAAATTAATATTAGCATATGTTCATTTTTTGTAGTTTCAATGTATTTTTTTAGGATATTTAATTACATATTTTAAATTTGTATAATGCATTAACGGGTATAATACATATTTCAACTGCATTATATTGGCGACATTCATTATTTCAGGTTATGTAAAATTAAATTAACGTATACAGTTATGTACCAATATTGCCTATACAATACGCCGTGCTAAAATATACACAATATAAAATGCTGTATTTTTTTAAAATATTATTTAGATAATAAACTATAATATTACTTCTATTAATTGTTTAGTTTTAAACGTATAATAAGAAAAATTTTAAATAATATTTATTGTTAAGGTTAGTGAAATTTTATGATAATTTAGTTTATTTCAGTTTAAAGATTATAATTTTATTCAAATTTTGATGGATTAAATTTCTCGTTTAATCAAAATGGTGGTTTATAAATATGTTCCATTTATTGAAAAAATCATGTGACTTTTTTTTTTTTGTAATTATTTAAATTATATATCGTTATTATCGCTATTATAATATCGTGGAATACAAAATGTATTTATATTATCAATATTCAACATTATGATGTAAGTAAATAATGAGCAACAAATTTTTCATACCATTATGTTAAATTATTCAATTTAAAAAAAAAAAAATATTGACGTCAGAAATGTTACCAATAAATGAAATAAATTCCTAAAAATCATCATCATGATTAAATTATAAAGTTAATTCATCAAAATCGTATACAAATATACTCTTTAGGATCCTCTGAATATGATATAGGTATAATATAATAATTACTTTAACCGCTTAGATATATTTTAAAACATTAATATTAATATTAATACTTAATTGAATTAAACATTTTAATTTGTAACCTATAAACAATCTCCTCAATATTATGAACATTTTCGATCTAAATTAGCAAACTGTATCACAACATTTCTACAATTAAATATGCATGATAGAATAATAAATAAATAGTTTTTCAAAAATAATAAATTACAATAATTACAAACATTTATTATATACAATATTTTTCATTTTTATTTTATATTATTAAATATTGCTATTTATATTACTTTTTTTATAAAATAGCATATGTGCTAACTAATATACGTTTATTTTATTGTTTTTTATGCATATTTGATTAAATTTTTCAACATTATACATTCTACTTATAGGTAATTACTGTGTTTACTGGCATTAAATTTAAAGTTGAAACATTAAATATATATTCGTACACATAATTTACAATGGCAATCGAATTACTTTTGATTAAAATTTAATTTTATACTTTTCGAAAACATATGTACAAAATTTTAATGAATAACAATGAAGAAAAACATTATACGTTAACATTAATATAACATTAACGTTTTTTTCTGGAAATCGTATATTACGGGAATCAAACCGCGACAGAATGCGCAGAAGAATGGAACGGATTTAAGTGCAAAAAATTCGTTATTGAATGGACTGTTGTAATTTGTATTGTGTCCATTAGGTTTCGTAAAAATAATAATAACAATAGCAATAATAAAAGAACCAAATTCGAGAATTTTTGAAAAGTCGTAACAATAGACTACATTTAAACCATATCATCTATTCCATATCATTATAATAATAAGTATTGATAAACCTTTAAATCAACTACGCATTGAGTTTTAACGTGTCCTATTTTTATTTTAAGTAAACAATATTGTTCCCTATATAATATACCAAAAATAATTTTTCTGATTAATGATAATCAGCGGCAGCGTAATCTTTTTTTTGACAACGCAAATTAATTTGTATTTGCATTTAATTAAGATTAACAGTTTCGTACTCGTACTCTATATTTAATATTATTATATGCTAAATTACTAAATAATAAATAATAACAATAATCATAATTCATAACACATAAAGTTCTAATTGACCCAACCTACTTACTAAAAAAATGTACCAACTAGACAAAATAATGTACCGAAAACATACATTATTTTTGTATGGACCTTTCTATGAAATATTTCAAATCATTGTTAAATAATCTATGATTGTGATCCTATAAAATTTTCAAAACGTAAAACCTAAAATTGCATATTATTTTGAACAATATTAACAAAATAATTACAGTTTTGGAAAAATTAAAATTTTTTATCTTTAGACATACACTCAAATTCAGTTCCAAAATTGTTTTCATATTTAGAATACCTATGTCAATACTCAAGAAATATTCAAGTCTCTACACTCAAAATTACATTAGTTATAAAATATTTAAATTTGAGATCATAAAAATCACAGTATCCATGAATATTGCAATTTTCAACCATTTTTTGATTATTCCTGACGCCAAAGAAAAGCGTTTGAGAAATTAAAAAATGAGCTAATCAAATACCAACTAGATGAAATTTTCTACCGGAACCAAACTCTTTTTGTGGTGATCGAACCATTTTTCTACCCGAAAAAGTATCTTCAGACATAAACATAAACACACATCATTGTTTAACCAATTTATTCTTCGCTTCGTTTAAAATCCAAAAAATAATATTTTGTTTTCATATCAAATTACTTGTATTGTTGTATACGTAATTAATTTTTTTTTTAAATATATATTATAGTAAAATAGATAATTATTATCTATTTCAGTATATTCCTAAAAAGAGAAAAAAATAAAAAATAAGTATTCCAAATTTTCTCAAATTTTATTTGATAACTACTAGTGACAAATTATAATATTATGTAAGACGAAACATAACGATGAGGTGTGATACACTTTAACAGGTAAATACGAGTACGATAATAATACATCAATTTTTCACGAAGATTTCTGCTGTCGTGAAAATAATAATTTATTATCATCTCGAAATAAAAATCTATATTTGTCACTATCGTAATACGATTGTCACGTGTTGTAAATTTCGAGTAATCGTTTGCCGATGATGATTAATGGATTTGAATATCGAATAATATACCGCGACATAGCACATAAATAATTGTCTAGTTTCGAGAGATTTCATTTCATTATTGGATACTTGGATTCTACGTAAAAATCTATTAAATACATTTATCGGGAGGAGAATTTGTCTTCAAACATATTATACGTAATTTTCGAAATTCAATAGTTTTGAAACCGTTGGATTAATTCCTGGTTAAATTAAGTAAGCTTAGAATGAAATAGTAGTAGTTACACATGAACTTCCGAATCATCTATTCAAAATGAAATAATAGAGTCTAATAACATAATCAAGAAAGACTTAATCAGAATGATTATAGCACAAACAATTTGGTGATATATAAAAATTAAATTAATTACAAAATACAATAATAATTAACGCGATCATAAACGTATATTTTAGTTAAAAACATCTTTAACATTTATTTTAATAATATTTAAAAATTGTAAAACAAAAAAAGAAATTTAAAAAAAAACATTACTCTTGTCATGAAAAAATTTGAAATCGGTACTCTGTAATACGTATTAGTAGGTATACGAACGATTCGGACACTATAGCATACTTACCTTGAATATTGTAATATCTTGAATATACAGAAACATATCTAATCTTAAACCTATAATTTATTTATTTATTTAACTGCAGAATGTTCATAACCCTTTAATTTCAAATCTATCTCAAAACATCGTTTTGGAAAAGATTTTATTATAATTTATTTTTATGTCGTAAATTCACACTAACTACAAAATTTACAATAGTTGATTTTATAATAAATATAATTGAATACCGAAATCTACTTGTTCTTATCAATTAACAAAACATGACATTGTATAAATAAGTTAAATTTAAAAATATACTTAACCACTAAGTTATAAATATACTAAGGTTATTTATAATTATAAAAACTATTATTAATCAAATAATTTTTAATGCCTGAAATTAAATATTTTCTGTACTATTTGTGTGGTGTTAGTCGACAAATTAATGTTTCTCTCTCAGAATTACCCTGCTTCTAAAATTTTCCGGCCAACGATATTCACCTTTCAAATGCATTGGAATATGAACATTGTACCATTCTACCTGAAAAGAAAATATTATAATAAACAATACCCAACTATGAATAAATATGAATTAATATAATAGTGTAGGATGCTATATATTACTTCGAAGTATAATTCAACAACGGACACTATTAAATATTCTTAAACTATCGCGTTTCCTATTTTTAAGAAAAAAAACTATCTGTGACATTTTTTACTCACTCCCTGAGCGACTGTTTTATATGGATTATATTAGATACACGCTGAGACATGTGAATATTGTCGTTTATAGTTTAAAAGTGTCGAATCGTATAAAAAACTACCCACTTCAGACAAATCGAATTGTTTTTTCTGCTGTTGTTGTTGTTGTTGTTTAAAAATATATTGAACTTTACGAAAAAATGTCGATAAATAAGATTTTTAGTGTTTCCATGAGAAAAAGTCAAGGCAATTTTGATAGTTCCGCAGTTATAGTTTTTCGTCTCTGATAAAGTGATACAAATATCATCAATAATAAATTCAATATGCATCGATATTTATATAAACTAGATAAAAAATATTGAAATATAAACATTTTTCGTTATAAATCCAATATTTAAATCAAACATAAAAAAAAAAATGTGAGAAGAAATAATTTTCAAATCCGTTGGATTTCTAATTTGATTAGAAATAATAAATTTAACCTAAATATCGGGTTTCTGTTATCATACATGTATTATAATAATAACATTAGTGTTTAAATTTTTTTTTGTTTATAATAAAACCCGTAATTTGTATTACTGTTGAGTGCGATAGTAAAGCTCTCATTTATCACAATATAACCAATTACGAACATTTTGAGCGGAGAATACAATGCACGCAATATAATTTACTTCATCATTCATCTAATACATCTAACAAAATTTTAATTTATCTCTTAAATTGCTATTTTATAGTATGTTGACCGTCGATTGACTGCTGCATGTGTATTTACGATCGAACACATAATTTACTTGATTAATATAATAATGAAGATAAAAAATAAATAACTCGCTTTATTATTATTATTATTATTATTATTATTATTATTGTTATACAAATATATAACTTTTATCATCTTTAGTTATTCAATAGCTGATACCTACATAATAATGAGAGAGAGCGGAGAGAGAAACGAATAAATATAGGAAACATATTTTCTAATCAAATATTTTGATTGAAATATTGAATATGTACTCTTTGATAATATTGTCTCTAATAAAAGTATAATAGGTAAACAGATCTCATATAGAATGGTATTCTTTATCAAATTCAATATGTCTAAAAAATAAGCGATTTTTGTTTGGATACTTTTTCGTATATTCCTAATTTTTGTATATTTTTTAACATAGTATACTCTACTATTTGTAATCTTTAGAATTGTATCAACTTTAGATTTTCAAAATATAATTTTTTTTATGAATATTAGTATTTCCTACATTTTATAAAGATATTTCGATTTTATTCATCAAGCGATTTCTTTGTATAAAATAATTAATATTAAACGATTAACGTTAACCAATGATCATATTAACTGGTTTAACAAATAATACGTGATATAATTGGAATTAATTTTAATTTTAATTGGTAGTAATTAAAAATCGAAAAGTCGTACAATCAAAGGAATTACTATATTATTATGTATACATGATCAGGTACAGTCTAAAATATTTTAATATATTATCGTTAACAAAAATCGAAATTAAAAAAAATACATTTAAAAAAATTATCGCCGAAGTTTTATAAAAAAATATTACACTTTTCTGTATATCTATGTTTTTCAGTAGCATACAAATATAAATAACTAATAATAAATAATTATTTCAATTTGTTCCCCTTTAGTTTAAATAAAAACACATTTATTAGTTTTTAAATTCAGAATTCAATTCAAATTATTTTAAACAAAAATCATGGTTTAAGTTTTATATGATATATACAGGTATACAGTATTGAAAAAAACAGACCGTTTACTAGTGATGAATGTTTGTTCTTCAGTTCTCGAACAGGATAATGTTGTATTTTATAATTTAAAAAAAACAAATTTTAGTCGAAATTCAAATTTTAAAAAAATTATTAAAAATTACAATTATGAATTACAATTTTAGAAATATTTTATATTAAGCAGTTAAAGTATGTAACGTAAATTTGTTGTTTAAAGTTTTCAAGTGAGCAAAATGTAGATAAAAATTGTATCAAATATTAACTAGAAAGAAATTACTTTTTTGACATTTAGAAGTTTGAATGTCATTATTATTATTTTTTTTTTTTTCATGGGTGACTATGGATGATTATAGGCCAAATTCAGACATTTGCTATTATAATAGTTATTTTATGGTAATAGTATTAAATTAAAATAGGTATTACTATTATATTATTTATAATATGATTAATTATTACTGAATAATAACTCGACACAAATTGAATTTTCTCGTCAGACAAACGTGAGGGAAAAAAAATTATATCAAAAGAAATTTCATTTTGTCACTACAATACCTATCCGACGCACAAAAGTTATAATAAATTATCGACCGAAGTAGCGGTAGCGTTGTTATTATATGTATTTACGAGTGGTTAGGAATAAGGGGGGCCCCTTCACAAAGGTACTTAAAGGTACAATGGTAGTTTTTTTAAGTTATAAATAAGAGAAAAAAACGTACACGATAAAAATGTCTTTGTGTGCAAACCTTGGCTGCAAGCTATTTAAACAAATTGACGTTTAGTATTATCGAACTACCTACATACATATTATAATCTACGAGTACATGAAATATAAATAGGTAATATAATACAAACAACCCGCTGTATAATAAACCAATTTCGTTATTCAATTATTTTAGTATTTTAAATCGTTCAAAAACAATTTCATTCAATTTATTTATACTCTACATAATATTATTAATATTGTTAGATATAGGCATTATGTAAATACCTATATTGTATCAATATTAGATTAGAAAATCAAAATAAAATATTATAGGCTTCGACTTTTCGACGACCTTTGGCTATCAAACTTTAATATATACATATAATAATACATCAAGGTCCTGAGAATCGATTCATGAACCTCGTTTAGTCAGTGTCGTATACAACAAATCACATTTATCGCATGAGAACTAATTTTACCTATTCTGTTATACCTATACGCGATAAATTTTTACGAAAATTTCGTGTGACAAAATGTCGGGACAGTGTGTGTGTGATGATTCTGAGATAAAATTATAACACAATAATTTTATAATAATTGATAACTATATATTATTTTGACTGAATAATATTCTAGAATATATAATGTATAAACTTGTAAATGTTTCAACTTTTAAGTTTTTTTTTTTATAAAATACGTATTTTAAAGTTTATTTTACCCAAAAAAATAGTTTTATTTTTAACACCATTGAGCATTGAACATAATATTATTTCATCATGGATAATTTTAATAATCTCGCTGCGTTATACGTTATAAAATATAATATGATCAATGCTGAAAATAATTTAAAATGAGGATTTTCTGTTAAGTATGATACTTTGATCAATTTAATCAATATGATCATTAATATTTAAAAAAAATAGTTTAACTAAAGATTTAGTTCAACAGCAAAAAAATAGCTTTGGTAACACGATATTATTTCATAATATATCGATATCTTTCATTATGGTTGTAAATTGTAATAATATTAAAACAATAAAACTTATCATAGTATATTATATTATGACCAAAGGCGTATTCATGGTAGTGGAGTAGTTGAACGGGTTTAAATCCCTCCATTACCAAAAAAAACGAAATTGCCATTAATAATATTATTTTGCCACCTGTTTTATATTTTGCATTATAATATATACAGATACAGAACATAATTATTTTCATTTTTTTGCAATTATTTTTTTTATATTGTCAAACGGTAAGGGTGAGGGAGAGGGTTTAGCTTCATGAAAGCTTCTAAAGAGAATCTGAAACCCCCCTTTTAAAAATTGCTGAATACACCTCTGACTATAACTACAGTACTACACATTTTTAAGTTCTAAGGCCGAACGCACACCAATACAGTGCGGTATATTGCCATATAGGTAGAAGTAGAAATCTTCAACGGAGTAGTCCAAAGTAAAATTATGTTTATATTTTTTACTTACATGCATAAACAAAAAAAAATATTTTAAAAAATATTGGAGATTTTTTTCTTTAAATCATACATAACATAATTGTTTTAAATTTTATAGGTAATAATATAAGTTTTTATTATTTAGTAATCAGTGGCGTCATTTCATTTTTACTAGACTAGGGCAGACCTATAAATTTGCCGACTGTTTTTAAGAATAGAAGTGGGAGGAGTCATTTTTTTGTGGGTATTTTATTGTATTGTAAGCGGTAATCAATTAAAGGGTTGTTATTATTGAAATCTGCCGACTTAGGGTTTGGCTAATTATAGACTACGGCAAATGTATGAGTGCCCCCCCCCCCCAAATGACGCCACTGTTAGTAATGAACCTAACCTATATGTGCTATTGAATATTTCTATGTAAATTATTGTTAACAGGACACCACACCGAAACGAGAACGCAAGCAATGAATCGTAGAACGCGCTTTTACTACTTTTGTAACGGCGCAAGCACGCGACGACCGCACATTTCCTCTTCCAACATATCGAATCGTCGTCGTTGTGCCAGCCGATTGCACTCGATAATATCTGATTACGGGAGCGACCGAACGCATCTGTCTAAAATCAGTCGTCTGCCGGTTGTTTATATTATATTTGCCTTTGTTATATTATTATGTATTACGACAAACTGCTATACGCATAAGAATAGGTAATCCAAGTTCGAATTCAAACAATAATACAAATTACGTATATACATCGTATACTAGTATAAGTAATAACTAACAAGTACATTATTAGGTATATTGTTATTTGTTAACATATATAAATTATTCAAATTAATTATTATTTATCGATGAAAATAAAAAATTAAAAAATCGAGTTTACTGTTTTAAATAAATTAAAACTAACTTATAGGTGTTTTGAATCGGATTTTCTAAGTCCAATTACAATATATATATATATATATATATATATTTGTGTGTTGAATTGAGTTACAAACATGATTAAAGATTCTGATTCTGAGCGAAGCTAAGAATTTATTGGTTTTACAAATGTTTTTTCTTTGTTTTTGATCTACGAAAACATTTTTTCGGGTAGAAATAACGATCCGATCACAACAAGTAGGATATGCTTTCGGTAGAAAATCACATCTAGTTGGTACTTTGCAGAGGCGGTTTGACATTTTTCAGTTGATGATTCAAGATTAGTAAATATCACCCACCCACCTACAAAAAAGTCAAACTACATAACCTTACTTAATTTTAAAATTTTTTGACGATTATTATTTATACTAGAACTTGCTAAGAAATTTCAATGTTTTAATATGATTAGTACCAAATTGTAAATAACCAATCAAACAATTTAACATTAGAAATAAAAATATATAATTATATATAAGTAATAATATAGTTTAAAATAATTTAAAAACTATTTTTAAAAAAAGCTATTTTCAAAACTAGGTTTTTTTTTTGTTTTGTTTAGTAATAATTTATTTTGAAGACTCCCCTAGAATTTAACTCTAGATCCGCTACTGGTTAATACGTGACTTAATTTTCATTATAAAGCTGTATATAAGTTAATCATTAATGCAGTTAATGTATGCTATTCAATCTTTGGTGATTGTATCTATTTGCTGCTAGCAATGACTTGGCTATCAAATTATCATTTTCATATTACCACCTAAGACTAGGTAACCTAAACCAAGTCCACATCTATTAAAATGACACAAGAAATGTGAACCAATAATGCAAAATAATAAAAACTGTCAATTTTGCTCAAAATATAAATTTGAAAAACTTGAAAAACTCTTGAACAAAGATCATATCGAGGTCAACATTAATTCTGGATACCAAAATGTACATTTGAGAGACAAAATCAAATTAAAGGATGGTAGCGAGGTAGCGCATAAATATGGCGAAAGACAAAAGACTATATTATTATTATACATTATTATAGTTCCGGAATGACCAGAGAGAATTATTATTATTTTTTTTTATATATGTATAATAATAACACGTTTTTATACCCCGAGCATAGAAATTGGTAAACTGACAGAGGATCGGCGTAAGCCCATTAGCAAGTGATGTCGTAATTTATTATTGAATATATTAATAATATATAACCTATAATGTTTATCGTGAAATATCTGCCGAAATCATGAGGACGGGCGTGTTTTCGACCGGGGATTAAATACGATTATTAATTTTTATTATTTTTTCGCTTTTGTTTTCGATATTCGGATAATATAGGTGATTTCATTTTTGTTTATCGTTTAATTATACCTAGATATGTTTTTAGTATTTTCCATAAAAGATTTTTATCGGCATATATTATTCTTTTTACGTTTTTTATTTGTTTATTTTTTTTTTTTTCAATCAATTGTCAAACGTTATGAAACTCATTTTTCATTTACGTACCTATAAATGCTAAATTCGCATGTTCGATTAATACTCTTTTCACAAGACCATAATTTATTTAGAAATAAGCGAAACTTAGAACTTATCTAGTTAGTAAATACCTACTCTTGTACTTTAAAGAAAAAAACCTTACTTAACATATACAAGTAACCAAACATTTTTACCTTACCTATAGATACATTGTAAATAAGACGTAGATTAAGGGAGGTTATGGACCCATGGACAGTGCTGTAACTTGACCTTTATTCAAATTTTTTCAACGGGCCCCTACCCTATTATAGCATAAATCTTTGTCGCATTTTGTGCAAGGGCCCCTTTCATCATTCATCTCATTCACAAGTGGATCACGGTATAATGCACCACCCGCACCGACGATTTTTACACTACTTATGGGTAATCAGAAGTTCGGCACTCCCTGTCTTTCCTGTCCATTAAATTAAAAATATATTTACCTTAAAATACTTATGTAATTTGTTAATAATTTATTTAATCAAAAGCATTTTTTTAGGTAGGTAAACAATATTTAATACCATCTTTTATTATTATGTAACGTTACAGATATCAAAACTGACCTAGCTAAATTTTCCAAATAATATTCAAAATGTTATTCAACTGAAGAAATTCTTAGTGTGGTAATTGTTAAGGAACAATTTTAAAAATCCCAATTAAATAAACCAAAAACTGTCATTAAAGCGTTATTCTTCAATATATCTGAATTTAATTCAAATATTAAAAACGTCTTAAAATTATTTGCGTCATACCAGTGATTGCGTGAATAAGATCTATGTCGCAATAACCATTTACAATTTAAACTTAAGAAAATCTTGTCAAATAATACTGAAAAATTTTTAGAAAAGACAAATTCCAAAAATTACCCGAAATTGCTATAACTTATAATAATAACTATTTATAAACTTTTAATTTATTATTTTTCTATAGTTTGATATGTTATTTTTTTTTAATATTACAATACCATTATATATATATATATATGCAACTCTATAAGTAAAAAATAACTTTTTTAATCAATAATGAATTTTAATATATTAAAAAAAAAATGTATAATATAATACAATATTAAAGTGCAATAATACAACATTAAACTTAAAAGTAGATAATAATAATAATAATAATAAATATTATTTATTTCACAAGATTATAAAGTCAAACATTTACACATAGTTTATTTTAAAATCATTATTGAAGAAATGCTTTAGCTAATGAATCAAATTCCATTTCTTTTTTATTATATGTTTCAATAAAATCTGAGTTAGCATAGGCATCTCGTAGCATATTTAACTGCCTATTAGTAACCTATGGTTAAAAAAACAAATTACAATATAATAATGGTAAATTATATACATTAACTTACGTCGGATGAGACTTTCATATGGCCTGAAATGAACAATGAATTTACTAGGGCATCAATATCATTACTATCTTTTTCTAAAGCATCTAGTAATGAAATCTCAGCTTTCTTATATTCCCCTTGTCCGATATAACACACTGATTGACTATTTAGCAACAAAGCTGTAACTCCAAACTTATCAGTTAACTCTTGAAATATATAATAAGCTTCTTGCAATTTTTCTCCACCCTATTCAAACATACATTGATAATCATATCATTAGTCATATTGTTATGAACTTATTTATTTAAATTATATATTATGCTGCTTAATTACATTTTAGATTCTGAGTGAAGCAAGGAATATTACAAAGATTTTTTTTTTAATGTATGAAAATATTTTTTTAGGTAGAAATAATGGTCTGATTACCACAAATAAGGTAAGCTTTCTATACGAAATTGCATCTCGTTGATACTTTATGTAGCTCATTTTTCAAATATCTCAAAAGTTTTTCCTTGGGGAAAGAAAAATGACGTGAATTCAGCAAAATTACTACTTCCGTTATTTCAATTTTATTTACTTTATGATAACTAAGTATTAACGTTTAATAGTTTATTAATTAACTATGATTGTGTTACTTAGAATTTAAATAACTCTTTCATATTATTAAACTCGATTTTTTTAAATTATTGGGATTTTAATTTATTGTAACCATAGCAGGTACTGCAGTGCTAAACGGGAGGAGAAAAATTGAAAAGTATTAACTAATATGTAAAAAAATGTCACCAACAATTTTATTAAAAAATGAAGTTTTTAAAGTTTTTATTTTTTATATACAAAAGGGAGTAGATGTAGTCATATAAATAGTAGCCCCTCCAAATTTAAAATTTAAATTGTGTTTATTTCTTAACATAAAATGAAATCATTTATTCAATAATTTTTTTACAAGAGCGGTTAAGATAGGTGTTGAAATATGTATTCACTTGGTATAAGTATTTTATTTGTATGGGATGGGCTTAAATTTAAGAAATAATAACAGTTCTAACAACTACTTCTTAAAGAATAATAATAATTTTATTTCAGTCAAGATTAAAAATATATACTTTAAAAAGTTACATTGTAATTGTAATGTTTTTAAACATATGTAATAATTTGTCGAGCTAAGCATGTACGTAAATAGTTTTACTCTAAGGTTTAGTTAAATTATATGAATATTATGGGGACTATTGATTTTTTAATGTAATTATATCTATAAAATATAACCTTAAATACTCTTACTTTAAGTATGCTTAAAGTATAATACATTTTAACAAAAAAACAATAATATTAAATATTAAACCTCTTACTAATGCTAAATTTAACCAAGCTTGTGCCATTTGTGTTAGTGTTGCATCTTCATCTTTTTCCCTTAACTTCCTAAATTCTTTTGTAGCTAAATCAACTCGATTCATTCTCAAATATATGATCAAAGTTAATGCAGCACTAAAATAAATAAAAGATATATATATATATATTATTTAAGTATTAATAAATAATTTTAACTTTCGTTTTATATGCATATACCCTTCAAGAGTGTCATCATCTTTAAGAACACGTAGAGCAGATTCATAATTTTGTTCATGATTATAAATAGTTGTCGCAACAATAACAAGTGAATTATTTATTTCATTTGTACTTTCTAATTCTTGTTCCAATGATTTCAAAACTGAATTCCTTAAAATTAATTTGTATAATGTTAGTTTAATCGTAAACTTTAATTTAATTATTACCACTAATTAATCGATCAATAATTTTTAAATGGAAATTTAATATTTTATATGAATAAATAATTTATTAAAATTATTACCTATTAGTAGGATTTTGTAGATACTCTGCTAGTAGCTTAAAAGGTTTTAATTCTGGATGTGAATTACTTTTAATTTCTGCCAGGACAATGCTATATTTTTTTTGAGCTAAGTAAGCACGATACATAAATATGTCACGTTGTATACGTAAATTTCCATAGTTAGGCTGTAGGGAGTAAAAAAGTATACTAAAATTATAAAATATTCTAAAGTTATTAGTTGAAAAATGTAAAAAGTATTCATTTAAAATTATATAATTTAAAGATAAAACGAATATTAATATACGATTGTTTTATAATAAAACTAGTTTTAATTAACCTTTAACTAATACAAACATTACTATAATATATTGAATATAAAACCTCTTTACTCTAATTTATACTAATTTAATTATATAATGTATCTATAATAGTCCAATGTTTGAGAAAAATTGCATTGGTACATTAATGTTCACATATTCATGAATATAATGCAAATGCTTCATTATTATTTTAAGTAGTATATTCATACTTTATAATATATTTAATAGAAAATGTATTCTATTCAAAATACAACTATTTTTACCAGTTTTCTTATTTAATATCATTATTAATACAAATTTTAATACAATGTAGCTTAAGTTTTTAAATCCATGACAATAACGTCAATTTTTAAGAAATATTATTGTACCTAATTAATTTTGACAAGTTTATTTAAAATAAAATATAAATAGCAAACATGGACATGACATGAGAATTTAATTTTTTATGAATGTTACAAACAATTAATACATTGAATATAGTTTTAAATAAACAGAGACAGTAAAATAAAAAATTACATAATTATTTTAATCAATAATTAAAATGAAATACATACTGGTTCTTTTTGAGCATCATTAATACATTGTTGATAGTTTCCAATGTAGTATGAGTTTTTGATGTCAAACAACTCATTTGCTTCGTATGACTCTGCCTGTTTTACTATGTCTAAAATAATTTAACAATAAATTAATAATGTTATTTTAATATTTATTATATATAATACCTGTCATATTTAATATGAATTTGTATTTGTATAGATATAAAAATAACTAATTTAAAACAAACTTTTTGTGGTAAATTTAAAGAAAAAAAAACAATTTTAAAATTATATGATTATATTATAATTTTAAAAGTATTATAGTTACTGACAACGAAGTGAAAGTTAAATAATATTATTACTAATCAGTAATTAGTAAATATTAAATTTCAAATTTTGAACTAATATATTTTGACTATTTGAGAATTGAGAGCACTCTTATGTCTTAAATATATCTTCTGTATCTTTATTCTAATAAATTGCATTATCAATTATTGTAATCACCGAATCACCACGTCGCTCGACTAAAGATAATAATATACAGGTTGTCCCATAGATAATACAGTGTGTACAATCATTGATGATGTGTGTATATTTATATTTATGTATATTTAATCAATGGCATTAGAGTGAATAGCAAAAACAGTTATGAAATTGAAAGAAAATAATACTTTGGAGAATACATCATATCCGTTAAAGCGTTGATCCTCGTTGATTCCTCGTATGTAACTTGCATATTTAAATATAAAATGTAAATATTTTACAATTTTTTTAATAGTTATACATTTTTTACTGGACATTGTTTTGTAAAATTGATTTATGTAATTTTCTTTAAACCACCACAAAATGAGATGCCTATGAATGTTTCGCATGGCTATATGTATAAATTGTGTTTTTAGTTTTTTACACAATAAATTAATGATATAACGTCTTAAAGGTAAAAATATAAAAAAATATTTATCTCTTTTGACTTCAGATTGAAATTGAGTTTCAGGAGAAGCAAATAATAAGTATTGAAATAGATAAGATACACAATTTTTGACAATTTTTAAATTTTTTTTTTATTATTTTTATTATTGTGAACATACGCAATAAAGCTCGCAAACTTTTTAAATGGCAACGAGGGTTGAACTCTGGCTTTTGGGTCATCTCGAAATTATTGAAAAATTATACAAGTCCTTATCAAAGTATAGATTACAAGGTATATTCTACTCACTACTGTAGTGCATCGTTGTCAAAAAGTGTTACCAACGTACAATACTATTGCTAATACATACACAATAATACACATAATACAATACCATACTATATACCATAGTCTGTTCTATATTCAAGGCTATTACGTATTTATTACGAATTTTAATTTAATGACAGTTATAAGTTAATTATAACTATATAACGATAATAAATATTAATATGTTATACTTAATATCAATGGCTCTACCCATCTACTTATATTATTATTAATATACATATAATAATAAATATATCAAATCATCATTGCTAGTCATTATAAAATAAAGAGAGTATAACATAAATTTATTTGATTTTTTCGGTAGGTAAAATGTATTAAAATTAAGCATGAAATAACTATTTCACGATTAGAATTACGAGTTAAACTAACGTCAACATACATTTTATTATTATTATTATTATTATTAATTATTATTATTATTATTATTACCATTATTATTATTATTGTCGAGTTATCGAAAAACACCAAATAGAAACTTTGTTCCTGTCCCCCGTCCTGAGACGATCCCGCAGTCAGAAATACGATTTTTACATTTTTCATCCTAAACACCAAATTTTACGTAATTTGCATTAGTTACATAATATGTGGTTATAAAATATTATTTAGAACATTAGGTTTCACTTATACAATTTATTATTGACAGTTATAAATTTATGATATATGTTGGTATGGTTATTTAATGTTATTTAATTATATGATGATAATAATGAATATTATTTTATTTTAAAAAAAAAAATAGGTTCAATTTATATAAATAAAATATTTATTTTAATAAAATAAACGATAAAAGAAGTTTTGAAAGAATTACCCCGTTCGCGTAAATGTGTCAGTTAGAGATAGATTTAGGAAATGCTCCCAGGGAAAATATTAAAATATGTGTGTACATATTATGTATATAGGTTTACCTCATTCCCTCAAAGTAGATCCGCCACTGGAATCAATATAAGTAATGGGCAATGAATTAAATACCTAGCTATTTATTATTTTCTAAATAATTATCTCATTTTTATTGGTATCTTTATTAAAATGAAAAACAAGTAGGTCTAATTAATATTTTTAAGAATAATAATGAAGTTTATAGATATTATAATATTAAATAGAAATTAATATTTATTATATTTAGGTAAATATATATTAAATGTATAAAAAAATTTTTCCCTACAAATTTAAATTAATAAAAGACTTATTTTTGTACTATAATTATTGTTTATAATCTGTAATCTGAATAATCCCGTATATATTACATTTTAAATGGGAAAATACACTAAATATAGTTACGGTTTATCTTTTGTTATAATTTCTGGATTTGAAATGACAGTTAAAAATTTTAATTTAATAAGACATTCATACCATTTATGCTTGTCCACCATAGTTGTCGTCATTTACCGCATACCGCAGTTATACTAGCTGTTTTATTTTTAATATTTCTATTAACTATTTAAAATTTTAAATATGGATCTTAATATACTTTTCCAAAATAATCGGCTCTCCGTTTTCTCGTTAGGAGTTTTTTTAGGCCCTGATACAACTGAGGAAGAACAGAGGTTAAGTTCTAAACAGGGGGAACGAATTTTTAGTCATTTTGGTGTTCTCCCGAATGAGTTTGAAATACCTGAATGCCATTGCGGAAATACCATGCATTGTCAATCTGATTCTTGTAGGAAATTAGGTTATAGGTATAGGTGTTCAAACGGGCATAAGGTTAATCCAACAAAAAATACCTTTTTGGAGAATGTACATACCGCTGGCGAGTTAGGCTGTAATAAGATTGTTCAGATGATATATCTTTGGTTGATTAAAACTGATACTGCAACTATTCAGCAAGAGGTAAATATTAATTTTTTGATTTTCATATTCATAATTTGGTATATTATTAATTATTGTATAAGTATATACTTTTTAATTATATTTAAGAAAAAAATATGAATATTTTCAATTGTTTAACCATAGTTATTTATACTATATAGTTTTACTATTATGGGTATTATAATAGTGTCTTTCAATATTTAATATTAGGTACCCTATTTTTTTTTTAAATAGCTGTAAGTGATTGTTGACTGTTGTCCGTCAATTAAAATTATTATAACCTGTGGTATAGTCGTAGAAAAAGTTTTGAGTATACACAAAAATTCCCAAAGTATACCTAAGTAATTATTATCTAACTTTCTAACAATTTGAAATATACCAAAACCGTTAATTTTAAAATGTAATTGTAAATTGTTTTGACAAAAATGTTTTAATTTTTTTTAATTTCATAAGATATTAAATATAATCCGATTAATGAATAATGTTTATGGATAAACTAAATTGATTATTAAAGAAAAAATCGTATAATACTTGTATACGACAAATTATTTTATAAGTATACAGTAAAAACCGATCATCGTTATAACACCATAATACGCTATATACCCGTGTATATGCTCCACTACACTACTGATTATAGTACATATTTAGTTTAATATTATTTAAATTATATAAATTATTATATCTCGGAGCATTACATTATAGTCCCTTATTATTATAATATTTTGCATTTTTTATGACTTATTTTACTATTATATTATGAGAATATTTACATATCTGTTTTACAAAAATATATAAAATATAAATTAATTTATATTGGAACTTTGAAGCAGTATATATTTTAATTTATTAAGGCTATATCCTACGTGAGCACGGTCATTGCGATTAGGTGCAGTTCGATGCAATGCAAGCGATTATTATTATTCAAACTTATCAAAATAGATACTGTCCATCGTACGCGATAAATGCCACGCGTCTGCCGCATGGTTTGATAATAAAATTATTTTGTTTTTCCCCGCGCGTTAGTGATAAATCAATCATTACGAAGTCGTTCGCATCAGCTGCACACTATTATATGTATTGTATCAATTGTTTTAAATATTTTAAAATGGATAATAAATATAGACTATATTAATATTATTATATGAGACAGAAAGAGAAAGTTCGAAGATCACACGCAAACACACTTGGTAATATAAACAAAAGGTAAAATTGATCAAACATAACCGCTTAATAAATGACTGTTTCCAATCCCTTTAAAGGTTTTTGTTAAATTAAAAAAAAAACAATTATAATATTTATCTATTTAAATACTTTATTTTATCCTACGTGCAACAGTTAAATTGTCATCGCTCCCCACATCAATACCTCGAGCAAACGGTACAGCACAACCAGTTGCGTATTAGACACTGAATAAACGATATATCATAATATATATATATATATATATATATATATATATTTAAGTAGACATTTATTGGATAGAAACAGTAGTCTGATCACATCAAGTAAAATAGATTTCCAGTAAATGATTTCATCTAATAGTTACTTTCAGTGATTATTTTAATGAGCTATTCAGCTCATTTTTCGAGTTTTCTTACAGTTTTCTAATGAAAATAAAAACAAATCACAAACAACTAACGAAAAATTATAAAAATTGCGGAAATTCATTTTTGTTATTTTATTATAAGTAACAACTAAAGCAACTTGAAATATGTATTGGATATTAAATAGGTGATTGCAATTTTTTTTATTTAAAAAAAAACTGATTTTGTCGGTGTGGCCATGTATGTGCTGAGCTACCAATAACCCGTGGTACGTGCAGGGGTTTATAACAAGATGTCCAATTTATAGTATTTATTTTTCTGAAATTTTAATAGATGCATTATTATAATTTTTATTAAATATAGCCAGTAGTAAATTTTTTTCTTATAAATCAATTTCTAAAATTTAATTTAAATATGAACATATTTTGTAAGCAATTCATATTTTATGTAAACTGTGGCATTTCAGTTTAGTTTCAATAACAATTAAATCTGATCTCATAATAATGTAATCCTAATTAATTTAATACTATATCTCCACTAAGCCACTGAAACACTTTAAACGTAGAAACCTCCCTACATCGTTCAACGTATTTTTTTTATTTATGGACTGGACTTATGTCTGCTGTAATTGTTACTTTTTTTCAATTAAATATATTTATTAGAAAAATTAAGACCATAAAGAGGCTATCTATCTCAAAATAATAATTTCGAGATGACCCAAAAGCCAGAGTTCAACCCTAATTTTTTTAAGTCAGTTTGCTTTTAACCATGGCTCTAAAGCCAAAATTGACTGAAAGACCCCGAGTTAAACTTCCAATTTAAATCGATTAATTTTTTATAGGAAACAAGTGGCACAATTTCTGTAGGTAATTTATATTATTTTTTTTAATTTCACCATTTCTATAAAATATACAAAACTTAACCTATAAAAAGTGGGGAGGTCAATTTTAGACGCTCCTCCTTCGTCCCTTCAGTCCTCGGAGAAATTAATGGTAAATTAAATAATTAAGATTCGAATGCAATGATATTGCATTCAAAAATACAATTCTGAGCGAAACTCAAATATTCAATATTGTATTATACTGATAATTCATTCCAAAATTTATATTCATTTAGTCTATTTAACCATTTGTCATTAGCATTAAACACTGAACGATATTATAATTAATAACACGACGATTAAGTGAATTAACACGTTATTAAATATAAAAATTGCTTGTTGTATGAACATATTATAAATCATATTATATGATTAGAACTAAAATTGTTTGAGCCACCATCATTGAGTACATATAAAGAATTTAATAAAAATTATTACGTCAATCTCAACCACTATTCCATGTCTAGCCAGTGGAACCTTTCACTCATCACCCATTTGTTGTGATGCTGATGTACATATGCTTAAAAATAATATCGCCACGCCACTATATTATATTATCTAAATCAAATAAAAATCATAGGCATGCACACAGGGTGTACCGAGTGTGCCTAGGCACAACCTGCTATTATGAATTAAGAGCATGGGCGCACATGGGGGATACTTGGGGGTTCTTAACACTCTGTAGTTTTAAATAAGTACTCCCAGTATTGGTGGTAATCAGGGCTAATGGAGACTTAGCTCCTTAAATTATTAATTTGTCACTGAACAGATTTTTAAAAAAAAAACGTATGGATAAACTTGTATTATATAGTACATCATTCAATCTATGTATGTAAAAAACCTACTTCGAGCACCCTCTAAATTCACACCCAATGTGCGCCTATATGATTATAAGCCCAAAATTTGAAAATCTTTGAAATTAAATAACTCGACAACCAAAAAAGTATTTTATGTTTTATTTCCCCCTCCCCCTCCCCAATTAAAAATGTAATTTTAAAAATACACTCGTATAATGGGAGAAAAGTTGTATTTATAAAATATATTATCTTATTTAAAATACATAATCAAAAAATGTATTCCATCAAGCCATTTTTCTTTCTTAGCGGCCCACGGGCTATGAATAATTTTTATATTATGAGCGAAGCAAAGAATGTACCTGAGGGTTTTTTTTTTTTGCTTAGAATAAGAATTATCACGTGAATACTATGAAATTTTTATTCAGAATAGATTAAAATTTATAGTACCTAATTGAGTACATTTTTTTTATAATCTGCAACTTAGTTATTTTAGATAACTTAGATATTAAGCAAGTTCATAGTATCATACCCTGCTGCCCTTGTGCACACGCCTATGAATCTAAGTTATCTTATACAAAATGTATGACAATAAAAAAGTAGGAAGGTCGATTTTGGACGTTCCTCCTTCGTCCCTTCGGTCCTCGGAGAAATTAGTGATTTATTATACAGTTATAAGATTTGAATGAAATGATATTGCATTAGAAAAACGATTCTGAGCAAAACTCAATATAATACAATATATTATACTGATAATACATTCAACAATTTTACCACTTGTATAAACTACCTATGAAAATACTCAAAAAAAATTACAAGTACCTAAATTCAAAATTGTATTAGTTATCATGGAGATTTAAAATCAATTTCGTCAAAATTATGATTTCCATTAATTTTTCTGTTTGTTATTCTTAGTAGTTTCTCTTCTCTCAAGGAAAAACTTTTGAGAAATTCAAAAAATGAGCTGAATAAAGTATCAACTAGATGCAATTTACTATCGAAAACATACCCTACTCGTGGTAATCGGACCATTATTTCTACCCGAAAAAATGTCTTGATACATAAAAAAAAAACATCATTGTATAACGCTTCGCTCAGAATATAAAAACAGCGAAAAACAAATTAAATTTTTTTTAACATATACAGGGCAGAATTTATGTTGGGGTCAAAATTTCTAAAATATCATTATACAATTAATATCAATTATATCATATTATGTTATAATTTTGAAGTTTTAAATTTTTCGTACCTACTAAACAATTGTATGCCTTGTTATACTATTTTTGAAAAGTTATGAATTTATGAATTTATAAAACGTATTCTGCAGGTACCGTATTTCCGTATATCAGTAACGTATTCTGTAGGATACCTATTATTATCACTTATATGTTATATGGGGTACGACCAAGCGGGTCGATATTTATTAATAAGTAACATCATCGCAGTTAGGAACGTATAAGTTTAAAATATTCAATAATGTTATCTACTATTATTATACATCGAAGGTAAAATTGTAAAATAATTTATACCGAAGCTATATTATTGATTATTATATTACGAATCACGATTGATTTTAGAATATTATATTAGGTGTCTATAGGTCAGCGATTCTCTATTATTATCATTTTTTTTTTATTACCTTTTTTTAAATTATCAAATTATCTAGTATTACTTATTAAGGTTAGTCGATTAACCTTTTATTTTTTTTCACTGAAAATTTTTTTTCATTAAAATAAATATAGATATATTACGTCATTTTAATATTAATTATATACAAGATTCGTAGATAATATACAGATAGACTCCTATCTATTCTTAGTTTAAAAGCTTAACTATTAACTCTATGTATACATCAAACATAATTATAAAACACAATCAGAATATTTAATTATTTTGTAATATAGGTACAATAATTATTATATTATTATTGTTAAAATACTTCAATGAGATTTTTGGCGTTATTTTGAATTTACAATGTCGTCAATAGCTGCAGGTTCCAAATTGATAACCTTCGGTCTCAAATTATTTTTCTTGTTTAATGTATTTCTATATTTATTTTTGTGTATAATTAATGAGAAAATGTATTTTCTTACAGATATATTGATATGAATGGAATTATAAATTGTAGAGCTTGTGTAGACAATGTCGATTATTTTTTTTTTACATACAACCAAAAATTCGAGAAGTTCTTGTTTTTAAAGATGTTTTTTATAGTATAGTCCATTATTTCCTATGACCAATAGTTAAACTAATGAATGAATGATTGTCTAAAACCACTTTTGAAATGTTTTTAACATAATTTTCTTCAATAAAGTTAATATATTAATTTATAATCCATATCCATATGACCATATCCATTTCATCATAGAAATATTCAAATATCTTCTGGAAAATAATGAGAAATGTTAGGTTTTTATTAATTGTAATAAGTGTTCTCCAAAATATCTTATAACTCGCATTACTGCAATATGAGATAACGCGATTAATTTATATTGCTGTTATAATATATTATGACTATAATATTGTCGTGGTAAAATGTTAAATAGGTACTTACTTCCAGGATTGAGCACAGTTTGGAGAAATTATTGGTTTATTATAATAAGATTTTAATTCAATGGCCAATAATATTGCATTCGACAATACGATTCTAAGCGAAACTCAATTATTATACTGATAAACCATTTCAAAATTTTACCACGTATGTAAACCTATAAGAACACACTAAAAATCTACTAATTTCTACTCCTTAAAAATTAAAAAATGCATTAATTATAATAAAAATCTAAAATCAATTTCGTCAAAATTACGATTTCCGTGAGTTTTGCCGTTTTTCTGTTATTTTTAGGTACTTTTTCTTCTGCCAACGAAAAACTTTTGAGAAATTCAAAGCTAAATAAAGTATCAACTAAATACAATTTACTTCCTAAAGCATACTCTATTTGTAGTGTTACGGTC
Source organism: Eriosoma lanigerum (assembly GCA_013282895.1). Classification (NCBI taxonomy): domain Eukaryota; kingdom Metazoa; phylum Arthropoda; class Insecta; order Hemiptera; family Aphididae; genus Eriosoma; species Eriosoma lanigerum. Next base: position 55,463,895 of record CM023357.1, on the reverse strand, counting down.
ACATTATGCGACCCGAACGGCTGCTCCAAGTTTTGCCAAGTAGGCATAAATTCTTAACCGCCCGATCCCAGTACGTATGACAAGTGGGGAGACACAATACACAACACGAGAATAATATAAACAAATAAATACGAGAGTCGACTTATTATCGTCATTGCGCGAGGTTAAAATTATTATTTTATATTTTATTTAAATAATTGTTGTCTGTGCGCGTCGTCTGCGCCTGTCCTTCGGATTTCCACTGGTCAATCTCTTGATTAAAAAAAAAAATTTTTAATTTAAAAAAAATTCTAAATTAAAAAATCTAAAAAATTAACAAGGAGATAATTAAGAGACAAACAAAAATACGCGCGAAAATGTTAAATGAGAAAAGAAACTCAACAACGAGAAATTCCATTACGTCGACATTACCGTAATTATACTGAAAGGGAAATAATATAAATTTGTTTTAATTAGCTTTTGTCATATAGAATTCACATTTCAAGGTCGATACATAAAATATTAAATATAAAACAAATAAATAAGAATATTTTAAAACGGGTATCTATAATAGTAATGGTATAGTATGGTGATAATATCTATGATATCTGTAATGGGTATAATGATGTGGGAACGGACGAAATAGATAAATAATATAGGTAATATATTCTTATGTGACAAATAATATGTAAGGAAATAATATAAATTTAAGATTACAGGTGTCTCAGCTACTATACACGGTTCAATAAGATTATGACGCATAATCAATGGATATCATACTATTTTATATTATATTGAAAAATGCCGTTTTAATGGCAAATTAAATAATTCATTAATGCATATGTTTTAATTTATTTTTGTTTTGTATAACAATATTACTAAATTTATAAGATGAAGCCATTGACCTATTAAGGCGCAAGAAAGTCGATCAAGCATATTAATTGGGTCATATAGATAATAGTTGTATTATTTGTTTATATATTTTTTTTTCCCGTGTAAGCAATCTGGATCTGAAATTTTCGTTGCGATTGATCGAATGAGAAAAGAAAAGAAAAATATTAGTAATAAATAATTATAATTGTATATGGTATGTATGTATGTATATATGTATAAATATGTATGTATGTGTGTGTACATGTATATTGAAAATGCATATTAACTTAATTTAAGATAAATTGTAAATAGAAATGATTTTGGCAACTTTTCCCCATTTTTATTAGGTTAATTTTAATGAATTTTGGATGTTGATAAAACAAAAACAAAAAAAACAAAATTAATTAATTAAAATTACAATTAGAATAATATTTGTATGCATGACTTATAATATATAATATAATATCGTTTTAAATCTGAATACAACCTTTTAATGCAAGGCCTCGTGAAAAAGGAAAAGATAAACTCCGAGGTTCACCAAGAAACCGACGACAGAATAGACAGAGGTACAAAAGGGTTGTTAAGAGTTCCATTCCTACAAAAATTCAATAACTCGAGAAACAGTGGTCACTGAAATAGCCAGGGGCCAAGCATAAAAATAATGTTGTTTTATTTTAATTTTTTTTTTTTTTATTAACTAAACATATAAGATAACATATTGTTTTCAGGAACTATGTAATTTTTTTTTTTACTATTATTAATTTTCACGCTTTTTATTTATATCTAACAATACTGTTAATGTCAAACTGTCTGATTGTTAGGTTATTAAAGGCTTAGGGTAAGGCCTTACTAGAGGGGAGGCAACTGTTACGGTCACATTATGCGACCCGAACGGCTGCTCCAATTTTTGCCAAGTAGGCATAAATTTTTAACCGCCCGATCCCAGTACGTACAAGTGGGGAGACGCAATATACAACACGAGAATAATATAAATAAATAAATACGAGAGTCGACTTATTACCGTCATTGCGCGAAGTTTAAATTATAATTTTATACTTAAATTATTTTATATTTTATTTAAATAATTGTTGTCTGTGCGCGTCGTCTCCGCCTGTCATTCGGATTTCCATTGATCAATCGCTTGGATCCAGATATCAGGTGTATAATTTATATATATATATATATATAATTACATAGGTGTTTTGTTGCTAAATATTTATATTCCATTGTGTTGCTAAATTGAGAGTTTATTTATTTGAACTGAGATTAAATACGAGCCCTGGGAGTCTCTGTGGGGCTATATAAATTAAATAGAGAACTTTAGATTTCCTAGTGCAGAGATAGCTTAGCCAACTATATCCTCAGGATTCCACTTGTCAAATCTATCGACGGACGTTCACTAGACGAACAGTACCGTTACAGTAGTAACTGGACCATTATTTCTAACAGAAATCATGCTTACAGTCTTTTAAAAACACAAAATTTCATAATACTCAATTCTCCTATAGATTATAATACTTTAGAAGCTTATAAAAAAATTGTGACTTACGATTTTCAAAATATTTTGTAAATATATTAAATAGTATATGATTATTGATTAGGCTTCTATACAATATTCAAACCGATAAACACAAAATTACAGGTATTATTAAACATTTTTGGATAAATTTCAAGGTTCTATATTTAGTCAGAAAATCAACCAAACATTTTTTTCACATGTAGAACACCTATGTGAATACTTAAATACCTACTCATAATTCATATTCATATTTATAGACTTATATACTTTATACTTTTATAATGTCCATTAATTAATGTTGAGTATACCTACTACCCATAGGCGAAATCTGGTAGTGGCTTGAGGAGACTTAGTCTCCAAAAAATAAAAATAGGATCTACATGTGGTGTGGAAGAGTATATTTCCCAGGTTCTCAGGTCTGTTGAAAATAAAATTAGTCACTAGTCAGTCTGGAGTATGGCATTACTAAATACATTTATTTTGGCATGGAGCCTCGTACAAACTAATTGAGGGCAAGCCACCTGAGTTCGCCCTTTGTGCAATTTCACTCTCTCTCTTCTTCCTCTTTTTAGTGTATTATTCCCTCAACCATAGTTGTATGCATACGACCATTCGTGTTCCTTGTATGAGCACAGAATGAGAATAATATTGGTATTCTGTGGTATATGAGGCTATGGCAGGGGTCGGCAACCTTTTGAGACGAAAGAGGCAAAAGTTACAATTTACAAAATTTCCTAGTTTTTAAAGAGTCATTAAAACATTTTGTTTTAATAGTACACTAATATAGTATTTGATTTTCGATTTAAAAAAAACGACTGTAATTTTTTATTAAACATAAAAATTTACAAATATTCTAAATTTAATTCATTTATAGGAAGTATTTTAAAGTTTGAGAATTATAAAATAATTAATATATTAACATATTTATTAAATAATTAATTAATTTACATAGTCACATCAATGGGAGCATTGGTTTTACATGATTTTTAAAAGTTGAATCTGGCTCATAACTTGTTGTTTTAAGTTTTAAGCACAACTCTAGATTTGTATTTGTTAGTTGACTTTGTACTTTATTTTAGAATTGAAGGGATGTAACTTTACATCGAAAGAGCCATAGGTTGCCGACCTTTAGGCCATAGGCACCACCCACAGAGGTTCTGTGATATTCTTACGTTTGTATTTTAATCTAAGGTGATAGCAGAGAGGTTTATCATGAGTTTATTGATAGTGTTATCAATATTATCTATTGTCTATTAACTGTGGTTCAAGGAGTCAACTTTGGTTGGTCCTATCGTTTGTCATCAGTGTGTATGAAATATAATATACTGTCGTGGTCACGGTGTCTCATGTTTGTCTTTGTGTGACCACGGTATAGAAGATAGAATCACGGAATGAGATAATATAAGAATGTTATTACTTTTTAAATTTTAACTTTTGTTGGTTTTGTTATTCTTATTTGACGTGCATTTGTCTGATAAGTTTGTCAATTTGTACAAGTCTATGGTACTGAAAACATGTTACATTATAATTTAAATATTTATTCGTTATTGATGATTTACGATGTCACGCACAAACGTATAGAATAACAGCGTAACGGGTGTGTGGGCGTAACGTAATGGACTTACTAATGAATAAATAATAGAGATTGCTAGCGACTGCTACAGTCTGGTGCCGTCACGGCAGTTGCCATCTATACCAAGTATATAGTATTTTATACTCCAGTATACAGAAACTCAAGTATAACATTGTCTACTTGTCAGTCGTCAATGATTTATCGGATTTAAATTATTGTAATATTTTTTTTTTTAGCTATGAACTGTTAGTTGTTTTACTCAATACTAATTTCTGAAGTCTCAGGACGTACTCAGTAAGTGTAAATTATAACGTTTAAAGTGAAAAAAGTCCATAAAGTTCAGTTATTGTACCTATTTTTATATTGTTGTCCCATTGCGTTAATGTAATAATTATTTTTCATTTATTTATTTTGTTAAAACAACTTCATTTAAATTCTACATGTTTACAAGATGACACAGAAGCCTGAGTTTAACTATTTTTTTTATATACATATATATTATAGGTATTGCTTTGTTTACAGGTAAAAATTATTTCGCTTTTACCATGTCGTCAGATGTACCTTTACATGGTTGGAAGATTGACTTTGATCATCAATTTCCTGATCTAAGAACACCGTCTTATATGCCAAGGATAAAGCAAATCTTACAAATGTTACCGTTGATAATTAGGTAAAATTGAATAATCAATTAATAATTAATAGAACTACCTAGTTTGTTCATTTTTATTATGGCATTATGCTTCAATTATTTACATTTAAACATGTTTCTTACATATTTCTTTATGACAACGAGACAATCAAATGATTGGATTACAAGCATTGTCAGCCTGCAATTTTTATATAAAAATAATTTTTGTTTTTGCAATACTTTAGAAAATAATAATTATTATAAGAAGAAACTGTGTTTCTACTAGATTTCTTCTTAGATTATAGAATATAATAATTATAAATACCTTTAATTTTATGTAGTTTTTCTAATTACATTTTGCCTACCATGTCATCATAATTATTACGAGTAATGACTAACTGTATAACATAGACGAGGAAGGCTTTGTCTTAATATACATACCATTTTTAATAATCACACATATAAAAACTAAAAATAGCAAAATCTTTTATATAATGCTTAAAATGGTTTAGATAAAGCTAAGCCTTCCCAAACTCCCCTAGTTGCGTCCATATGTATAACAACTACATAGTATTTATTTTTGTACGGACTAAAAAACCCAATTAAAATGTATAATATATTGTTTGTAAATGTTACAAATGACAATTATAAATAAATAATAAATAGGTATAAGTAAAATCGGTATAAAATATAAAGAATAATAGATATCTTTATCAATTGCCTATAACTATAATCATAGTAAGTTTATAATAATTGATCATAAACTCATAAATTATAATGATTATCAAATTTATAAGTTATTGCTGTAAAAATATCATTAGTTTTACAATATATGTGCAATTATTTATAAAAAAACTCAAAAAAGAAATATTTAACTATTCCTAATTTCAAAATATATTTATTTTGGATAATTTATGTTAAAAACTCTGTGTTAGTACTATAATATGTACACATAAATCGGCAGTACAGCGCCCTTAATGTAATATAATGTATCTATATGTAAACCATAATTATTTTTGCACTGGGGCCTCGAATGTTCAAGATTCATCACTGACTATATACTATAATGTGTATTATATTGTAAGTATTAAACATAATTGGGTTTAAAATATTTATTCTGGTATAGTTCAGTAATTGTTTTTTAAATTTTTTAAAAATATAAATAGCTTACCTGTCCTAAGAAGAAATCAATGATTTATAGATTCATTAAGTTTTATGTAAAATATGTATTAATTATATATTAATAAAAACAGGTATAACAGATATAGTTACCCTATATATTATATAGGTACAATGATGTATAATTTATAAATATATATTATTTATTTCAATATAATATTCAATATGAAACATTTGAATTATTTCAAAATCAAATATGATATTAGATAGGCATCAAATTACTTATATTTTAAATAAAACTAAAGTTTTAAATAAGTTTATAACTATAAATACACTAATGTATTTGTATGTTAATATAATTGTGTATTGATTTTAATATTAATCTATACATCTTGAATTCAAAATAATTTTACACGGCAGAGCCTCGAGAGATTATATAATAGTTCATTATACAATGATTATATCATTTATTTATTATATATTATATATATTATACATTTGTAAATTTTGTTCAAAATTAAAAAAAAAAAGAGTTATGATAAGGACCTAAAATAAAAAAAAATTAAAATAAATATATATTATGAAACAAATTGCTATACCAATATGTAGTACCAATATACTTATCATTATCTTTTTTGTGTAATGGTTACTTTTTAAATCATTCCAATTTTAATTATGGTGTTTAGAACAGATATTCAAATGCAAAGTTGTTTTATTCAGAATATAAGTGGCATAATGAGTAACCTTAATATCATTACAAAATAAACATGTTTACAGTACAACGTGTGAAAAGAAAGATAGTCGAGCGATAGAACACTTAAATTTATAATAATTACAATAAAAATTATGATAAATTAATCTGTAATTGGAACAATAATTTGTTCTGATTGATCATAGGACACTTATAAATGTCATTTACGGCTATTGTTATTTATTACATGTAAATAAAATTACATAATTGTCTTGTATAAACAATAATATATAATATATTTAAATTATAAAACATGTTATATATATTTTTTATTAAGAGAAAAATCAAACATAGTTGATAGTATTAATAATTAAGTTTGATAAAATATTTATAGATATACAATTTAAAAGAACATATTAATTAATTGTAAATTCTAAAATATTTTTTTTTTTAATTTAAATGAAATATAATCATTTAAGATAGTTGTATCTATCTACATCTGTAATAACAAAATCACATTTATGTAGACCTAAATTTAATTAAATTGGAACTATTCAGTTAAGTTCACAAGTTAAATACTTATTAGTTGTACCAAATTAAAAAAGTTTACCATTTTCAAGGTTCTCTCGTGGGCTTTTTTTAAAATAACAATGATGTTATAAGTGTTAATTTTTTTGATATTTTAAATAAATATAAGTTCAATGTCAGATGACATTTTACAAAATGCTCACAAGAGAACTTCAAAAATGTTCCACTCTTTAAACTTCATAATGAGTAAAATCTGTAAGTTTAACTCAGTTGCTAAATTTAAGTTATAAGTAACTGATTTTCCTACATTTCCTGTTGAATAGACCGAGACAATAATATGGGTATAGCCAGGGCCGTTGTTAGATTTTTCAGGGCCCAAAGCCAGATACACACTGGAGATTTAGGTGTAATGTAATGTCATAATGTTACAGAATTTGTTCTCGCTACAATATTTGACCAGAGTGTGCGTTACAGGTCGAGCACTTCTCAGTATCGGTCATTTGCCGGTTATCCATCAACTATAGTTTATAGAGGTAGAATGATCCGGGCAATTCGCTGTAAGAAACCGTATCACCGTACACACGTCGTGTCATAATGTAATATCTCTTTAATGTTCATCAAAATACCGACACTCTGATGAATCGATGCCATCGCGAGCCCAGCATGTACGAATGTTATTAAAACACCGTACACACCTAAGCACTACCTGTACATTATGGCATTACATTACACTCAAAAGTTCCAGTATGTACCCAGCATAAGACATTAAAAAATAAGGGGCTCATAGGAAAAATTCTCTTTAATTCCCCCTCCCTCCTCTCTAGAAATTTCAATGTTTAAATTGTGTATGTTGAATTAAATTCACATATTTGTTATTACAATATTACATATAATTTTATTTGGATTTCAGCACCTCCAATATTTATACTGAAATTGCTTTCCTGAAAATATTTATTAAAATAACAAAATAAACACAAACAAAATCGTCAATCCTATAAATAATGTTAATATAATAATAGACCCTTATTATTATTTAATATATAGTTGTCGTAAGTCATTATGAGATTAATGGTAATTAAAATAAAAAATATTATAATATATTATTAAAAGTTTAAACTTATGTATTAAGTATGAACCTACCCATTTAATATTACAAAAATACAATAAATGATGATTAATATTAAAGTTGCATATATTTTTGGATTTTTAGATATATTTAATATGCTTGAATATTTTATGATTTTTATAGCTAAAAATTCTCTACTCTAATAATTAATATAAATAATAACATAAAGATAATTAAAATAGTTAAATATATTATATTATATACAATAATATAAAATTACATGGGAACTATTTCATTTAAGATATTTTTCATTTTGTTTAGTTTAAAATTTTCAAATTATTATACAAAAATAATTAATAAAATATCTTACCTAATAATCCATATATCCATATAAAAATACATGGAAAACGTATAAGTAATAATGTGTATAGTAAATGATTCGATTCAAAATTGGTAATAAACTAATAACAAGTTATAAAATATTTAACCTATATTAAAATCACTCATCACGGTAGTATATAATATAATATTGACAACAAAAATATATATTTTAAGTTTCAATATCCATGATCCCACACCTAGGTCTCTTGGGAATATAATTGCATAATGTATAAATTATAATTTTATATTAATTATATATTACTCATTATTCGTGAATTGTATAAAATATTATGTAGATTTAAGTATAAAAATATATTTGATTGGTTTTACCATTTGAAACTCCCAAACTTTTTAGGGCCGGGGCATAATGGTCCCTCTGCTCCCCCTTCTCGACAGACTTTCATAGAGTCCTTTTAATATACAAGTGATACAGATACATTGTGAACAGATAATGTGTTTACTTACTTACTAATTTATTTGACTATAATTTAATGAGTTTATTCTGATATGAATTATTTATTTATTTGATCACTTTGATCTTATGCTAAACGTCTTTTATAGCTGAAAGGCTGAGAAGCAATATTTATTTATATAAATGATCATTAATATAATTATACTCATTTAAATGAATAAATAGAATACATTATTTAATATATCTTAATTTTTTAGATATGTTTTTTACATGCTGTTATGTTATTTAAAAGGCCAAAAACCAATTATGGATTTTTTATTTCCTATCAAGTCTAAACATATGTATGGTAAGAATTAGATTAAATTTCTTTGTATTACCAAACTAATATAAATCATAAATGTTAATATAATAATAAATAATATAAGAGATTATATACTATTTAGGCGTACCTTTGGGCGGTATTGGAGGTGGAACTATAGGCCGCGGCTTTAAGGGAGAGTTTTGTCGTTTTCAAATTGTTCCTGGCATGTACGAATACGAAACTATTCAAGCAAATCAATTTATAGTTAATATACAAAATAGTGACAATATTACTGTGTACAATAATGTTCTGTCATGTTTAAAGTGAGAACATGTATAAATATCAAAGAATGAATTTAAATTTGTTTTTGTAAATTTCAGGTCCAACAATAAAACATTATACAATTGGAAATGGGATTTTCCAGCAAATCATGCTAAGTATACAGGTCTTTATCCAAGATCATGGACAGAATATTTAATTCCACAATGTGATATTAAATTAATTTGTAAACAAATTTCACCTATTATTCCACATAACTATAAAGTAATCATTATTTAAATTGTAAAGATGAAGTATTTATCTTTCTAATAAATAAATTTGTAAACTTTTAATAATATAGGATAGCTGTATTCCAGGTAGTGTGTTCATATGGACAGTAGAGAATAACAGCACTCAACAATATTCTGTGAGTTTAACATTTACTTTTGCAAGTGGTAACGGCGTATCATCATATAATACAGGTGAATACAATTTATTGTACCTAGTTTTTGGTTTAAAAGTTTAAAATGTAATTTTATTAAATAGTAATGAAACAATCCCTATGTTAAATGTTTTTTAATAAGTAATAATCATAATTAAGATCTTTACATAAATCATAATATTTTAATTGTTGGTATTTAAAAGACAACAATTTTAATTTCATGTTACAAGTTATTTATTTTTTTTATGACATTGTCTAAAATTAGTTGTAACATAAATTCAAAATATTATGATTAATACAATTAATATTATTTAAAAAATACTTGAATTTCCTAAGCTTTTGAATTTTGTAAATTTATATTTATGCTAAAATATTAATGTAATTATTTCATATAAATACAATAAAAGATTTAGTTATATTTTTGTTTATATTTTAGATGAAGCAAGTTGTGAACCGTTTAACTTAAATGAAAATGGAACTGAAGTTGCTGGTTCATTGATACATAATTATTTTAAGAAAATGAAGTGTACTTATGTTGTTGGTGGATTAATTAAAGTAAATCATAATAAATTAAAATGTACAAATATTCGTTATTTTTATTTATACTGTTTTTTAAATTTTATTTTAAAAGAAAGGTGTAACTTTCAGTCAATTGAACTTTGATCCTAACAGTAATGGTATGACTATATCTAAAAGTTTAAACTTATTTGGAGAATTAAGAGACACACAATTAAATAAATCTAATTTATACAGTAATAAAAATATATTTAATTATATTCATATGTACAACTATGGTTGGTAATTAATAAAATGTACATATTTTAGTGAGAGATCAAGAAGTTGCTAGTGCAGTTTGTATAAAACAATTTTTACCCGCAAATTCATCAAAGTCTTACGAATTTGGATTATTTATAGATATGCCTAAAATAAAATTCCCTAAATCTAATATTGAATATTCAAGGTATTTATTTGAATTTTTAATTATATAATTAAATAGTGGATTTTATACATTTTTATGTTTGTTTTTCAGTGATTCTATTATTTATGTTAAATAAATACAAAATACATTTCATAATGTGAATTGAAATACTAAACATTTTAATTAATATTTTACTATTTTAAGATCTACTTATTCTATTTTATGAATATTTTGGTATTTTATTATCAAACAAAAATTTTAGAAAATATTCATGATAACAATTTATATACTATATAAGTTTTTTTCTTAAATTTTAGCCAATATAATTATAAATTATATTAAAATATGTTATACTTGATAAAATAGTTATTACAGATAAATGATTGTAATAATTTTGGTTTAAATTAAAATTTTTACAATTTATGCTTTTTTTTTTTTCTTTAGAATATATTTCTTAGTTTATTAAGTCATATAAATCTAATAAATTATAATAATAATTATTTTCTTAGGTATTATACACGTTTTTTTGGCAATAATGGTAAAGCTGGTCCTAAACTGATGCATTATTCTATGAAAAATTATAATAACTGGGAACGAGAAATTGAAAAATGGCAAAATCCAATTTTAAATGATCCGTGAGTAACATATATTGTTTACAATCTTAATTAAGATTAATAAATAAAATATGTAAAGTAATATACCAAAAGGTAATAAGAAGAGTAGAATAAATATTAAATAATTATAAATGAAACATAATATGGTATATTTTTCAATTGTTAACAAAAAATATTATGTACCTACTAATTTTGTCTGAAATAAAATAATGTAATTACTGCTGAAAAGTATCATAGAATACATCTTCTTATACTAAATAATAAATAGAACATATTCATAGTATATGATATATTATGGCCAGAGACAGACTTATCTTTTTTTACGGCTATAGGTACCAAAAATTTACTCTCTATATAATAGATGAACAAGTTACAATATCCCTCCAAAATACCTACTCTAAATATTAAATATTATATAAACAATAGTAGTGGACATCCATTTGAAATTTTTAGACTATTTTTTTCGCCTAATTATTTAGCCTACTTTGAAAAAAATGTCAATGGATGTTCAAAGAATTTTAATAAAAACTTACAATTATAATTTGTATTAATTATAAACCATCAATAATAAGTATAATATAATATAGTATTATCAAAAACTGGTTTCTATATAATTGTTTACTATAATATTTATAATGACTTTAAATTATAATGAACTAAAATAGGTTGGTATACTGTATATTATATACGATATACAAAAATTTAAAAATTACGCACATCATCAATTATTTTTCGTAAATATAAAGTAATTAATTTTCCAATTTTTTTTATTCGTTTGATTATTTTTAATAAAACACTACAAAATTTGCCGCCCTAGGCAGCTGCCTATAATGCTTAATAGGAAATCCACCTCTGATTATGGCAATATTTATATTATACAGATAATTAATGAATAGTCTTCTATCTCACATTATATTCCTAACCAGATGGAGTGGCCTACCCCACTAAGCCATAAATATTGATCTTCATCTAATAATAATGGAATCGATATTGATTATAGTAGGGGTAACATTGATAGTAGCTTTGGTTTTTCTCTGTGGTTACTGTCTAAACGCTTAATAAGGTTCCATGGTTTCTTACTACTTATTTTCATATCTACTTCTGTCAGTAGGTCACACCGTTTCCTTTTCACCTCAGTTAGTAATTTCATTAATTCTTGTCCCTTTTATATATTGTCTTCATCAAATGGGTGGGTCTATTTCATATTTATTGATGAAATCTAATGTTTTTACTAGTTCAGATGTTAAACCTAGGATGTACTTTTCTCGGCAGCATCTTGGTTTATTTTTCTGGTAATTGTTTTTACTAACTTCATAAAAGCTTCGTAGTTCTCGTTTACTGGTTCGAGTGTGGTTACCACATCATCTAGATTTTTTGTGAAAGTGTTCCAATTTAATTTTTTAAAGTTATATCTCTTCAAAAATGGAGTGTTACATGTCACATCTAATAATATGTTTAATTTACTTCAGTTTCTTCTAATAATAATAATAAAAAAAAAATCTCTAAAAGTCAATTCTCAAAAGTGAAGTATATTTTTAGTAGATTGCTGAAATTTTTTTGGCTACCCCTGAATTTAAGTACAGTTTATTATCTTTGCTATTTTTTTTAATTTTTATTAGTATTAATATTTAATTTGTATAAATTGTTTTAAATTTTAGATTGTTACCTGATTGGTATAAAAGTGCTTTGTTCAATGAAGTTTATTTTGTAGCTGACGGTGGAACTGTTTGGTTGCTACCTCCAAAGGAATATCGTGACCGGTTAGATATTACAGATCCAAGATATGAATATGGTTATTTTGGATACTTAGAAGGTCATGAATATCGTATGTACAATACATATGACGTACATTTCTATGCATCTTTTACATTAGCAAAACTGTGGCCTAAATTACAGGCATGTATACAATATAAGTTTAGGGATGCAATTGATAGCACTTTGAATGTTACAAGAAAAGAGTTGGCATGTGGTACTGTGTGTTTGCGAAAGTGTAAATATAGTGTACCGCATGATTTAGGTGATCCAGGTATATTTAATTGACCTAGTTTATAATTTTTTTATGGAAATATTTTTATATCTTATAATTTTTTTGTTTTAATAGAGGAAGATCCATTTAATTTAGTAAATGCTTATTTAGTACATGATGTGTCAGAATGGCGTGACCTCAATTTGAAATTTGTTTTGCAATGCTATAGAGATTATATTATTTTTGATGATAAAAAATATTTGGCTGATATGTTTCCTCAAGTAACTACTTAAATTTTAAGTATTGAGAATTATATTAAATATAATTTGTTGTTATGCTATAATCAGTTCTCTTCAATATTTAAGTAGTTAGCCCTTAGATATTATATATAACTATTTTAATATATCCGTTTTCCTTAATTATTAAATCTTCTCTGTGAACTTAATTTAAAGACTAAGGCTACTATTTTAGGTTTTAGGTTCTTCTAACATAGACCTATAAATAAATGTGCATTCCTTACTACCCATCCAATTGTTATTGGGTTGAAATCAAAGGTGCATGGCCTATTTAAGAACAAGAGAAATGGCAATATGACAAGGGTGAATTTGTTGAATTTTCATCACTAAAACAATATCAATATAATAATTTATAACTTGTAATTCTATCTCATATTAAACTTTCTCTATCTATGCTTAGTCAATAGAGTTTATAGGACTAAGTAATGTCCACATAACTTATCAGATATCAGCTATGATATCTAGTATAGTATGTATATGTAGTATCATTTGGTTGTTTTTACAAAACATTTCTTTGGAAGAAGAAAAACTACCAAAAAATAGCGGAAAATCGGTAAAATTACAGTTTCTGTTATTTTAAATTTTTTAATTTCGTGATAACTAATTGAGTTTTGATCGTAGGGATTTGAAAAAAATTTTGAGTATTAACATAGATAGTATACAATTGAGGTAATATTTTGGAATGAATTATTAGTATAGTATATTTTAATATATTGAGTTTTGCTCAGAATCGTATTTTTAATGCAATATCATTGCATCCAAACCTTAAGTATAATAAAGAACTAATTTCTCCGAGGAGGGGAACGTCCACAATTGACATTCCCACTTTTTACTATTCGTGTTTTTCCTGCTTTGCATGATCTTAATATCTAACTTAATGAATTCTAAAACCCTTTCTATTATAATTTTAGTTTTCTTTATATATATATTATATACAATTTACTTACAAACTAATTTTTTTTTCCATTATTATTTTTGTTCTTCTTTAATTGTATTTTTCTTATCTTTTTTTTTCTTTTTATAAGATAATTATTTATTAATTAGTGAACTCCCTAGTATAATATTAATTAACCAAATAAATAAAATTTATAAAAACAGTTTTAATAATTATTTTATTCTTTATAGATCTTGATCTCCTACTCCTACTTTTTTCCTTTTCATATCGGTTATCGTTATATCATTCTCTATTCTATCTATCTACCTCTACTTTGGGTTTTTTCTCCTTCTTTTACCTTCTAAATTAATTTCCATATCAACTTTCACCATTTCTGAATCATCTCTTCTAACATTTCCAAACATGTTAATTATAATAATTTGTATTTATTTAATTTCTTTATAATTAAACATTAATTATTAGTGTTTTGTCTTAGCTAGTATAATAATGTATTTAATTTATTTAATATTTAACATAGATAGAACATGTGATGGATAAATGTTTAACTTGGGATACAGATGGTGATGGAATGATTGAAAATTCTGGAACAGCTGATCAAACTTTTGATACTTGGATAATGACTGGTGTTAGGTAATTATATACTTTGAAATATGGTAAGCTTAGTTTATTTCATTAAATTATTAATTTTAACTAAAATCATTTGAAAGAAAACAAATTATTCTAAATTTTCTTTATGATATTCTATTTACTTTCTAATAATTTAAAATTAACTGTTTATAAATTTCATAATTAAAATATTTTATACTAGTTAGAAGCTTGTTCAAATTTATGAAGGTATCTAATAACAATTTCTCATAAAATGGATTTATTTTTCTTCTTTTATTTTTACAAGAATATATTATATTATTTGTCTGTGTACATTTTTTTTTAAGTGCTTACTGTGGAAGTTTATGGTTAGCTGCTCTTTATTGCACAGTCCAAATAGCAAATATTTTAAAACAAGAAGATGTCAGTGAGAAATATTCAACAATATTAAACAAAGCCAAGGAATCATTCAATGCAATTCTATGGAATGGTAATTTTTTTTAATGATCATTAATCACAGTAAATACTTAAATAATTCAATCATTAAATTAATAATATTATTGTTACTATCCAAAATAGAAATCATAAAAATAATTCAAATTCATACCTATGGTCTATTAATTAAATTCCTATTTTAATAAAGAATTTATATCACAAAATATAATAAATTACTCTAAAAGTATGTAAAGACTATTTTAAACAATATGTGCAATGTTTTATTCAAAAATTAATTTTTGTTACAACATGGTGTAATTTATAAATAATAATATTTAATTAATAAAGAATAGTAAAAATAAAAATATAATATAATACTATTAATTATAATAATTGTTATAATATGATTAATACAATATGATCAATACAATTTATAGATATTAGTATATAACAATAAATTTCTTTATAAAAAATGTTTTATTAAATATTTAATATAATTATAATATATATTTATCATATAATAGCTATATAATTTTAAATGTATATATAATTAAATCTATTTAATAAAATTAATATTTTAAGTTTGAGAATAGATTATTAAGAAATTTCATTTTTAGGTGAATATTATGATTTCGATTCATCTGGTCAATATCATTCAAAATCAATTATGGCAGATCAATTGTGTGGAGAGTGGTATTTAAAATGTTGTGGAGTCACTGAAGAGGTAATAGATTTTAATAGTTAATAAGTATTATACATGTCTAAAATAACTTTTTTTTATGAATTGAATCTTTTTCTTTTTGAGGTATTCCCTGTTGATAGGGTTAAAAAATCTCTTTCGACAATATATAAGATGAATGTGCTAGGATTTAATGGTGGAAGGATGGGTGCTATAAATGGAATGATGCCTGATGGAAATTTGGACACATATTCTGTGCAAAGTGAAGAAGTTTGGACAGGAGTAACATATGCTCTTTCTTCTTTAATGATCTCACATGTTAGTTTTTATTATATTAGATGATGATAATTGAGGTACATTGTAATAATAATATTATATATTTTATTTTTAGGGTTTGCGAGAAGAAGGTTTTAATACAGCAAAGGGTATTTATAACACTGTTTATAATAATATTGGTATGGCTTATGAGACACCAGAAGCAATTTATTCTAAAAAAGCTTATCGCTCTGTTGGTTACATGAGACCATTAAGTATATGGTCCATTCAACTCGCATTAAATAATCTAAACAAAGACTTATAAGGCAATGTGATATTTAAGAATATGTAAAAGTTAGTGATATAGTAAATTAAATGTAATTGAAATTGTTAAGTAAATTACATGTGCAAGCAATTATAATTATAACTAAATTTATTGAAGTGAATGTCGCTGTGTTTTTACAAAAATCTAAATTACAAGATTTGTTATTTGATGTTATTGGATTGAATTTGGCCTCTATAGGGTCCCATGGACATAATCGACACTGGTCTTTATTCATTGGTATGGCATGTTCATTGAGTAACAACATGACTTTATTACCATCTCGACATCTGTAGAACACTGCTATTACATTTGATGCAAACGGATCTATGAATGATGTCCTCCATTTTCTTTTACTCATCAGATCAAAATTTGTACTAAGTAACGGAATGCTGTCTTTTGCAATACCCAATCTGGCCACCACACTAAGAATGTTTTTTGAATGTCCAAAATAAAAAATTCCCAAAGGTCCAGTTTTGTCTCGAGCAAGATTCCTAAAAAGTTCAAATAATAATAAATTTTTATCATGTGTTTTGGAGAGAAAACAACTAGAATTATCCACATACTTGAAATTATCATTTAAGTCCTTTACCATAGGACATCCCATGCTCTCACCATTCGGATTGCCATAACCATTTAAGTAGTAATATTTCAAATCTTCTATATATTCAAGAATCTTAAGAGAAAAAAAAAATTTAACTATTATTTTGATGACCATTTATAGTTGTAATACCAAGAATTTATCAATATTTTGTAATAATATAATGTCCCATACCTATCTAAACATGATGCAGTAATGGATCTAGGATTTTATCACCATGGGGGAGATATTAAATATGTATTTACATATATGTATAGATACACTTTATTAATATAGACACAAAATAATAAATAATAAATTTATATTACAAAAAATGTTTTACTTTACCTACTTTCCAAGGAGTGAATGACCCCCATATCCCGCCCTGTAGATCCGCTATTGACAAGATGATACATTTATTATTACCAACAAGCCACAATGTCAATAATAATAATCACTAATCAGTATCTGTTTCAAAGTGGAAAGTATTAACAAATTGTAGACATGGGCATAGTTTGCTAGTGGCAAGGTTGGCTACAGCCTCCCTAAAATTGTAACCTGTTGATTGCTATTAATCTAGCTTTCATATCTCCATTACAATTTTTACTACTATATAGCCCCCATAGAAAATGTTTTTAAACTACACCCATTATTACAGAACTAGATATAGCTAACGGCTTAGTTGTTTCATATAAAAGTATTCAAAGGAACAAATCTTAATTAAAATAAAAATGTACCTACACAGTTTTGTACATCAGTAATAAACAGAATTTGATTAGGTATCTATTAATAGTAAAGTATTAGAATATTTTTCAAATTTGATAGTTTTTTGCTACTTTTAGATTAAATATAAAAAGTTAGAAAATAAATTTCTACACATTGTTTGATATAATTTTCATTTGTCAATCTGAATATTTATTACTAACAAAAATTGATCCACAAAATCTAACCATTCCACTCCCATAAAATAGATACAAAATTATTAGCAAGATTTATTATTGCATATTATTCAAACTAATTAATATAACATAGGCAGTGGTCAGCAGTAGTATTCTATTTGTAGCGATGCTACTGTAGTATGCTACTATTTTTGTAGCAGTTTTTATGCATCACTTTAGTTTAAATAAAGTAATGTAATAAAGTAGCATACTATATAAATTAAGTAAGTAAGTAAATTAAAGTAAGTAGTGTAATTCTATGTTCGCGTGATAATAATTTTGAAAAACAACTAATTTTAAAATATAATAATAATAAATCTATATAAACATTTAATATCTGTCTTATTATTTTTTTTTTTTTTTCTGTAGCGAATCAATGTTGAATATCTAACTACATATTTTAAAAGTAGAATAAAATATAGTGAAACTACATTTTTATTAAAAATAGTGTAGCGGCAGGCCGGCAGCGAGCTACAAAAATAATGTAGATTCTTGATCACTGAACATGGGCAATTTTTATAATAACATATTTATTGTTTTCCCCTAGATTGTGAGTAATCATAATTATGTTTTGGAAAGGATATATATTTATGGTGGAGAGGTGCTTTGAATATTGTCCTTCAATGTTCAACTATAATATCCATTCACATATTATACCAATTAATAAATTATAATACTATTTATTTTAATAGGTATTAATGTATTATTACATACTTCTAAATCTCTTTGTGTAAATACAGCGCACCACGGGGATCGCGAATGAATGTACCATGCTGTTTCGTATTTACACGAGTTCAACATTAGTGTTACGTTTTCTAAAATTAAAAAAAGATTGATTATTATAAATGTCTGGTGAAATAATAATTATTAGGAATAGGATTCAATTTGTGCAAAAATTAATTGTTTTTAGGTAATCATTAGATAATCAATATTATAGTTATTATCTATATCCTGAGAAACTGGACATCATTTTCATTATACTGAAGTAAAATCAAGTCAAGGTGGATCAAGTCTTCTAACCTTTTTTATTTTATTTACCCTTACATCGTCTCCCCTCTCTGACTAATTTTTTAAACTTTGTTATATAATCTGTAATAAATTTAATGTAAAAATAATACTAAAATATAAACAATTTATAAAATCATTGACAGTTTCAGCCCTACAAGCCTACTACCTATTTATGTAGTAGATACATAACTGAAAATCTGAAATATTTTTTAAAATTTTTAATTATATATCAATATTAGAATTTGAATACATATTTTTGAATATTCCATAGTATAACAGACTACTCTTAATAAAAAAAATATTTGTATTTTTCAAAGAAGTAAAATAAAAAAACCATGTTATAAAATATTGTTTTAAGTACAAGAATCTATACTAAATAGGTACAATAACATTTAAACAAATCATGTAATTGAAATTAACACATTATTATAAATCTGGTGTATACGGGCAAAGGGGGATAAGTCAAAAATGTGAATTTGGTGTTTAAAGTTTAAAATTTTCAAAAAAAAATTCTCTACGTTTGAGTATAAAGGGATAAGTCATACGATTATTTTTAACATTAATATTCACTTGTGAAAGTAATGAAATGTTATTGAAGTGATCTAGTTTACTCAAAAAGAGATAACTCACTTACACCGTATTACACAAATTATAATTCTGTACAAAATGATTCATGATCCCTTTATGCATAAAATTTATACTGACATAATTTGTTTTTGTCAATAGATTTGGTAATATTATTATTATTTATAATTAATAACATGATAAAATAGCTCTATTTTAGTATTTAACCTACCCGCCCATCAATCACTTGTTAAAAATATTTATATTTAAATAAATAACTGCATAATGCATATCTATTTTATTAGTATCAATGTAATATCGCATACATCACAAAATATAAATTCTCAACTTTGTACTTACTATTTTACTTACGTAAATATTTCACCATCTGTCCCCACCACTTATTGTTAATTATAACAGTTGATGAGCATTTTATTTTTTTTATTATAAGGATAAAAATTTAATTAAATATAATGTATATTTATGTTAAATGCGTTGTTTTAAACATATATATTTCTGAACATAATAGTTTTTTAACAATTATATCATACACAAAATTGAAAAGATATTTTTAGGTTTCGAGGTTGTGTTTTCTTGGTAAAAACGTTTTTGTTGGTGAAAATGGTGTAGCTATATTTATTATTTAAAAATGTTCCGAGTTTAACTCCCTAATAAAAGGCCAATCCTCGATAAAAGAACATTTGTTTAACAATTGTATATGTAGTGTACAGTATATGTATCTAATACCTTATTTATAAAATTATTAATAACATTCGTTTATGTTAACAGGATGAATCGATTTTTATTATTTTAATTAAGTATTACCTACCGTAGGTATTAGTTTAATTAATCAAATAAAACCGGAATGGAATTCTCGTATTAACGAAAAACGATCATGATAATTAATTATAGAAGTTTATCAGTTTATGCATAAGGTAAAGCGCCAGTAACTAGTAACTACATAGACAACAACGCTTTACCTACAATTTGCTTTGGTAGGTACCTATAGTGTATCTAATCATTGATTATTATATTCATTTTTTATTCTATAATTAATGGTATAATATTATAATAACGGTAATTAGTTGTTAATAATATATTTAATGAACATTTTGGTTTGAAAATAAATTATTATTATTTATGAAAATATTTTATATCACAAATAGGTGTGTTTTAATACTATATTCAAATAATTAGGGAGTTTTTAATGCAATAGATTATTAATTTAAGCGATCCCCGTAGAAATTGATCAAAACTCACCGTAACTGAGGGTTTGTTTAAGTCCCATAGCCATGGAGACCCTGGAAATAACGGACCGAACGAGTGGGCCTTCTTTGAACTTTTTCACTTCTTCCAATCTGAGGTCGTCGTCGTTGTCTTCGTTGTCATCGCCAATATCCTTTTTGCACTTGGACAGCTATATTAAAACAACTTAAAATTTTTAGCTACCTACCAAATTATATTATATACAAAATTACATTTTTTTTATTTTAATATCCATATAAATAACAAACATGCACAATTACACCCTGTATAATAATATCGGTGAGAGCCGAGGGTAATAAATCCTTCCATGATGATTTTTTTAATACATATTTTTTTATAAACGACATTATTTTTCCATAGTATAAATATATTCCAATTTTAGTTCCTAAATAGGTATGCTACTGCAGCAAACAGTTTCAGGTATCCTATTATATTTTTACGTGTCTAATAATAATATAGAATAAAGAATCTGGATTTGAATTTTGAATTACTGTAAATACCTACTTATATTTTATTATGATACTTACGTAAAGTCTATCGTCCGAAGAGTTGACAATCGGTAAACTCTTTACAGGTTTCTCGTTGAACATGGTTTGGTAAAATACGGATGCGCTGTCTTTGGCTCGCTGTTTGTGAGAAGTTAGAAACTGAAAAACAACAAAACTAGTTTTATTTTTACGTCAGATTATACGTAGGTGTATTACACTATAAAAATTATGGCTCAGATTTTTATGCACTAAAAAATAACTTAAGGGGGCTGGAGCAATTTATATTTTTCATGAATTTAGACTATAAGCGGGCAAAAATTTACCTAACTTCTGATAGTCCAATTTTAATTTTGAAAAATATTTTAAATTTATTAACTTATATTCTATGACTCATAGCATTAATGTATGAAAAAAAGAAAACAGGAAATTAATTTTGTATCATGCTAAATTAACTAAATATAAAATTAAAAATCAATTTTCTACATATAGAAAACAACATAAGGAATTTTAATCATTTTTTAAAATAATAATTTAACTATCAGAACTAGGTGTATTTTTCTCCTGCTTTTTGTGCTTTTTATTCGATTTATTAATTATGAAATATTTTTGAGTGTATTGGATACTTGTGCATACATGTACGTATGTAATACTATTTCGGTTTTATTTAAGTGCAACGATTATATTAATATTCTCATATCTTGCGATAACGATTCGATTGTTAAATTTGATTTATTATAATTTATAATACTGAAATGAAATGACACGAATTAAATAAAGGCCAAAAACAATAAGGTAAATAATAAAGAATGAATATGCTAGAAGTAATAATAAACAAGTCATTGTCATTATAATTTATACCTGCGTAATACTTATTTCTCGTTATTTCATATTTTATTCGTGTTAAAAATGAACTTCATTTATTGAATATTATAAAATATTGTATATTACTATATATATTTTTAATATAGTACATTATCTATATAATTATAGATATTTACGTAGCTTGGTAAAATATTATATATAATGTATTACATATTATAATATGTGTATGTACGATATGTATAATAACTTAATTTCCTATATTTACTTTTAAATAAAAAAACAAAAAAAGTTTTTCAATATTCAAATTCATATTATTATAATTTCACGAAAAAATTACATTTATAAGAATTGCATATAAATATAAGTTTATATCGTATTTATCAACACCACTATAGCACAATAATCAGGGTAAAAGTGCCAAAGCGATTTGATAGTGAATAGTGAGGCATGGAAGGTACATAATGACGGATTATTAGCACTAATTTTTATTTACTTCTGTGTGTACTTATAGGTAGTTTAATATATCTATCAGTATGATATTATATTGTATTAAATTGAGTTTCGCTCAGAAAAATGTTGTAGGTATACTATGGTTGCCCGGTCCCTATGTATTATCATTATTGAATTATTTATTATAAAATTAATATAAATTATGGGTAGGTAATAAATAGGGCTCGGATTTCAATGCAAAATGCATCTTTTTTTGGTTAATCTTAGACGATGTTTTCCAAGTTTATAATTTGATTCATGTAACAGAGACTTCAAAGGTGAAATTTTTATTTTGCATTTTTTACTTTTTTTTGCATATTTCAATATTTTTTCATTTTTAGAACATATTTTACCATTTTTTCGTTTTTAATGCATATTTGTACAATATACAAGTATAATATATCGTATTAATACATATTACGTCCATAGATTAAATATACTGAGAATATTACGACTTAATAATCTAAATGTAGCTAATTCAAAATATTACCATTGATTATAAATACTATTTATAATACTATTGATATTACTCATGTTTTTCGGATTTTTTCAATTTATAAATCGTTCTATAAGTACAATATGTCTATCTTATCTTTATTTATTATCGCCCGGATTCGGCAAATAATAAATAATATTAATTGGTTAGTTCGTGTCACATCATGGTCGCGTTTATTTAATTTATTTAGTTGTGTTAAATCGTTCGTATAATGCCTAAATTAAAAGAATCTACTTCTTTGCGCTTGGGTGGCTACATAAAAGAATTTGGAATTGACGTGTTTACAATAGATGAGACTATTTTACTTTGTAAAATATGCAATATAAAAGTTGCAGCTGAAAAAAAATTAATAAATTACCAATAAAACAATAATTTTAAAAAAAAATTTCAGTCATTTTTTAAGGGCATTTTTCCGGTAAAATGCATTTTTTAAAGGCATTTTCAGCTTCTTTTTAGAGCATTTTTCAATGATTTTTAGTGCATTAAAATCCGGGCCCTAGTAATAAATAAACCAGTTTAGTATGTGATAAAATACTAATAATTGTTGTTTTGTAATTTCAAGGAATTGATCTATAAGCCAAATAATAGCATTATTATATTATCATTTCAGTATTTATATAGGGGGAGCGAAAATTAAAACAGGCCAAATTTTATACCAATCAGGCATTCAATCAAAAAATCAATCAATGAATTTTTTAGGAATATACTAAGTTCTTTAATTATAATTTTACTAAAAATCATTATTCACTGTTAAACAAATCACAAGGATACAAAATACAAACGACAAAATGGTATAAATATACAAAAATACAATCAAAAGTCCATGTTATTGTTGATTATGAAGGTGATATTTGTATATTATGTATTGGCGTGATAAAATACGTAAAAAATAGGGGAGCCGTGGCCCACCCTGTTCCCCCTCTTAATGGTGCTACTGAATAGCACACTCGCACTAATGTTCATTTACTTCTCATACATTGATACACGCGTCTACATATTTTTACAATATTGCCTATACAGTACTCCTTAATAAATGCTCTGCACCAGTCACCTTAAAAAAAATATATAAATCTTATAATTTTAATAATTTGCGATTATGCACCAAAAATAGCTCAATATATGGTAAAATATGACTTCAAAAACAATAATGAAAACAATTTGACCAAGCACCAACCAATATTGTAAATCATAAAAAATATGCTAGCATAAAATATTAAGACAGTTATTTGATAATATGAAAAATGTACCTAACTCATATTATATTGCAGTTGATATATGAAATGTACATCAAAGATAACGTTACTAAAACCAATACAAATTATGATATTACTTCAAAATGTATGTATCATCAATAACAAGCATTCAATATTTACCTGCAATGTTGCAAGAAATATCTAAATGTTTATTTTATTGAAATCATAATAACCTTCAATTGATGGTTATATTATTTGAACTTTAAAATCGTTAATCACCGGACAAATTAAACACATGGTGTTAGATAGTTTCCGTATATATATATTGCTAATGTATAAACCATAGATTACTAGAAAATGTTTAGAATTTTTGTTTTGGCAAAATAAAATTAATTATAAAATATTTCAAAATAGTTTAAATTGTGACGAAAGCATTGAACGTGGGTTATTTATAGTCATCACATTTATAACGGATATATGCACTAAAAAACAAACAAATATAACTTAAGAGAACGTTCACCTGCATGTGTTGCTCCAAACAATTTACAAAGTTTAAAAAAATGTTATTAAATTTTTTTTATTTAAATAATTATAAAAAAATAGATAATAATACTAAATAGCAAATATTATATTTTTTATTTTTAAAATTCGTAACAAATAATATATTATCTATTTGTTATTATTATATTTTTATTTTTTGAACGTGTAGAGAATTTTGGTTATTTTTATCCTAAAAATCAAATAAAAGATTTAAGAAAAACATTATATTGCTAATATATTGTTAAATAAACGAAAAATATCAAAAGAGTAATTAATATATAAAGTTCCCAAAATCACTAATACCTAAATGTTCTAAAAATAAAAATGTCGACAAATGCAAATAAATGCAAAATAAAAATTTTCAATTTATAATTATTTGATGTATGAAATTAATTTTGTGCAATGTGTTAGTGTTTTAGGACGCTAAATAAATATATTTTACATTTAAATCTGCATCCTAGACGTCTAAGTTCATTCCTATGCACTAAAACACGACGTAATATGTATAATGTTCTTAAAAATATAAGTTTTAGCTTAATGATAAAATATGTCCTTTAAATAAAAAACAATTTTACAAATACAAATTGTATTTAAATTAACTATAACAGCTGTTTATTTATTATATTATAACTATAATTACTTATAAAATAATATATAAATTAAAGTAAAATTGTATAAATGGACTTTGAATTCGGTAAAATTTTTACGTTATTTTTTTAATATCAATATAATTTAATATTATTTGATGCCTATAGGTACTGGATACCACAGAATAGATGAAAATTTTCATCTATTCTGTGCTGATACTTGCGACTACAATTACTATTGTATGCCGCATATGAGTCTGGTAATAATAATAATAATAATCGTTTATACAGACTATTGTTATCTTTATTTTCTGGAAATTCTAAGTACATAAAATTATTAGTAAAATTTATGTTAAAAATAAGTTAGTAAATAATACTGTGTTAATGTTACACAAAAATCAAATATGACCTTAATATTATTATAAAATTAAAAACATAGGTTTAAAACTGTGAAATGTTGAAATGTGTAAAAATATACTCTAATTAAATTTTTAATTATACTTTCATGAAACATATCTTGTGCTCGCTTAGCATATATAGTATGATCAATAAGAAAAAATTCGGTCGATCAAAATATAGTAGGTATTATTTAATATAAGGTGTACACTATACATATTAGTTCCGGTCGAAATCGCTGACGGATATATTATTTCAGTCTTTAAAGGGTCACAATGATTAAAACAAATTGATAATAATTAATAATTACTATTGCTTAATTGTGTATTTATAGGTATAATTATTGAGGTTATATTCCGTGTCTGTCTCCCGAGAACGTTAATAAATTATCATAAAGGTCAGACAACAGTTATTTTATTTTAATATAATAATAATTAAAATTATTAGTCCTATGAACTCAGGGGGGTGCTCTGAGCTGGCCTTAACTGGTTGGCAGTGGCGGCTCGCAAGTAAATTCATTGGGGAGAAATTCAATTCAAAAATGACTTTTTATTATTATTATTGTAATAGCTTTTTAATTATAATAATAAATAATTTATATTATTTTATATTCTAATTGAATTCTTCTTTCTCTTTCCTTCGGACGCGCGACACGCTCTGCAGGTTTTCGTGTTTACAGAAAAATACGAGATCGCGATGGGAACGGCAGAAACTTTGAATGAGTCTAGTCTCAATGTACTGAATCTATACAATCTACCCCCGTCATCCACCTTGTAATTGCATATGAAATTTGTATACACAATTGAGTCTCTCGAACGGTAGACTCCCAAACTAGAGATCGTCAACGTTATCGATATTTTTCCCCGTATTATTATTGTTGATCATTATTCATTATTAATGTAAAAATAGAATACAAAATATTATATGATCAATATTAATATTAAAAAAGCTATAATAATTATTTTCAAAATGGATAAAAATATTAAACTATAATACAATTTTTTAGTTTCTTCAAACTTTTTGATTGCGTTACTACTTTTTTTTTATAGGGAGTCGTCGTCTAAAAGACCCCTGACGAGCCGCCACTGCTGGTTGGCTCAGTCTGATCCTCCAGGTTGGGGGTTCGACGACGGGCTAACAACCTGTCACTGTAAAAAACAACTTTGTTCAGGACACAAACACATTGCCTTGGATTAGTGGATTACAGGACTCTAGACTGGAAAATTGGAAATCGGCTCTACGTTTTGGCACTTGGAATATATGGACTTTATTTAATCCTGGTGCACTTAGAACATTGGTAGATGAGGTAGAGAAGTATAGACTTGGAATTGTTGCACCACAAGAATTAGATTAGATTAATGTTAGGTTAGAATTTTTATTTATTTTACATATTTTTACTGAGAGTACGCAGCTCCAATGAGAGCTTTCTCGACGATTCATTTAAAATGATATGTTTTAAGAATATATTGAGGTTTAATTTGAATGTACCACAAAAAATGTAATGGTTTTGAAAAAAATGCAAAAAGAATTGTGACCTTCGTCAATTTTTTCCCCCCCCCCCCCCCTCCAATCAATAAACAATGATTAGATCATGTGAAGTTTACCGTTTGATTTGAACGTAATATATCGATAAATCAAGACGAAAAGATGCGATGTAATATTAATAAGAAAATAAATAATTTATTAATTTTGTTATTCAAAACATGTTATTATTATTTCTTGAGTTCATAAGCGTGAATTTTATGTAAATAAAATATAACTATTATAAGTTATTACTTTTATTCGTTTTTTCAATATTTAATAAATTTTTATGAATCATCATATATTTCCAAAAAAGAATATTTAAGCTTATAAAAGATTAATTTGACGAAAATATAAAGTATAAAAACATCATATATTTAGGTTTTTAAACGAATATAAATCCTGTCTTTAGTTATAAAAAATGTCAAACCAAATTCGTCAAAATTACAGTTTTCGTGAATTTCTGTTTTTCAACTACTTTTTGATAGTAAATAGATTTAGTAGTAACTAGTAATACATATGCATAGATTGTAAATATATTTTTCTTTTAAAGAAAAAAAAACGTTTTCATTATATTCTTTTGGATCATTCGAGTCTGTTTCCCTTGTTTAATAGACCCATGATTATGGGTTTCTCTAATTTTACCCTTGGTCTTATTTTTCCAGTTTCTTTTCAATTTTCGACTTTTCTCCCCAAATCATCTCTAAAATTTCCCACAATATTGACATCATCCGCAAAACCCAGAATCTGGATCTTATATGTTAATTTAATGCTTCCAGTGACCTTTTTTGTATCCCTCTAACCGCTTTCTCCATCAATGATTCGTTTAATATATAGTAATGGAAATAATGCATATGCATCGTTTTGTTTCTTGCAAATACATAATATTATAACTATTATATTTTAGTATTTGGTTGTATATTTTATCAAATTATTAAATCATTTTTTTGTTGAAGTTTCGTAACATGATATATTTACTGTCTTACTGATTATGATGACATTATTATGTTATTATTATTATTATTATTTACTCGTCGCATTTTAACGCAACGATTGATTTTTTAATTTTATATAGGCAATGAGAAATAATTTATGTAATATAAATAATTTATTGAAGTTGTTCAGATTTATTGACGTATTTAATAATGTAATCGTTATAATTTAAGTACTTCTTTTCTGCAATTGAAATGAAATTTAAGTATTTAACTAATGATTAGATAAATTATACTCATAAGTTTTGTAAAAACGTTAATTAACAGTAAACTCTAACTGTTTGTTATTAGGTTTTTATTTTTTAACTCTTAATTATATATTTTTGAAAAGGCTAATACATTTTAAATTTTGTGTTAAGCAAAGAGTATAAATTAAAATTATATATATATATATAGCTATTTTTAGATTAAATGTAATATAAAACTTATAATTTTTAACATTTTTCACAGTTTTTTATGTTTTATACACATTTTATGTTACAAGTACATAAACAATGGTACATTAACGTTGGATAAAATACAAATTTAAAACCAGTTTTAGGATAGATTACGCATAAAAGGACTTAAAAACCGTTAGTTATAATTTTTTTTTAAGAACCATTTGAATTTGAATTTAAATGTATTGTTTTTATGATTTTTTACTGCATTAAAATGTACAAAAATATTTCAATAATATGCCAATAAAAAATGTGTTTTAGGTTTTATAATATACCTATTATTGTAACCGATACCATTGGGCTGAAAGTATAAATCGCTGATAGACATAGAACCGAATATTTAATGGTCGAGGGCTGACAAGTAAAAATTGCCACCCATTATATTATACTTGAGACTAACTTTGTATAGTGTTAAATAGCGGGAAAGGCAAAAAAAAATAGTTAATATGAATGTACCAAAAAATAATTATTTAATTTAAATTAACCTGCAAAAATATGATATATATAATTATAATTATGAATAATGTTGATTACCTATACGGCTATACGAAATTCCTTTTGAAAATTAATCAAGTACGCTTTTGTTTTCATTATCATCAAGAATAATCTTAATTTGGATTCATTTTTAAAGATGCATACTATGTTTTATCTTGAAATTCGAGATAATATTAACTCAATTTAATCAAAAGTTGCTTAAATAATATTTACGTCAACTTTATTATAATATTATTAGAACTTCTAGATTAATTTTTCCTGTAAATTGTATGTTCTGATGTAAATTCACTGTCACCGTGATTATTTTTAGGAAGTTAGTTATTTCGTATTTGTTATACAATTCATATAGATATGTGATTGGCAAAAATCATAATCAACTTCATTAGTGTGAAACTGTAAAGTTTATAGGAAGGTGAGGAGTTAAGAGTGATTCGGAAAAAATGGCTTGGGAGAAAATTATGATCTAAACGCAGACGCGAGAAAAGTTAATTATAATATGTCTTGGGATGTTCCTTAAACGAATATAGTAATGACGATGAGGAGTATTGGGAGAAATGGCTCTGTACCATTGTAAAATGAATGGGTAGAGTATGTGTCATAGAGACTCAAAATAAAGAAGATTATTATTATATTTACCTTGAACTTAGATTCGGTAAATGGCGTTTCAAATATTTGGGATAATTGACTTTTGAGCCGCAAGGCAAGTGACTTAAGATCCTCGATCCCTTGTTCTTGCAGCATGTTATGGTCGTTTTTGGTCAGGTTGAAATTCCAATTTTTGATGGCGGTGATATCTTGCGAACACATCGTCGATTCCTCCGTAATCATCGATTTGAACTGATTCAACTTTTGTAGTTTCTCGATCATTCCCTGTGATGGATACCTCGTACCGTGTCTGGACACCATCCACACTTGCATCGGTCTGCAATCTTATCGTGTCAATGTTTGTATTAGACAAGAATCCAAAATTGATTATATTTTGTTACATTATTGTTTTTGTTTGCTTTTTAAGACATTATTTTTAAATTTTAAGGAATTAACAATAAATATTAGGTAATTAATATTTAAGAATATTAGATTTGTTTCAGCGATCCGTACTTATTATAACTGAGGTTATTGCTGTTTGTACCAAATATTTAAAACAAATTATTTATTTTTTTATTTATTATTAACGTCCTTTTGGATAAAGAGTGTACATAAGTGATACTATATAAACCATGAAAATTTAACAGTTATTAGGATTGATAATGTTGATGAGGATGGATCTGTTGCGTCCTCGCAGTTAAATAAGAACTTAACCAAGATAATAACGGGCCGCTAATACTGAAAGTACTGAGTTTGTTAATTAAAATTCTGTGACCTACTGAGTCAAATGCCTTACTAAGGTCTGTATAGATGGCGTCTACTTGTCCCTAGTTTTCAACGACATTAAGAACTTCTGTATAGTGTATAGTATAATAATAAATTAGTATATGTCGATTTCTGAGACCGAAAATCGTGTTGTTCATCAATTAAGATTCCATTGAATAATTTAAATAATTTAGGCTCTAATAAATTTTCAAAAAGTTTTGATACTGTATTTAGTTTGGATATTGGACGATAATTATTCACAGAAGCCCGATTGTTTGATTTAAAAACGGGTACACAAAACTAGATTTCCAGTAATGTGGGAAAATGCTATCAGACAGAAATTTATTAAAAGCAAATATAAGTGATGAGCTAGAGCGTAACGACATTGAAATAAAATTATTAGAAACAGTTGTTCAGGACCATATGTCTTATCTAAACTTAAGTTATTAAGACCTTTTAAATACCTCGTCTAAGGAGATATTTAAAGAAGATATATTAATATGTAATTTCTCGTTTGATGAGAAGCAATTATAAAATTCGGTGATATGTACACCGATGAAAAGCAATCGGCAAAGGCGTTTACTTATGTCTTTGATATACTATGAATTTTTTGTATATAGGTTTGTGTAATTTTGAATACTAAGTATTTTAAACTTTAAATCGTTTCATCCCCGTGTATTCACCCACATTTTAATCTTTGTCAATAGAGACTAAAATAATAAAAACCACACCAATATTTATAAGTTTTTTATTTAGTTTAACATATACCGATTAAAATAATATAATATACTTATTAAATACGCGGAAATTACAGAGTTTATATGTGTACATATTTAATCCTTATATTATAAAATTTTTTATAGGATTTAAATATTTTAATACAGTGGCATTCTGAAACTTTTTTTTATATTGAGATACGTGTTTATCAAAAAATATCAAATCCAACTTAATTGATTATAGGTCTATAGTTGTAGTTTATAGGACTTTATATTACTCCAATTGCCTTCGTCCTAAAGTACATAAACAAGACTCAGATTTTAGATACAAGACCCTAAGCGAGATAACAGATTTTTATTAGAATAATGAATTCTTATATATGTCAATTTTTACTGGCTTTGTTGCTTTGTCGTCTTGTTTTGTCCTTAAATTACTCGTATGAATTGTCATTTATCAATTATAACACTAGTGTTCGTTCGGTGCGGTGTTATACAATATATGGTGGCAGTTTAATAAGTACATAATAGCTTTTTTAACCATAATAATCGTCAAAATTAAATTGTTATATTATATTAGTATGAACATTTTATTGTTTAAAATTTATAATACTAAATAATAATAATACATTTGAGATTTATAATAGTTTAATTTTTAATATAATAATTATAATAATATTAAAGTCGCCTAGTTAATTATTATTAAAAATATTTTCATCATTCATATCAACAAGTTTGATAACACACGTTTTAGAGAAATTACCAAAATTAATTTAAAATGTAATAAAAAATATTATAAAAGCCGCCTATTGTTTAACAAGAAATATTTTTATTTTTTTATATTTATATACTTAGGTACGAATCATGATGACTAAACAAAAAATTATAATTCCTGATGAAACCGTTGTTTATGCTTTTAATATGTCCATGACGGTCAGTTATTGATTATTTTTAATTTTTTTTTTTTTAGGAACTTTAAGTGTATTGCTTCCCACCCATCTTATAGACAGGTGCGATGTACGCATTGTGTTGAACGTCACAAATAATTTAGTACCTTCAATAATAATTTAAAAATTTATATTCTCATTTTTGTATGTATTTAGGTCCCTTTGCAATTATATTTATTTTCAAGTTATTATTTTATAAATATCAGTGAATGATTTTATATTTGCATTTTTCTAATAATTATCAGTTAAAACAGTCGAATAGTCGAATAGTAAAAATCTAGCTAATTACCTAGGTACTAAAATTCAATTTTTAATTTTATATAGTATTAAATGAATACATAATACGTTTTAACCCTTTGCACAATTTGTTCAACAGATTTTTTCTCACATTCAGAAAAATTGAAAAATTGCCCAAAGTAAGTATAATTAGTGATCAATTAATTATGAACAAAAAATAATAACGCATGATAGTTTAAACTATTTCTACGAGTTACTGTCTTCTAATAATTTGCATAAATTTTTACAGTTTTATTTCTATAAAAACCAATAATATTATTTTCATTAGTACTATATTTTATGTTCATTGCTGCACTCGGAATCTGACCAGTACAATTTAACATAATCTAAGTAAAATAATGATTTTATTTCCATACTTTAATTGAATCTATTTGCTACAGCAAAAACAAGTATTATATTTAAATAGTTGAGCCATTAAATAGCTTACAAATTAATAAAATAATTAATTAATAGCTTACGAATCGGTAAACACTAATGAAATTAGATCATAACCGCACATAAGGTTGGTGCTAATAAATCAGAATATCTGCACTATGAAGTTAGTTATCAAGCTGTTTTTAATTAATTTTTAATACATTCAAAATAATTATTATAATGATAATTATACCTAACCTAACCTATTGTGCAAAGTGTTGTAGAAATGTTGTAAATACTACAATTTTTAAAGTGTTTCGGTTTTTGAAGCACACTTACGATAAAAAAAAAGTGTTATATTACATTATATTAGTTATTTTTTGTTTCATACATTAGAACAACAATTAATAACGGTTGATGAATTAGTATTTATGTAATTATATGTAAAATAAGTATTTGTCTACCTACAGTTATGAAACTAAAAATACTCAATAGATACCTCATTATAGTAGTCTTTCATAATGTGATAGGGTTTTTTAAGGTGTGTTCGGTAAATAGTTTTTAGTCAAATCACTAATTAGCTTATGGAAAATAATTTCCAATAGAAAAAAATAGAAAGATAGAAATAGAATAGATATAAAGATATGAAGGAAAACAAATATTGAAACATAAAGAACTTTTATATCTATAGAAAATTTAATTATAAATATTAGTTATTGTTAGATAAAAATATTAGTCATACATAATAAAATAGTTAAATTATAGATACCTACTATTAATGTATTAATAGGTAATTAATATTATTATATAAATAAAAAATAAAACAATATACTCATCGGTAGATAACGTACAAAAATCTATTCAAATAATTTGGTAATTTATTCGACTATGAATATAATTTTCGTTTTTTTTTAATATTTTATTTATATATTTAATCCAAATTAACATCGAAGATTAACGTCTATTATAATTTTAATTTTTCAATTGCAATTCCATATTATATCATTCTAACATGACAATGTTATATTTCTATTTTGTATATTATGTTATCGTCAATGTGAAGAATTAGAATACCTAACTAAAATATTATTGGGGTATCATAACTAAAACGCCCGATTAGTTTAAAAAAATCAATTTTATCACTTTAGATAGTTATTTTGCATAATTTTCAATTGGAATAGACACTCGTATAATAGATACATTTCATACAATTTAGAACTTTAATTGATTATTTCACACAATACACGTATATATTTTGTCAACTAACAAATCATTTTGGTTAATAAAATGGTAAACACAAAAAAAAATTATTATTGTAAATTATTTAAAACAAGTTAAATAGAAATGTAGAATTATATTAAGTCAAAACATATATAGTAATTTTAAAATATGTATTAAAAATGCAAGTTAATACTTATATTTTTATAATATTATAATATATTCAAAATTAAAATTTATTATTATAATATTTAAAAAAAACTCGCTATTAAGTTTTTTCAGTACAACTGGTTAAGTGATGTTCACCGCTGTTTGTTTCAAGATTGATATGTTGTAATTTTAATAGCACGCCATATCACACAGTTTCCTAACTTATTTATAATTCAAACTAAATACTTAGTTATAATTACATCATTTTAATTTAACTATTAATGTTAGTATAATGATATTATAAAATCTAAATAACTAAACAGTAAAAAGTATCTTTAGTAAACTAGAACTCGCATATGAAAATATAAATTTAATAATCACAATTTTACCAATTTGTATTGAAGTTCACTCCGGGAACCAGAATAAAATTCAATAATTATCCAACATTTTAAATATACATAACTACTAATCGAGATCGTTATATTACTCTAATATGAAAGAATATAATATACTTATCCTAGTCGGACGTGATATTTTGTTTTTTGTCCATGTGACGTCAACAAAAAATAACAGTTTTAAATTTTTTCACAATTCTTAATCATTGGTTTTTACATAATTTATACCGCATATGCGTTGGCAACCTTAAATAACTATTGGTGACCCAAAAATTTTATCGCGACTCACAGATTGAGAATCACTGAAATATACTGTACAGTTTATATAGAAATCGATTAAAAACAAAACGATTTTTTTATTAGTTTAAAAAAAAAAAAAAAGAAAAGAAAAAGAAAAATCATAAAATTGTTATGTACTTCATTATAACATTCACACACCTGACGGAGTCTGCAAGTCGTTTCCGGCCACTGCGCCGTATTTGGTTTTCGTACTGAAATACGCGAAAGGGTTGGTAGCTTCTTGGTAGCACAGATTATTGCTGTAGTCGGGACGTTGCTGGTACGGTTGCTGCCAGACGGCCACCGCGAGTGCGGCCATCGTAGTGAACAGCAACGGAACCGTCGACAGCTGACT
The DNA here is from genome assembly GCA_013282895.1 of Eriosoma lanigerum. Taxonomy (NCBI): domain Eukaryota; kingdom Metazoa; phylum Arthropoda; class Insecta; order Hemiptera; family Aphididae; genus Eriosoma; species Eriosoma lanigerum. Next base: position 55,428,289 of record CM023357.1, on the reverse strand, counting down.
ACGTCTCGTGGTGGCCATTGTCGCGGTACTGAACGCGGTCGCCGGACACTGATGGCGCCGCCGCAAACATATATCGCATAAAAACTAAGTAGGTATGTATACAGAATGATTAGCATATTGTGTTACAAAAACAATACAAATAACATAATATATAAAATGTTTGTAATCCACGCGATTTTTGTAACACGAAAATTTAATCACCCTGTATACCTTTATAAATACCGTTTGCACAATAATTATTAGTTATAATATATTTCTATTATACCTGTAGTACAGCGTATTGAATCGTATCGTTGTTTCTTTATATAAAAAAACTTAGATGTTTATACCCAGTGATTCATTTAGAAAATAAAAGTAAACGGAGAAAGTAGATACGTAAAAATATAATATATTAGTTATCAATTTTAATAAATTATTAATTTGCATTTATAGGAACTTCAAAGGCTGGGTTAGATTAGGTATTAAGTTGAGTACTATGCGTATGAAATACGAAGAATGACTATTATAAAATATCAAACATAATTTTTTATATAAGATATTTATAATTTAATAAGTAGGATTAATTAGGAATTATTAAATTGAATACCTAGTGTTAGAAGAAAAAAAAAACAGTCGATTAATAATGTTATTAAAAATTATATTTTTGATTTTTGAAATGCCATAAATTTGACTTTTTAAAACAGACAATTCACATTTTTTTACAAGTAGTAATAAACAAATAACTAAATATTATGTTTATCGTATATAGACTTAATCAAACAAACAAATAATTTTTATCTATTAATTCAAACTGAATTTGTGTTTTTTTTACATCTATAAAATTATTTATTGGTACTTTTTTGACGTGAAGAAAGGTGTGCAATCTTTACATTTTAAATGTGCAACATTTATTCACATATTATATTATGTGCATTTTTTTTTTATATATAAATTTCGTTGTAATTAATCAACATTAATGTTTTTAAATAGTAAAAATATCTCATATGCATTATGTATTCGTTTATCAACCTTTTTTTTGTCCGAATATACTTCATGCGTATGCAATACAACGTTTGATCTCATCTTAAGTACTTCTTCATACATTTGCTTAAATGTATCACTCTTTTTATATTGGTTTGCTTTTAATTTATCTTTTTTACTATTTTTCTTTTCTAGATTTTCTAATGATATTGGCAAAAGTAAAGGTTTATCTCTTATATTAAATGAAAGTAATAAATTTATAAATTCGTTTAACGGGCATCTTTCACATTTGAATTCTCCATATTTATTATTTAAAACCATCTTTACTGGAACATCGTTTATAAAAAGCGACACCTGAAAGTTTTCGTACTTGCAATCGTAGACCACAACTAATATGTTACACATGAATGGACTGATAAATGAAGTTCTCCATTTTTTGTTGGTCAATATTTGAATATTTTCAGCATTAAGTTTTACCTCGTCCTTGAACAAATTGAATCTAGTAATTAAACTTAGACAATTTGATGTATGTCCACTAAATAATTTAAATTTTAGACCTTCTGGTTGTCTTTACATATAAAATAAAGAATAATTTAAAAATATTAAATATTATAAAACAATTAATAATATTCAATAATAAAACATAAATATTAATAATACTTTAAAAACATCAGCATGTCTTCCACTAATGCATTACCAAGCTTTATGTTGCTATCCTCATGGTATCCATTTCTATAATAATATTGTAAGTCTTGCCAATTTTCAAACATCTATAAATACATTTTATAATTTAATAAATTTTAATATTATTTAACAACACCTCTATACTATCACAGACTATTCTTCATTATCGTTGTATTTATATATTAATTAAATATTATAATTTATAATCAAAATTATTAACAATAATAAGAGTAAAATTAATAAACCGATCACCACGAAAGAAATTTTAATTATTAATATAAATAAAGTATTCAATCCATCGCTTCAAAATGGACACACAAATATCAGTCATGAAAAAAAAATGTTAATCGACCAATCGTTTTGAAATTCTCTCTCAAAATGAAAATCTGAACGCAAAAACAAATGAGGATTATATTGATAATCTGGCCATTGCATTCATACATAATTTTTCGATACTCATTAAATGTTATTAGTAGTCTTATAAACTCTATGCTAAAAATTCGATTATTTGAAGTGAGAAATAAAACTATAGGTAGTGAAATTAGTCCGTCTTATCCAATTATCACCAAACCAACGTCAATAATTGGCAAATAATAATTACGAATAATTGCAAATTTATTTAAAAAATTTGAAAATCAAAATTATTATTTTTATTATTATTAATATTATTATCGTCAGCCCACACCCGGGCCCCCCCCCCCGACTTATCTGATTTTCACCAAACCAACGCCAATATTTTGCAAATATAAATTGCAAAAATTTCAAGATTAAATTACAAGATTTGCAAACCAAAATTATATATTCTACAAATTTTTAAAAAAATTGTCATCCACATTGTCTGAATTTTACTAAATTAGCGTCAATACGCGGAACGGTGTAATGTGTTTTTTTTTATAATTGTATGGTGTATTGATATAGTAGTTCTATATGTGGGGGGCTACATGCATAATTATTGTCTACTGAAAACCTCTTTTGAATACATATTTTACGGCTTTATTTATAACTTGTTAATTCTAAAAACTGCCATTTGAAATTAATTCGTAAAATATTGACGTTATTTTGGCGAAAATCAAATAAGTTGGGGATGATAACTTCACTATTATAAAAAAACTAATGTTCCTCACAAAGTAAATAAATAACCTCTAACTCCTTTTTTTTATTAATTTGGAATCCTCAGTTAATTTCACTCCTATACACCAAAATCAAAGTACAGAAACATTTAAGATTTTAAGGCAATAAGTCAATGTCTAAATTGTCAGGAATTTATGTATGGTCACACAAAAGCATACTGTATTATACCATCACCTTGTTTTTTCTGTAATGCATTACATCAGTATTCCATCAGTCATTAGCTTGTCCAAATCAACGTGATGCCCAAATTGCACGCTCTGTCATTAAGACCATTTAGCCAATAAAATATCAGATTAAAAGAAACTTCAACGTTGTAAGAAACCTGTTCCAGGTAAAGTATTTTCAACAGACTATATTAGATTGAACGTTATTCAAGATAACAACATAACCAAAGTTAGTCCTCCTAACTCTACATTGTCTTACACTCAAACTATTACAGATTATTTCCATAAAATAATGTCCAGCTTTCTGGAGGATTTTTCATTCTAATATAATATACATTTTTTAAAAAAAAGTGGGAAGGCCGATTGTAGACGTTCCGAAATTAGTGGTTTATTATAATTATAAAGATTTGAATGCAATGATATTGCAATACAAAATACGATTCTGAGCAAATTTCAATATATTGCAATATATTATACTGATAATCTATTCCAAAATTTACCATAAATGTAAATTACATATATAAATATGTATAATAATTAGAAGGTAATCAGACCATCATTTCTATTGGTAAAAATGTTTTCATACATTAGAAAAAAATAATAATAATTATATTTTTAAAAATTAAAAAGTCTTTAATGATAAGCCTATAAAATAAATTGTCAGTTACAATTTTCAAATTAATTTGTAAAAAGATTAATTAGTATATGGTTAGACTTCTATACAATTTTCAAACTCATAAACCCAAAATGAAGGTCATATTAATTTTTTTTGGAAAAAAGTTTACAGTAGTAAATTTATCCAAAAAATAAAGAAATTAATCCGTTCTAAAATTTTACCACATATAAATATTACTTATGTACTTAATGAAATTTTCAAGTTCGTACGATCAAAACTCAATTAGTTATCATTGAATATAAATACTAGTATTTGTAATTAATGGTATAATGTAGACTACCTATGTAAATACTTAAAAAGTTGTTGAGTCCCTGTGTTCATCATTGCAATTATAAAATATTTAAAATGAAATTTGTTAAAATTACAGTTTCTGTAAATTTTACCGATTTTCCGCAATTTTTTGGGAAATTCGAATAATGAGCTTAATAAAGTACCAATATGATACAATTTTCTACAGAAGGCATACCCTATTTGTGGTAATTGGACCATTAATTCTACCCGAAAAAATCTTTGTAAAAATAATACATTCCTCGCTCAGCTCAGAATCTAAAAATTATAAATGATAATTTTACTTTTTTATAGATTGTATATTATAATTAAAAAATAACTGACAAATACGCAAAAACCTAATAAGAATATTATTTAAATAAGTATATCATTATATAAAGTTATTAATTACTTTAAAATCTTCATATAAGAAGCAGTTACACCAAGCATCTGGATCTGAATATTCATCATTATATTTATGTAAATAATAGGAACCATGTGTGCATGCGTAATACATATGTTTAACAATATCTACAAAATGATACAATGACTAAAATTCTAATGTCAAACAAGTGAAAAAATTATAACCATTTAATACGAAATAATTTTATTTATATATATATTAAAGAGATAAGGTTAGGTTTAAAGAACTTACCAATAATATAAATATAAATGGGGAAACCGACATAAATAATAGGTGGGCTATTAAAAAGAGCACAGTGGCAGAAGCAACATCAAAGGTTCTGAAAAAAAATAAATCAACAGTACCTAGGAAAGAATGGATAACAGCGGAGATAGTAAGTATAATAGAAGAAAGATGGAAGGTTAAGAATGAGACTTCATTAGAACATAAGTGGAAATACGGAAATAAGGAATTAAGAAATCTTGTAATACGCAAGTTAAAAGAAGCAAAGGAAAAATACAAAGATATAGAGGTACAAATGAAAACTGATAGCAAAGATGCAGTGTTTAAATCAGTTAAAAGTTTTTTTAATAGAAGATAACAAAGGAGTAATTGTTTATGAGGACAAACATAGAGGGACCATATGAAAAGAGTATCTAGAATAGCTATATAGAACTCACTGGACAAGAAATAGAACAGGAAGAAGTACTGGATAACGGGTTAAATTATGAGATACTGAGAGAAAAATTTGATAAAACTTTTAGAAATCTAAAAAGGAAGAAAACTACAGGAATTGATGAAATCCAAGCAAAACTTTGGAAAGTATCTGGCGAAAAAATGCGAAGTAAACTTTTTAAACTTATAAAGGAAATAGAAGAGGAAATGAAGAGGAAGCGTGCATAAGAAAAGGAGTGAAGCAAGGTTGTACTCTCTCGTCTGGCATATTCAATGTATACATTCAAGAGGCAATTGACATAATAAGAGAGAAAATTTATTTGAGCATAAAGATGAATGACAAGAAAAATTGATATGCTACTGTTTGTGGATGATATAGCAATAATAGTTGAAAATGAAGAGGAGTTGCAAAAGATGTTGAGATGTATGGAAGAAACTCTGCTCAATTAATTAAGCATGAAAATAAATACGAAAAAAACTAAAGTTCTAGTATGTAGCAGGAACAATAATATTAGGGCAAGAATACATCTGCAAATGAATCAAGTTATAGAATAAATAGAAGAGTTCGCATATTTGAGAAGCATGTAAGCATATAAGTGAAGATGACAGAAGTAAAAGAGAAATAATAAAGAGAATATGCCAGGCTATGATAGCATTTAACAAAAAAAGAGGACTCTTTACTTCAAGAAATATCAGCATACACACCAGGATAAATTTTCTGAAGACATACTTATGAAGTATAATGCTGTATGGAAGTGAAACGTGGACGATTGCCAAAGAGGAACAAAGAAGAATAGAAGCTTTAGAGATGTGGTGTTATAGAAGAATACTTAAAATAATTGGATGGATATGGTAACAAACGATGAAGTATTACGAAGAATGTCTGAAAGAAGAACTCTATGGAGTAGTATCAAGAAAAAAAGAAACGAATGGACTGGGCACGTATTGAGACATGCTGGGATTCTGGGAATAATTATAGAAGGCTGCGTAGTAGGTAAAAGTGCTAGGGGAAACCAAGAATGGAGTACATGCAATAATAAAGGACCAAGGGTGTAATTCTTACGAAGAAACAAAGAGGAAGACAAATAATAAGGAAAATTGGACAATTGCTACAAACCAATCTCAAGATTGAATACAAAAGAAAGAGAAATATATATAATACTATGCAGGGCTTGAAAACGTTTTTATAACGTGCAACTTTTCAAAATAATTAAAATGTAAAACAGTAATAAATAACAGAAACAGTAGACGCTAAATTGAATTAATACTAAACAAAACAGTACAACAAACAAAACATTTAATATATCATCAAACGTAACTTAGGTACCTAACTAAAACCAAATAAAATCGTAAAACAATTAACGATAATAAAACTTTATTATTTATATTATAATAAAATTATTTTAAAATTTAAAATTTGTTTTATTTGGTGTCTTTATATACAAACAAGTAGGTATGATTTTTATAGATTCTTATACAAATTTCTGGTTATTGATTTTTTTTATAATTTACTTAAATAACTTACTTGATAATAAATAATTATTACTTAAAAAACTAAATTTAAGCCTTTTATTTCAATAATTAATACAATGTCAGTTACCAAAAATCTATGTAATTTAAAAATAAATTTTATAATAACTCATTTCCATTTTAAAGAACCAATTAGAGACCTCATAGTCTACTGTAAAGTTAAATGTAACTAATTCCACGTAAAGACTAACTATTTCCATTTATCCATATAATATTACAATTATACAAATTTGAGATAATTTGAGATAATGGATATAATTGTTTTTTTTTTTATATTATTATTGTTTTGGTAAATTTATAATATTATTTGTTCTTTCATATTTTTAATATTTAAACATATATATTAGGTACATTTAAAATATTTTCTTAATTTTATTTAATTATATTAAATTAAAAATAATGAATAATGAAAAACGAAAAACACATTAAACGTTTATATTACCAATAACAGTAAGCACAAACAATTAATAACGTTAAATAAAAATAAAATTTATTATGATTAAACTGTCTTATCACTAATGTTTTTTTTTCTCTAGCCCTGATAATATTTAGTTTAATGTTAAACAGTTTACAGTTATGGATTATATTATATTAATATAGTATCCTTAATTTTGCTTTCATATTGTTTATACTTTAGATTAAAACCATATAGCCATCGTAATGGTTACTGTGATTAATAAAATTAATACATGTTTGTCTAATTTTTAATTCGTTTTCAATAATTATCACGATATACTTGATCATTGCATGCACTTAAAAAAATTGTATTAATTACTATTTAAATTGTCAATACAAATTAATAAACTAACAAATTATCATTAATATTTATAATAATTAACACTTATTAGGTGATATTACTAAAAATGTTACCTAACTATTAAAATTAAAATCAATATCATTTAAATTATATAAAAATAGTATTAACTATTAATAACTGCTCTATTATCTCACCGTCAGTAATTTTTTTTCGATAATCCTCATGTTCCGCCTCGATATGGGTACCAAATAATAATTTTTTAATTCTTCTTGTTACTTTTGGACATTTTAATTTAAAAAAATAATCTTCGATAAACATGTAACCATCGTTCGTTTTTATCTTTATTTTTTGATCATCAGGCTTCAATAGCTAAAATATAAAAAAAGCCAGGCAGTTAATGATTTTGTACGTTCATCTTTCATCTCTTCGGTCCTCGGATAGGTTAGCAGTGGAATTTATTGTGTTATATTATAATTAAAACCTGAATGCAATTATATCAAATTCGAAAAAACGATTTTGAGCGGGCCCAGTCAAATATGTAATATACTGATAATATTTGTTTTTAAAAATTGTCTTTATTTATCAAATAATGTGCAACAGAAAAGTAGTTATCATAAAATAATGAAATTCAAATCCATAAAAAAATGTATTATAGATTCCGCGAATATAGAAGTTTTCTGCTGTTTTAGTGGTTTTTCGTGCTTCATTAGAAAACGATTAAAAATTCGATGAAATTACCTTTATAAAGTAAGGATTAGATCAAATTATTTACCACAAACATATTATCCAATTTGTAGTAACAATTCACATTTACTACTAAAAAAATTATTTTCATATTTTAAAAAACTAAAAATTCATACATTATTGTAAATTATTAAAGTTTGAAAGCATCTAAAAAGAAATTATATCTTTATTTTCAAATATTTTATATGTCATAAAGCATGTATCATATTTTCAGCTTAGCCCTTAGCGTATTTAAAATAAAAATATTTATGCGTTTTAATTTGCAAAAAAATTCATAAAAAATATAATATTTCTACTAATTCAATCAAAATTGAATGCTTATTAAAAAGAATTAGAACTGTTAAATTACGAATTTTTTTATAACCAAGTTAAGTAATATATTATTAAGTTGTATTTTTATTATATTTTCTAACCCTAAAACATGTTTAATATGCGTATTGTTGTTATATTGTGATTAGTAGGAGATGGTTGAAACTCCGACAGTAAAAATATCTATAGGTTAAATTGTCTACGGACTAAATATCGATGGTAATAATATGATAATATTTAAGGAATTTCTAGATGTGATTTTGTGATTTCAATTAGTAAATTCAATATACATAATTTATAATACTGTTATGTTATTATTATAGTTATTACATGTGCGAATGAGTAAACATATGGTCGTCTATGTAGCTAGATTTTTTATTTATGTGAAGTATGTTTACTTGTGAAAGGACAACACGTGTGTTTAAACAAGTACGAACAAGACGTAAGATGTAACATTTTTTCTAATATACCTATAATAAAAATTTTAAATATATTTTACTCTACTACACGTTAAGTAAATAAAACACACTTTATTAAAATATTAAATTTTAAACATTATGACACGTAATAAATAAAATATTATAATTACATGCGAACGATATGTATTAATGTAAGACTCGAATGGTGTCGAAAAATAGAGACAAAGTTATGCATTTTTTTTCTATATTAGACGTCTTGAAAAAAAAATTTTTTTTTTTCAGTTATATACCTACAATTTTTAACTTTTAACAAAATTACAAACATATATTGGTATCAATACGGTATGTAATGGTAATTATATTTTTTTAGCAAAATGGAAATTTGTGAATTAGTATCATTAACTCAAAATAATATTAAGCATGGCATCGACATTGAGAATGTCTTGTAAGTGAAACACGTCATGTAGAAGTATATAGTATATCACATTACTTCAGATTAAAAAAGAACAAAAATATACATAATTCATAATAAAATCGTTATTTCGTGGAGAACTTAAAAATAAAAATGAATTTGAAGAAAAACTAATAAAAAATGTAATAACTAAACGCGAAAACGTACAAGATATAGATTTTTAAGAGGAATTGCATATGATATGGCTTTATAAATTATATTTTTTTTTATTTTGATTATATACAATAGAATTATTTCAACTATACATTTTTATTTTAATATCTTACATTAATATTTGTGTGTGAGTGTAGACATAATTTTCTATATTTAATTATAATATTTTCATATTTTAATATAATAAAACGTATATTTTGATTTGTCGACGTTTCATACCTGTCGATATTTTGACCGTCGACAATTTAACTTATCAATATTTTGACTGTCGGCGTCAAAATACACAGCGACTGTGTTTCGTACCCACACAAATGATTTGTTAATAGCAACTGCGAAGAAATTATTTTAGTTTATACTAGTATTAAGTTATATTGTATTTTTTATTGTAAACTTATATATCTTTTTAGTTGAACACGTATTATTTCACTTTAGCTGAAGAATATTATTATGTATACAATACGAGATTGTACTTTTAAATGGCATACCTTTAATCTTTCATCACCATGTATATTTCTCTTTACATCAATTTCATTAAATTCTCCGTCAAAAAACTCACTTAAAAATATTTTAGCACTAGTAACACATCTGTTTTCTTCCGCTGCTAAAACCTGTGAATTATGAAACGTACTATATTACCATATAATGATGTTGGATGAACGTTTATTCATAATATAACATATTTAAAATAATTACCTCCACTTCATAAGGTTTTAGTGTAAGAGTTAGATCCTTTAATTTTATATTCATTTTTTTCCCTAATTTTCTTAAAGATGCTCTACCGTAATCATTGAGGTCTTTGTGTTCTCCCTTTTCCATTACATTATTCCATTTTAATAAAGAATCAATAATCATTTTTTGATTATGTTGCAATTCAGTATAATTTTTATGAGTTTTATCTGTATAAAGTAGTTTAAGATCTGTTTGAATATTTTTGACTAATTCGTTATTAATTGTATCCAAAATGTCTGATGATGGATATTTTGTACCATGTCGCATGTAAAACCATGCACGTACTGGTGAACAATGTTGAACTAATTAAAATAATATTGAATTTTGTATTATCAACTTATAACTTATATTTTAGTAAGATTGTAACAGGTGTTTTAATTTTACATTATCTAAGCCAGTGTTGGATAAATTTATATAGGTAATTAATGGTATACAATATACAATAAATATTTTATACTGATATTAGAAATCGACAATTATTACGTTTATTCTTAAAAACAAATTTGTAATTACCTACAATAATTTTATTTTAATTTATGTTTTGAACAAACTATATATACTAAATATACACGTATTATTATGGCATTATACCAAAAACGGGCAAAATTTGTCTACGTCATATTATGTTTATTTTGTTTTTTTTTATATATATTTTACGCGATTATCTATAAATTTATATTTAGTAAAATAATTTATTTTTAACTTTAGAAAATTGGTTTGAAATGTGAACCATAAAAAAATGAATAATACTCGTATAATACCATAGAAATGTATTCATTAGGTGAAAATGTTAAGAACATGTTATACCCTGTGGCGATGGCAGCGGGAACAAGGTATTTTGGAACAAGTATCCCATAAATGCAGGTATAATTACAAGATGGTATAAGTATATAAATGTGATAATGAGTTAAATAATTATTATTTTAAGGGTATTCGATATTATAATATTTAATAAGTAAAAAGTAAATTTTATGTTCTGCGTAACGATGATTTCACTCCTTTCATGTAATAAAAACACATATTGCATTACAGCAAAAAATGTTAAAGTGAAATTTTGAGTATTATCATTGATTATAGATAGTAATCTCATTATAAAATTGTATTAAACATTCTTGAGAAGAAATTACTCTTTTGGGAAAATGTTCTATATTCAGATATAAAATCAATGTAATAGTTCCAACATTTTTTCTCACATGTAAATTACCTATACCGATACTTTAAAAAAATTGTCTTGTCCTACATTCTATATTGCATTAGTTATCATAAAATATTTAAAATCAAATTCGTCAAAGTTACAGTGTCTATAAATAGTGCAGATTTTTAATCACTTTTCGGTAGTTTTTCTTTTCCAAAAGAAATACTTTTAAGAAATTTGAATTATTTAAAATAAGGTATTAAATATCAAGAAGACGTAATTCTCTGCTGAAAGCATATTCTACTTGTGATATTGGAACATTATTTCTGCACGAAATCGCGCTTTCAGACATAGAAAAAGCACATATCATTGTAAAACTAATACATTCCTCGATTCGCTTAGATCTTAGAATCTAACAAATTTTAGTTTTTTTTTTTATTGTGTATGGCGGGTGGATATCGGATAGGTCAAATATTCAGCTGTCCTCCAACTTAAAATACCCGCGCTGCCACTGGTTATACCATTATTTATAGCGTGTATTAAGTATTATATATATTTAACACGCTGTAACTTCTTTGCCAAATGGTATTTTACAAAACGGATACAAAATTTTCTCCAAAATATGTTTCTCTTTACATTTTTTAATACATGTTTATCGTTTATACTCTGAGTTGAATTTAAACGTCAAAATTCATGTACTGCGTTGCTATAATTTTGGTATATTCTCCGTTAGATTAACGAAGAACATGCGGATATGTTTTTTTTTTATGTAAATATTTTGTTCTTTATAGACATTATACTTAACATTTACATAAGCTACATTGTAATACATCTAGAGAATAAAAAGTTTGTTTCTTATAAGAATTATAAAAATTATTTAATAATTTTTGACATTTGTATAGGAACTTAGTATAATTTACAAAAATTAGCAAAGTAAAGAATAAATTCAAATCACACTAAGATACTGAGATATGTCTTGCAATGACTTAAAAATATAATATAAATTTAAACTTATATTTATGATTTACCTTCTTGAAAGTATTGTGTCATCGAACTGAACAATAAATGTTTATTAAAATCAATTTCTGAGAATTCAGGGTATATAGGATCGATTAGTGCCAAATCAGATTTTACAGAACATATTAGTAGTGAAGATAAAATTATCATGAAAACCAACATTGTTGAACGTTCTAAAAAAATGAACACTAAAAAAAAAAAAAAATACAAGATTAATATATTCAATAAAAAAAATCTATCGATCTTCGTCCCTTCAATCCTCAGAGAAATTAGTGGTTTATTATAATTAAGATTTAAATGCAATAATATTGCATTAGAAAATACGATTTTGAGCGAAACTGAGTCAGATATACAATATATTATACTAAAAATCCTGTCCAAAATTTTATTACGCGTGTATATTACACGTACATTACCATATTACCCATTAGTACTCAAAAAAAATTCAAGTCTCTACGATCAAAACTTAATTAGTTATTACGAAATAAAAAAAAATTAAATAACGGAAACCGTAATTTTCCTGATTTTCACCATTTTTTGGTAGTTTTTCTTCTCCCAAGGAAATACTTTTGAGAAATTCGAAAAATTAACTAAATAAAGTACCTACCAGATAAATTTGGTATGGAAAAGATACCCTATTTGTGATAATCGGACCATTATTTCTACCTGAAAAATGTTTTCAAACATAAAAAAAAACAAAACAAATCTTTGTATAACCAATACATTCTTCGCTTCGCTCAGAATCTAAAATTTAGAACATTATAAATCCCGAATTATTGTTCAAAAGATAAATTTTACTACCTCTTGTTATAATAATACTTATTACCTATGAATTTGAAGTAAATAATTATGAAATATATACCTATTAACTGTTATAAACTCGATCTATTTATTAATAAGTATTTTATACGTTTATTGTGTCTCTATTTTATTATATTGAGAATTTTAACTTTTATTTCTGTGGTGGACAAAAAATAACAATGATTATAATATGTTAAAATAGTATTTATAAAAAATGCGTATTTGACTCCCTTTAAGTAAACCCACATTAAACTTAACTAAAAAAAGTAAAGCTTCGTTATATAATAAAATTAACATAAACTCAAAGTCTATAAATAATCAAAAGCTTTCTAGATTAATTTCATCACGGAAAAATACACGTTGTATAATCTACCTTCTACTTCAATTTCTGTTTATTTACACGCCACTTTATATACTGACAAAAAAAGTCGTTACGACATTTCTACAAACCATATAACCAATGCCGTAGTGGCTGTTGATAATTTCAACAATGCTTGTTGCATTTCATTTTGCATTGAACCCTTCCAAGGCCACCCGTAGAAATATATTTCGGGAAGGGAGGGGAGTCCAACAAAAATGTACATTTTTTTTTATTTTTAATACTTCCTCGGTATAAAAACTAAAAATTATAAATCATAGATTAAAATTAATAACACAATTTAATTATATAAAATATCTTTATATAATTATCATTCAGATTTTAAATATTTTCAATTAAATATCACCAATTTAAACAAATATAAAATAAAATATCGGTAACATCTCCCGCCCCCCTCCCTGCGAGTGGCCTTGAATCCCTCCCTTATAGCCATATTTCAAGAAAACAAAATTTACATATAATAATAATAGTATTGTATCTATCAAACCTTTCAACACACCTTCGTTGATCATTAAATTAAACATCGACACCATGAGCCTTGCTGAATACCTACAAAAAAGCTATCTTCATGATTTATAAACAATAACTGAATTAAATATTATCTGATTATACCAACAACATCAAGATATATACTGATAATGAAATTTTTAATGTCGACCCCACGATTTAAGATACTAGTGATAGAAAGATAAATTGTGATCGACCCCAGTTCCCTATATTGTTATCGCTATCATTTGTGATGGTGAAACAACAACCTACAAAATCAGGCATGTATGTTTCATATTCTCCACAAAAATATTTGCAATATATAAACCTCATGAATATGCTCTTAAAAAAGAATAAACATTTTATCGTATCTAACATCTAATCTAAGCGATTTATTGAATTCTTAAAACAGTATCAGGATGTTAATCTATATCAATTTTATCTACATCGTGACTATATTTATACTTATTTTATCAACAGCACTCATTAGCCCTTACCCTATAGGCATGACTAAACGTATTCACAATATTATCCCACTACATCTCGATAAAAAATACAGTAATGTTTATGTGGATCCCCGTTTATTTATTTTTTCGTTATTGATTTCAACGTTATAGATACACATGCAAAGTTAGCAGGACTATCAATTAACACGGAATTAATTCCACACGCTTTCCCTTCCAAAACTTAAAACAAATTATTATTAAATTTAATTATTGTAACTTGTGGTAAACTCGTTAGATAAACCAAACAATTAAATTCAATAAAATCAAAACATCGACATACGCATGGATCCAACATCTTCAAGAAAACACTATTCAAACTATTCTAAAACCGTATTCGAATTGGCTATACAAAAGGGCTCACCTATAGGATCAATAATAAAAATCTATGTGTCTTACTTGTGGAAGTACATTTACTGTCCAACACTTAAATATCAGAATATCAATAAATCATATCTAAATTAATTTAAATGCGAGATACTACTTTGGTCAAATTCCGCATTAGTGAAAAATATATTGAACTTTCAATTATACAAACAAATATATAAAATATATAATTTGTACATGTTTTGGTTATTTGTATTCTGTATATTAATATTATCGTGGAAGTTAACTATAACAGCTGTATTCAGCTAATACTTATTATTTATTTCCTTATTTAAATATTTTATGAATTATTAAAATTAAAAATTAAGTATAGCAATAATTAATTATATTTTATGGTTTTATATAAGTAAACTAAACAAAAACAATCTTATCAAACATTTTTACAATATTATCATTTTATTTAAACTTCATATAATAATTAATAATTATTATGAACATAAATATATTAGATATTATTACTTACTTATTATGTAATATCTATATTAAAAACCATCAAATATATGTAACGAATATATTATCTAATATCAGTGTATTAAAAATAATTAATAATGAATTTTATAATATATTTTTAGAGTAAACATTTGAAGTTTATAACAATATAAATTCCAGGCTAGTAATATGAGTATACTATCCTCTATTTATTCTTAATATTTATTTATATCTGTATCAAATCATTCGAAATGTTTAAACCAAACATAAAATTATTATCTCCATTTATCGCTAAAACAATATATTTATGTACTTAGATGACTTAGTTCATTTCTTATCCATAAATGTTTATACAGAAAAAATATGTGTAGGTATGATGTATGTGTAGGTGTAGTGTATATACACACCTGTTCCCTATAATAATAGTTATGGTATTGACAATTATTATTTACACATAAAAAAACGTACTTTAAGTGTTATTGTAAATTTTTCAGAATATTAAAAAGGAATAAAAAATAATATTAAAACGATTTTCATTTAATATGTTTTTTGTATTAAATTTATTATAACAAAAGTTGACTAGATTAGTTCTAGGTTTACCAACAAAAAGCGTAATTTCTTTCGATCTGTGAACTATACTTTGACAGTCTGACCCATTGTATAGTATACAATAGTTTAATATAATACGAAATAAGTAGGTTTTTCTTTCATTTTTATAACAATAAAACAAAATTTTTTTAAATAATTCCATATATTAAATATTATTATCGATTGTCAAAAGTTATATGTTACGGATGTTACATGATTTACAAATAAAATTATAAAAATAATAATAATGGTTGTAAAAAAATCAAAATAGCTACCATTCATTCAAAAAATAAATGCTAACTACAACAGCAATTAAACTCCTAACTATTATGTTAATATACTAGTATATTATATTATAAATTGGAACGCAATATATTTTCGATGTGTTACTGGATGTAAACTAGTAGCAAGTTAAAAGCATAATTTTATTAAAATCTTAATAATTAAATAATTTCATAATAAAAAAAATACAGGTACTGGTTGATTTCGAATGTTATTTTTTCATCCCTTTGGTCCTCGGAGAGGCAGTTAATGGTATAATATTATAATTAAAATTTCGAAAAAACAATTAAAAGTGGTGCTTAGTCAGATATATCATATATCATAGACACAATATATTGATAATATTTATTTTTATAAACATTAATTATTATCCATAAAATAATGTGAAACAGAAAAATTAGTTATCATAAAATAATGAAATTTATTTTTAATATATATTTAATAAGTTCGTTAAAAAATGTAAATACCGTGAATTTTGCAATATTTCAACAATTTTTTGGTAGTTTTTCTTATGCCAAAGAAAAACTTTTAAGAAATACAAAAATTAAACTAAATAAGTACCAACTAGATAAAGTTTTTCTTTCCCTACCGAAAGCAAACTCTATATGTGGTAATTGGATCATTATTTCTGCCCAAAAAAATGTCTTCAGACACAAAATTGTAAATCCAATACATTTTTCACTTCGCACAGAAACTTAAATGAATAATTAAAATCAAAAATAGCAATTATTAAACTATTTCAAATATTTAAATTATAGGAAAAAATTATGACTGATTTAAAAAAAAAAAAATTGTGGTCACCATCATGACGAATTTGTAATTTCTGGTGCGCCATACATGTTTGCACCTACAGGGACGGACTGACCCACCGGGACACCGAGACATTTATTATTTATAATCAATAGTAATACTTACTATATGTGGTTATATAATACATTAAAAAAACTGAGTTGTTTATTTTGAATTTATACTAATGTGGCCACTTTGGGTTCAAACCCGGTTACATTTTTAGCCCCAGTCCGCCCTAGAACTGTAACAAAAAGGTTAGGAAATACTGATATAAAATATAATAATCTCTTATTTAAATATTCACACGAAAAAAAATACTTACTGACAACAGTTAGAAACAATAAACTGTGAATTACTAAAGAAATATCATTGAAATATACGATTTTAATGAAAAACAATTTTTAAGGTCTATAAAAAGTGATGATTGTACAAGTGGCAAATATGGAATTATTTTTGTTATTGCAAAAGTAAAGTGTTATTTCTATTAGCTAATATTTGTTAATTATTAAATTGTTTTCTTCATAATATACGATTATAACAAAAATTAAAATATACATAATCGAAATAATATTACCTAAATATAATATAAAATATAAAAACTTAAATCCAAATAAATGATAATATAAAAGTATTAAATTAATAATTTATTTTTAGTTTGATTTATATAGCAATATCACAAACAAATTATACGAAATACTTCATTTAATATTTTATAGAATTATAATTGAACCGTTACATTGAGTAGTGTGGAGTTCATTGGAATTATTTTTCACTACTCAAAACCATTGTTTCTTCTGAACTAAATAATCTTTTTTAAAGCATTCAACGTTCACACATTCAAAAACATAATGTTATTTTTTTTATGTCGAAATACATTCGGATAGAAATAATGTTCGATTATCACAATTCGGATATGCTTTCGTTTCAAAACTGCATCTACTTGCCACTTAGTAGGTACATTATTTAGCTCATTTTTCGAATTTTTCAAAAGTTTTTCCTGGGAAAAGAAAAACTACTAAAAAATGATTGGAAAACTGTGAAAATCACGAAATTTGATTTTGACGAATTGGATTTTATATTACAAAATATTAATTATTCCAAAGCTTTTTTTTATATGACATAATTTTTAAAACATATAAATAGATAGATCCCATGTAAATTTTGTAAAATTTAAAGAGTATGTAAAATGGATTCGTTTCGTAAAAATTAATAATCTATATTTACTATTACACCTTTGTTTATTCAATTTTATAAAGAACTTAAAATTGTATTTTTTTTATAAATAAATAATATATAATATAAAATTAAATTGTTTTCCAATTTGTAAAAACAACATAGGTTAACTTATAATGCAAAAAACTTATACACATCTGTTAATTTTCAAAAGAGTATATGACACCAAATTATATATAATACATAAAAAATGGGAACGTCGATTATGAATGTTCTATGAAAAATAATTTTTATTAATTTAAACTAAATTAAATTAAGTTTATTATAATTAAGATTTGAATACAATAATATTGCATTTGAAATTACGAATCTGGGTGAAACTCAATCAGTTACAATATATTATAATGATAGTTTCAAAATTTTAGAAAACGTATGTAAACTATAGAATCAATAGAAAGGGTACCCTAATTGTAGCAATCGGACCATTATTTCTACCCAAAAAAAGGTTTTCATACATCAGAAAAAAATAATAATAAAAAGCCTATTAAAAATTGTCAGTCACAATTTTAAAAATATTTTGTAAAAAGATTAAGTAGTATATTATTAGGCTTCTGTAAAATTTTTAAATCGATAAACCCAAAATTGTAAGTAATATTAATTTTTTTTGGAAAAAAATTTAAATGTTACCAATGTTAGAATTAAAAAAAATTTTCAAGTCCCTACGATCAAAACTCAATTAGTTATTACGAAATAAAAAATAAAAAATTACGAAAATTGTGATTTTGCCATTTTTTGGTAGTTTTTCATCTCTTAAGGAAAAATTTTAGAGAAATTTGAATAATGAGCTGAATAATACGGGTATGTATATGGTATTATTAATAATAATAATATTTGTTGGTAATGTATAATATATAATATATAAATAATTTAAAAGAAAATAATGTACCTATATACCA
Organism: Eriosoma lanigerum; assembly: GCA_013282895.1. NCBI lineage: Eukaryota > Metazoa > Arthropoda > Insecta > Hemiptera > Aphididae > Eriosoma > Eriosoma lanigerum. Next base: position 55,409,291 of record CM023357.1, on the reverse strand, counting down.
AAATAATTGTAATATATATCAAAAAATAATACAATTTTTCAACTTATATTATATAATATGTTGGTTTGTTCAATAATACCATTTTAATTCCATGTTGCTACGGACTGAGTTTCCTCGGCACATGGTGAACTCATCTGAGGATGAATTTATGAAACAAAAGTTATAAATATTATACAATAATTTCGGTTAATAGACATTGTTTACTGAAATAATAATGGAATATAATAATCAAAATAATATAAAAGGGGGAACGTCGATTTAGGATGTTCTTCCTTCGTCCCTTCGGTTCTCGGAGAAATTAGTGGTATATTATATTTATTAAGATTTGAATGCAATTATATTGCATTAGAAAATACAATTCTGAACGAATCTTAATATACTAATATATATTATACTGATAATCCATTCCAATATTTTACCATGAGAGTAAATTACACATATATATATTCAAAACCAATTCAAATTCCTACGATCAAAATTTAATAAGGAGTTATGATTTCATGATAAAAATTATCAGTCAGGATTTTCAAAAAAATTTTAAATAGTATATAATTAGGTTTCTACAAAAATTTTAAACAGTTTAATCAAAAATTGCTGGTAATATTAAACATTTTTAGAAAAAATTCAAAGCTCTATATTTAGCCAAAAAATCAACCAATCAGTTCCAAAATTTTACTAAACGTAAATATTACCTATGTGAAAACTCAAAAAAATTTTCAAGTCCTTACGATCAAAACTCAATTAGTTATCACAAAATAAAAAATTACGAAAATCGTAATTTTGCCAATATTTTGGTAGTTTTTCTTCTTCTAGAGAAAAACTTTGGAGAAATTCGAAAAATGAGCTTAATAAAGCACCAAGATGATACGATTTGCTACCGAAAGCATACCCTAATTTATACTAGTTAATCGGACAATTATTTCTACCCAAAAAAATATTTTCATATATAAAAAAAAAAATCTTTGTAGAAACAATACATATAATAAATATAAAAAGTTAAACAGTAGAACATATTTTGCTGAGTTTATGATATATGGCCAATTTAGAAACATACAGGTGAAAAATTAAATAATTTAATTTAATTAAAAAATAAGGTTTGTAATTTGTATAACCAAGATTTCTATTCCATTGGTGCTGTAACCGAATGGAGTAAACACCAAAAATGGCAAAAATGTTTGTTGACAATGTTTGCTAACGTTTACTCTAAAAACCTAACCATACTTAACTAACCATTTAGTAACCGGACACACTGTATTTGTTATCAAACGTTGTCAACGATTACCGCTAATCACTATCGAATTTGCTCTAGTAGATATCTTAGTTTCATATAAATCTGTGGTTTTATCATTGAGGTTATATTTCTTATCAACTTTGGGCCAACTGGTATGGTCTCTTCGTGGAAATTACTCTATGCGCTGCTCGTACATTTTTATAATGGTTCATTCAATTTAGATTCTATTATGTGGTAGTACTGGTAAGTAGTAATAGAGTTGCTCTATATTATCAACATGACAACATAATTTGGGAACAATAATTTTTGTGTGGTTATATTATTATATAATAATCACAATTCATAATATTATTATAGTGTTAATTCTTAATTAATGATTGTTAAATGTTATTAATTATTGTTATTGTTGATAATTATAATTTTTACTTGAACTTTTAAATAATTAATAATTTTATTTTATTAATCGAATTTAGTGTTTATTAAATTAGAATTTTGTTAAAAATTATGGAAAAATTGATTAAATTAAAAACTCTTAATTGTCATATTACGTGTGAAATATGCAAAGGGTATTTAGTGGATGCCACGACAGTGACAGAATGTTTACATACGTGTAAGTAAATAAAAATTTGTACGTTTATATATTTTTTTAAAATATTATGTTATTTGGTTATAGTTTGCAAAAGTTGTCTTGTAAAACATCTGGAAGAGAACAACAGTTGTCCTACTTGTCATATTGTTATACATCAATCACATCCATTGCAATACATTAGTTTTGATCGTACGATGCAAGACATTGTATTTAAACTAGTACCTGGGCTACAATTAGGTTTAAAACAAAACAATTATTAATTATTATATATATGTATATGTATTAATAATTATTATTTTTAGATGAAATTAAGCGAGAACGTGAGTTTTATAGAATTAGAGGTTTGCCATATCCTAAAGAAGTGCCAGCTGGTACTGAAGTTGATGATGATAAAATAGCACAAGATCAAGCAGCAGCAGATTCAGATTACCACAGAGCAGATGAACAAGTAATAAATTCATTATTTTTGTTCTTACAGATATTATTTACTTTGATAAATTATTACTAAATAGGTGAATATTGGGTTGGAATGTGTTGCATCACACTTAAAGTCATTAAAGAAAAAGTTCCTAAGAGTGTCTTCTCAAGCAACTATTACACATCTCAAGAAATTTATTGCAGTAAAAGTTTTAGATGGATCAGATAAATACAGAGATGTAAGTAAAAGCAATATTAATTTATTCATAAGAAATCTCATTATGTCCACCTACAAATTAATATTTTTTGACATTTTACCTAAATCAATCCTATTAATACCCTAAACCAGCAGTTCCCAAACTTTTAGTTTACACCACCCTAAAAATAAAAATAAAAAAATGAACTGCACCTCCCTTGAATAAATAAATAACAAATTTATAGTATTTAAATATACAAATATTTCCCAAACTAAGTATAATCTTACAATACAATTGTATGCGAAATTATTGTTGATTTAAAAATATCATTTACCATGCAGTTCGCGCCTCCCTCGGGAGGTACACCTCACAATTTAAAAAAAAACTGCCTTAAACATTTACCTACCTATATATATTTCCTTTATCATCAACGAGTGTACATTTAATTATTATTATTGTTAGAAGATAAAAAAAAATGTAAACTGTTAATTTAAGTATTCAATTTATTATTTTATGAAAAAATCCTTTCAAATATCATTGAGAAACAATTATTACTATATTATTTTCTGAAAGAAAGGTATTATTTAGCATATCAACTAAGATAACATAATGGTTGCAATGTTTTTATCTGCTGTATGTGGAGATGTTTACTAATTTTGGTCATAACTTGGTACCGTTTTCTCATCAAAAATATTATAGCCAACCACAGTAGAAAGAGTAATTATTTATGTCTAGTACACTATTGATTGTCTTCCAAATTTATATATTTTGATTTTAACATTTATTTCAATTAAACAAAAATGATCAAAAGTTGTTTATTTTTTAATTTATAAAAATTAATATTACTTAATAACTTTATAAATTCACATATTTTGTGCATTTTTAGTTCTTACTATTAATATATTCAAATTTGTTTATTTAGATTGATATTCTGTGTAACGATGAATTATTAGGTAAGGATCACACTCTAAAATTTGTTTATGTAACAAGATGGAGATTCAGGGATCCTCCTTTAAAACTTCAATACAGGCCAAAATTAGATTTGTAAATGTCCTTTTTATTTGCATTTGTTACGTTTAATTAAGTATCATTTACTTATATTACATTAATTTTTTCAATCATTTATGTGTAATAACTGTAATTAATCTATAATGTAAATTAAATTGAATATAACTGTTAAATAAAATATTTTTAATTTTGTATAATATATCAAAATTAAATAATTTAAAAAAATATTGTCCCAAAAATTAATTATGTTATTAATTACATTAATTTAATTATAAAATATATATTATATTTATAGATAATAGTTTATTGAGAATCATAATGTATAATTGTAATATTTTGTGTGTAAATTATGATTAAAAATACTGAATTTGAAATGTATATATGTACTTAAAAAATATTATTTTAATGATATATTGTATTACACTATATATCAAATAAAGTTTGAGTTGCAAACAAATTAATTGTAATTCAAATAGTTGATAATATAAGATCGAGTAATAATTCCAAATTTGTATTTGATTATTTATGAATTTTGAAATTACATACATTTTTATTATAACATACAAACATTCTTTACAATAGAATGAATATTATACACAATACTAGTACTGTTAATATGATATTATAGGCAATTAACTAGTTTTATAGAGATAAAACTCGTACAAATCTATAAAATATCTGTTGACAAAAAAAATATAAATTGTCTTCTTTGTTTAAAATAAAATTCACAAAATTTTGAATATAAAATAATTTAATTGACTTATTTTGGTTTAGTTTCTTGATCAGTAACATATCTTATATACACATTATTTTCTGGTATTGGATCTGGATGGACTTCTTGTTCATACATATAGGAGCTACCAATAGCCAGAGAAGAACCTATAATAATTAAGTATATGTAGATATTACTAAGTATATATATATATGTAAATATTACTAATTATTATGAATAATAATTATTTATGTATATTATAGCTTTAAATAAACTAAATTTAATAGTAATGAATCAAAAGTTAATATTTTACTAACCATCATGACTAAAGCATAAGGATGTGATTCCTGTATTGTAACGATGAAATTGGCACAATCTTTTTTTATTAAAGCCATCCCAAATATTAACATATCCATCAGATCCTCCTGTGGCAAATGTATTAAATCCTTGATGAAAACTAGTAACATGAAAAATCAAAAATTTGTAGTATATATTTATTTTTTGATAAGTGATAGAAAAATGGTATAATAAATAATAATTTTAGAAAAAATACATTTTACATTTTTACTTCTTTATTTAATCATTGTTGTCTTAGAATAATGTGGCAAATGTAATTTCCTTACCATAGTAGGTAAAGGACCGTGTAAATTATTGACTCAAAAGAATCCTTCAATTGTGAAACCAGTCTATTTTATTATATGTGACTATTTCCTACATATTTAAACATGATACAGAAAGAGCTAATAGAAATACTTAATAAATAATCTAGATATTTAAGGGGAAGAAATCATAAAAGGAGATCGAGGTAAATTTATCCTAATCTGTCTGTTTTAATTAATTAAAATTTTTAATAAATTGAACATGAAGCAAGTAATTTTACAACAAATTGTTAAAACTAGATTGGTAGGTATAATTTTTGATTGCATACATTTATTGTACTAATTTAGCTTAAGCGATATAATCAATTTTTCACTTAAAATTTAAATTATTTTTGATAATGAAATCTGAATATAAGTATCAATTACCTGATAGCATTTACAGGATATATGCATTCAATATCATTATCTTTTATTCTGTGACATTTAAAAGCATACTTTTTCTTCTGAATTTCTGGAGCTGTATCAAAATATTCAACAGCTACTCGTCCTTCAATACTACTTAATACATAACCTTGTTTATTTGGTGAACAACGTATACATCTAGTCTGAAATTTTAAATTAGATTCTCTTCTTTGCATTATGTACGCTGTGTTTCGTAAGTCCCAAACAAATACTTTACGTCCAGCAGTACCTACTACAAGTTTTTCCCCAACATTACTCATAGTAAAAACCTAAGTTAAAAATACAAAGTATTTCAATAATATTTTTTTAAAACATGCTAATAGAAATTAAATTAATTCATACTTTGTCAGGTTGTGGAAGGGTTCCTACACACTGAGAGGATCTTGTATCCCACATTTTCACATTGCCATCCCAACCACCAGATAAAACAACATTGACTTCATTTGAATATTCAACACACCGTACTGCATTATCATGTGAACCTAATACACTTTCTAAAAGTAACAATAATAAAATATTTAAATATAGCTTAATTTTTGTTTTATTAAAGATAATATATATATATTTATATGTTGAAAAATAACTTATTTCAAAAGGAACAGATTCCAATAACAAGTTATTTTTGTAAAAAGGAATTAGTTGAATTAGTTAGTAGGAATTGGTTATTTTTGAATAAGGAAAGAGTACTTATTTTAGGAAGTAAATGGGAAACAATATGAGATCTTTCTCAATAATGATTATTTAAATACAGATATACTTACCAGAGTTACTGTTCAAATCATACATTTTCAATTTATTATCTAGACCACCACTAAAGGAATGTACAGCGTCCTATGTGGAATAATAAATATAATATTCAAATTATGTTTTTATAATGCATAAATAGAAATAGCCTAAAGTAAAATACAGTTATATATAGTCTAGGAAGGAAATATAGAGGGTAGTAATGGATATCAATCCAATAAATTAATTATAATTATCTATGAAATAAAAAAATTAATATTAAAATTATTCATAAGGATAGGTTAATATATATTTAATTTAAACCATCATAAATAACTAAGTAACATTATTCAAATTTGTAATCAGCAAGTGTAATATTTAAAAATATTTATTAACAATTGTTAATTTGAATAACCTTGTTTATGACTTTATGACTTCATTATTTTATACAACACTATAATAATAGTAACAAAAATGTATTGTAGAATAACAACTTTAAATAATTTTGTACCTGAAAGCTAACATCCAAAACAGGACGATCGTGCATATATTTAGTGCGCATACTGTTGGCCTGAACATCATAAAGTCTTACTGAACAATCCCAAGAAGAAACTAATAAAAACTGGGATGAACTAGGTCCAAACTTCAAAGATGAAATACCATCATCTGGTGGATTCTTAAGTCTAAATTCTGATCTAGACTCTCCAATCATATTGACTGTTTAATATACCTTGCGTTTGATAGTACCTTATTCTACAATTACAAGTTAACTAACAAAACAAAATATAAGTTATTTTTAAATAATTGATATTGATAATTATATTATATTATACTTAATTATTATAATAGATATACCTATACAATACACTTAAATAGTTGAAGCTATATTGTTTTCTATATTTATATAGTTCTTGGTTAATTCAAAAATACAAATATATTATACAATAACAATTAACTTAATAAAAAAAAAAAGTAAAAACTTAACTTAAATTTATAATTCTATAAAAAATTACTACAACATCAACACCATAGAAAATGTAATTAACGTTTAGTTTTGACTTTTTTGTTTTTTCGTATTTGCTTAACGTTAACAGACAGTGTTTCAAATTTTCGAATCTCAATTCATAGTATTCAGTTATTCATATTGGTTGGTGCACTTCCTATTCAAGCAATGTAATTCTCAAAATTGTAAACAAACCAAAACCTATCTTATATCAGTGTCACCACATAGGAGCAAAAAATCTATGAGAAATTATTTTTTTTAACTGCGTATCGGTATCACTGACTCTTATTGTTCGATACGATACCTTATTGGAAATACACGACACACGAGACGAGAGCTTCGTAGTAATATGATTTTTGGCATTCAAAAGTCAGAACCACGATCGTAGCGCTACCTGGATGTCAACAAATTAACACACAACGGTTAATTAATTAGCGGTAAAACCTAAAACGTTTTTTTACATAGACGAGAATATAGAGTATTTGGTTTTTTAATTTTTAGTTATATATAATGGAGTGTGTCATTAAATATTTAAATGTACGTTCTGCGATAAAACATTTTCACAAAAAAAGAGCTTTTACGTTCACTGTTGAAAATCCCATGATACATTGATACTGATATTCCTATTACCATTAAAATGTTAAATGTGAACTTTGCAGTAACAAATTTTCAAATAAAAAAACGTTAAATGTTCAAATTAAATTTTTTTTAATGATAAATTATTATCTCTTCACGATGACCCGTTTTATTAGTTCATCAATTTTTCGCCAACCGTATTGTTTTATATCTGTTTAATTAATATAAAGAGTTCTTCATTACAAGTGCCATAAAGGCATGTAATATATTAATATGCCTTGTTCGTTTTGTATTATTTTAATCAGTTTGAATGAAAATTTTTAATATGAACATTTAACATTTTTATTTGAAAATTGATACACCGTTTAACTCCTTGAATTTTATTTTAAATATTTACATTGGTAATTTAAACACGTAAAATTGTATAATGGATTATCAGTATATACATAGAATCCTATGTTCTAATGCGAAATCATTGCATTCAAATCTTAAGTATAATAAACTATAAACCACTCATTTCTCCAAGGACCGAATGGATGAAAAAGGAACGTCCAAAATCGATCTCTTCTTACTTTTTATACAACTGTATATAATGTATTACAATAGGTACTATTTTTATTATGATTATAATTTTATATTAATTATATGTGTATTTTTCAAATAATTATAATTATTATTTATTAGCAATTATTGCTATACATAGTTATATATGTGTCAATATTTAACTATTAATTATTATATTGTATTGTTGTAAAATGTGTTTTATTTTTCTTAAGATTAAAGTAAGATTAAAAGAAATCTAAATCATGAATTGTGATTTTTATTTATTATCTCACATAAACGTTTTAGTGAATGATTTTATATAAATAATGGAAATTGAAATGCATTTTTCAATGAAATGCAATTTTGATACCTATTACAAATTAAAACATGATAGGACAATTTATCCTCGATATACTCCAAGTTAAAATGTGTAATCTCCTAACGTGAATCTGGTCATTCAATTCCACGCCCCTCGATGGTGGGAGTAACGATATTTGACATTTTTTTTTAAATTTCCCCTTAAAAGTAAACCGGTTTAATCTTGAGAAACTTGTTTGTAAACCGATTACAAAAAAAAGATTAAATCGGTTCATTTTTTTTCGACCATCACGTCGATACGGTTCAAAAATACTGATCCAGATTTATCCCCACCTAATCATGTTTCTCCTAATTAATTTCCTTATCACATTTAATGTAATCATAGTTTATGTTACATATTGAAGTGGGAATAACCCAATGTACATAGCGAATTTCTTACTAAATCGGTTTAAAATATTTTGAACCTATAACTAATCAGAATATCAGATCCATAGAATAAGACTCAGATCCGTTATAAATGCATCAGTATTATAAACCGGTTTAGTCTAGCGAATTTCTTAATTACCATAGCTATATCACTTACCATGATTTAAAATATACTTATAGAAGTATTTATTTCTTAAATCGTGTTATTCATTTTGTGACAGACATAGATAATAGATGTTATAGAATATTTACTATGCTATGGTGCAACAGATTTCATATAATCTAGGATGATGTCACAGCCAAAGATACCGTGATAACTGAAAAATGCTAGCGTAGACATTAACATCCAGGCGGCGCTGCAGTCGTGGTTCTGAATGCCAAAAATCATGTTGCTGCGAAGCTCCCGTCACTTATGTGATTATGATCATAGAAAACTGAAAAAGACAAATGCTATTTTTTTACCAAAAGAGTAAATTTGAATAGTAAACAGTAGTCGTGGTGATTGTGGTTTGTGATAAGCTATAGTAGACTGACAATAGATCTAGAACATTGATCATTTCATAATTGTATTTCTCTACGAATAGGTACATTCACAACTCACAAGTATTCGCGCGCGATCGAATGATCCGATCGTATGATTTCCCTCCGACTGACTACTGTTCTAAACGCAGAATCATTTTGGTCCAAACATTCTGATTGGTCGGCTCTTGGATATTCCTCAAAAACTGTTTTTACCGTAGACTATTTGTTTTAATTTATTTATTTTGTAATCATAGCCAGTAAGTGTTCGAATGTTCTATTTCATTATTTAAAACGTCAATTGGATAATTTATTATTATAATGTTTTGTCCATTAGGTGTCATGGCCAGGGGTCAACAGAAAGCACAATCACAAGCCAAGGCGGCTGAGAAACAAGCAAAAATGAAAAAACAACAGGGACATAGCGCCAACGAACAGAAGAAAGCAGCGCAGAAAGCGTTGACACATGCTTGCACTGTTTGCAAAGTAAGTTATACTTTTGATTTATTTTATTTGATATATTTGCCTAATTCTTGATTTGCCCCATCAAAATTAAATAATTAATGTTGACTGACCGATTGTGCATATTTTCATAAACAATTTCTAAAATATTTTTCAATGTGTACTTGGAAATAAGTATCAACAAACATTTCTATCAATACATGTTAACTATTTGATAAAAACAAACATTAAAGTATTCAAGTAAATAGTTCTATACAAAAAGTTATTATTTTCTCTGAAATATATTTAATACTTTATTTACTTTAATATATAATATAAAAGTATATTAGTTAATACTTAGTATTTTTTTTTTGCTTTAGATTGCAATACAATTTAAATTACTGTTTTTAAAACCATATTTCTAAATCCAAAATAGTCCAATTTGTATTCAATGGATAAATTTGTAATAACTTTAATATAAAATAAAATTGTATTTCATCAGTAGGTTAAAAATATGATACCCAATAATAGTATAAAGCCCTAAAACTTGCTTTTATGCTTTAAACATTTTAAATGATACACCAAAAATTTACATAAAATTTAATATTTATTTTACTTTAACTTGCATTCTACATTTGTTATTTTTAATTGTGTTAAACTATTAAATGCAATTAAACTAAAAGAATAGAAAATAAGTTATTATGTGTTACAACAAATCTTGTACTAAACAATATCGTCAGACATCTATTTTGTTGGTCTAACATATTAGTAAATAAATGGAAAATTTATTGATTCTAAAGATATCCATTAGTTTTACCAAAGACACCAATTATCTTTATTTATTATCTACATTTGATATTATTATTTATGATAATATAATATGAGTACTTAATTTATAGCATTATTATTTGTATAAAAATTATGTTAGCGATTAAAAAATTTAAAATAAAATTTTAAATTCAAAGTTTGTATCTAAAAATGTTTCAAAAACCTTTAAATGCCTTAAAAAATGTTTTGTCAAAAAACACAAAATAAACTTATTCTTACATTCAAAATAGGACACAAATCAAATTTGTATATAGCAAACTTTAGAAAACAATGCAAATTGCATTGAAATATTAACCCTATTTATTAGTATTAAAAATTTTAAAATCCAAATTTTTGTTGCCAAAATCAATCCGTTTTTATTTTAAGTGTCTAAAAATAAATAACCAGAGTATAAAATAATTATTTATTAAGTAGGTTCAATAATATATGTATTGATAAACTATAAAATATTATGTATAATTATTATATATTTTTGTTTTTAGGCACAAATGCCAGATCCTAAAACATATAAACAACATTTTGAAAATAAGCATCCTAAAAATGATATGCCTGAAGAATTGAAAGCTGTTTCATAAATCTATTATGATAATCATAAAATTATATTTTTATTGACAGCGTGTACAAATTAATAAAATACCTAAATTAAGTAATATTACAATTTTCTAAATTCTAAATATAAAAATTATTGGTTTTTTTTTTCATAATTTGTTTTTATTGTTATGTATAAGATGCAATGTAACATTTGTATTTTATCTTAGTTATTTAAACTATAGTACTTAATTTTCTTTTTAGTCTAGCAAAAGTGCTGACTTTAAAACACCAAATTGATACAATAACTATTTTTTATTCATATTAAAATTTAAATATAATTCTACTCGTTTATTATATTATATAATAAATATTACAATAATGATCATAATTTATAAATAATAAAAAAAAAAATTAAAAAAATAGTAAAATAGTTATCATTTATCTATACAAAACAAATTAAGAACAATTATTAGATGTCTCACAATCATAGACTTAGACGACGCTAGAAAGATTTACAACATATTGCATTAATATTATGTAGAAGAAAAAAGGTTTGAAATAAAAACAACTATAATTATATATATATATATATATATTTCCTAGCCAATCATATATGAAACTAGTGTTTACATATTCCTATATGCAGGCCCGGATTGGCCTGGTGAGTTACAAAGAAAATCTCTATAAGTTGGTAAAAAAATGCATTGGAATAGTGTTGAAATAATCAAAAAATAAGATATTAATATTATACCCCAATTACGTTATATTTCAAAATAAAATTTGCTACAATTTATAAACATTTAAAAGATGGGCTGGTAAAATATTAATATCTTGGTGGGCCAAATTTACCCAATTTGACCCTGCCTGTATGTCTATAACATTTGAACAGCTCGCTGTAAAGGGACATGGCATTTAGGCCATTTTTATGTATTCATTGTCAGTTGAAATAGAAATATATATTGTAAGTAAGTGTATTTACACATTTCTGACATTTAATACTAATAATAATAATAATAATAAATTTAAACAAATTACCAATTATAATAATTTAATATAATTGGTACACAATAATAGAAAAACAATATAATTTTCTTAGAATAACAATTATCTTCATGAGAAATTAACCTGGCCAACATATCACCTATTTAAATATTAACTATGTTATGTAAATAAATAAATGCCGTGATAAATCGTGAGTGTATTTGGCACGAGAGAACACATTTATAACTATAAGATAAATGGAATTAGTGTGTATTTTATTGACACACAGTCTATAACGTATAATTAAATATATTATTAGTAGGAGATCATTGTTATTTTGATGTCAAGTAGAGTACTCAATAATTATTGAGTTACGTCAAATTTTTTGAGTATGTTAAACTGTACGAGTAAAATACCAGAATACATTGAAATTGCAGGGTATAAATATTAACATATACAAATATATTTGTTTATTATTTAGTAGGAAGTAAATTTGACAGGAACACCATTACAGTTTTAAAATAGGGCTGCCAAAGTTAAAACAATGAAAATTGAAATATTACATATTTAATGTGCTGTTATGTAATCTAGATTACACTGTCATCTATAAGCCCAATTCTAACATTTAATAATTTTAATTAATTAATTCAATTTAACTCTGACACATTGGGCATTGGCGCCAGTATGAAATTAAGGCAGGCCAATTATGATACGAGGAAAATAGGGCCGCCAATGTATACCATGGGATACCCCAAATGGCGCCCCTGAAACTTGATATATTTATAGTTTTACGTTTATTTTTCCATAATACAGTACATATTTACGAGAGGAAAAGGCCCTCAGTCAAAATTATTCTTTTCGACTTAATTTTCCATCAAGTTAACATGGCTAATATTTTAGATGCAATGACTAATTATACATTTGAAGTCTGCACCTATAGTAGTCCATTCAAGTTGACCCACTCTCGTGCATGCATACTGAGCTACCGGATTAGTCGAGCTCTATGGTTGGTTGCTAGTGGTTAGCGACCATTGTGGATCAAAAAGTACCTTGCGGTCGGCAGCTACTGCTGTATATATGAGTAACATTTAGGAGGAGGATGCTCACCGTCGTCAGGTTTCGTTTTCCGGGTGGTAACTTATTTGGAATAGAGTATACTATAGAGTAATTTTATAATTTTTTCAATTGTAAAAAAACACCTTAAAAGCACAAACTTTATAAATTAGTTTTAATATTATAATTGTGTTATTCTTACTATAATTTCTAAAAAATCTTGTCTAAAATAATTTAAATATTAAAAAAATTAATTATCTTAGAAAATGATAATTTAAATTGATTCATCGTTTCTTTGTAAATTAATGTAAACATATTCAAACTTTACATATGGAGGGGTAATGACAAGAGTGTGTGTGGAGCAACAGAAGATTTTAGTATCAGAAAATACTATTTTAGTATTAGAAGATTTTAGTTGTGCACAAAGGTTCAGATTTGAAACTGTTCTCTTTGGAATATATGATATAATAGAAATATACAAGATGAGATTATGCCATGGTGCATAATGTTCACAGATGATAGTACTAGTACTTATAACAGAAGAAATTTGAGAGGAAAACACTAAAGATTAATAGGAGTAAAAACTAGTGTTTTTTTTTTCTGTTTTGTGATGATTTCACGGACTCAGTTTGTTCTAAAAGTTCAACCAAATCATTATTGGACACTACAACACCAATTATACTGAACGGATAAAATACCAATAAAAATATAAATATAACAATTTTTTTCATTTAAGCAGTATATTAAAAATAAATAATAAATATTTTATATTAAATATTATATAATTGTGCAATATACTATTGAAAATATTCTTTATAAAATGTAATTTATCAACTTATTTTTATTAAATAATAAATAATTTGGTAATTAAAATAATCTAATTACCAAAAATTAAAAAAAAAGTTTTTTTTATCCACATGAATCAACTAATTTAGAGTAAATAAAAAAAAATACTAAATGTTTATTTAAATAATAGTTACTTAATCACAGGCCACATAGGACATTAAATTGATTTTGGTAACAATATTAGCATATTTTTATTAGTTATAGTATGAAAAAAAACAAATAAGTCATATATTATAAACAATTTCATATTAAAATATAAAAAGAAAAAAAAATTGTAATTTAATTATTTATATTCAATTGAGAAGTTAAAAGGAACTATATATATATATATATACTTAGAATATACTTATACTTTAGAATATATAGAAAAAGATAATAATATAAATATAATTTAATACCTATTAAATTATCTCACAAATTAAATAAATTATATATGAAAAAGAAACAAAGGGAACAAAATTCTTATGTAGTGTTATTTAAAACTGCCTTTCTTTTAGCGAATGCTATGAATACTTGTTCTAATGTTGTGTCACCAACAGTAAAGTCCTCAACCATATAGTGATTTTCTCTGATAGCTTTCATTTGACCAAAAATTTCAGACAACGGTATGTGTTGGTTAGTTATGTGATAATGCAAAAGTCCCTGTAACAAAAATGTAAAGATAAAGTTATTTTAATATAATGTCCAATGATTTATGTTTTTAAGTTTGAGAATAAACTAGTAAAAATATAAAATTATTGATATTTTACATCTACATCATTCAATTTTTGAAAAAATTAAGGTACTTTAATATATTATAACTTTACAATGTGTAAGTTTTTATCAGCTTTTTAATCTAAACAATATATAGGGTGTGAAAAATATACCCTCCTTTCAACAAATCTGATTTAGACTTTTCTTATTATCAAATTATAAGTAAAACTTCTAATAATCTATGCCTGTATGATTTTCAATAATTTTTTAACACTTTTTAATATCCTAACTCTAACCTTAAATAAGGACTAACTATATATAATAAATAAATAACAAATATAAAGACAGGAATGTTGATTCTGTACAATCCTTCTTTGTCTTTTCGGTTCTCGAAGAAATTAGTGCTTCATTATTATATTAAGATTTGAATGTAATGCTGCATACGAAAATATGATTCTAAGAAAAACTCAGTCAAATATACAATATATTATACTGATGCATTCCAAAATTTTACCACATGTGTAGACTTCCTATGAGAATACTCAAAAATATTTTCAAGTCCCTACATTCTAAATTGCATTAATTATCATAAAATATTTAAAATCAAATTCGTCAAAATAACAGTTTCCATGAATTTCGCAGTTTTTCAACCATTATTTGGTTTCATAATTTATTATGATAAGTTATTCTTATCTCAAGGAAAAACTATTAAGAAATTCTAAAAATTAACTAAATGAACTACCAAGTAAATGCAATTTGCTATCAAAAGCATACTGTATTTGTGGCTATCTGATCATTTCTACTCAAAAAGTGTCTTCAGACATAAAAAAAAAACATTTAGTAGAACTAATCAATTAACTCCTATCCTATGACATTTCAATACTTCACTAGATGTAAAATATTTATTAAAAATTAACTTTTAAATATGAAATTTTAAATATATTTTTGATAAATAGATAATGCATAAATATTATTAATTAGTAATTAATATTTAGAATTTTAGCAACACAATTCAATTAAATACCAAAATAATCCCTTTTATTATTTTATTACTATAATGAAAGTTTACTAACAATGGGAATGGAAATTTAAAAATTATTTTATTCTCTATGAATATTTTGACTGTCAAACACAATATCTATGTAAAATTTACAAATCATTAGAAAATATATATTTTATATTACTCATTTTTGTTTTGCAAGACATTATATTATAATTATTATATTATATTATTATAAGACACATTTACCAAAAATGTGTATTTAATAAACGAGTAACTTATTATACCTTATGTTCATCCTTTAAACTTATATCTGGAGTAAATTGACGTTCGATATCAGCTTTTAATTCAGCTACGTTGCTACCTTCATTATTACGCAATTTTATCATTACTGTAAAACCTTGTCCATAACGGTTTTTCAAATATTGTATATTTCCAATACATTTCATTACACCATCAACCATTATTGTCAAACGATTGCACAGTGCTTCACATTCATCCATACTAATAAAGTAAAACAAAATAATTATTACCAATATTAATAATTATTATGATGATAGGTGAGTGATAGGTTATGTGATTAGTTTACCTATGAGATGTAAGTACAATAGCCTGTCCACCTCTTTGACTCGCAGCTAATAATTGCCATAAATTACGTCTAGCAACAGGATCCACTCCACTAGTAGGTTCATCTAAAAACACGACTGGAGGATCTCCAATCAATGCCATTGCAGTATTTAATTTTCTCTTATTACCTCCACTATATTTTCCACAAAGCCTATCCTTATATTCTTCTAGGCCTAAAATAATAATAACATAGAAATAAATAAAACTATGAGTATTGTGCAAAAATAAAATAAGTAAGGTTGACAATTTTAAAATTATAAATATTTAGAATAAACAACAGTTTTACATAATCTTTTTATTTTAACAAGATGCCTACCTACTTAATTTACATGCTATCATGGATCAAAAATGGATCTTCATTTACTAGGTCATGAAATTTTAATTAACCAAATTAAATCAAATGCAAAATAACAGCAACTACAAGACTAAGAATAAAATGGAACAATGGAGATAAGGGAATATAGCGGAGATGATAATGCTAAACATATTCATAAGAAAGTACAGGAGTTACATCAATTGCGGGGAAAATTAGAGAGAATAGGCTCAGATGTATTTAGGAGAGATTGATTCGAGGCAGTGAGTGGAAATTTATGTAGAAAGTAAGCGGAGAAAAAGAAGACCGAAGAAGTGGATAGAAGGAATAGAGAGTGATATGAAGATAACTGATGTGAATAGATGAGAGGTAGAAATCGAGATTTATTGAGATGTAGATCTAGGGTGATTAACTCTATCTAGTTGTAAGTATAAGGTGAAGAATAAGAAAAATAATTTGTAAACATTTAAAGATTGCTATTTTTTCATACCCAAAAGTTTTATCCATTTATCAACATGTTTATTTATTTTTGATGGTTGTATTCCTCTGAGAATTGCCATTAATTTTAATGATTCCCTTCCGGTTAGTTGATCATTGATTGCATCAAATTGAGGACAGTAGCCAATCATTGAAACATACTACATAAATTAACAAAATATGCATATAATTAAATATGTAAGATAAAATGTATATTAGTACTAGTATTTTACCTGATTGATGTTAGAACTTAGTTTATATAATTTATCTGTTTGAATAGAAGCATCACCTTTGGATGGAAATATATCTCCTGTTAAAATACGGAATGTAGTTGTCTTACCAGCACCATTTACACCCAGTAAGCCAAAACATTCACCAGGTGAAACTGCAAAACTAATACCACGAACACCGGTAAACTTGAAACTAAACTTTTTTACCAAGTCATCAACGAGCAAAAGAGGTGATAATGCATCATCTACAATTTAAACATATAAATTAAATTAGTTTAATGATGATCTACAGACGATAAGTTATACTTACATGAACGAGATTTAGCAGCATCTACTTTGTCTCTTTCACCACCAATATCTGGATCTTCATTATCATCTTTATACCCAATACCAGTGCCAACAATTTTATTAAAACCCATCTGGTATAAACGTGCAAATACTTTATAATCAAATAATAATATTAAGGTTATGTACAATAAGCTACTAAACAATAAGAATAAAGTATCCTCCAGCATTCCATTTGAATTTTCATCCGATGGGAATACAAAATAACTTTTTAATTTAGAATCAACAGTACCTGAAATATTAAAATAAAAGATAAATTAAAATATATTACAACAAAAATTAATAAAATCATATACTAACCGGGACTACATGCTTCTAACATATTAGGTGATTTGCATAATTTGCATCTATTATTTTCCCATGTTATTTGAAGGAATTTTGCAATACATGAAGAATATGAGAAATGAGGAATAATTAAAACAATGTATCTGAATATATTCCAATAATTATATGGGTTTATTTTATTTTCTGCTCTTATAATGTCTTTCATAACAAGCAATGCATTGTTTATAAACAATCCTGTAAATAGATTAAACATAATGGTATCGTAAACATGAATAGCTAATGAATAAAAAAATATTAAATTACAACCTATTATAAAATTTATTGATATGAATAATAGCATAGAGTTGACCAGATTCTTTTTGAAAAAACTATACACATATGCATAGAATATTCCACTCCAACCATATATAAGTAATAATGTAAAAAGAACTCCTGTAATGAAAAATACATTAAGTTTATATGAATTTATTAATTTATATTTAAACTTACCGAGTTCATTTGCACCAGAAAATATGTGATAAACATCAAAAGAATATATTCCAATCAATGTAAGTATAACAATGATAATGAAACATAAATAATCCCAAATAAAACAAGTCACCCAATATGTAATTGGTGATAGTTTAGTCATCATTTGTAAATGTTTAATACCACTCACTCTTTCATTTAAAGGTAATGCCATAAAATATCCGATTAGATAAAGAAGACCCGGTGTAAAAATGGACAGCCATAAGAATGATATTTCTATAGAAAAACTTTCATCACACACATTCTAAAAAAAAAATATTTTAAATAAATAAATAAAATTAGTTTATATAAATAAATGTATAATAATTGGTAATATTTTTTGTTTAAAAACTATCTAAATTTAGGCTGGTAGACTGCTCATATGAATAGATTTTATTCTATAAATCCATATAAAAGTTAAAAAAAATAAATAGGGATATTACAAATAAATATGTATATTTCTATTTATAATAATAAAATTCAAAAAAATAAAAAAAAACAAAATGGGAAGGTCGATTGTGGACGTTCCTCCTTTGTCCCTTCGGTCCTTGGAGAAATTAGTGGTTTATTATAGTTATTAAGATTTGAATGCAATGATATTGCATTAGAAAATGTAAATATAATATGATTCTGAGCCAATCTCAATATATGATAATGCATTCCAAAATTTACCATGAGTGTAAATTATATATGTAAATATGCAAAATAAATTTCAAATACCTGATCAATATTCAAGGAGTTATCATTTCATTATAAAAATTGTCAGTTATGATTTTCAAAATATTTTGTAAATAGATTAAATAGTATATGAGTAGGTTTCTATAAAAATTTCAAACCATTAAACCGAAAATTGCAGGTAATATTAAACATTTTTGGAAAAAATTCAAAGCTCTATATTTAGCCAAAAATCAACCAATCCGTTCCAAAATTTTACTAAACGTAAATATTTCCTATGTTAGTACTTAAAAAAAGTTTTAAATTCCTATGATCAAAAATAAACTCAAAATAAACTCAATTAATAATCAAGAAATAAGAAAATTTAAAATAAAGGAAACTGTAATTTTGCCGATTTTCCGATTTTTTTCTCAAAGAAAACTTTTGAAAAATTCAAAAAATGAGCTAAATAAAAAACCAACTAGATGAAATTTGGTAAGAAAAGGGTACCTACTATTTGTTGTAATCGGACCATTATTTCTACCCCAAAAAATGTTTTCATACATCAGAAAAAAAAAATAAAAAGACTATAAAAAAAAATTGGCAATCAAGATTAAGTAGTATATTATACTACTATAAGACTTCTATCAAATTTTCATTATTACTAATTTTAGTACTTAAAAAAATTTTCAAGTCCCTACGATTAAAACTTAATTAGTTATCACGAAATAAAAAATAAAAAGTTTTGGAAATTATAATTTTGCCCATTTTTTGGTAGTTTTTTTTCCTAGGGAAAAACTTTTGAGAAATTCAAAAAATGTGCTTAATAAATTACCTAGATGATACGATTTACTATCCAAAGCATACCCTAACTTGTGGTAATCGTACAATTATTTCTACCCAAAAAAAACATCTTTGTAAAAACAATACATTCTACTCAATCTGCTCATAATCTAAAACTATTTCCATAATTATTAATTACTAACAATTGCATCAATAATTATATTAAAATGTAATGCATTAAAAAATTTTGATTTCTTGATAAAAAAATAACTAAACTATCCACATATAAAATAAAGTATTTTACTTTTACAAATTTATGATAATATAATTTGTTTTTTTTTTAGTTTTTATATATCGGTAAATAATAACTAAAGATGTAAAATTTTCACCAAATATTTATTTCAGCACCATAGAGATGCAAAAATATTTTCTAATTGAATTTAAACTATTTATAGAAATGTTGAACTAATTAATTTACTAAAGAGGTAATTTAGGGTTAAATACAATGTACAAAATACCATAAAATAATTTAAAATGAAAAATATATTCGGTGATAATTTCACACCTTTAGTGCAATTATTTTTGGAATTATGAAGAAATAATATTATTAATTAATGATTATATTAAAAACATTTGATTTTTATCATTTTAAATGGCTCTCATTAGGTCAATATTGTATTTAAGACATATGTTGATTCATTAAAATAATTTAAATAAATTTAACTTTCCGAATATGATAAAAAAGTAAGTTCTCATTAAAAAAAAAAAAAAAACATAAATTACGCATGTACAGAAAAGAACAGTTAAAAATATTACAAGTTAGAAAAATTAATGGCCTAGTAGTTTAGTTTTATGCACAACAGAATTCAAAAATATGTAAAGGGTACCGAAATATAACAATCCCTGTTTTCGTACACTATATATATATATATATATCATACTTTTAAATTCTAAGGTAAATAATACTTTACCTTGACCTCAAGTTGAATTGGTTCATTAACAGTTGAAATATATGAATTTTCATTTCCAAATAATTTTTGTAATAAAGCATTCGAATAAAGATTTATTGCTATAGCTGGTGTATGAATGGCTATATTATTGTATATAACAGTTGAATTTGTCTCGTTAAAATCACCAGCAATCATAAGATTTGTTCTGTACTTAAATACATCTTCATTACACATTGCTAACAGATCTAAAACACAAAATTTTTTATCAGTATAAACATAAATTATACACCAGCTTTTATTTATGGAATCATGCTATTAATATAACTTAACTTGAATAGAAAGAAGAAATGACTAATTCAAATTTATGTTACATAAAACATTTATCATTTTAACATTGTAATTTGGAAAAGAAACATTAATATAAATTAAATAATAAAACTTTATAGTTTAAAATAATGAACTTTAGAAAAAAATTTAGATTAGCTTAGATATTTTTTAATATATATCAAATTTAGAACCCACTAATATACAAACTATTAACAAGTAACAACAACAGTAAAATATATTGTTTTAATTTTTTAATTAATTAAAATTTTTACTAGAATAGTACTTGCAAATTGAATATACATTTTCGAAAAAATCTATTTGTTCTAATGTTTTGTTGTCTTACCATTAATTATATTATTATTTTTTGATCCTTCTTTGACAGTGGCTTGATTTTTTTTGGAAATAGATACAAAATTTGGTTCTAAATTTTTTATAGAATGATCTCCAGCACGGTAATATACACTACTATCGTCATAGGTACTTAATGATAAATTCAATCCTCGAGGAATAGAAGCAGAATTAAATAATCCATTAGTAACTTTTATTGTCAGTACACCTAACAAAATTGATCCAAATCCCTATAAAAAAATTAATAATTTAATACAATTAATAATTATTATTTTTAATTTATATAAATTTTATATATATAAATTTAATAATATATATATATATCTGAGAATTTGAAATTATAATAAAATCTTACAAAAATTAATGTCATAAGCCATCTTCTATATGTGTACATTATTTTTTTTTGCAGCAATACTACAAATTGATTTTTTAACAAATTTATTCCACTTGTATATTTTGGCATTAAGGCTGAAAAAATAGTAACATAATAACAGTAACAGGACAGTACTACATTTAATTTTATACTACAAAATTGTTTAAAATTGATGTTATTATATTTTTAAATACTACTAATTACTAATTTAAAATTTTCTCACTACTTCATAATAAAAAAAAAACGAAATATTTACTTTGTGTAACATCATTACTTGTTTGCTGTTTGGATTCATCTCCATCTTCTATATACATTGAAGAACTAAAAGTACAAAATTAAAATATTTATTAATCTAAATTCAAAAATTTAGAAATGATGTGTACAAGTGCTTAAAATAATTATATACAATTTGAAAAAAATTACAAATGAAAAACATATTTTTATTAAACAACACAATTGGTAAAATTGCAATAATTCATAAAATGTGTGTCATGTGATTGTACAATAATCTAGAACTAAGATATGATAAAACACATTATTATTATCGACTGATAGAATAGTGATGAAAAAAACTATCAATTCATTTCTCACCACTGATTATTGTTGACACTAAAATTGTTATTCAATGTTGAGTTTTTCTTATTGTTAACCCTACATAAATGTTTATATATTTGACAACCATTAGGTCATATAAAATCACAACTAATATAGGTAATATGAGATAAAATTATAATAAATTATTATTAAAATTACTTTGGATAGATGTCACCAGTTGTTTGATTAGTTATCTTAACGTTTCTTAGGTGAAAATCGTTTTTCTTAAATTCAAGAGCTGAGTATAGGGACTCAAACTGATTTCTTTTTCTAGCTGGTAAGTTATACATAATTTGTTCATCAATATTGACCATCAACGAACATTCAGACACATATTGTTGTATTAGCTTTGTCACTTGTTCAACATTACACTGAACTTCTTTAGTTATAATCAACTGATAACTACCAGAATCTATGGGTGTGTTGATAGATGATTCATCATCATCGTTTAATACATTTTTTTCTGCTCTAAAAGTTTTTAAAATCAATAAATGTAAATATTTAATAAGTATAAATTATATACAAACATTAATTAATTTTTTTAATAAATTAATTTACAGTAAATATGAATTTGATTCAATGATCATGATGATGATGTATACTACTAGATATATATATATATATATATATTTTTATTTAAAAAAAAGAAGTTTTTGACATATTTTTGTTTAAATTATAATTTAACTTAACATAATTTATTTTGCTTTTCTCATAAACCATCTTGAAGTTATCTTTGTTGCTAAACTTTTATTTAATCTTCATATTTAATCAATCAAGAAAAAAGCTCTTTTGTATAAACTATATATATATATATATATATATATGTTACGCTCCAATTGTGAAATTAATTCAATTCATGAAATAGACAACTGGATTATCCATTTTATAAAATGATCAAGTTTTCTATATTTTTGGTCCAGTTTATGAATTGAAGATACAGAAAACCTACTTCACTTACATCACTAACCACTTAATAAAATTTGCAATATTTTTTTTGTGTTATATTGCTATTATTATTATTATTATTATATTACTATCATAAATGGTATATGGAAAATCTGTTTATTTAAATATATACAGCAATATGAATCTAGCTTTATTATAAATATAATATCAACAAAAGTAACATAACACTATAGGTTGTAATTTATCATACAATAATATTAAATATTAATTGTTTTAAAAAAATAATTTTGAATAAAATAATAAAATATCAAGAACATTGAACCATGCATTACTGGGTCCATTTTCCTACTGGGAAACAATATAATTAGGACCCACATTCTACTTACTAATAGAAATGGGCCTTGCATATATACTCAAAGGCGTAGCGTGGTGGTGGCTAGTGGGGCTTTAGACCCCATTTAAAATGCATCAAGTACTTTATATTCTTTTGTTTTTTCAGTTGGGGGCTATAGCTCCTCCACATATATTCATCACACTATGTCTATATGTATACCATGTATACATCAGCCAAATTATCTACCAATTTCTTACTAAAGATAAAACTATAATATTAGTAATACCATAATAAAATAGTCTATTTTATAATCAATGGTAATACTACCATTTTTGTGCAAGTCTAAATATTGTTAGACATCTAACTCTTATACTATTTAATAGGTCCTATTCTGGATTTTCCCGGTATCCCAGTAAGCGCCTGTATATAATTATTGACATTAGATTGATAACTTATTATATTATTATTGTATATTTGACTCATTGTCTATGAAATAAATCAATTTGATAATTTTGGTAATCTGATAATCTTGGTAAATGAGTTTATTTTCAGTAATAAATACCCAATATGTTTATAAATAACAAAAGCAGTATGGTCGATTCTGGACATTCTTCCTTCGTCCCATGGAGAAATAAGTGGTTTATTATATTTAAGATTTGAATGCATTTGAAAATATGATTCTGAGCAAAACTCAGTCAGATATACAATATATTATACTGGTAACCTGTTCCAAAATTCTACCAAGTGTGTAAACTACCTATGAGAATACTCAAAAATTTTTACAAGTCCTTACGTTCAAAACTGCATGACTTATCTCAAACTATTTAAAATCAAATTTACATCAACTACAATTTTGGCAATTTTCAATCATTTTTTGGTACTTTTTCATATCTTAAGAGAACACTTTTGAGAAATTCAAAAAATGAGCTAATAAATTACCAACTAGATGCAATTTACTACCAAAAGTATACCCTACTTGAGATAATTAGACCATTATTTCTACCCAAAAAAAAAACATTATTGTAAAATCAATACATTCTTCGCTTTGCTCAGAATCTAAAATGAGATTACACATAAAAATAAAACAAATTACCTCAAAAAAACTTCTTCCATTGTTGTACAAGATATACCTATTCCTTTTATGCCGAATTCCTTTCTATTACTTTCTAACATACTAAATAAATCAGGAAATTGATCAGTATTTTCGTTTGGTAAATTAATGACAATTTGAGCCGTCAATGAATTTTGGACAGCTGCATCAGGTATAACTTGTTGTATTGCTGATAATAGTATAGATTCAATACAAGATTCTTCTTTTACAATAGTTAAATTATAACCCGTTCCTGTATTTGTTTAAAATGTTAAAGTATTTTTAATAATTGATTTAATTATATACATACCATAAGCTTTTTTTAAAAATAATGATGTGCCATAACATTTTACTTGTCCATGGTCCATTATAGCAATTCTATCACCAAGAACATCAGCTTCTTCCATAAAATGTGTTGTAATCAAAATAGTTCTAGTACCTCTAAAAGACTATTAAAAAAATTAATTTGATTAAAATATTGTATATATTTACATTGTAGTTAAATATAATTAGATAGAAATAGGTTTATTTTAAGAATAAATTCAAATGAATTTATAAATTAAATATAAATTATAAATTGGAGATTTAAAAAAATTATTTTCAGTTTAAAAAAAAATTTTTTAAAAAATTTCAATAGCAATTATATTAGTATAAGAAAATTATAATAATTATTAATTAATATGAATTAAAATTTTTAAAAAAGTGGAAGGTCGATTTTGGATGTTCTTCCTTAGTCCCTTTGGTCCTCGGAAAAATTAGTGGTTTATTATAATTAAGATTTGAATGCAATCATATTATTATACATTACATTATACTGATAAGTTGTTCCATAAGTTTACCACATGTGCAAAGTAAAATAACTGAGAAAACTCAAAAAAAAAATTACCTACGTATAAAATTGCATTAATTATCATTAAGAATCTAAAATCAATTTCATCAAAATTACGATTTCCGTAAATTTTGACGTTTTTCCATCATTTTTTGGTAGTTTTCCTTCTCCCAAAAAAAAACTATTAGAGAATTTCAAAAAATGAACTAAATGTAGCAACATTTAGAGTACCAACTAGACGCAATCTTTTACCAAAAGCATACCCTTCGTGGTAATCGAACATTAATTCTACCCGTTAAAGTGTTTTCATACACAAAAAAAAAAAAAAACATCTTGGTAAAATCAATACATTTTTCACTTCGCTCAGAAAAGTATTTGGTTGAACATTTTTTAATCATTTTTGATTTGAAAAATATATAATTATAATTTTGTATTGTATCACAATTTGTAATATTTTATTAAAATATAGTAAAATACTAAAGAAAAAACATTTTTAACATAACAAAACATACAATTTTTAGTTTTTATAATAATATAATTATCTAATTATGAGTTTTACTGGCTTTCTTACACTAATACGTAAAGGATTAAAGAACAAATAAAACAAATAATTTTAATTTGAAAGTATGATCAATTCTAATGATTATGGTTTAGGTATTATGCTTCTACTATGATTTGAACATATAAAATATAATATTCAAATAAGTAAATCATTGTTTAAAGCAAACAACTTATTGTTTTAAAAAAAATTCTTACCAAGAGTAAATCCCACATTTCTCTTCTTGATTCTGGATCCATTCCTGATGTTGGTTCATCTAAGATTAGTATCTATAAATAAATGTCCAAAATTATTAATTATTTAATAACTCAAAAATTGTAAATATCACAATAATATTAATACTTACTTCAGGATCACCAACTAATGCAATTGCCAACGACAATTTCCTTTTCATTCCTCCAGAAAGACTACTTACTAGTTCATTTTTCTTTTGCAATAAATTTAAAAGTTTAAGTAAATGTAATCCATCAGATTCGGCTTTTTTTAATGTCATTCCTTTAAGCTAAAATAAAATAAAATAAATTATAATGAAATTATATAAAAAATCATATATACCATTCCAAAAAATTTTAAATGGTCTAATGTTGTTAAATACGAAAAAAGTAGATTATGTTGTGGACATAGACCAAGATTTTCTCTAAAGTGGTCAATATTACTAAATAAATCATTTCCATTAACTTTTACACTACCATATGAAGGAGAAAATAATCCTGAAACAATATATTTTAATTAGTCAATAAATTAAATTTTTATTAATAATTTATATTAAAATAAATTACCTGTAATAATTGACATCGTAGTAGTTTTTCCAGCACCATTATGACCTAAAAGTGCAGTTATTTGACCTTTATATAAATCCAAATTTACTCCATTTATCGCATGAAAATTTCCAAATTGCTTATGTAAATTTTGTACACTAATTCCAACTTCAAAATCAGTTGGTGGTTTTTCAAAAAGTTTACTATTACTTTTACCAATAGGTTCCATTTTAGTATGTTCAGCTTTTTTTTTGGACCATTTACACAAGAAATGAAATGGTTTTGCAATGCCATATTTTCCTGGCATGACCGAATCCATGTACCAAGCAATGAATCCATATAAGAAACAGTCAATAACAAACATGAATAAAACAAAACCAACAGAAAAGTTATTATCACCCTTTCCAGTAGTAAATAGTGTAGAGAACTGAAGTCCTTTTCCTTGAGATTCCAGTGTAGATATTGCTGTATAAGCATTGGTTACTGCAGCATTTGGAAGTAACATAAAAATTGTTTTAATAAAAATACTTGTAGTGGGTTTCAAAATGTTAATCGGTAAACTGTATGAAAGGCACCACGCCATGCTACCAGCAATTAATGCAACTAATGGTCGCACAAATAAACTACTAATTGCAAAAGAAAAAAAAATTCCAGTAATCATATACATCATGAGAAATATCCAAAAAAGTAATGGATTAGAATAATTTAACAATTGTCCTTTGCCAGTGTATATTTCGAAACAACATATATAGGTGATAAATGTAATTGATATACCATATACAAAAATGTTATGTAATATCCATCCAGTCCATATCATCCAAGATTTAAGCCCCATCATTTTCATTAGTTCTTTTACGCCAGAGTCTTTTTCTTCGACAACTCTTTTGATTGTATATGAACACATTAGTAAAAAACTTAAAGTTGTGAACATTGGAAATAATATTTGAAATAATTGTTGAAATACTGAATCCATTATGAACTTTGCATAAGGATATGACTGAATATTAAAATTATAATCGCTTATATTAAGACTATCATTGTTCAAGGTAATAAATGCTTTGTCTAAAGCCAACTGTAATGATAAAAATCCATTTTGAATATATACAGTACCATAATCCATAGGTCCTGGTATTTCATATGCTGGAAATAATAAATCTGTAAGCCATACATCATTTGTACTTCTTATTTTGTATTTAAAAACATGTGTTTTAATAACTTCTTCAAAAACAATTCCAAATCCAGTAGTGCTTTCTAATCCTCCAGTACTATTATATTTGTTTTTAAATGCTTGAATCATTTCATATTCATTATTTACTGCATCAATGGTTTCAAATGGTATGTCTAATTGTTTTGATACTTTTTCCATGATTTGTTTAGTTTCCGGATTACTTGGAGTGTAGACAAAATACCCTGATGAGTATCTTTCAATAAATTTTGAATGTAAAACCTCTTCTGAGATAACATCTGGTATAGTTTGATTGACAATTATCTTGTCAGGCCCCATACCATCTCCCATTTGTGATTTTAAATAATTCATGAAAATGAACAACAAACATGGTACTATAAGTTCTATGATAGTAACGAACCAATGTATTTTTCTTAATTGCAAGCTCTTCCATAATAGAACTTTAATTTTTAACCACATTTTAAATGATTATCTGAAACAAAAATAAAAATATTAATAATAAATAGGCAATGATTACATTTAAAGCAAAAAATTTAAAGATTTATTTAATTAAGACGCAAAAAAAAATAAATATTTTAAGGGTTTTATATATTTTAAATACACTAAACTTTAATTTTAATCATTTATTTCAAAGTTTAATTAAATTATTTATTTATTATTCTCATTTAGTTTTTAAATCATTTCAATACCATATTTTTATTAAAGGAAAAGTATTTTGTTAAACTTTAAAGTGAAAACCTCAATGAATTGATGTAGATACATTCTACATCCATAGTAGGTATATTATTTACTTAATATCGAGCTTAATATGATCAAATCAGTGACACATTTCAGGGAGGCGAATACAATGAACAGAAAAATTTTATGACAAATAATTAGGTAAATATTCAGCTTACAAAAATATGAAGATTATACAAACAAGTTAGACCAAAAATATCTAAATGCGCTGAATCAAATGAAAATAATGTATTAATCGTTATAATACATTAATACTTGTACATATATATAAATTGAAAACCTAATATTTGATAAGTAATAAGAATTAAATACCTGCTTACTTACCCAATCGATGTCAATAAATATTAAAAATAAAAAGTTAAACGTATTACTATTATTTCATATAACTAAAATTATCATTAACTATAAAAGAAAAAAAACATTATACATTTGACACATCAATTTCATAGCATATGCGTAACACAACTCGTAGCTATCCAACAAATTAATAAATTAATTTTAAACAGAGAAAGGTCATTACTTATGTTAAACATGTAAAACTAAAACTGCTCTTAAACAATTTTAAACTATTTATTTTATTTTATACATTTATATTTAAATATATATAGAACAGTTAAACTATAGAATGCAGTGAGTTCGGTGACTCACTCAGATCTGTGAGTGTACTATAATATATAGATGTAAATGTGTAATGTGTATAATCATTAATCAAAAAAATAGATATATTTTAGTATTTTGTCATATTGTGTATAATATAACACTAATCACAAATTCACAAATCACTAAATTATAATAGTTTATAACATAAAGATACTTCTTTATTATTGTTTAATCTTTATCTATGCACCAAACAGGAAAAAAAAATTGAGTTAAAAGATAACATTACCTCCTACCTATTCTTAAATAACATATAAGTTGCCATGTTCCTAATATAACCTGTGCTCCTAAAGTCCAACCCACTACCACGGTTTATGTTTGTTATCTACATTGTGTTTATGATAGAAACATTGAACTATAATCATGATTATAATGATATCATTCTTTATACTGTAGTATAGTATACTCCAAAATAGAAGATATGTGTATATTGTATATTTATATATACGATATACCATTACCATACACCACACTACCACAGTCATGTAAACGATGGTCTAGGTGGCTAAGTTAGGTATTTAGATCTGTAAATAATAAATATATTAATATTATCATGACCAAAATATTTATTAATAATTAATATAAGGTTTTGAAACATTTTGTCATGAATATTAAGAATTATAAACTGATACCCATGCGGTTTATCCATATACATATCACATATGAAATAAATAATAATATAATATCTATTTTTTTATTTAATCTGTGATAATATTAGGTATTTCTATGCAGGGCCGTAATTTTTTTTATTAGGTTAGAGGAGGGGGGTGCAGCTGCACACTTACGCCGCTCATTTTTGAAATAGAACCTAATTGGCTTACTGAAATAATTCACTATTATTTGTGTAATGTGTAAACTTATTTTTATATGGACTGAGACCTCCACACCCCAAAAAAAACTGAAATGACGCCCCTATTTCTTTGCCCTATGCACTATACCATAGTGACTGGTAGTATGCTATGCAAGATGCAACTAGATATAATATATAATATGCTGACGCAGAGGCACAACTACTAACTAGACATATTAAAAAAAGGGGGGGACTTGAGTTCCAGGTTTGTATACAACTATGTATTCACTCATACTGCTATACAAACACACTAATGAACAAAAAACTAATAAAAAAACTTTAAAAAAATTATATAAAGAAAAAATAAGTCATTTTGTACCATATAACCTGTATAATATAAAATATATTGTACATTTACTATTTATATTTATAGTCTACACGAATTGTATTTAAGTTATTTTATATTAAATAATACATTAATACCTCAAATCAATGCTATAATATTATAGTAATTTATACCTACTTACGTCTACTGGTCTATAATCTACATAGACACAAGTTATTAAGCTAACAAAAAAAACGTTGGAATGCACTACCGGACACAATGACCAAAGAACATCAACTGAAATATAATATATTATATTATATACATACTATTATCTATTGAGTTCTAAATGTTCTAATCGCTAGTGTCGAATATCATAATAATTCACAATATTAAAACTAGTAAATAATTGTATAAGCGATATAGAAAATAATTGCTACGTTCATAGTCACATACAGACTAAAGTTACAATTTACTAATAAAATATAAAAAAATAATTGTATTTATCTATAAATATATAATATATATAGGTATATGGTAGTATAATATTTGTCACTAATGGCAATTATCGATTTTATTATTTGAAAGACAAATGACAAGAATAAACGTGAAATGACCGACATTTTATAGAAATCAATAATCATAATAATTTATACCATTCAACAAATATACATTTATTGATTTATTGATTTGGGCACATAGGAATGTAATTAATAATTCATCTAACTGTATTTGTCATTTATTATACAGGCTATTATATTATATTCAGTGGTGGTTTTACGAAGAATGTTTTAAGACCAATGAAAAATGTAATTTTAAGTATTAAATTTATACAATATAGGTAAATATATAAATGTATTTATTATTACATTATTACATACTACTATTGATTATAGAATAGAATATTATAGTTTCTTCTACACTACTAAAATATTAGATTCCTTGCAGAAAATTATAAATTTATAACTTTATTAGTATATTATTTACAATTTACCATTGTGTACTTATAGTCTTATACCCTTATACGGTATTGAGTATACAAGTACTCAGGGCTGTGTTTAAGGGAGGAGGCATGAGCGTCAAAATGTTCTTATTAAAATATTTTTTATATCAATTAATATGAGGTGGTGGGGAGGTATAAAGTAAATGTGTGTCGATAAATTTATTTTGCCCTCATGGTCTTCAACTATAAATCCGACACTGCAAATACTCTGTATATTATATAAATATATAATATATTTTACACCTGCGTGTAGTGAATTGAGATTTAGTTAAACTTTTCGATTCTAAACGAAGCGAGGTTTTACAATGATGTTTTTTTTATTTTATGTCTGAAGACACTTTTTCGGGTAGAAATAATGGTCCGATTACTACGAATAGGGTATATGCTTTCAGTAGCAAATTGCATGTAGTTGATACTTTAAATAGTTAATTTTTCGAATATCTCAAAACTACCAAAAAATGGCGGAAAATTGGTAAAATTACGGTTATCGTTATTTTTGTATATATTTTTTTTATTTCATGATAACTAATTAAATTTTTAATGTAGGGACTTATTTATTTGACTATTTTCATAGGTCATCTTATAGGAACACTTTTACACACATAGTAAACTTTTGTAACTATTGTATTATATTGAGTTTCGCTCAGAATATTATTTTCGAATGCAATATTATTGCATTCAAATCTTAATTATAATAAACCGCTAATTTCTTAGAGGACTGAAGAAACAAATAAGGAGGAACGTCCGGAATCGATCTTCCCACCTTTTAATTATGGTTATAATTATAATATAATAATTATAATTATTATGATAATATATTAATATCACAGATCAAACGATTCAAACGTATTTAAACGTATTTCAAATGTATTTAAATTTAATCTACAAATATTGTGATAGGTATTACCATAAAACTATTAAAATTTAAATATTGACTATTATATTATATTGTAACATATTAAT
This sequence comes from Eriosoma lanigerum, assembly GCA_013282895.1. Taxonomy (NCBI): domain Eukaryota; kingdom Metazoa; phylum Arthropoda; class Insecta; order Hemiptera; family Aphididae; genus Eriosoma; species Eriosoma lanigerum. The sequence goes on along the minus strand of CM023357.1, from coordinate 55,376,644 downwards.
TTATGATTATAGGCGTAGCAAAGGGGGCTTGGAGGCTATAGTCCCTTCAAAAAATTCTCAGGTTAGATTTTCTTTAGTTATCATAATATAATTAAATTATTATTTTAATAAAAAATATAGTTTCCGCAATGTTGCCGATTTTCTATGATTTTTGTTTATTAGTTTTCATGATTGGAAATAGGGCTATTATTTCTACCGAAAACAAATATTATTTATTATTTTATTTTAAAAAAAGACTACTTAGGCCCAACTGATAGACTCAGGTTTAAGATTTAAGATTTAACTACATTTCTATATAATAGTAATTCTATTCCTAATTAAATTTTTTATCAATCAATGTATAAAACTATTTTTCTTCTCGAATGTCAATGTTTTCATTTCCCATTATGAAGAAAAAATGTACTAAATTTATTTTTATACCCTTCACAAAAAGTCAAAATCATAAATTCATAACACTTGTCACTTTGTTCCATATAGAATAAATTACTCTATGCTTTGTTGTTGTTCACACGAATAATGGTAATGCATAATGTACATAGACAGTGGCGTATTTAGGGATTTTTTTTTAAGGGGGGGTGGTGGTGTCTTATTGTATCTAAGACAATATTTTTTTCTCTAAAAATATAAATATAGTTTGATCATAAAATCGTTTTAAGTTTCACCCCATCACATTAATATTTTTTTTATTATTGTCAATAATTTATCACGTTTTACACTTTTATGATTTGAGATGAGCCACATATTTCTTAAAAAAGTATAATTGGGGGGGTGTTTTAACTTCTAGGACACCCCACCTATGCCACTGCTCATAGATAATACCACAGAATAACAATAATTCTGTGATAATACTATATTATTATCTAAATAAATAAAAAATCCAAATATATTATATAATAAAATAATATGAGAAAAAATGTCAGTTTGTTCTTGGTAGTATATAGTATATATTATAGTATCATTAATTATACAATAGACTATAATTCTATTCTATAATCAATGGTAGTATCAATGTATTATAAAATTTAATAAGTTATTAATAATTAGTTTATTATTATTAGATAATTATTAAGTATCTATTTTCTAACTATTTTTAACACTATTCGTTTCCTATTTCCAGTTATCTAATAATAATTAGTTCATACTGTCGTAGTCTCGTCTGACACCAAGTTTCAAGATTATTTTATCTAACGACCATTTATGGATCGCTAAATTAATAACATTATTACAAATTACAATTCTCCGTAAATGTTATTTTACGCAGCCAACTGATAACGTAGAGATTTAACGTATGAAACCTTAAAATGTATTATTTCCCCTCCAAATTAGATTCTGTATGTCTGTAACGGTTTTACATTTTACACACAAAGTCATAATGACATAATTAAGATAATTGTTGTAGCGAAATGTTATTGTACATTTTTATTAATTTTAACTTTTTAAGTGTGAAATTGTGTAATGGAGATAAAACACTGAAAACTAAAAACTTCAACCTCCAAGAAGAAAAAGAACTAGTAACCTTGGTTATAAAATATTGGCAATTAACCATTGCAAAATAACCGATCATTTCTACAATTTGTTATAATCTTTCTCTCTATAACATCAAGGATAAACTTTACGGTATTTTTGTTCAAACAAAATCATTGTAAAAAATCGTTTCCTTCCTAGTTTGAAAATGATCACGAATTCACGAATAATTAGTTTGACGAGGGAAAGCTATTAAGTCAGCAAGTTAAAACAAATTGTCATCTAAATCTGAATCACTTTCATCATTATCATCGTTGTCGACTTCATGATTTAAATTATTATAATTAATATCTAAAACATCTATGACCGCGAACAAATAAAAAGGAATTTATAATTTTATAAAATATTTTGTTTTAATAAAAATTTTAAAAATTAATTGATAAAATCAAGATTGATCATAGTTGAAGAAAAAAGTAAAAAAACCCAATTGCTAATCAAAAGCTTTAACGGACTTTAATAATATTTTAACCGCCCAACATCGGTCGATAAGTTAACGGAACGTCATCGACCTGTTATTAGTCGTAACTATAGAAAGCCTAGACAAATAATTATTTATCTATTTATCTATATTTATTTATTATTTATCTAGACTCTCTAGTCGTAAACATAGAGAAAAGATTAACTTTTACGGCGCATTAAATCATAACCGAGATAAAACCAATGATTGTAATACCGGGCTAAGGCTTCATTTTTTTATTTACGGTAAGGTCATGTTTATTCGGTGTTTGTATTAGATTCATTGCAAGTTGAGTGTCCATATTGGTAGCAAAGAACAATGAATACAAAAATCCATTTCCGAATGTAGATTATAACCAAAATCTATTCAAAACTCTACAATCCGAAAAATCATAAACTCTCCATGGTACGTCCGTAATTCAACTATCAGCAACACTTTAAAAATTCCCTGAATAAGACACTACTAATGTGTTTCAAAATAATAAAAATTACAAAAATCCCCATCTAAAAACTACAAGCCAAACTGTGGGCCTTCCTGAATTCCACAGATCAAAACCGCTAACCATACTCGTTTTTAATTGAGTAGCACTTTTTACTTTTTACAAGTCCATACCAGCTCACATTACGAGTAAAAGGGCTTAAACTCGTCTAAAGGACAATCAATTCCTGCGTCCATGCAATGTAAAATGCGTTCAACTTCAAATCGCATAATGTGTACCGAATAATCGTTTTTAGAATTTAAAAAGACGATGCACGGATAACAGTACGTGTGGATATGACATCATATATACGGCTATACGTGTACTATATTATAATATAATATAATTATAGTACAATTGATACAATCTGGGTCAGTGGCGCAACAAATATTAAAATTTAGTTTTAATTTAAAATTTTTTTAAAAAAAAGTTGAGAACTGTCTTGTTATTTTAAGGGGTTATGATTAATTTTGAGAGGGCTAAGCCCCTCCAGCCCGGCAGCCCACCCTAGATGCGCTTATGATCTAGGTACAATTTTTACTTGAAAAATAGCTGTAACTGTAAGGATCTTAATATGTAATATCCTGTAATTTATAATATTTTGAGAATAATCATCGAACTTCGACAAGACGACTGATAATATTTATAAATATGATTGTAATACCTACATAGATAAGATTGAATTCTATATTATCTATGAATACCTACATAAAATAGGTAGTTAGTAATATAGTAAACAAGGTTTATATATTATAATCTACCTATAGATCTTGAATAGTAGATACAAGATACCTATAAGTTATATTATATTTATAAGATATATAACATATGAGTAATCAATTCCCACATAAATACATAAATAATGTAAAAATAAAAAATATATCTATCGAGCCTCTACAGTTGAGTTAAATGCATTGATTTTATGTTTTATATGTTTACACATAAAATATTATAAATTAATTAGGTATGGAAACTATTTATAAAAAACATACATAAAGATATACAATTAAAATAATTTAATATAGCCATTGATAATAATGATATAGCTAATAGAGTGATATAGACATAAAGTGATGGAATGCGATGATTTTGCATTAAATTTAAATCATAATATACATATTATATAATATGTAAATTTGATATTTTATTTTGTAAGGCATCCAAGCGAATAATACCTACATAAAAAATATGTGTATATGTACATTGTACAATGTACAATCACAAAAATTTCAAATCAAATTTAAAAAAGTGTATGTATGTATTATCTGATCATTTTATGTGGTCCATGTAGATTTATAGACAATTTTGTTACTTTAATTATTTAATTTTACAAAATATATAATACCTGGTTAATAAAATTTAATAGAAGTTTTTTAAATATTAATTAAGGTACCGACCTATAAAGTGCATATAAAATATCACGAAAATTGGTATTCTCAATTTTTATAAAAATGTATTTAAATGTTTAACTTTTTTTAAAATTTGAATTGTATTATTATTGTGATTTTTTTATTACCCATGTCAGTGTACATTTGTACCTGTATAACATATACTATGAATATACCATTGATTAATTATACAATTAATCAATGAATATACTATAAACTTGATTTAGATAAGTCAGAATTTCGATTAAATTGTGTTATTATATAAATAAATTCGATTTGGGTTCAATGTTGGATCTAGGATTTACACACATGGGGGGGGGGGGGGTATTGAAATACGTGTGTACATGATATGTGTATAGCCGTATAGGTACATTTTATATAAACATAAAATAATAAATTTATATTACAATAATGTTTTATTTTACCCAACAGGGGGATATGACCACATATTATCCCCTAGATCAGCCGCTGTTTGGGTTATAACTTTGTATAGTTTTTTTCAAATTTGATCATTTTATCACCACTTTCAAATTTTAATAATAATTAATAATACAATAATATTATAGTATTATAAAGTTTATCTTAAATTCGTAAATTGCCATTTGCTGTAAATCGTTATATCATGTACCTATATTATATAATAATAAAATAACACAATATAATATTGAACTACGTTAAAATTTACGAACATTTAAATGTATTATCTATGGTAGGTACGCTTCTGAAAAGCACAACGTTTCCTAAATATTATCTTCTACAGTTCTACTGTCTTCTACCTTGTAAAATATACTATGTATATAGATAATTCTTCTCAAATTTTAAACAAATGGTTAAACACATCAGGAACAGTTTACCATTCTATTGACGTCAAGGTGGAAGATAAACCAAACAAGTATGATAATGAGAGTGATCCTGCTCAATGGCCTCCTTCTACATTTTAGCATATAGTTGAACTACGAGAAACTGCTTTGTTTACAGCTCGCAATCGTTATACTATAGTCCGTACCACGAGAGAACGCATACGGCGGCCGACCAAAACTCGTCATTTTCGCGCACGAGTGTCCCCCTCCACTAAGCAGTCTTAAGCCGAAACAAGTCGATTGCTATCGGAGCTGGTCGGTTTTCGGTTGGCGCACGTCTATACAGGCTGATTGTTATTAGCTACGCAACTGACAACTGTTGATTCGTACATATTATATATTTTTTAATTAATATTTTGACTATATTACTGCAGTATTATTTATTATTTGTAAAAATTGTTGTACATATTGTTTTTAAATCAATCGTAAGATTTTGTACATATTATATATTTTTTAATTAATATTTTGACTATATTACTGCAGTATTATTTATTATTTGTAAAAATTGTTGTACATATTGTTTTTACAATACAATTAATAAAATACTTATTTACAATTTCATAACCAAAAAAAAATTTTTTTTTGCTCCAAATACGCATCAACTGATATACGTGAATACGTGATTGCGCGAGCGCGTAATAGTTTAATTGTTTGAGCCGCTGTATACACTAATCAGCTGACTTTCGTATGCGTTCTCTGGTGGTATGGTGGGAGAAATTTGGCCTCGGAACGACGGAGCGCGATCATTTGGATGCGCGAGCCGTATGCGTTCTCTCGTGGTACGGACTATAATGTTGTATATTTAATCTATGCTGGTACTTAGTATTTACCCACTGTAATTTCGATAATTTATAAACTTCATGTTTTAGTAGATATTTTATAAATTACATTTCTCACACACATATATAATTCAAGCGAATTATTGTTAATTTGTTATAAAAAATTAAAGTGGTGTTAGCAAAAATAGAAAATTATTATTCTAATTTCTGATTCAATATACCTACCGAGCAAGAACAAGCGTACCTATTTATAATAGATATCTATATTATAGAAATGTTCAATAGGAGCATTTCTATAAAATAGAAACACTATTTTTAATTATGACAAAATAGACAATTGATTATTGCTATAAATGCTATTAATAGTCAATTACATCATGATTTTTAATATTATTAATAATTAAGTAGATAATAAAAATAAAAATTGATATGAAAGTAAATTACAATTATTTTTATAAATTAAACAGTAAATTGTATAAAATTATGTGGAACAACCGATTAATAATAATTAGAGAATAATGCGGTGGTTCAGTAGTACTGAGAAAATGATGCGAAGGTTTAAACTTCGAAGAGGATGATATATATAATAACAAGCAGAGGATGTGCGGAAGTACAAAACTTAGAAGGTGATGTTGAGGATGATTAAAGAGTAGTGGCAAAAGTTTTAAACTTACATCCTCTGCTTGTTCCACATCATCCTCTTCAAAGTATTATACCTCTGCATCATGCTATTCAAATTATTGTACCTCTATAGTATATATAATCAATGATTCTACGCATAAATTACCATCAGAATCAATGTTTAACTCAAAATTCTTGAAAATGGAAAAAGTACGTTTTGCATTGAAGCTCCTCAATTATTATTTGCATTCATTATTTTATATGTGGTTTTAATGAATTATTTTCAAATATAATTTCTGCATTCTAGATTCTGAGTGAAGTCAGGAGTTTTTACAATGATGTTTTTTTGTATGTCTGACAGTAGAAATAATTGTCCGAATACGACGAATAGGGTATGCTTTCAGTAGCAAATTGTCATAGGCGCAACTAGGAGGGGTAAGTGAGGGCTTAGCAGCCCCTAGCCCTAAATTTTTAAAATGAAATGTACTTTAATTATTAAAGATTAAACAAAATATTTTAAAAATCGTGACTGACAATTTTTATTATGAAATGACAACTCCTTGAATATTGATTGTAAGGATTTGAAATTTATTTTGCATATTTCCATATGTAATTTACATTTGTGGTAAATTTTGGAATGGATTTCAGTATAATATATTGAGTTTTGCTCAGAATATTATTTTTTAATGCAATACCATTGCATTCTAATCTTAATTATAACAAACCACTAATTTATCCAAGGACTGAAAGGACAAAGGAGGAACATCTAGAATCGACTTTCCTTCTTTTATTTCTACTGGTTCTTTAAAAATTAAATTTTTAAATTTTTGCATAATTAATTATTTGTTTAATTTATATACTTTTTAATGTTTTATATACATAATGTAATATAATATTATATAGTAATTATTAAATTTTATGTTATAAAATATTTAATATATAATATAACAAATATTTTATTTGAAATTGATTTTAATTTATATCTTATTGTATTTCCTATCTTAATTTATTAGTATGCCATGTATATAATATTATATTTATTTAATTAGTGAAGCATATTTTTTCTTCATTTGAAATAAAAAATCTATACCTAGTGTCATAGTAAGTTTACAAGATAAGAGTAAATATTCATATACCTACATAACAAACAAAAAACTTAGAATTTTTACATAAACAATTAATTATAAAATACATATGTAGGAATAAGAATGATGTTATCATCCATTGATAACACTTGTGCAGTGAAGCATATTTAAATTGTTTTCTCTTAGTAATTTATATTATAAATTATTTGATGTATATCTTGTTTTTATCCACTAAAAATATTTAATTGTCAAAAAATAATAATCATTTTTAATTTATAACAATTATCAATTAATTTTTTTAGTATAATTTTTGAGATCAACAACACAATATAAAAATAATAGTATATTCAGAAAAATTAAATTAAATTATATTTTAAAACTGTATTTTCATTGTTATTGATACAATTTAATCTTCTTTGGTTGCTACCATTGGAAATCGTACAACACGTAATTCTGTGCCATAATCACATACAATGCTGTCTGATAGCGTTAACAATTGAGTAACAACATTACAATCTGAATCTCCTAGACTAAACACTTTAACTGGATCTCCAGTTTGTACATCCATAATAACTATACAACCCTAAATCATAAAACAATATTAAATATAATTTTTAATTTAACTTTTATTAAATTTATTATATTAAATTACCTGTTTAGACGTAATAAGCAAATTATGTGTTAACATTGCTAAATCATAACAATAGACATTGCTCTTAAAAAAAAAAAAAAAATGTTTAGATAAAAACTAATAACACTTAAAATTTTTTAAATAACTTACTATTTGTATACTATTAAGTTGATGACCATGAAATCTATCCCAAACACAAATTTTATCATCTTGACCAATGCTTATAACATAACTAGCTGAACATGTTAATCCTAATACTGCTCCATCATGACTTTGTACAGTATACATACATGTACCTAAAGGGAAACATAATGTAGTTGGGCATAATAAATATTAGTCAATCAATATATGTAATTTTTTTATATGTATATTGTATATATTTTATTAACAAACCGGTAATTAGGTCCCAAACACATAACATTCCATCTTGACTACCAGATGCTGCCATGTGTGGATTCACTTGATCAATAAATAAACATGTTATTGGTCCATAATGGCCATGCAATGTATATAATAGCTGCCGATCTTCAATTCTAAATACCTTTAAACAAGTAGTAAATGAAACATATAATTGTATAGTTTAAAATGAAAGTATACATATTTAGAATAAAATATATTAGATTATTATAAATTGAAAATTAATAATTATATGAAGTTACAGGATAAATTTGGATTTTGTTTTTGGTATTTTGATTAAATATCAATTAAATATCAATAAAATATAAATTTGATATTGGAAAATAAAATTGACACTTACTCATATTAATTGTAATAACCAAAATATTAAGTTAAATTAGAGATTAAAATTTTAGTTTCTGAGTGAAGCGAACAATGTATTGGTTTTACAAATATGTTTTTTTTTTTTGTGTATGAAAACACATTTTCAGGTAGAAATAATGGTTTGATTACAAGTAGGGTATGCTTTCGGTAGCAAATTGCGTCTAGTTGGTACTTTATTTAGTTCATATTACGAATTTCTCATAAGTTTTTTTTGGGAGAAGGAGAACTATTGAAAAATGACAGAAAACATCAAAATTTACGGAAAGCGTAATTTTGATGATATTGATTTTAGGTTATCATTAAGAACTAATGTAATTTTGAATGTAGGTACTTAAATTTTTTTTGAGTTTTTTCATAGGTATTTTACTTTACATAGGTGGTAAACTTATGGAACGATCTATTAGTATAATATTATTATATTATTATATTGAATTTCGCTCATAATCGTATTTTCTAATGTAATATCATTGCAATCAAATCTTAATTATAAGAAACACTAATTTCTCCGAGGACTGAAGAGACAAAGGGGGAACATCCAAAATCGACCTTCCCACTTTTTAATAATTTATTATAAGATTATTTGGTATAAAATGAATAAAAGATTAGTTTGCAAACAAATATTAAATTACATATATTAGGGATAGGCATTTGGCTCACATACTGTTTTTATCTGGCCCGTATTATTATTTTTAAATAATTTAATTCTCTTAAATTCAATAATTATAATTATAAATAATAAATATGTCATAAAATATGTTGTAGGTCCACAAGAGTTTAAAATTGTAAAAATTGACCCACTAAGATCTTTGATTTGCTTATCCTCAATATATATCATAACTTTTAATGTATAGCGGTCTTAAGTGTAACAGCAGTCTTAATACATTGTTAATATGATTCTTTACATTCCTTACTATATATTGACGCAGTCTAGTTATATTGCAAAAAACTTAAATTTCCCATTCCTTTAATAAATACTTTATTTTTATTAATTATATTAAACAACATGTAAATAAATTTTACAGAAAGCACTAATTATGTGTAGAGGTAAATGAAAATGATAGCGACTGTTTTAAAAAAAAATATTCATTAATGAAACATGATAGAATGAAGTACAAATTCTACATTATTAAAAAAAATATATACTATTTATTAAAATTATTTACACACCTTAAGCATGTGATCTTGACTACCAGTAACAATATATGCTCCATTAGTTTCAAGTGTTGTAATTGGTTGATTATGTGCTTTTAGAGATTCTAAATGAAGACAACGTACGGTATCATTTGTTGAATTTATAGTGTGAAGAGATGAACCTATGCTCCCAGTCCGTACATGTTCTTTATAATAAACAAATAGTATTTAATTATAATATATTAATTTTAACTCTATAATACTTACTTCTAAGTGGTAATCTATTTTTGGGTCTTTCTATAGATTCTCTTAAGGTTGATTCACTAAAAATATCAAGTTTAAAAAATTCTAAAGATCCATTCAACCTCACAGCTACCACATATTTGTTGATCAATTTAATTACTGTAAATCCATCATTGATGTCTCCTTGCCACATACACTAATAATAATTTACAAAATAAAATATTTTAAAATTATTTAATATACAGTATCATACTTTAAGTATTCCCTTATATAAGTCCCAAAATTGCAATGAGCCGTCAGCACATCCAAGAACAACAACATTTTCATTACAATCAACACACCAAATCTGAGAATTAACATAAATTTCATTTTCAGAAATATGATTAGAACGGCTTTCCCATTCATTTTGATCTGAATTAATAGTAAACTTTGCTTTTTTTACATCTTGGCTTTTTGTATCATATTTAGGGGTTTCAACAGGAATAATATTTTTACACATTGCACATAATCTAAAAAGTTAGTTTGTTAAAATAAAATAATTTTTATATAAATAAAATCTTACTGTTCAGTATTTTTAAATGGTTCTGGGAAACGATAACAAGTAGAATCTGAAATATTATTCTTCAAATCATTAGATACATATTCTGATAAATTGAATTCATCAGTTTCATCATCACTAATATCATCTAAATTAGATCTAAAAAAAAAATATTATAATTTAATATTAGATAGATACACTATAATAGGTAACGATCAGAGGTTTTCAAATTTGTTTGTCTATGGGGCCTTTTAGATAGTGTAAAAATAGTTGAAAGCTTAGAATAAAGGAATATTAAATAATAATAATATTTTAAAATACAATATAACTTGATACATTAAAGCATTAGTTTTTATTTTGTTGTTTGTGTGATACATAAAACAGTAAATAAAGTTATATATATATAACCTAACATTTATCATAATTTTGTAATGTTATTGTATATTTCTATACTGAGATTGATTATTTGTAGTCCAAATGTATTTTAAATTAAATAAACCCATAAAACCAATGTATAATTCTTTGAAAATTTTGGAAATAATCAGACTCAAAGCAATCTTATACTTATGAAACGAGTATTACACAACTAGAATGGCTGCTTAATGAATAGATTTAATGATTTAAAAACGAAAACTTTAATAGTAAAGATGTGACAAACCCTAATATTTGAGTTTGAACTTATGTAAATACAAGTTTTCCGAACCCGAGCTGAACCAAATTATTAAAAATTAAAAACAATGCAAATCCATAGTTTAAAATAAATTTTTAGCACTAAAGTTTGGTTCAAAAATTTGTAATAATAAGTTTAATTTCCGAATCGAATACACAAGTTTGGTTCAGTTTGAATTTTGAACAGTTTGTCACATCAATATTCAATAGTAATTTTAATTAAATTATTTTATAAATAATTTATTTTAATTAACAATATTTTGATTTCAACTAAATTGTTATATTATGTATATAATATAAAATATGAAAAAAAATCTATTGTAAATAATTGAAATGAAATGTTGCTATTTTTTTATAATCTTATTATATTTAGATTTTTCTAACATACAATGATTAAAACTTTTATTATATATATATATTATTATTACCATATATATTTAATACATTCAAATTAAGACATATTATTAATGTTAATGTTATTTTATCTAATCTTGATAGTTAAAAAAACTTTTAAATAAACTTAAATAGCACAAAACTAACTTTTTTACTTTTATTTTACTAAATTACAATTTACCTATCAATTGTACTAATCAATTCACCAGTTAATGCATTCCAAACATTAATATAACCAGCAAGGCATGTACTAACAATAATATTTCCATAGGTAGCAATACATTCAATTGACTGTGCGTGTCCTTTAAATTCTATTGGAACTGCTTCTAATATGACCTGAATTTAAATTAATCTACATTAGATACACAGAAATAAATTAAACTAGATCAATTATACATACTTGAATACCAGAATCATGCTGTATATAACTCATATCATGGCTCCATCCAGCTCTCCATTCAGCATAATTACGACTACAGACACACCGATATAACATTACCAATGTATATGCCAGCACTAATACGCTAATCAAACATAGAACAGCAATTAAGATTAACTCTGATGGTGAAGTAGGTATAAAAGGTTCAGATGATTTATCAATATTTATATCTTTTCTACTCTCCAAAGGAGCTACTATATGAGTATCTAAATAAAAATGTAATATAATAAAATTAATGTTTTTTTAACTAAAAGTTTGATATAATCATACCAACAAAATCGAAAGGATCAAGAGCAGCTGCAAAGGACTTCCAATGAGATGGATATGATTTATCTTCATCACTTAGAGATTCACGCAACGACATTGCTTCTTGAGGTGTTACAGGATGAGCCAAATGTATGGGTTGTAATATAGACACATAAGAACCAGCAACACTTATATTATACATGTCTAATAGAAATTGCCAATTATACCAAGATAGTCTGGGCCAATGGGGCCATTTTTCTGAATTTAGAAGATGCACATATGGCGAGTTATTTTTTTGAGATTGATTAATCTTAAATAAAAACCATTATATTAATAACCAATAAAATAAATAATTTAATACTTAATAATACCTTTTTGTTAATCTTAAATTCTTTTTCCTCAGCAACTCTAGCCTTGTTTTCAATAATAACAGCTCTTCGACCTTCTTCCCATGCAAGAGGAAAATGTATATTTGATTGTTGTTGTACTTTTGGCGTCTCTGAAGTTGTAGATATTCTTTGGTCAAAAAATTCTTGCACAGTTTCTGTATTATATATAATACCAGAAATCCAAAATATCATAACCATCATTAATAATCGTTGAACAAATCTTGTTGCTGCCCAAAAGTATAGGAACCTCAAACGTTTAGATATTGGTTTACGTCGTGGATCTTCTAAAGAAGCCATAATTTGTAAACCATTCAAACGTGGATGAGATGCAGACTTTAACATGACACCACTTCGACTTGAATGTTTTAAGGCTGGAGGGTTGGACTTGTGCATTTTATTAGCTAAATTAGCAAATGAAAATGGATAATGTGTTTTTTGGTAAGTAGAGTCATCTATTGATTTCATATTTAATGATATGAGTGCAAGAAAAAAGACCATTTGATAAAAATAGTCACATAGTAAACCCACTATGGCAAATATACAAAATTCCTAAAAATCCAATTCAATAATTAATGATCAGTATACTTATGTAAATTAATAGATATTGAAGATTATAAAATACATAATTATTCAGTAATATCTCAAAGAGAGGGCAACCAGATTGTATGTTTAGTTTTGTATTTTGCGTGATCTTCAAAAGTAAAGTAAATTTTAGTAGACAAATAAAATGTTATGCAAGATTAGGATCTAATACTTAATTAGAAAGAAAATCTAATAAAAATAGGTTATTTAAAATTAAATTGCTTTGATATTATGCCTTAGTCCCATTAAACTTAGAGATGGTACTGAAATTAATAACTATTTATTTGATATTACATATTATACCTGTATTGATGGTACAAAAGTTAATAATCCTCCCGTTAAAATAGTAACTTCAATTAAAAGATTTTGAGTTATAGCCCATCCTTCTTTACTTAAACCTTGGGCTAATCTTATTTTTACATCTAAATTTGGTGCAGTTGAACCAACAGACTTTATTATAATCAACATATTTTCCAGCCCAACAACAATAATTAAATAAGGAAACACCTAAAATAGTTATTCATATTTTTAGATGATAATAATAATTATTTAAAAATATATTACCATTTTACTTTGAATACTTATTGTAAAATCTAGTCCAAATATAAAACATAATCCCATGGTAGTTAAAAGAGTTGATATAACAGTAAAAACAGCACCAAAACTTATTCCTGCCTAAAAAAAAGTAAGTGTATTTAATGCTTTGAAACAACATTAAATATAAAATTATAATATTTAATATTTATATAATAAATATGTATAATATTATATTAATAGATTAAATACCTTTGAGACAAAAATATCCATTTTTTTTATTGAATAATAAACATATGTAAATAAAAGTATATAACAAGTGAATAAAAAAAATATTGTTTCATAATTCATTTCTCCAGGGTAGTAAATATGCAAAGTTGATGTGTCTGAAAGAATTTTATTTGATTTAACATGCACAGGGTAAATTTGTTTCAAATGGCTTTTCAATCCTTGAATATACCTATAACAATATTTAATTACATTTTTTATTTTTATATAAAAAAAAGTTATATTATTGAATTACATAGATTTTTTTTTATAGCATGAAATACAAATTAAAAATTATTTTTTTGATTAAAACTTTTTTATTAATTTTTGTATAATTTTACCCATATTTTTTCTATTTTCTATTGTTATGAACATAAACATAAATATTATACACTTTTATTTTAAATTTTAAGCGAAGCAAGGAATGTATTGTTTCTACAAAGTTTTTTTTTTATATATATGAAAATATTTTTTCGGGTAGAAATAATTATCTGATTACTACAAGTAGGGTATGCTTTCGGTAACAAATCACGTCATCTTGATACTTTATTAAGCTCATTTTTCAAATTTCTCAAAAGTTTTTCTCTAGAACAAGAAAAACTACCAAAAAAATGGCAAAATTACGATTTTCGTAATTCTTAATTATTTTACCACGATAACTATTTAAGTTTTGATCGTAGGGACTTGAAATTTGTTTTTGAGTACTAACATTGGTAATATACAAGTGTGATAAAATTTTGGAATATATTTGTTGATTATTTGGCTAAATATAAAACTTTGAACTTTTTTCCAAAAAAAAATTAATATTACCTACAATTGGGTTTATCGATTTGAAAATTTTACAGAAACCTGAAAATATACTACCTATCACAAATAGGGTATCCTTTCCGTACCAAATTTCATGTAGTTGGTACTTTATTTTGCTCATTTTTTTGAATTTCCCAAAAGTTTTTCCTTCAGAAGTAAAAAATTGACATAATAATGGTTTCTGTTATTTAAATTATTTTTATTTCTTGATTACTAATTGAGTTTTGATCATAAAAACTTGTAAATTTTTTTGTGTATTCACTTAGGTAATATTTACATTTAGTAAAATTTTGAAACGGTTGGTCAATTTTTTGGCTAAATATAGAACTTTGAATTTTTTCTAAAAATGTTCAATATTACTTGCAATTTTTGATTGAAATATTATTATAACTATTAATATATAATAGTTTGAAATATTTGTAGAAACCTAATCATATACTATTTAATCTATTTACAAAATATTTTAAAAATCATGACTGACAATTTTTATCATGAAATAACTCCTTGAATTTTGATCGTAGGAATTTGAAATTTATTTTCATTATATACATGTGTAATTTACACTCGTGATAAAATCTTGGAATGGATTATCAGTATAATATAAATTAATATATTGAGATTTGCTTAGAATTGTACTTTTTAATGCAATATAATTGCATTCAAATCTGAATAATTATAATAAACCACTAATTTCTCTGAGGACCGAAGAGATGAAGGAAAAACATCCTTAATTGACATTCCCATTTTTTTTTTTTTAGATTAAAAATTAATCAAGTAACTTACGGTGGTACAAGTTGTTTCATAAATATTGTAATAGCAAATTGAACTACTCTTTGTCGAGGATGTACAGAATATCTTCTAATTCCAGTTTCTTTAAGGGGCATACCAAACAATACTTCTGGAATATTAATTTTTATATGAGATGGGCTCTATGAAAAATAAATATAAAACAAAGTTCAATAAATTTATTTAAAAAAAAAATATGTTATCAGTTATTTAAAATATAAAAATATTAATAAATAAATATTATACATGATAAGTAAAAATTGTTTTCTCAAGACTATTATCTGTACGAAATTCTTCTTGATCTTGATTCCATAAATTGTTAGGAGAAACGAGTAAACAACTATATTCTGGTAATATTTTTATATTAGAATTGATGTTTTCTATGTGAAGACAGACATCATTTAATGAAATTCTAACAAAAAATAAAAATTAATGTATATTGAAAAATGAAAAATAATTTTTGATATCAATACTTATTGTCTAATTGATAATTTCTTATGACTTCCACTAATTTGAATGATTCAGCTAAAGGGCCTCTGAAAGCATCTGATAGCACTAAATTATCTTCCCATGGAGTTACCATTGATCTCATGATAATCTAAACAAATTAAAAGACAGAAAACATTTCTTAATAACTAATATTTATTGTGTTTTGTGTTAGGTTGGTAAATATAATTAGTTGATTTAAAGTGGGTTACTTGTTGAATATACACACTGGGTTGTCCACTAAACCATCGATTTGTTACATTGTCTGGTTTATACGAAGTTGTTATAGTTGAATGTGCTACGTTGCTGAACAGAGGTAATCCAAACAGTGATAAACTAAATTTATTTATAATAATTATTAATAGTATAGGTATAATTACACTTTTTTTTCTTTAAAAAAATAATGATATTTAGATTTAACAGTTGTGAATACAAGATACTATAGATAGCTATAAGTTTCATATAATCTGTGGTATAAGTAAGAATTTAATTGATAAGAAAAAGTAAAATAAAAAATTAACACTAAATTGTTCCAAACAATAGATAATGTAGTAAATTTTGGAAGAAGCCTCTATTAAAACTAATTGAAAACGGTTGACAATTATTTTATCACAACTATCAATGGAAGATGTTTAATACACCAATGAGAACTAACAATTTATATATTCTGGAAAAAATAGTAATGTGATATACTTTTTGTTCTGTTTAAAATCAAGATCATATTAAAATAATTCTAGGATGTAACTTAAATTGTGTAAAATAAAAACAAAATATAATATATACCTAAATAAAACTTTCAATTGATCAAATTCATTATTATTGGAAATTCATTTTAGTTATTTATACTATAGTAAACCAATATTTATAAATTACCTGCATAATATTACAATAACACTGGAAATCACTAGTGAAATAATTGGATGAGATGCACAAAACAAGCCATAGGAATAGTATAATTGTGACACTTTGTCAGGCAAGCGTTTAGGCACAGCCGAATTCGCCCAATTTGAGTTTTCCATTATGCCTGAAATCTAAATAACTTGGTTTAGGATAAAACAATTTAATCGAGTTGAAAGATGCATACCTATTCATGTTACATTATATTGTAAAAACGTTAATATACAACTATCCTGTTTCAATAATGATCAACATGATCAACGATGAAATCATTAAAAATACAATATGCGCGTTAGATTATTTTGATCATTTTATTAAACAGCGATAGGGCTAAACATTAATTAATTAGTAAATAATAAAAAATTAAAAACGTAAACATAAATGGTTTATATTAGATATTATTATAAATAATAAATTGCATGTTACATAATTATTAATTTCTCTACAAGATGACTACAGGCTAACTTTAATTATATATAGTAACTACACGAAAAGTCAACAACACGTTTTTGTTATCTTTAAATTGAAATTAATACACAGATATAGATAATAAAAATGTATTATCTATATCTGTGAATTAATATTATCGTAGCAGATAACTACTAATTTATGACGGAGATCCTGCATAGAAAATACGTCGTGATAGAAATAGTTTTTCCGACCCCGGTTCTCAATATCGTATTTATAACGTCACTGACTATTTTTATCAATACCGTTATCACGTTGACTCATAAATTATTCATATTGCTGAAGAAACGAGTAATACCATAGGTATTTCTGTACTTTTCTATATACTTTTATAGTATTTTACAATTTTGTCTGGGTGGCACTGTTGAGTGCTAAACTGCTAAGTGTTTTCTCATATTTTTATCAATGTCATGTAATTTATAAACTATTTAATATTTATTTCATTATTTTATTCATTATTGTATAGAACTGGTTTATTGATTGTTTCTTTTTTTTTTAATATAACAAGAATAATATTATAAAGTATTATAGTTTAAATAAAACGAATTATTTGGGTGCAAATAAATTGTGATATATTTTATATCGGACAACAGAGTAAAGCTGTGTTTTTGTCTTGTTACAAAGTAGATTTCTAATTAGTATTCAGAAAGTAGGATATCGTTTTTTTATTGCTTATTATATTGTAGTCTTTTACTTGATAAATTAATTTATTGGGCGTATGTAATTTATGTGTATGGATTTTGTTCAGAAATGTCTGGCGGAGATGTGGTCAAAGACGCGGTGGAAAAATTGGCAATTCATGACGATGATGAAATCGATGAAAACTACAAGCCACCACCAGAAAAATCTATTGAAGAATTGTTAAATTCTGATAAAGAAGATGCAAGTTTACAAAAGTACAAGGAAAAGTTACTGGGCGATGCTAATAGTGCAAAAATCATTTTTGGTAGCTATTATAATTTTTAACTAATAAGAATTTATTAAAAATTTATTAATTTCCTAATGGCTTTTAATTATGAATTAAATACATTATATAAAAATAGTAAGCACAATAAAATTTCTTAGTTATTCCCACAGGGTAATAATATTTTTAAATTTTCTAAAATTTCTTTATAAATGATAATTTATATTAGTTCCATATAATAAATTGAGAACTGCCTGATGTGTTCATTGCAGTTTAAATTACACATTGCACTTAAATTGCAAATTAGCTTTTTATTTTATAACTAGTTATTAAAAATTAAATGACACATTATTTTATGACAGTAATATAATTAGTTAAATTTACTATGATTCAATTTTTTTTAGTGTACTTTAATTATAATAATTTGTTGATTTCATTAAAGAAAAACAAATTACACCTATTACAACATTGAATTAAAAAAAAATTACAATAAACTATTAATTGTATTAATGAATTGTCACATCAAGTAGTGCTTACTGTCATATTAGTATAATATAATATATAGTAGTGTTATATACTTTACTTAAAAATAAAACAATAATACTTTGTGTTTTTACTAGTAATTTTATATTTCCAAAGAATGAAATCATGTTAAGTTTAAGTTGTAATTTGGGGTTGGATTTGTATGTATTTATAATACTAAAATATGTATTTAGCTTATTAAAATATGTACCTATTATAATATAATTATTTATTTTTTGAATTATTGATCACTGACAATTTGCTAACAGAATAATGTTGATATCAACATTAATAAAAGTCCGGCCTAAATCGGTTTTAAACGTAAAATTAATAACTAATAATTACTAATTATTAATTAGTAATTAGAAACTTAGGAAGAGGTAGGAAGAGGAAGTTGACAGCTTTGTCTATGATTTGACTGATTCTCGATTGAATAGTATAATTTTCTTTGCTTATTTTGAAAAAAAATGTTCATAACTACATATTTTAATTTTTTAGAATCTATTAAAAAAATGGATTTAAAATTGTATTTATTTAATGAACGACTGAAATTATTGTTTTATTTACTAAACTGTCGTAAATATAAAATCTAATAATATATGTAACTTGTTTAGAAATAAAATTATACATTATCTAACTACATACATTGTGAGACAGTACAAAGTACAAACAATAACAATATGAAGTAGAAACTGAATATATAAATATTTCTTTAACTCCTGGACAAATCGTATTATTTAAATATCCTCCAGTAATAATGCATGATGTTGAAAGAAGTTTTAGTCAATACAAATCCTATTCTATGTTCCAACCGCCAGTCATTTGTTTTTGAAAATTTGAAGCATGCAGTATTTAATTTAATAATATACATTAAATTTTTAAATAGTTTTAATAAAATACCTATAATTTTTAAGTAATAATTTTATTGTTGCATATTTTTCAATATTTTATTGCAGTGGTTCCCCAATTTTTCCTACTTGGGGTGCACTTTTTAAACTAAGATTTTTTCAAAAACTGCTTCAATATAAAAAAAAAGAATCTTTAATCGTGTCTCCATTAATTTTTTTCTCAATAGTTTTTTTTATAAGTTTTTTTTTTTAAGTTTTTTTTATAAAAGCTGAAATTTTTTCCATTGATTTCAAAAGGTGCATATTTTTTCTTTGCAGGGAGATATTTAATGCATTCAATTTATTAAAAATATCACACAGATAATATATTTCATTAAGAATTTTCCATCCGAAAATTCTTTGGCATTTTAGTGTTCTTCTTTGAGAAATATATAAATTTCTAGTAGCAGTTCAAATGTACATGATAAAACATTACCACGAGAAAGTCATCGTGTACTGCTATCGTACAATAAAGACGAGTATTTAGCTCTCATATTGTCAAATAATTTTTTGAATAATCTTGACTTCAATGGACTAGTTTTTATATAATTGACTACATTCATTACACATTCAATGACTTGGTTCAATGCAGGACTTAAATATTTTGATGCATGTGCTTCTCAATCAATAACAAAATGTGTCCACAATGCATCAAAAGTTTTGCTTTTAATAAGCAAAACTTATTATTTGAAAATGTCCATTACAACCAGACACGGAACGAGCAACATCAGTACACACATTGTCCAATCCACCAACATATTTTCAGACATAAAATTAGTCTTGAACAAGTCCTTAACTTTGGCACTTGCTGTTATATTTTTACAAAGTAAAAAATCTTCCAAAATTTCATCACCATCTATGAATCTTAAATAGCATATTAAATGAGCATTTTTATTAATGTCTTTAGCCTCATCCAGTTGCAACCCAAATAAATTTTCTTTGATTTTTCTATTAATTGATCATTAACATGATTATAATTGATTCAGTCACGTCATCTCTGGTTTTACAAATTTATTTTTAGACTAGATAAAATTTGACTTGATGCAACAGGTCACTGCCGCACACACTTTGGGAACCACTGTATTTAAATCATAGCCCTAGTTATGACTTACTAATATACAAGTTGTTTAATATGTATGAATTATAGTAGAACTTTAATTTCAATTTAATTAATTATACGAATGCTCTATTATCCAAATCTAAATTCCAATAAATATTAAATATAATAAATAAGATTATATGTTCCAAGCAAAATATGTGTTGATTTTTAGATGAAAACAATCCCAATAAAGTGATTGTTAAGAAATTAGCATTATGTGTTGCTGATAGACCAGACATGGAACTTGATTTATCTGGGGATTTAACAAATTTGAAAAAACAGGTAATTAAATCAAGCAAATTAAAAATAAATGATTATTTAATACTATAATATAATTACATTTAGGTATTCATTATTAAAGAAGGAATTTCATACAAAATTAGAATAGATTTTATAGTACAACGGGAAATTGTTCATGGTCTCAAATATGTTCAAAAGACTTATCGTCTTGGTGTACCAGGTAATATGTTCTATAAAATAATAGTTAATTTAATGCGACTTGTACCTATGTATTTATTAATTTTTAATATCGCTATTATAATTTTTTATATTATTATTATTTATTTTTTATTAAATAATATTTATGTTTAAAATTATGATGTCCTTATAATACTTTTTGTATTTAGAAATATATTAACAAAAAGTATAAATACAAAATGCAAAATAAACACCAAATAGGTTTTTGTAATTAAAATAAAGTGTTATATACCAAAGAATGTAAATCATTAAAAAAACAAATTTACAGTGCTACTCATTTATGTTTAAAATTCCTTCTTGATTTTTATTTACAATTAAGCATTAACTTTCATAATAATATTATAATGATATTTTAACTTATGGCTTTGTAACAGTGGTACAACCTAGGAGTTGACTCCGGGTCTGAACACTACTTAGACCATATAAATGTTTAAATAAATATTTTTTACATACAAATTATTTATGTAATTTTTTATGGTAATTTAAATATTTCTAATATGTATTTTACTAAATAGGTATTTCATAATTTATAAATAATTATAATAATTAAATTGGTACATTAGTATATTACAAATCATGTCTAACCTGCTTGTAATATGAAAACAATTTCCATGTTTGGAACCCCTCCCCCTTAGACAAAGTCTGGTTGTACCACTACTTTGTAGTATTGATAATTTAACATTTATTTTATAAAATAATATAGTATTTCTTTCGACTTTGAATATTACTGAACAAAGAATACTGTAATTATTTTCCTTTTAAGAAGATGTTATACTCGCAAATTTTTCAATGATGATATTTATCTGACTCTGTCTATTTAACGGGGAATATAGCAAAATCATAGTAACGCAGAATATTAATTGTGGCATATAAGTTGAACTTAGAGTAAAAACATCTATTAGTAAATTTATAGAGAAGAATATTTTGGAGGGAATGTCATATTCGTTTTGTAAAATACTATCTCGCAAAGAAGTTACGTGTTAAAAAATATAAAATTTAATACACTATAATTTTTTTGCTGGGTGATATTTTATAAAAATGGATATGACATTCCCTCCAAAATATTCTTCTCCAGATATTTAATAGATATTTTTACTCTAGGTCAACCTAAATGTCACAATTAAGGTTCTGCATTGCTGTGTTTTTGCTATATTCCCTGTTAGATAGAGCATCAGGTATGTTCTCTTAAGGTATGCTTTTCTATAAAAAAAAAAAAAAAAAAAAAAAATTGTCTTTTGATAATATTTTATATTCTGGATGTACACTGTACACTATTAAACATAATATAAAATGTTGTCCTCTGTATGCAATAAATTTAATTATTAACAGATTCAAAATTTTTCAAGTTTTACTGATGTAAATGTTCTTTGAAGCAGTCAAAATGTGTGCAGTGTTAACTTTTTAGATACACCTAGGAAAATTAGTTGTAACAATTTCAAGAAGATTTTTATAATTTTTTTTTGATTTTTAGTTTACTAAAAATCTTAGTATAACTTAAATATTTGGTTATTTATAAGATAAATATATAAATTATGGAAAATAAAGAATTATCTATATATTAAAATATTGTTTTGAATTTTTATTATTAATTGTTATGTTTCAAAAACACATTATAACTTTATGTTTTTATAGTGGACAAAATGACTCATATGGTTGGATCATATCCGCCGAAGATGGAGGTGCAAAGCTACACAACACCAGCTGAAGATGCTCCTAATGGCATGATGGCACGTGGTTCATACACAGTTCATTCTTTGTTTACTGATGATGATAAAAATGAACATTTAAAATGGGAATGGATATTCGAGATTAAAAAAGACTGGAAGGATAACTGATTTACAGGGATATGATTATTAGTTATAAATTAATAAATAATTTATAACATAAATTGCTTAAACATATAATATTTAATAAGTTTATTTTTATTAATTTTAATTTTAATATGCCAAATCAATTAATTCATTTATATTATTACTATTATTATTGTAAGTAAATCATAGAAGTTATATGAACAGCTGATTGGATTCATTGAATTCTGGGATAGTGGGATATGAAGTCAGAACTTCTTATGACATAAAAACTAATCTATTCATATATACTAAATTAAATTTAAGACAAATATAAATATTCATTGAATTATGAAAATGTTTTTCTGCTCTGATTACAATTATTTAGATAGCGTATGCATTTCACTTTTTATATTAAAAATTGTTTTTAATTTTAATAATTTATAATATAATATAATAGGCAATATTTTTATATTATTGAATACTAAAGTTTATTTATTTTTATGTTATTGAAAAGTAAAGCATTAACTGCAGCAGATGGATTGTGGGTCTCATGAAACATGAAGCCAAAAGTCTTCCTTTTTATGGTTGAACATTAACTATTCGTATGTATAAATATTTTATATTAGACTTCTTATTATGGTGCCAAAGTTAAATTCGATCAAATTCATATCTACTTTGGTCTCTAATTAATTTGGTTTAAAAGTATTTTTAGGGACTATGAGATTTTAATCGAACAATTTACTTTAGTTTTATTTTATTAAACATCATCAAATTTGAATACACTATTTTTGTAAAATGATAAATTATTTTATATTATAATTAATTTTTTATATATATACTTCATCGTACATAATTATCTTCATGTTTCAAACAATTTTTAGTTTATAAATCTTATTCAATTGATTATATAAAAAAATTACTCCATCATATAGAAAAAAAAAATGTAATTGTAATTGTAAATAAATTACAATCTAATTGTTATAATAATAATATTAATAATTGTGATTTCATTATTTATTGATAATGAATAAAATTATAAATTGTGAAAATGTAATACATAAACAAAGGTTTTTTGAATGATCAAATTTATTTTTATTCTTTCTACTCTCTTATTCTTTCTTATTCAAAGTAATAAGTTATACTGTTTATATATTTAGTACCTAAAACAAAATCTGAGTACAAATTAAATATGTAAAAAAAAAAAAAAAATACATAGGTGAAATAGTAATATTTATATTAGTATTAGTATCGACGTCTATCCCTATCTCGCCTGTCATGTTTGTGACTTCGACTATGACTACGACTGCGTGACCGATGTCTACTATGACGACTACGTGACCTGTAAACATATGATTAATTAATTATTATTTCTTATAATAACTTTATGCTAATAACTCTTCAACAAAATTAATTTTACCTAGATCGCCGGTGACGATCACTTCGATCTCCACTTCTTGATCTATTACTTTTTTTATCATCTCTTTTGGAGCGTTCTTGTTCATCAAACTTACGGCGAGCCTCATGTCTGTCTTCATAATTTTTCTGTTATCACAGCATTTTAATGTTAAACATTGGTTATATTATTTTAAAAAAAATAGATGATTAATTCTTACTTCAAGTTCAGATAGTTTTTCTCTTATTTTAATAAATCCTAAATGTAATTTTCCTCCAAAATGGTCTGCTAATCTACGATCATTGTCATGTATACCTAAGTATGCTGAACATACATCACACACCCTTAATTTTTGCTGTTGATAACTGCTCACAGGCATTGAATTTCTGTAAGTATCTTCTGCTTCAGATTTTTTCTTGCGTAGTTCTTCTATCTTTTATTAAAATAAAAAGTATTTATTTTATTATGTAATAAAAAAAACCGCATATTAACTCACTTCTCCCATTAATTTGAGACTTTCATCTACTAAACCTTGGGCACCTAATTCTTCAGCTTTAGCCAGTGTTTGTCCTATTTTTTCTGCTAATTCATGAACAGCATTAGCTTTTTCAGCTACCTCGGCAGTAAGTTCTTCCTGTGTTTCTAATAATCTTTTACGAGCTGCTTCTGTCCTTCGGTCACAATCGCTAATAAATGCTTGTAAATGTTCAGTAGCCTATAGCAGTATATAAGAAAAATATACATTCATATACAAACAATCAATGATATAATTTCTACTTACATCAACATCATAATAATGATCAAACTTCTGTTGAGCTTTTTCAAAATCTGCTCTTAATGCATTATCATGTATTTTTGGACACTCGCCAATGTCCATGCGCTGAAATAATATACTGGTTTAAACTATATATATGGTATTTCTTAAAATAATAAGGAAATAAGGATTTACATGGGAAAACATCAGATTAACCTGGAAACATGAAAGTATACCCATAATACAGGGAAAGTGTTATATTAATTAATGACTTACGTAGCGAGGACTAACCAACCTCAAAACTTACACTTGCTCACTCTAAGAAGATACATGGCCTGAATGAATTATGTTAAATAAATATATATAATGTGTTTATGATATAACATAACATTAAGCAAAAAATATAATAAATGTATTGTAACAGATAGCTCTGTCGTTGTCTCAAAATTGTTTGACTTACAGACAGACGACCATTTTACAATTTGCTCACCGACATTGACGCATTGATGGCGAGCATCTTCCCCATCTTTGTATCATTGTCTTGAAACGAATCAAAACACAATTCGTTTTTGACTATTCCTAGAGAGGGTGACAATAATCAGGATTAAGAGTAAAACATTCGCATTCAAATAGACGTAATTAACTGAGTTGATGTACGTACTGTCTTCGGTGAAGCTACATTTTCAGAATAATTTTGGTAAATAATACCAATTGATAACTTAAGAGATTATTTATTAATTACTCACAAAAAGTTTGTTGATATCATTGTATGCTTTGTAGATTAGTTCTTTTCAAGAACAGTGAACATGTTATTCACTATTCTCGAATATAGAAGTGAAAGAAATTTTGCCCTATACCTAACTTTAAACAATTAAAAATAAAACTAAAATTCAATTTACTGAGTGATGTTTATTTTTGCACAAAATAAATTAGTGTATATTAATTTATGGAATGTCTAATTGAAATTTAAATATTTTACTGGCAAATATTAATTCATTAAAAATTAATTTAGTATTTAAATGTATTATTTATTACTAGGAAGCAGACCTATAATACCATAAAACATTATGTAAATGATGTAAAATGTGTTAAACAATTATTGAAATTACACATATTAATATTTAATTTAGATCAATAATATAACTAATTTGTATTTGCAATTGTTTTTAATACAAAATTTAAAATAATATATTAAAATTAAATAATTGTGTCTATATTCACATAACTAAATGTTTATTTCTTCATTTCATAAAATATAATTAAATTAATTTAAATATATATATGTGAATATTAAGAATTAAAATAAGAAGGTTTAAAACATATGGTTTGCATTAAAAATTTATATTTTCAATCAAAATTATTTTTAATATATACTTAAAATTACTTTTGGAATATCTGCTTCCTAGTCATTACATTTTCAAAACAAAGAGAAATAAAAGAACACGCGATTAAAATAATTAAAATATTACATATTAATATTAATTATTAGTTAGTATTAGAATATAAAAAAAAAAACATTTTAATCTAATAAACATTTAAAATAATAATAATATTATTGACATATAATAACAAATATGTTTTACCTACACTATTAATATTTAATTACTATGAATCATTCAAGGGAAATAGCAAAGAAATGATTAAAACTTATTAAATAATAAATTACAGTTGTTTCTCTTAATTATTATTTAATTTAGTATTAAATGGTAATAATGTTAAAAACACTTTGTTTAAAAATTAAATAAAGTATACCTATATATTATAAACATAATATTTGGTTTAAATTAGATAGTTCTTCAAATTTTAATTACAATATTACTAATTTTATAAACATTTGAATGGTTAAATTTCACATGAATATAGAAGAAGTATACATAATTAAAACCCCATAGGACCCCTTACTCACGTTTTTCTTGAAGTATTGTGTTAATTTTAACAGATTTAATTTATTTTTGAATGATACATTAAGTGTGTAATATAACTAATGCATAAATACTAATGCTACAATAATAAAATATATTAATTAAAATTTAAATGGTAATGAATATAATATAAATGAACTAATGTATAAATACTCACAATAAAAGAAGATATTTTTCAGACTTTGATAATACTACCTACATGAGTTACTTTCTTTGTGTGTTTAATTTGATTCATGTTACTAATATACTAATTATATAATTTAATAAAAACAGGTTAAAATATTAATATTCGCAGAACCTATTTATTTTATAACACAATCATTTTGTAATATAAGAAATATTACCTAATATTTTAAATTTAATGCCCAATTTAAAGTTAACGAATACATCTATATAATTTAACAATTTATTTAAAATATGGGTGTTTTAAGTTTAAACATATTCATAATCAGTTGAAACTATATTTATAGAGTTAATTTTTTTAATTACTTTATTATTGTTATTAACAACTAAAAATAAATATATTTAATTAAAGTAAATATCATAAACAAAATGAAATTAAAAGCAAATTGGTATTTTTTTAGCAAATAATTATAAGGTTTTTTTTTGTACACATTTATTTCTACATACATATTATTTTTTTAATGTAAAAACATTTTATTATAAAATAATTGTAATATTCATAAAATAACTATCATTAATAGTAATATATTTAATATAACTAATAATTAAACATAATAATATAGAAAATACATCATTGATATTAATTTTAGTAATATTATTTAGATAATAAACAATTTTTATGCCATTGACTTTTTAATATTTCATTTTTAATTGTCTAATGGTAGTTTTGATATAATTGTTTAAAAAGTTATGTAGTAAAAATGTAAATACTGCCTATAGTTTGACCTTAAGGTAACCAGATGATCAAAATATAAAAATGAGATTAATTTTTAATTGTGTTTGAATCTTTATGTATGATAGAGATCTTATATACCTACATATTATAAAAATAAATAATTATTAAAGTATGTAAACATAATATATTATCAAAATTTTAATTTCTTTCAATTTCTCAATAAAAAAAAAATATTAAAAAGAAATATTTACAACAGGCTAATAAATAAGGGAATGGAGGTCACGTTACTCAATGACAAGAGGTTATTAATATATATTATGTAAAATTGCAAAGAACTTTTTTTGGAAAGTATAAAATTTTATCTGATCACATTTGTCTAGTTAACTAGAAAAATATATAGTATTAAACATAACAAATATTTGAGCATATTGGGTGTACACTAAACAATTATTAATTATTCTTATACCTATTGTTTTTTTTTATTTATAAAAATAAAATAAAATGTTTAAATTAATTGTATTTTTTTAAAAATTAAAACAATTTTTGGGCACATTATTAATGTAAATATTATCAATTAAAATATATACAATAGCCAATCGGCTAATAAGGTATATATAAGAAAAATTTAAATGCATTTTATCTATCCTAAGATTTATAATTTTTATTTGTCCATTCTATGATACAAATTTAAACAAAGATCAAATATAATTGTATAAATGATTTTATTAAAATATTATAAATAAATTAATTGTGTAGCTATACTTACGGTGGACGCTAAGATATCGTGCGGACAGCAATACAATAAAAAACTTTTACACACTTTTGGATCGTTGAACTGCACTTGGTATCTACTCGTTTCCCCTGCGAATTGACAGAAACGTTAATTGTATAAATACGATACAGAATAAATATTATGTGACAGATTGATATTGTTCAGACGTTTACCATTTCTGCCTGTGCCCATAAGTTGATCCAACATGGCTCTCATTTGGTCGTGCGCAGACATGTCAGTTGATTTATCGTCTATTCAACTCGTAATAACACCAAAAGATATATATCGATATAGACTTCTACGTAACTATTGTCAATTAATTTATAGTATTGTAAACAATCGGAATAGATGGGACTCGTAATTCGTACAACAGCAAACGTAAACTAAAAATACTAATTGTTAGAATACATTGTACAACGTGTTAACACTAGGATGGAAAATAATCATGTAAGAAAATTACACGACTGTAGTTTGTAGTTAAACCATCACAAATTCACTACTATGCAGTGTGACCAACAGCTCATAAACGAAATGTAATTTTTTTTCCAATGTGGATACAATAAAATACTTTCAGTATTCGATAATTCGATACCGGCCGTTTCGTAATTGTATACAACATTACAATGCCTAGCCTAAAGGTCTTAGGGTACAAATTTTATAAAGGACCTCCATAAATATCAACTCTTTGAAATTGTATACTAAATATTTGGAGCGTTTGATTAAATTTTATTGTAGAATTCAACACACACACAAAATTAATAAATGATAAATTTTAAAGATATATGTACGTAAGTAAACTATTTAATAATTTTAATGAATATGCCACATCATCAATTTAATTTTCTTTTTAATATTTCTTTTTCTTAATTGACATTTTTAATAATCTTATTAACATGTTTTAAGACGCACGTGGCACATATAATGATAAAAATATAGAATTAACAAAAAAGTGGGAAGGTCGATTGTAGACGTTCCTCCTTCGTCCCTTCGTTCTTCGGAGTAATTAGTGGTTTATTATACTTGAGATTTGAATGCAATGATATTATTGCATTAGAAAATACGATTTTGAGCGAAAATTAATATATAACAAGATGCTATACTGATAATCCATTCCAAAATTTTACCACGTGTGTAAATTATAAATGTAAATATTTAAATTAAATTTCATTTCCTACGATCTAAACTTAATTAGTTATCAAGAAATAAAATAATGAAACCGTAATTTTTCCGATTTTCAATAACTTATACTTTAAAAGCTTATAAAAAAATTATCAGTCATGATTTTAAAAAGATTAAGTTGTATATCATTAGACTCTGATAAAATTTTCAAACTAATAAACCAAAAATTTTAGGAAATATTAAACATTTTTAGAACAAAAGCCAAAACTCTATACTTAGTCAAAAAAATCAACAATTCGTTTCTAAATTTTTCTTAAAGTTCATCTAAGTAAATACTCAAAACAATTTTCAAGACACTATGATTAAAACTCAATTAGTTATCATGAAATTAAAACATTTTAAATTTCAGAAACCGTTATTTTGCCGATTTTCGGTTGTTTAGCTTTAAAAAAATTGTCAGTTATGATTTTGAAAATATTTTGTAAAAAAGATTAAATTGTATATGATTAGACTCTGATAATATTTTCAAATTGAAAAACCAAAAATTACAAGAAATATTAAACATTTTTGGAAAAAAGTTAAAAGCTCAATATTTAGTCAGAGAATCAACCAATCGTTTTAAAATATTTCGTTTTTCTATAATGTAGAACACCTATGATGTTAATACACAAAAAAAGTTTCAAATCTCTACGATCAAAACTCAATTAGTTATCAAGAAATTAAAAAAATTTAAATAACAAAAACCGTAATATTGTCAGTTTTTCGCCATTTTTTAGTAGTTTTTCTTCTCCCAAGGAATAACTTTTGAGAAATTCGAAAAACGAGCTAAAAGTTAATTAGTAAATCATTGTTTGATAACATTTTTATTACAACTTATTGGATTTTTACAAAATAAATTTAAAAAATTATATTATATTGTAAAAATAAACAATATTACGCGTTTAATTTTAAATTAACTCTTGAATAATTTCAAAATACTATGATAGAACCCTTTAGTTTTAAGCCAGAAATATATTTTTTCACAACAATTATCATTAATGAACTCAAATATCTTATTTTAAATTTGAGCGTAGTTTTATTTTTATAATTTTTAATTGCAACAAATCTTTCACAAGCACTTGTTTGAATGGTACAATAAATATATAGCGTGTAAACGATAATTGAATATACGTAATATCTTTGAGTGGAACAAAAATAATTGAATTTTGTTTTCTTGGTTATTTGTTATTTGATTGTTATATGATTTCTAATTATTTTAGTTACTCGAATGCGCGATAAAACTTTTTTTTTAAAATGACTACCCCAAATTTTGATTATTAATAACTTTTTTCATATTTTTTCATGAATGTTGGTAGTTAAATAAATTTCTAAGTGCAAAATTAGCTGAATTAAAGCAATTTAAAGTTTTTCAATTATTTTGTGAAAATTCAAAATGTATGACATTTTTGCTATTACATGGTTATTTTTAAATTTAAAAATAATGTTTTACAACTATAACGTTTATTTTGTGTTTTATACCAAAAAAATTACTAAAGGGGTAAAAATCCGGTGATTACTATTTAAATTAAATTAAATAGGTAGGTATGTTTAAAAAAATAGTCAATTATAAAAATGAATACTACCTACCTACTTAAAAATGTTAAGTACACTCATTTTTGATAGTTACCCCTAAAAAGAATTAAATTAAGAAATTGTCTCGTATATATATATATATAAAACACGTTTTGGTTGTTTTACACACATGGTTGTAACTTGTAACATTGTACTTTTTAGAAAGATAAAAAAATTAATTGCATGAAAATAAACATGTTCTGCATATGCATACACTATAATGCAAAATCTAAAACAGGACGGGTCTGTTTTTAACCTGTTTAGAAGTATCATTTTTTTTTTTACATATAGCTTTTGAATAAAAACGTAAACGTATACGTTGTGCAAAACTGCAAAGTTAAAACTTAACTAATCAGGGTTTTATATTATAAATTACAAAATTTATTTTGTCGTATTTTTAACATTTTTGATGTTGGTGTTGACCGTTCTTCTAAAAATAAGATTCTTTTGATAAAGATTTCTTATCATTTTTTGGAAGAACTGTTTCCCCCTGGATATTTATGATCCGGATTTCAGACGTATAATAGAAACGGCACTCAATTTGTTTACATTTTTTGGAAGCCTAATATGATGTTAGCTACGAATAGGGAAATGAAGGCCCGATATGAAGTTATGACATTTTTTTCTACAATCATCCCATATAATAAAAGCGTCTTCATTGGCTTATTCTTTGGAGACCCGATATGATGTTAGCTACGAATACGGAAATGAAGGCCCAATATGAAGTTATTAGTAATTTTAAGGTCAACGAAAAATAATCTGACTGAACAATGAAAACCGGGAGAGTGTCGTTTCCATAGAATAAGACTAAGACTGGTGGTTTCTATTATATTCTATGCTCCGGATAAATACGTTCCGGGGAAATACGGTTTTTAGTATTTAGTTTCAGGAAATATACGGCCTATATTCCCTATTTACTAATTGCAATATCTCTAAGAAAAATTAAAATTTTTAGAAGATGCGATTTTTTAAAATTATTATAAAAAGTTAATATTGATTTTTTACTAGACGTTTAAAACTAAAAAAATAATAAAGGTAATATTATATTATAGCCAATTGCCTAAATAATAATTTTAAAAAACCACATTAATAAATTTTAATTTTTTGCCGATTTATTACAATCAGTAAATAGATTGGAACACTCTGTATATAATTGGTATCTATATAATAAAATTATAAAACATTATGTTTAGATAATTTATTTATATGGATCAGATCAGACAAAATACAACTACTATAGTTTTAAGTTTTCACCATCTTCTCAATTTATCAATTTGATAGGAAACATTTGATTTGTATGCAAAAAGAAGTAACTGGATGTATTGTGTCTATAAAAAAAATATAATAAGCACCTATAAGCTATAACAATATTAATAATAAATATTCAGACCAGGATCGACTATATTAAATATTTAAACATCTAAGTTAGTTATTAGTTATATTATTAAACACTCTAGTGAAATCCCTTACTTTGTCTATTGGATATACAATAGTATCGACCATTTGCATTAGTGTTTGTCACTTGTTGGACCACCCTGACCGTGTCCATAGAATGTCCTACGACCTGGATTATGATTATTGAAACAATAATTTTAAACATAAATACGTGAATATAGTTTAATTGTTCTTCTTTGTACAAGCCTTCAAATCGAAACTTTTCACCCAAAAATGGATATACCATTAAAAATATAAACACGTGAAAGCCTCAATCTAGATAGAGTAAATAACAGTGATTGTTACTAGGTATAGGTATTAATAAAATGATACTAATCAAATTAACAAACACTATAAAATACATTAATAATAAGGGTCTTATAATATTATATCATAAGTTTATAAGTGAATAAGTAGGTACTTCAAAAAGTGAAATGTATTTAACCTAAACTTTAAGTGTTCGTTTTTAATAAGTATTACGTAGCATTTTACGTACTTATCTAAAAAACTCGAAACCCATAATCACTAATAAGTAATTCTAACGCAGAAGTATGAAATGACATAATGGTACCAATCTGATAGTAATCTAAATATGCAACTACAGAAGGAGAAAACCTTAGTTTCTCTTGGGGCGGTTATTTGCAAATGGAACGAATGATGATTCGGATGTTTAATACCCGCTGTCGGTATAATGTTTTGACGGACTGTCAGCAACAGTAAACCAGTTGTAGATATACCGCCTTCACCAGCGTCAGCAAGAAATTCCAGTAAAGTCCCTGTACCTTACGCTAAGTATGTGATATTTTATTAGTCAAAATCCTATTGGTTTTTGCTACATATTCCTGCACAATTCTATAACATTTTATAACATTCATCTATAAAACAACGTACAACATTACTACTCCATAAAGTCTGAAGCTGCCATCGTAACTGAAGATTTTTTTGAATCTATTTACATAAATAAACGAAGAAAATCCCATAATTTCACTTTCAATCGTGCACCTTAAACTGTAAAAAATTATTTTTCAACTGTTATTTTTTCAAATCTTTCCAATAATTTTTGAAATCATTGACGTTTCCCTTTCCTCTTTGTACAATAATGTCCAAACTCTACATGCGGATTTTCAATAGTTCAGTAGTTGTGATCAATGTCAATGTGAATAACTGAAAATGTAAAAAATAATAGATTCTGTAGAATCAACTTAAAAGTAAAAGTATTATTATTAAATGGGTAGTAATACGAATTTCATTCATTTCAATAATATACTCAAAACATTTCTGTACATAATCTAAATATAAAATTCTAGTTGAATATCTATAAAATATTAAAATACATTGATCGTTTAAATACTTTTATCATAGACCATAGGCGGATCCAGAGTTTTACATTTGAGTGTGCCCGACCTTTTTTGTAGTTATTTTAGTATAACATAGAATAGAGGGGTGGCTGTAAACAAATTTACCCGTTTTATGCATTTTTTTTTGGCTTAAAATTTTATTCCATAAAATACACTATATTTAAAATATTTTAAATATCTAACACTTGTGGACTAACCAATACTATAACCTATTGTATAATATTAACCTATATAGCTATTGGCTATAAACGATTTACACCATGTAATATGTAAGTATTAATTATAATAATTCATTGTTTAATTTTCTAATATATCCATTTATATATTATTATTTTATATTTATTAATAAATACACTAGTATAATTTATTTATCATATAATGATTTATTGTATTAACTCATAATAACGATTGGTAAAAAGTGCATGTAATTATTATTCCAGAGACTTATTCTAAATACTTGTAGTTTTACTTACAACAAAACGAAATAAAATTCTTGTGTATATATTATTAATTTTTAAATAGATACTAATTATTTTTTTTTTACATTAGGGTGTGTCTTGGCACACTCGTCACACCCCGCCTATGTCATAGACTATGATAAATTGATAATATAATATATTATTTAATTATTTTATATATAATAAAATTCATAGATAATAAAGGAATGAATATGATATGCTTATCCTAATATACATGCAAATTATTGAAATTAATATAATATTATCCATCTAACCACTGCATTGATTATCATATGAGGTCTTATTAACTTTATGAAAGTAAACAAATATCTGTATCACGGTAGGTGTATTGTTAGGAGAGTAATAAGCATTAGTACGCTCACCCCAGACACGATCAAAATTTTAACACCGCTGATCGAATTTGTCGATTGCAGGTGTGGAATCTAGATTTTCCTATTTGAAATGTGTTGTTTTTTTTTTAAATGTTTCAAGCCGTTTGATGACTATACAGAGTAGTCTATAATGTACTAATGAGAAAATATTTTTAAATTTATTTTCCGAACTTATGAAACTTATTTTTAATATTTTCCCCCTTTTCCGTGATTCTTTTTTAAAACATATTTTAATAAAAATAAATTGTTATTAAATATTATTAGCATTAAATTTGTTGAGTTAAATCAAAAACACATTGTATAGTTTTACAATTTTTATTGGTCGAAATATTTATATAAAGCGGGATAACCAAAGTACTTACATATTTGTGTTTACAGTTATTGTTTGTACGGTTGTAGGACATCCGATAGACACAGTCAGGGTAGTCTAACGAGTGACAATTACTAGTACAATGGCCGCTACTCAAAAGCATCCAAGACAAAGTGAGCGGAATTCACTTGAGTATTCAATAAAAATTATAATCATGACATTTAATTGAAATTAAAATAATAATAAATAAATATTTATTAGACAACTTATAGAGAGTTAAATAAACTCGACCCAGGTTCGAATAATAATTATCAAATACTATATAGGTATTTACTTATAAAATATTTGCTCACAGACGCAATACTTCCGGCTGCCACGTTTTGAATATAATTCAATTCAGGCTTTAGCAGTGATCACAATAGCCGTTATCACGTTAACCGCACAATTCGATATCTATAAGCGCAGGTTCCGCGCTAAAATCATGAATTCGTTGAGGCCAATGTGAATAATTATGCAAAAGAACATAATTGTGCGAGTATTTAGATACAATAATTGCATCTTAACTTTAACCGTGACCAGTGATTGTCCCAAAAATACAGTTACAAAATCCACCGATATCTTTAATGAGTTTACATAATAGTTCTATACAATAGCTAGTAGACGAAATTAAAAACGCTATACAACGCTACAAAATATACGACTTCCTGAATTGATAAACGGATATAAATAACTAAAGAGATGTTATTCATATCGAAAATTGAATGTTTAATTATGAAAAATACATTTCCTAGCAACGTAATATCTGAATATAATACAGTACTTCTTTTCAAATCAAAATGGTTTTTAAATATTTAGGTACGTTAACCTATTATAACCGTATACAATATGTTTTTATTTTGAAAAATCGATAAATTTTTACATAAAACTCATTATTTAGTTTTTACTATCAGAGTAAAATATGTATCTATAACATGAAAATATTTTATAATATTAACTAGGTAGCAACTAACTTTCAAGGATATGACTTTGTTTTCAAAAGCTCCAATAATTTGTAGGAAAACCCCAATCGTCTTAAAAATGTATTGTTTTAGATGAAAATCACACGGTTTCTGTATTGTTTTAATTATTGACAGTAAAAATATAAATACAAAACCTTGAATCTCGCACATATATAAGTATTTATTTACATATACCTATTTATTTAACGTGAGATATGGATATTAGTATATTATAAAGTCGTCAATCGAATTTTATATAAATATTAAAAAAATCTATTATGGATTGATCACGAAGTAAGCAAATCAATATTTTAATTGTTCTATGATATGACATACAAATAATTATTTTTTGTTTACAATATATTTTTATAATTTTTTTTATATTTTTAGTAGGAAATATAAAAGTAAGACATTTTTTTTAATTGTTGGAAAAATCATATTTCTTATGTTATTACTATAGCAAATATATTTCATTTATAGCCTGTGATTATATCATGGAATGCATAATTAATTTTATCAATATTATGATAAGTGATACTACAAATTGTAGATTGATGCTCTTTGCCCTCTGTTAAATGCGGCTCTGGTAACATTTGGGACTGTGGTAGTCAGCTTTTAGATTAAATTATTTTAATTTCACAACATATGAATATTAAAATTATAATGTAAGTAAAACTAGGTTATATAAATATTTACATGATAAAATTTACACTTGTATTAAATTCTTAATTCTGCAATAAAAAAAATAGTGATTTTACATTATTTTTTAATTAGATTAAGCAATTATATCAAGACAAACGGGGAGGCGGTTCTTGATGAACGTGCAACTCTTATTATAACAATTAATTATAATAGCGTAATGTATAGGCAATTTTAATACACATGTGTATATCACGAAATATTAACGTACAACTGCTATGCGTCTCTTGGTATCATTCAGACGTTTTATCTAGATCAATTCCACAGACCTACTTATTCCATTTTATAATATATTCCACATTTGCAGTCATAGGTGCCGTAAGGAGAGGGGGGGATGTGTGTAAATACGTGCACTTACATCCCCAATTTTGTAGTCTCAAAGTGTTCAGTGAACACTATTTACGATATTACAACAAATATTATGCGTACATTAATAACTGATATTGAAACAGTATACAGAAATATTTCAAAACGTTACACTTAAAAATATTTTTTTTTTATGTTAATATAAGGAAATTTTAGTATTTTAAAGAATGGATTTACAAATACAAATTGTATTCATTTATTAAAAAAAGTAGATAAAAATTTCTAAAATAAATTAACTAGTACTCAAATAAAAATAATGACAGTATATTTTTAATAATCAATATAAATGATATTATAGAATTAATAAATAATAATACTAATAATAATAATAATAGCAATAATAATACATATTATCATTATTGCTATTATTTACTATAGGCACATCCAGTGATGTCACGAATATTTGCGCTGTAGGGATAACTATTAAAACTATCCATAACTTTTAAAACGGTTTAAAATTTTATTTTTGTTGGAAAGTTGATATTTTTCGTTCTATTTATTTATTATTTTATTTATTTTAATTTATATCCTCATAGTCTTTTATCGTTTATTTTATATTTACATTTATATTCCTTCCGCCTATTTATAAAATTCATCTACCCACAACAACCCAATCCACCTATCCCTAAAGTTTAAGGGGTAATTGCTACAAAAAAGTAGTCATGTGATGCCACTGGTTCACATCTATATTTCCTCTATGTAACTATTTATTACGGTTTTTATGACAATGATTTTAGGGTTTTTACAATATAATTACGAAATGTTACTATCCACATTTTTTTATTATTATGTATAC
Source organism: Eriosoma lanigerum (assembly GCA_013282895.1). NCBI lineage: Eukaryota > Metazoa > Arthropoda > Insecta > Hemiptera > Aphididae > Eriosoma > Eriosoma lanigerum. The sequence continues at coordinate 55,338,246 of CM023357.1, read as the reverse complement.
ACATTGAAGGTATACATTATATAATACATGTTTTATATACGTTTAGCTAAAACAATAATACAAATAACCTATAGGTATAATATTAAATATATTAGGTCACTTGTAAGTTTTTCAGTAGATGATGAATGAAAATTATGTTACTTAATGAATAATTTTAAGTTGAAAATGTAATTAATACAATTTGTTTGTATTACAAATAATATAGTATTGACTGTTGAGTGTGAATATTTTTTCTGTGTATAGTACATGTAATCAGTTTTTCAACGTCGAGCCAAAATGCGATGTGAAAAAGTGTCCACATGTTTATAATATTATATATTATTCATAATTTGGTTTTATGTCGATAATAAAAATGATAATAATAAAAAAAAATTAATAATAATAATAAAAATAATAATAATAATAATAATAATAATAATAATAATAATAATGATAATATTAATTATAATTTATAATAATTCTATATCGGTTTGGCCTATGTCATGGTGGTTGATGGGGTTTGTTATTCCGTGCCGTCGTCGATTCGACTACTCCTGATTCCACTCTTTCCCGTCCACGGATATACATCTGGGCATGGTTGACACGTGCGCATATACCTTACGCCAGACTTGTGCCACAGGTTACAGACTTTTGGGTTGTTGCATTTCTTCGGCCTCTCCTTTAAGATTATAGAAATACAATTATTGTTTTTAACGTTTTATTGTACAGAATATTTTGAACATAATTATAATAATTGATAATAAAATAAATTGTCCATAGGTAAGATTGCATTTTTGACTTAACAATAAATTTCGTAAGAGGTTAGGTTAAGTTAGGTAAGTAACTACGTACTTCTTTATAGTTGCACTGAGGATCAATATAAAAATTAGGTAGCATACATTCATATTAAATGGTTTCATTATAAAATTTAAAATATTTCGATGGAAAATAATTATTAACCTATTAAATAGTGATTATTAAATTAATATTTGTTAATTTATAGCTGTTAGTTGGTGTAAATGGACGAGAGACAAGGGATTGAGATCCATGGAGGTGTTGGACTTGGTTAATCGACCTCATCTAGTTAGGAGATGATGATGAAAAGATGAGTTTGTGTATATTATTTATATAGGTATATAATTATATACATTGTATGTACGACAAAAATAAATAAATTTCGGTTATTCGGAAAATAAAAGTACTAAAAAAACAGTTTGTGCTCACCGATAAGTCACAGTGGAATGGTGTGAACGACTGTAATTTCGATATCGACGTGGGATCTCTGACCCATTGGATGGCTTGCCAATTGTTGACGATCCATACTTCAGGCATGTTCACGATATTATCTATGAACCGTATGAAACCTTCTTTGTGATGGGGTTGCGTAAACCAGGCTGCGTGATAAAACAGACCAAACGGAGCCCTGTAACATCGCGAATAAAACATTTTAAATAACGAAAGTGGAAATTATTGTAATCGTCACATGCTGTATGTATATAATATATAATATTACGAAATCATAACGAATTATAGTTGGTCGATTTAATTATTAAATTTTTACTGTAGTGTAGATATGGTAGGCATAGATTATATATATATATATAGGTATTTTCTTTATTTATTTCAATGATTTTATGTGTAGATTTTTTTAATATTATATGTTGATATATAATAACAAACAAATATTATACATAGCCAATCATTACGTAATACCGTGACTTGCACGTCGTACTTAATATCTACTGTAATATTTTCTAACTTCTACTTGACATTTACACGTGGATATCGGATTATGGCGTAAAAAAACAATGTCTATGTTGTTAAACGCGAAATTAATTCAAAGACTAGGCCTCTGTAATGTGGCGATTGGGACTTTAAAAGAATGTACCGCAGTAAAAAAAAATGTGTTATTATACTCGTAATATAATTTATTTTGTTGTACATATTTTTAATATTAAGATGAAGAGGCAGCTATATGTAGTAGTGACATATTTCATTAATTTAGTTTTAATATTATTACTTAGGTTAGGTACCTATTAAAATTATATTGAGATGATTCAATAAACATTAACGTATACTATTATACAAATACAACATAATTAATTTTAGATTGTTTAAAAACTATACCTGTTACTAGTGAAATGTCTGTCAAAGTTTTTCATTAACATTTTAAATACACCGTCTGCATCTGGTGGATTACTACAAGCGTCACCCATGGAACACCTGCCTCCATTCAAGTCTTGCCACATAACCATAGGGACTTCCCAGACTCCTAAAATTCATGTTGAGTTAGTTATAAATTATTATTGTTAAATATATTGTTTTTGTTTTCGTAATGTTTATTATAGGTACCCGGATATGATCTTGTCGGACATGGCGGTATCATGCAGTCGTGGAATAACTTATAATCGAGTGTATATGGCCAGCTAGGAGGTTTGTTTTCGTAAATTGGCATGGAGGAGTCATAAGTAAAGTTGCTGTCGTATAACATCTTGAACATTTTATTGCCTCCAACCTAAAATTTAATTTTAACAATAAAATTGCATATTTTATATTTACAACAACAATAACAATAGTATAATAGTCTATGTATCTTCCAGTGTATTTAATATATATAAATTCCACATACTGCTAAAAATGGTGCTCTCATTCCTCTTATGTCTTCTTGTCTGACTCCACCGTAAGCCGAAAGTATTTCTCTTTGTCCGACAATTTCTTTCGTCCATTTCTTTTGCGAGAACTGTTCGCCAAAACTATGTGAAACTGAATGTGAGGCTATCTCGTGGCCAGCAGCATACAGGTTTTGTACTTGGCTGTAATCTGTCCACTCATGCGATACGTAAAAAGTAGCGCTAATCGGACAGCCATTAGGATTTACTCGGCCTTTTTCAAATAGATCAGTATAAAGTCCTTTGTTTAGATCGTTAACCGAATCGTCGAAAGTTAATAAGACAAGCTGTGGGGTTTCTTCTGGTGTCAAATCACCTATTTAATATTTATATTATAAATAAATGTAATAATAAAAATAGACAAACTAATATTAAATGTGTATAATTTACCGGGTATTTCTTTGCCACCACAATTACAGTCTGGTAATTGACATACGTCTTTGCGACATTTCGCCGCGGTTTTATCCGGTTGCGGTGTTGGGTAGATCGGATCAGGTCTAAAAAGAATATACGTAAGGGATAATATATATTTATTTTTGTTATTATAAATTACCTTTTTGGTGCGTATTTATATACATCAACGAATTCAGTAGCTTTGCTGACAATAGAAGTAGATGGTTTTAATGTTGGTCTTGTTCTCCTGATTAAATCGATTAGTTAAAAATATATGAGAATTGTATAATAATTGTTTAAGTTTCATAAAATAATCAAGTTATACATACCCAGCTAAAGGAGTTCCCCTATCAATATCATTACTGCTCGCTGTTGTATAAGTTGTTCCTCCTCGAATTCTGCCTCTATTAAATACACACACATGTCATATATTTAAAACTATAAATGACTTAACTCTTTGAAACATTTAATGGCCTAATGGCTATATGCAATGTTATAGTTGTAAATTTGGTAATGATTGTTTAAACATTTTAATACACCATAACCCATGAATGCAAATATATTTACAAAACCAATTATAAAGTTAAAATTTTACAAATAAATAAAATGCATTTTAATTGTTATATAATATCAGAAGACATAAGAGTGCAACAAAAAACCACAAAAAAATAGGGAACTCAAAAAAAGAAACAAGCAATAATTTTATAATTTTCCACCACCATTAAAAACTTGTCATTATCATGCAAGTTTTATAGTTTTATTATTCACATTTTAAAGTCAATAGAGTAGTCGCATATCAGTAAATTTATCAGTTTATGTTAAAATTGATTGGTTTTCATTTTAATAGTATTGTGATAGTATTTTGTGAATTTTAATGTGCCGACAACATATAGCCAAACATACACGTGTAAATATTATACGACATAGCATAACATAAATGATATAAAATGGTAGGTATTCGATTATTTAAATTATATTATCAACTATTATTTTTTGTAATATATTTATTTAATTTTTTTATTTATAATTATATACCTATTATAAGATTCTAAAATAAACTCCCATACGTTTTTTTGATATAATGATTAAATAATGATTAATAAACACTAAATAATAAATGTAGATATAATAATATTAGATAGGAAACCTATATGTTTTGAAATATTTCTGTATTATAATTATGTATAATCGTTTTATAGGTGTAGTTTTATATTAAGATATTTTTAATAGCTATTTATAACCAGTTTTATATGTTCGATATTCTCGTTGTAGGTAATATATTATTTAAAACTAATTATTGTTGTATACAACAATATGGTGTAATATAATATTATACTGTGATAATATTATAGGTTCTTTTCCAAATTCTAATTATTTATTTGTATTAAGTATTAGAATAGTTAATACTTTCATAAAATCATTGATATAAATTAAGTCTTCGTCCCTCAATTTTAATTATACGAATTTGTAAAAAATCAATTATTTACCATTCGCGTGTTAAGTCTGATAATAAAACAAAAAATGCATAATAATTTTATCACAACAACATCCTAGTAGATTTTGTAATAAAATAATGGTAAAATTTAATACTAAATGTTCAATATTTAATTGTGTTCATAATTTTATTTTTTTATTAAAAGCAATGTTTTGATTGTTGATGTATATTATAGTTTGTGCTGGTATTTGTTTGAAGCTATATTTATGTAATAACACTTTTCGGGTATTTTTACAGCAACTAGCGAAGATATATTAGATACGCCAATTCTGATAAAATCTGATATAAGATATAACCCTCAATATCGTCCTCCATACCTTGACGGTTTTTCGTTGCACTCTCGGCATTCTGTTACTGTTTTGCTCGTGGGCGCTGGTACCGTGACTGGACGAACACTCGGACCGCTCTTGATTCTCGGATAACCATCAGAATCTTTAAAATCTGATGACCTTAGTGGAGCTACAGTAGTGGAGGAGGTCGTACTAGTTTTTTCTACCGAATTATTATCAATATAACCTTCTCCCTCATCTTCAACTTCAACATCGTACTCTTGATCGAAATCCACCGATCTTATTGTAGTAGTCGATGAAGTTGTAGTAGTACTCGTTGTAGTGGAAGATGTAGTAGGCGTTTGGGTGGTTTTGACTTTAAATGGTGTGGTTTTAACAGTGCCACGATGTGTGGTTACATCATATAAGGTTGTATCGTATGGGTCTACGATTATTCTGAAGTCTGGGGGAGTGGGTTTTGGTTTTTGAGTGGTGGATATAGTTGTCCAGAAATGGTTTTCTTGTTGTGGTGACGGGGGTCTCAGAAATAATGAAGGGGTTGGTGAGTAAGAAATAATTGTTGAAAGGGTCGTAGGTTGTGATGTGGATTTTGTGGATAGTGTGGATGGTGTGGATGATGGTATAGGAAATGTGAACTTTGAAGGGGTAGAAGACTGCGTGGGAAACTTAAACGGCGAGCGGTCCGGTACGAAGGGACTTACATTGACGACTGTTGACCTAATTAAAATTATATGTACAATATTAAGAGTAGGTATGTACAAACACAATATTATCAGTAGAGTTAAAACGTTTAGTAATTGTATGTTATGTAAATAAGGCAGCGGTAGAGTGTGATTTTAATGAACAATTTTGTTATTAGAGAGTTATGATGAATCACTGAATTAGTATCCAATGACCATTAGGTCAATATTATCCTTGATAGTTTAGCCTTTTGTTTGAAAAATGTAAAACTCATGCCAATTTAAAACTATATATTATCATAATATGTACAGTATTTTTATTTTATACATTTACTTTGCACAATCATAATATAATACAAACATGTTATACGCCCACTGGGTAATCTTTATATTGTGTTTATTATTTTAATAATAATAAATCCGCATGGCCTTATTTACATAGAGGTAGTTGCAGTTTTGTAGTTGTATATATCATAAAAATAATAGTAATTCGTTTAGCCATTTATATAACCAAAAATATAATTACCTAACCATAAGCGTAATTAAAAAAAAAGTTTTCTCACCTGTAGGTTGCTTTGGTCTGTTGATCACGATGAGCTTCTTCTTCAGTGATCTGTAAACAATTCAATCAGTCGTAACGTAAACATTGTGAATAATAATTATTTTGAAATAACTTAAGTAAAATAATGTTTAATGTAGTAAATATATAAATTTATCTCAATTTAGTGTTTTAATAATAATATTATCTTATAAAGTAGTGTTTAAAAAACTATTTACTTAATAAATATAAATTATACAAATAAATGAATAATTTAACTTACTGTTGGTTTTAATTGAAAAAGTTGAATAAAGGTTAATTCAATATTATTTATTAAAGCTCATTAAATTAATTAAGACACTTACTTTAAGGTTATATTCAGGCACATATGTATTAGCTTGATATTTTTGTGTTGGTTGTTGCAAGGGTGCAGCGACTCTAAACGTATCCTGTTGAATTTGTGGCGGATGTTGAGGTAGAGGTTGAGGCTTTAATCTATTATTATTGTTATTTACTGAAGATAATGTAAATTGACCATAATCTATAAAACGTTATTCATTTTTTTATATTTTTTTATTATAAATAATTAAACAAAGCACACATATTAATTTACAATAGATATATAACCTATGAAAAAATATTACTAGCGTTAACTTACCAACGTCTTTGTAAATTTCAGAATCGTCATCATAAATATTATAGAAAGTCGGATCATATTGTGTTCCATTATGGTTACTAGTAGAAGTTGTGGTTTTAGCAGTGGTCACTGGTTGTTCAACTGAATATGATGGAACAGAAATCTGTTGGGGTCTACAATTTAAATTTCATTAGTCTTAATAATATTTAGTTGATATTACAGTTATAATTTTTGTTAAAATTTGTTTTTATACAATATTTTGGAAACATTAAAGTTCAAGTAAAGTTATAAGTCAAATTAGGCGTTCTTTATAAGTAAATTTCTTTTTACATATTTTAATATTTATTTATTCTACTTACATGACATATTTTTTTAAAGAACGCCTAAGAAGTGTTCATGTTAAGTCACAGTAAGTGTCTCACCTTTTTAAGATGTTTGGTCGAATAGTTGGTCTCGGCCTATATTTAGCCGATACCGTTGTCGAGTCAGTCTTAGTTGGCAATTTGTAATTTTTTTTTTGTTCATCGATTAAATTAAAAGAAACTGTAGTCTCATGAATAGACATTTGCAAAACTTGTTGATCTTGGGGTTTATTTTTGTCCTTTATTCGAGTATAAGCTTCTGCAGCCGAATCATAAGGTTTTAGTCTATGCGGTGTTGTATTTACTTGAACCGTTTGTACCTTATATACATCATTCGTTTTTGAAATATTTTTTAATACAATATTATTATATATACTTTCTGAAGGTTCGTCTCCATCACTTTTAATTTTCATATTATCAATATTTGCTAATTTTTGAGGTATTTTGGGTTTTTTTGGTATTTGATCATATTCTTCTTCGTCATCATCATAATAATACTCATCATCTTGTAAATCATCTCCTTCATTATATTCTTCTACGTCTTCAAGTCTACTTTCTTGACTATTTTCTTCCTCTTCCTCTTCTTCTTCAATATCATCCTTGTTTCTATATTTATCTAATACCCCATTTTCGTTTTTATTTTTAACTGCTGTGAAATTGGCTGGTTGATAACTATGTACTATCGTTAAAGGTTTAAGTTTTGGATTTATTGGTTTTGGCTTGGGAGTAGGTTTTGGTTTAGGATTAGGTTTTGGTTTGGCTAAAGGTTCTTCCTCATTAGAATTAGGTGTTTCTTCTTGGCTTTCTTCTTCATTTTCATATTCATTTTCTTGACTTTCAGTTTCTTCATTTTCATTTTCTTCATTTTCATTAATATTGTTTTGATTACATTCTTTACCTTTACACTTTACTCTGCTTACTAACTGTTCAAACTCTTCTTCAGCATTTAATTGTTGTGGATTTTCATCATCATATTCGTCTTGATTCTGATTCTCATGATAGTCATACTCATTTTTATCTTCTAATTTTTTGTTTGTCTCAGTTTTCTCATCATCTACTTGATCATACTCTTCTTCATTTTCTTGTTGGGAATGTTGATATGGAGGAGTTCGGTGTCGCGAAGAAGGACATGGGATCATAAGCCCAGGATATATTTTTGATTCATACAAGCATCGTTTATGTTTATTTGAGTAAGCTGTGTTTGTTATAGGTACATATGACGAAGGTCTATGAATCCGGAAGGCTTTTGGTAATCTACGCAAGGCATAATTGGTAGTTGACATTGTCATTTCAGTTGGTCCTGGTCTTGTCAATCTGCTGTAGCTAATGTTTAATAAAAATAACGTTGTCATCATTCAAATTACACAGTATTAAGTTGTTTCCTTCACTATTACTACCAATATTAAATAGTATTATTATTTTATAGTAATATGGTATTAATAGTGCTTAAGTTGGTTTTACAAAGTGTGATAGTTGTTACCTCGGTTGAGTTTGTCTTTTAAAACGTTGTTTACCATTATTTTTGATCGTGTCGTTTCTGTTGCAACATGTATATATTATGTACAAAAAAAGTCAAGTATTAAAAGTTCCGTAAGTTTTTATTAGTTGTAATTAGACATATATTTAAAAACACTAACCTGTAATTTTGATTTGGGATTTGAAATTGTTTGTTTTTTTCTACACCAACAAATTGCTAGAATAAATTACAAAGTAAACATATAAATGTATGATCATACCAACTTAATCTATAAATACTCATTTTTAGTAAAATATTACGTTATTGATTTTTGTTACCGGTATAATATTTCTATGTTTAGATAATCCATCTCTGTCTCTTGCTACTTGACCCAATGTTGAGGGTTGACCACGATATACTCTTTGTTGTCTGTCACTGTCATCTTCAATTGTTCTGAAGTCGTCTTCTTCGTATAACTGTTGTTGCTTTACAAGCTGTTCATTAACTTGTTGATCTTGAACCTGTTGATGCTGCTTAAATAGAGATGGTGTTGACCTTTGGGGTTGCACTGACAGATGTCTTTGACGATCCGATTGTCGAGCCAAAGCTAATACGTTTTCTTGGTTATCAGATTGACTCGCCGTAGTTTCAGCTCCACATCCGACATTACGAGGCCAATCACATGTTTGTAGCTCGTGACTGAAATAATAAGTAAACTTTTAACACTTAATCACGATGATTTACGATTTATCGAATTTATTTCACGAAGTATATTCATTAAATGATTGAATAAGACACGATTTTCAATGGGTGTTCGACACGATAATTCTTTATTTTAATGTTAAATTTCATTAGTGGTCAGTACTTAGTGTTATAACGTGGGCGTTACAAAACATAATACTAGGTTATATTATTATCTAAACTCTCAACGTCTGAAATATGTAATGAAAAAACTTAATTTTAATAATAATTGAATCATGATTATATAATATTTGAAATATTTGAATTAAATATTTATTATTTTTCGTAATGTAAGTAAATTCATGTTCGATTTTTATTAAAAATTGTAAACGTTTATTTTAAATATTAAATTAGAAAATTATAAATTGAGTCAAATATTATGGTAAAATGTGTGAACTGTTAAAAAAAATGTATAAATATAATAAATTAAAATTGTTGATGACGTGATCAACAGAAGCAATCTGAAATGATGAAAATAATAGTTACAATGAAAATATTATTATGGCGTAATTTGTACTGCAATATTCTAGGTGTGATGGAATATTATAGTAATCTAATCATATTTCTGAATTCATAAGGATCATTAAATTTTATTTACTTTTAATTGATGATATTTATAATTTAATTATTAAACGAAAGCAGTAACATCATAATCACGTCATAACGATAACATTCGTGTGAAACTGTGAAATACGCGCAACCGTTGTCGTGTGTCCTATATTAAGGTACATTATATCTTTTCGTACTGGCGAGGCCAGGTTTTGTTATTGAAAAGAACTTCACACGCGCGCGATCTGATATATTTTCTTTAATAATATCAAGTTTGGTTAATGAACGAATAGTATTTATAAATAAAATATTGCGTCAGTCAGTGTATGTTTGATGTGTGAAAGTGGTACTATATCATACACACATACATAACATAATATGAAACATTGTGTTATCAAATCGTTTCGATAATTTTCCAGGACAAAATTTATAGATCCATAAAAAGATCTATAGAGAATGATAATAATACATAATTTAAAATTTACCTGTACATTAGGCCTCCAGTACATGATTCTAATAGGGCACCTCCAAATACACAAACATAATATTGAGAACAGTCATTTGGATGTGGATAATAACCGAATTCTTCGGGGCATTTGAATCCTTGGTCATTTTGCTTCTGTTCTTGGCACAACCCTAAAAGATAATATTTAATCAGACTCTGACCATTTATTAGAAGATATATATATATATAATTAATAAATAAACAAGTAAAGAAAGCCTAACTCTATGAGCGTGCTAATTGCTGGTTTCTAAATGTGCTTAAACAATATACAATAAACTATATTATATTTTCAATATCTTCAGAGTTATCACATAATATAACGATAAGCAACGTACTTTAAAAAATTAAACCTATGAGCTTCAATGAGTCTGACAATGACATGACTGGCATGACAATAAATCGAAAAGTATAATGGTATAATAATACAATCCACAAATGTTTCAATCATTAACTACAAGTAATGAACTGATTTATACATTTATAGTATAAGTATTATTAATTATTATTTTAGTTAAATTATTTACGTACGCTAAACAAGTCATAATATTTGATGTTTGTTTTTTAGTTTAAAATGTTATTTATGTAGAAGTATAAAATAATATTATAAATCAATTTAATTTTAAATTAAAATTCAAACTGCTGAAATTATTAAATAAATTTAAAAATTGTCCCCAATATTATTACTCTAACAAGAACAGACTTTGTGTGGGAATAACTTTTTAAAATAAAATTGCTGTTTGGTACCTATCTATTAAATCATGTGTTTGAAATTTGAGTGACAGATTTGATTGATGCTATTAAAACAATTATCAGGTGCCGTGGATCATTGATCTCGTATGGACATACACTATAAAGATCATTAATTAATAATAGATGGATATTCAAAATGATTTCATAAATGAAATACCTCTAATAACAATTTAAATGATTTGTTGCTTTTGTATATTACTCAACATAAATGTTAAATCGTCTTACATGGCATTAAATAACATAATCATAAATGAATTTATTTTTAGAGAATAGATAGAGGCAAAATATGGACACTTTTGAGACTATAATTCTGTAAGTTAATAATTTAAGTTGAAAAAAATATAGTTAAAAACTTACGACACATACGATATCATATATTACATTACTGCATTATTTAATATCTCATAGACTGCGATTTCTATTTAATTACTGTATAAAATATATCAATCTATTAATAAACATCATTTCATACTTATATTATGTATACAATTTAAATGATTTATATATATTTATCATAGATTAAATATATATATGTATACGAGATAGGTATAGAAATATATATAGAGATTATTTATTATCTTACAAATTTTATTTCAAAATAATCGTATTGTCTATGTAGACATGTCGGACTTGATGAATATTTGTTTTTCTTATAATATTATATTCGTTATTATCTTATTATGTTTGATAAATATTTTAGCCTATAGGTATAATTATAATTGTAAATAGTTTTATTTTTGTTTAGTCATACGATTTCTTTTTCTATCAAATATTGTGCTCAATGTTGTATATGTCATATTAACGTTTAAAAACAAACAAAAAATAGTTACATGTTACTAATTTATTGTTTATTAATTCATTTTTGTTATGATTTATAAGACAAATGTACATTTAATGTATCTACAATCTACATAATTAATTATGTTACAATTTCACATATCCTTGTATTTGTTCAACAATTTCGACCGGGAACTTCTATTCTTCTATTCTTTTTATTTTGATGTTCCGTTTAAAGTTATTTCCAAACAAGAATTGTATAAACTCGTTTAATTTAATTCGTATGATATTAAAATTGTGATGTGTAAATATATATTTATATTCTTCAACAAAATACATATATTTTTAGTTATTATGCACGCAACACGTTTTTTTCGTTCTCGGAAATCGGAATAGACGTACGTAATCGGTGTTACAGAGAAAACTAAATGAATAAATAATGTTCAAATAAATATAATGTTTAACTTATAATTGACGTGAATACTGTTCACGCGTGGTATCATCGATTAACGAATAACGTTTTTGATAATATCGTGAGATGATCGATATTAAAATATATTACATATTATCCTACGTAGATGCATGAAGGTGTTAGTTGAAATTAAACGTTGGAAAACGGTCACGATATTATTATTATTATAATATAATAACACTGTGGAACGTGCGATTAAACCCGTTACAAAACTATCCTAAAACGGCAATTGTCCTAGTCGAGCCGCGTGTGTTTTGTACGCGTCTTGTCGCATGTGGGAGTCGACGGCTCCGGCGTAAAAAAAAAAAAAAATTAATAAAAAACATAATGTCTTTTATACTATACACGTCAAATTACGCGTAAGGTTGTATGAACAAATATATTATTGTCCGAATAAATGTATAAAATACGTACTTATATTGCGTTTAAGTGTTTATTTATTATTATTAAGGTAGATGGTTAGATCTAAAAAAACACAAAATATGCAAACATATATATGCATTTAAAAGTTAAAACTTTAAAAATATTTTTGTCGAAAATTGTTAACGATTTTTTTTTAAATTGTAATTAAGATATTTTCTTAAATCTTATAATATATTATTTTATTAGTAGGAAAACTTTTAAGAACACTACAATATAATTAAATATTTTAAGAATATTCGTCTCTTCTATTCCTATTGCTCAAAAGTAAATTTAAAAGTACCTATTAATAATAAAACAAATTTCACACAAAATTTATACTAATTTTATATTTTCTTTAAAAAATGCATGAAGTATGACGTAACAAATAAATAAGAAAAATATGCATTTATATGCAAAATACAATTACATAATAATATTATTTCATTTCGTCCAAATATAAAACTAATTAATTTTTTACATGGCTATTTTTATGACTGTGCAAAAAATATACGAATGCTACAAGTATTCTAGTCTACTTATTATAATAGTGTGTATGGTTTGTAACATTTTTTTCCAATTAGAGTCAAATTGTAAGTATTAAAAAACAATTTGTTTTTAAATAATAATATAGTGTATACTCGTTCTTTAAAATTCCACTAAGTTTTTTTTACGCATACCTGTTAAATATATAATTTTATTAGTACCTAAAAAAATATAATCGGAATAACGTTAGCACGCTTTTCTATTGTTATCCTGATAGTGTTTTAAAAAGTTCATGTGCAGATGTTCGTTGTGTTACGTTTGAAAAAACTTATGCTTATGATACAGATATACCATTTGGTATTATACTTTTAAATAACACGATAACAAAATAGTATAAATATCATAATACGTTACGGTTACGTTATTAAAGTACCGACAGTACGAAAAAAAAAAAAAAATTATAAAAAAATTAAAACTGGTCCAGAGAACAAATGTCAAAACTCTAAGGCGAGGTCGCTATTTATTTACACTATACACAGACACACAGCTAGGCGGGTGTGGTCGGCCTGGATAAACTTACGTCACATGCGATATTCACAAACTGCGGTCATTAATATAATATGATTTACCTACCTATATATATATATATATATGTATTGCTATAAGAGAGAAAAAAAAATCATGTTTTTGTACGTTTGTATCTATATTTATTATAATTTTTTTATCCGTATTATTGTTATTATCACCGTTCGGAAATATAATAATTTATTATTATTTTCCCATTCGTTTCGGCGTGTAGATGTTGTATCATAACATTACGCGTAATTAACACGAACGCGAACAATACGAAAAGAAAGATTATATGTTTGAAACATTATAGGCCCAGAGATAGTTTGTCCTCGATAAATTCCTTAAACGGTGGAAAAGGTGTTTTTTATGAGGCCGGTGCGCGACACGCGGGTCAATAATTTTTTCTTCATTGTCACGTTACATTAGACAAAATTCGATTATTTATCGGCACGCGAATGAGAATTGTCTTGTGAGAAATTTAAAAACAAAATATAGCTACAACATTAATCTAATACGAAGGTTAAAAAGTATTCCTGTTTTATTTTATCATGACGTTTCATAGAACTTTATACGAATATAATATAACGAAAATACGATTATGTGTTTTTTTTTCATATAACATAATCAATATTCTTTGTAGACAATTAAAATATTAATTAAAAAATTTAAATAAATATTAATCTTTGTCATTTTGGTATCAGCTATATTGCTGCTGTTATGTAGACGAACAAATATGCATTTGTCGACCTTGTACAATTAAACTAAGTCAATTACTATTTAAACTAAATAGTTACCTACATGCGTTCATTGACTAAAAACAAAACCAGTATAACTAGAAACGTCAATAACTCATAGAGTATAATTGGAACGGATTGGATATTTGAAAAACAAATTACAGAATATCAAATAGTAAGTACGGCGACATCGTATTAAAATTATACGAGTTCTTATCTGATAGACTTTAACGATTTATAACTTTTTCGTTTACAATTTCTAAATTTTATTATTTGGTAATTAAATATTTATAAATACATTTGAACACTCGTATAATATACTTTCTGGCAATCGGTATCATTTTATAATTGTGGTTTTCATAACGGACTTTTATTTTCTCCGTCTATCTACTAAAATTTGACATTTGTCATAAAATTAGCATTGATTTATATTGTGTTGATTTATAAACATTTTAGTATACATCATCTTTACGACACTTAAAATAATTTTAATTTTGTTTCACTTTATTTTTATTTATTGGTTATATTTTTTAATATTACGCTCTAGCCGTATAGGTCAATATTGATTATTTTTGCAGTTATCGTTGATAGAAATCAACAGTGGAAAAAACTAAAAATACACAAAATGCGTCCAAGGTTTTCCTTAGAATTTGCATTTAACGGTGTATTATTTCGCAACAATATAATATTATTATATCATTATAATTTTCATTATTTTCCAACACAAACAACGGATCTTCAGTATTATTAAACAAAGATTATTAATATCGATATTGTTATTATTTTCAAGGATCGAGCACCGTTCGTCCCTATAAAATGGAAACATAATATTATGATGATGTTATATTGCGATACCCAAAACCTGATAAGCAATAGCAATATAATATAGGTTCCATGGGCGATGGTCATAATATTATAATGTTAATAAGTAAAATAACATGCTATAAATTTTTACTTTCACTGAATTATATTTATTTAAGGAGTTGGCTGACGTCCACTGGGTTGTGAAATTGTGTTTACGTGCCGCGTAATGTAAGGGAGTTGCACATCAGAGACGACGATATACAATGCACTTTTATTTTTCCTATATAATTAAACGGTAACATTCGAAACAGCCGAGAATAACAATTTATTATAAATGTCCACACGGACCAAATAATATCTCGAAAATCGTATTAAATATAATTTTACGAAAGCCTATTAAAATAATATCGCACTTGTGTGTGGTAAATACGAAATGTTTTATTGAATTCATTGGACGGTAATTGAAATTTGAAAGTGATGATTATACAACTGCAGTTAATATAATATATAACATTAAGTGTGTACGATCTTTTTTTTTTTTGGTTTGTACTATTTTAAGTGAGTGTAAGAGTGTAACATGTAATAGAATTAATATTATTATGGTTTTCATACACACAAAACCAACCCAATATAATAACTAACTACTAATCTGAAAATTCACTTTATGATTGCTTTAATTTCCGGGAAAGTATTTTAGTGTTTTAATGAAAATGGAATCATTTAGAGAAGAAAATTACTCAAAATAATAAATATTTAAGTAGAGTAGAGTCGGCTTTTAGGTTGCTCAAACGAAATATTTCATATAATATGCTGTATATATATATTTGTATCAAATTATATCAAAGCTTCCTCGTGTTGTCGGTTTAGATAATAATATGCCACATGAAATTGGTATAGAAAAAATGATAAACTACATGAGGTGAATTAATTTGCCTGCCAAATAAATCTGGTTCCATAATAATATAAGCATCGAACATTGGGAAAACAACAAAACTAGTCCAATTATTAATCTTTAGATATTTATGCTATTATATGTTTATGTATTGAGCCATGCATGATATAACGTTATAAACTAAAATTAAATAATAATAAAAAAAAACATAACGAAAAACACATCTAGATTACTTTAACAATTAACGCCGTTAACATATTATAATATGGCGTGTTGAACGATCAAAATGATTAGGACGGAAATACATTGAATCACGATTAAAATGTGATAAAATGTAGTCGTGCGGGATCACGATTTAAAGGTTTCGGGTTAATTTATCGGGTTATTAAAATTACTTAACTAATGCGATTTTAATATATTATCGTAAACTCAAAAAAACGTGTTGTAATATGGTAGCGGTGTCTATAATAATAATGACGTACAGAATTATAATATTATGTATATTCCGATCCGTGAATAATTTATTGTAGATGCTACAAGTTTACACACGTCCGATGAGGTCTTGACCTCAAATATAGTATAGTTTCTTATAATATTATTATCATCGTCGTAATAAAAATATTAAACGCCTAACAACGACGATACGGGGTTATACGAGTCGAATAAAATAAACAATATATTATTATTATTGGACTCATTGTTATATTAATATACTCGTATAATTTCTGTCTGACGATGTATTGTATAGTATTAATTATCATGATAGTAGATCTTTTTTTTACATATTATATGAACTTATAAAGTAATATTTCATATTTACAGGGCATATTTCGGTGTTTTTTGTGTTGAATTAATAATATTTTAACAAACTTAGTAAAGTCTCTAAAACTATTAGCCAACAACAAGTAGATATATTATATATACCTATACTCTAATACGCTACATCATTTAAATTATTATTTTCATAGTTAACATTAATCTTGGGAATGTATATAAATGTGTTTCTTCTTTCTTAGTAATTATATGGGTTCTAATACAATTATTTTTATCCACGAATATTAAAAAGTGTACCTAGGAAGAACAATAATGGTTTACACACTTGGTGGCTATGTTTGTTTTTTTCAAAATAATTATTTGAAATCTTTACATTTAAAACTTTTTGTTGAAGGTCGGCAAAAATGTGTGATTTTTTTTTACTGGCTAATGCAGTGTCTAGCTCGTAATGCTAGGTCAAGACGACATAATAAAATATTATCATAAATATGATTTTAGATGGCATAACGGGTGCCAGGCGTGCTATGTTCTTGTGATATAAAATATCATAATAAATATTGTGCAACGATTTGTCTGCGTGTTGTGTGGGTCGATCTACTTTTTCGTTTGACTCCCTTTTCATACCTATATAATTTAGACGTGTAACCGGGTACCAGGTATAATATTATGGGTATTACGACTTTTTTTTTTTTTTGTGTGTGTTCGTTCTTACATTAAATTATTTCTATTTCTCTTGTTTTGTTTTGTTTTGTTTTTTTTTATTATTATTTCGCTTTCTTCTATCAACATATTATAAATGTAGTTATATATTATACGGCAATATCTATTTCATCGGATCGTCGTCGTGACTGCACCGCAACCGCGTCTATTGTCTCTTGTAAAGGTGTGTTTTGCGCGTGCGCGCGTGAAAGAGCGACCGAGTGCTCGCGAACATAATATAGGTGTACCACCCCTCCGGCACCTCGGTGCCCACGAAAAGCACACGTAACCGCGACCGGATTATGCTGAATGTGCGGGTGATGTCATAGGTACTACATCTCGAATGTACTAATCTCGCGATTATTGTTATAGTATGCAGATATATAACGCGATAATTCGAAAATGTAAACTAAAATAATATAAAAATAAATAATTTTTTTAGGTTTGTGTAATATATTTATTGTAATAATTTAAATAATAATAATTATTTAATTACGTCAAATTACAGGCTATTTATTATAATAACACGATAAATTTAAACATAAAAAAGAGCTTTTTTTTGTTGGTTTAGCTATATTTGTATCTAGTTTTCTTAAAAATAGCCAAAGAAATTAATACAATAATGGTACCTACCGCCTAGTCCTAATAATACGATTGGATCGTTTTCTATCGCGGTAAAATTTAAAACAACATATTATTGAAATGTTAAGATGACGCGCGTTACAAATATATCAATGCAAATGACGTTAATGGTTTAGTTTTCGAGGTGAAAGTATATTGTTTAGAGTGAATTAAACAATTATAATATTATTTACGTAGTTATTATGAGAGTATAAAATTTATTATAAACCTATTGATTTTATTTTAGCTTTTTTCTTTTCTTTTCTCCGCGTGAATGGTGTTGTGCAACAGATCGCTAAAGTGTGTGTGTTTGTAAACGTCGAAAATGTTTTAAGCTATACATATAATATTAGATATATTTATGGAGACACGCATTACACGCGAGAATTAGTTAACCGACATAATATCCGTACGATTTTCATAAATGTGTATTATTTTTTCACGAACCTTTCATTTTATCAATCATTTCGAAACATCTTTGTTTCGATTTAAACGCCGAATTGTCAATTTAAATAATATAAAGTATTCTAGCTGTTATTTCGTCGTCGGAAAAATATTTAAAGAAATATATTTGGTATTATTATCTTTCTAGTCGTGTTTCAGTTGTTTCAGAGAATTGAATGCACAACTTACATAGATTAAAATTAAACTATTTAATATTATTGGAAAAACAACGGAATATTTTAAAATGTATTTGAAGACTAATATTATAATATTAGTCCATCCTTATTTTAATATTATTATAATATTTTATTCACCGAAGACTACAGAATCTTTACCACGTGTCTAAAGCTGCACATTATTATTATAAGATAAAATTGATAAAATTGTAATGAATATGTGGTAAAAAATAAATGCAATTTATGTTTTTTAAGTAATATAGTAACCTTTTTTACATATTGTTTTATACGAAACCTGTAATTAATAAAAAATGCATTATAGGTCATGGTACAGATGTTCGAAATGAATGAAGATATCTTTCACATCACGTTGAATATTTCACTTCCGCTATCCTGTTAGTATAAGTATAATATTATATTATTATTCTATTCATTTCATTAATTTAGATTTTAGATCATATTATATGGTGTATGTTATAGATATATTGTCTAAATTTCGGTTAATCGTTTAACTCGTCGTCTCCGCGTGCCGCGTCTAATGAATATCTAAAATACATACAAAAAGTAGGTATATACTTACGGACATATTGTTATAATTTAGACCGTAGAAAGTGAAATTAATTATTCTCAATCCGACCGACGACGACGTAGTGCCTATGTACTATATTATAGGCTATAATACAGATAATAATATAGCTGTGTGTTTAGAATGTGATTATTTATGTTATAACAATATAACGCGCGGTTCTGCTGTTCTGGTCGCACCGCAACAGTTCGACCTTGGCACGCGTGCGGGGGAGACACGCGAACTATAGATCGCGAGCGATTTCACGGCGGTCGCCGATTAAGTACTCGATTTTATTTATTTATTGTATAATATTATGTATATAAATATACAGATATTTACAAAATAGTGTGAGTATACCTAAATACTATTAATATTATTATAGGTCGATTAAAATATATAGGAATGCGAAAATTATCGAATACAAATTGTGCGTTTTCGGAGCGTGTAACCTGTCGGCGCAACATCGACTATTATAATATATATATATATATATATATATATAATTATATAGGTATAATATTATAGTGTTATACGTTTATTAAACATTGTGTGCAGAATATTAAAATTATAATAATAGTAATTCGATTTGTTTCGTCATCGAAATAATGTATTACCCACCTATACAATCCGTATATAATACTATTACTGTAAATACTAGTATATTTTAGAAATATTTGGTTGTTTTAATATTATATTAAGCGTTTTATCACACGTTACCTGGTATATACTTGGTATACATATAATATTTATATTTATTTGTTCAAACAGCTGTATCCTGTACATATATATATTTATAGATTATTGTTTATACAGAGCAATTAGGGCGCACAAAAGTAGGTACCAATATTATATTATTATAAGTTTAATACGTATCAAACCGTTACGAGCGTGTCCTAATTATACCAAATGGGCCGTTTAAACGGTTCGCGCGTCTGCATAATCCGCATTATTCGGTTACTGGTTTTGATTAAAAAAGAAGAAAATTGTCGATTTTCTACCATTCTCTGTCTGCCACATAATATGTAATGTACGATTATTATTTTATTATTGACATCTCCCAAACATAACTAAAATCAGAATTTTTACTGTGATGTGTATGAGACGATATTTGCGAGGAACGTTACACAACATGCGACGTCGGATTACGACGAAATTCGGTCGGGGGTTATTTTTTTATGGATAATATATCACGTTGTCGGAATCGTTTTTATAACCAAACTTCCTGAATATTACAATTTACAGAACGTCTTCAGAAATGTGTAGTACATAATCGATGTTTAACGCGTGATATATAAAACTTATATGCTTATGCATAATATTCAGTTATGTTCATACCGGTAATAGTGAAATATAGCAGATAACTACATTGTATATATATATATAGGTACTTACCTATATTATATCATAATATACAATGTTTGTGGTTATTATATTATAGAAGGAAGGATATGCATACATACATAATTATATCCAGTTAGAAAGTATATTTC
This sequence comes from Eriosoma lanigerum, assembly GCA_013282895.1. NCBI lineage: Eukaryota > Metazoa > Arthropoda > Insecta > Hemiptera > Aphididae > Eriosoma > Eriosoma lanigerum. Next base: position 55,317,296 of record CM023357.1, on the reverse strand, counting down.
TTTAAAATATTTTTAGAATAAACTCAATTTAAATTGAACTTGATCGGTTTAATTTTGTAAGATTTTTAAAATTAATTTTTCAACATTTCAAGATCCACCAGTGAAAATATACATTTTTTTCTTAATATTAAAACTTATTAATATAAGCGTATATTTGTTTATAAAATATATAATAGGTAAATCAATTTTTTAAATTATTGTTATTATTTTTAACTATTAACTGTTATTTAAATATTAACATAATATTAAAATATAGCTATACAATTCTATTTTAATTTACATCTGTTTGTTCATAATAATAAATATAGTTTAGGAAGTTTTTTCGTTACTGTCCCACCTTTATTATATAAAATCAATTTGAGAATTGGGAAATACCATTAATATTAAAATTATATATTATTATAATAATATATTATATTATATAAATGTAGTAGTTGAAAATACTGTCATCAATTGTAGACAAATATATTATACACTTCGAGTTTCGGTCGCTTCTGGGCCTTAAATCTTAATGATTGACGATATGACGGTCAAATTAATGTGTCCAGTATAGTAAATTATATTTTAGATATGTAATATTATTACATCAATATTATTATGAACGTTCGGTCGTGTGATATTTCAAATGAAATATGTTAAAACGCTGAAAACGATGGAAGGGCCCGATAATACGACCGATTCGCGTAATATCACTCAGCGTTAAAGTCTCCTGAAGTACGGTGTGTTATAATTTACTATATTTTTTTCAATTTTAACGTATTACATACTTATTTAATAATTATATAATTATACAAAAAATATATAGTTTTATATTTTTAAAAAAACGTATTATTTTATTTTTTTTTACTATAAAAAAGTTTTTTAAAGTTTTTTTGAATGGGTAATAAGTAGGTTAGGCTAACAAACATTATAGCAGGTATATGTTTATTCTACAAATGAAGCAAAATCGAATTTATATTACAAATTATTATAATATAATAAATAGTTTAGCTAATAGATTAATAGACATCATGTTTTAACAAATTATTTTTAAAAATCTATTATAGATTGTTTTTCGCAAATATTTTTCAAAAAATTAATTTATTCTATGTAAAAAAAATAATAAATAAATATGTTAAAAAAAACTGATTCACCTTTAGTTAATTTTTTTCATGAAAATTATATTTTTCAATGAATATTATGACAATAGCCAATATTGTACTATTGATATTATAAAATAATGATGTATGCAGTTTATTGTTTTATACAGACTACATAATAGTAATTATTATCATCATAATTATATTATAAAGTTTATTATAATAATTCGTATAAGTATATAGAGTGATCAGAATTTACAATTACAAAAACAATAGAAATAACGTTGAAAACTTATGAAATTCCGACCATTATTGTACAAGAAGTTTTGATCACTCTGTATTATAAGTACCTATACGATTATAAATTATTAATTTTTGTTACGATTTTTATACGATGATTATATATAATCATGCACACAATATATTATAATAACATAATATGCAATAGGTGGATATTATACATAGGGTGGAGTGTGGGTGGTTATACGAGTCGAATGATCGATTGGTCGATAAGTGAATTGCACCAAGGTCGAAAGGAAAGTTGTATTATGGACTACGCGAGACCAGTCGTTGTCCGTATATGGGTCAAAGTGTTGGCTGCAGGAAATACGTAATGCTCAGAGCTGACAAGAGACACTTAATGTCAGTCAAAATGTATACCAATATAGGATAAAATAATATAATATTATAAAACCTGTTCGATTATCCAAATCGAGTATACGTTTTAACATAAATCGGTGAAAATATAATATATATTTTAATAGTATAATAATACATTATAATTATATATAGGTACATTAGATGTTTAAAATTTTAAGTTACCCCAAAGAGAAAAAATGGATTCCCATTTGGTTTTCTAATGCTAACAACAAAAAAAAAAAAAAAAAAATATTAAACCTTCTAACAGTTCTTAAATTATAATTTGTTCATATTAATTAAACAAATAATTGCTGCAACATAAAATCGTGATCACGCTGTATATAGTACAATTCTTATTCTTATATGGAATTTTTAAAAACAAGCAGAACAATTGATTTTTTTATTTGGTATAATATATATTTAAAAACAGTATAAGCAGGTTTAAAATTAAATTTTGTGCGATTTATGTGTCTAAGGTTTTGTGCTACTTTAAAAAATGTTGAGATTTTTAGCATAAAGCATAATTTAATATATATATATATATATATATAATTGTTTATTGTAACATATACATTGATCAATTTTATTATAATATTATATAATATATAAGGTTGTTACTTGTTTGTAGTACGAGTATATATATTTTTTAACTTTATCACTCATTGTATCATTCACGTAATTGGTAGGTACCCAATGTGATTATGATATTTATTTTAAAATCATTATAAAATAGTGTTGAAATTATTGTACTGACTTTTTTATCTGTTTTTATATATATATATATATATATATATATGTATATACATACAGCTGGTTTTATTTCAAACTAATTTTCGTATGCATATTTTGTAATTTTAATTGTAAATTACCTAATATTAAATACATTATAGGTATATAGTGAAAATATATGCATATGTATATACTATTAAAATTCTCTCCCTGCAGATTTGAAAAAGTATAAAATATAGTAGGTATAAATTATACCTACCAATACAATTTAATAGGTCAACTTTTTAATTTAGATAAATGTGATTTTTTTATTAAACGTTTAAATATATTGTTTTATTTATATTTTTTAATTTACCTATATGATAATATATGTATAATAGGTACAATGATGTGATAAAATTGTTTAAATACATTATATTCATATAGGTAATAAATATATTTTAAGACAATTAGGTATAAAAATGCAATATTGTAATATTATTTCGTCCGTTTTCGGCTTTTTCGTTATTTTATCAATAGTAATATATTTTTCTGATCGATTAAACTCGGTTCAACAATATTGTACATAGTAAATAAAACCGTGAAATACGATGTGCATAATATATTAGCATTAGCATCGTCTTATAACGTTTTGCATAACGTTTTTAATTTTTAAACAAGTATAACTACATATCAACTACTATTATAATTCTTATAATTATTATTGTTTTTGATTATGCGGATTGCGGATTATGTAGGACTGGTTATATTATGTATCATCGATATTATAATGCACAGCACGTGAGTGAAAAAACCGTTTACAAACTATCGTGATTTATATGATTATAAGAGTGCGTTTTGGTCGGTGAAATATAATTATGAATTTTATTTTAACATCCGAACATTAAAATCCTTGTGCAGATACAAGCCGATTACCATTAGTACGCGTTCCATTCGATCTATGATGGCCGTTGATAATCGTTGTGTTACTAAAAATTATGTTATAGTTCTGATTAATATCTTAGCCTATTATTGTATGTACAAGGCTGCGCGAATTAATCGATATTTTGTTATTTGTAAACTTGAGCTAATTCAGAAATTTATAAAGTAATATTAGTCAAATATTACAATTTTCAATTTGGACAATGATTTTATGTATAAATAACATTAAAATTGTTTTAATGTATAATACATTAGATTCATTATGTACTTATCAATTGAAGTTTTTCGACCGAAACTCACTCGTGTATCAATAATGATTAACTTGTAGAGTTTTAAACTTCAAGTTTTTATATTTTTTTACCCGTCAAATTGGCAACATTGTGCCCTTGTACTCATATTATGATATTATAATTATAATATGTATAAATGTAGGACACATATCGATCTGTATACGTAATATTATGTATAACGCGGTGACCACCGCCTGGAGCGTTAATTATCTTGTTTGTTCAAAAACATTGCGTTCGGCGCGTGCCGCCAACGGACCGCGTTTGTCATTGTGAAAAACCACGCGATCGCGTAAAAACAATGCGGCGGCGACACGTCCATCTGTTTTTTTTTCTATCTATATATCGGTCGGGGTAACGATGGCGACTCGCGACCGCGACATGAGTGACCTCGACTACTTAAAAAAAATAATAATATATATGCATTGTAGTCTATGATAACCGATATCGCACAACAAGCACGTGACCTAGAAAACAATAATATCATATTTGTATATTTGAAAAGTTCGCCCGAGATCATGGTGAATTCGAAGGGGTTGAGCTGGCCATGCGCGTTTATAATGATTATTATTATTAAAATGTATAAATCATATTATAATGCGTATTATATTATTGTTATCTCGATTTTTTTGTTCCGCACGTCATTCAAGTATTTGGGTCGGAAATAAAATGCGGACAATAAATTATTATGAATTATAACGCACATTTCGCTGGTTAATTAATATACACATACTTAGGCACATATTCTTAGAAATTGTAATTTATCTTAAAAAATCCTCCAATTTTTTTTCTAAAGTCAACATTATGCCATTTCATAAAACGAATCTAAGCTAACCTATAGAAGAAACAATATAAATTGTTTTTTTAATCGTAAATTTTACAAGAGAAAATATAAATTAGCGCTTTAAAATTTTAAATACTATTTTGACATTTTACAAAGTTATACTTAATCAAATATAGATATGTATATAAAATATTTAAGCTTATTAATTAAGAGTTTTTGTATTCTGATAAAGACTAGAGTAGAACATCCTTTTACTTTTTTTCTGCGCTAGCCCTTGATTGCCTATTTTAGTTAAAACCTAAAACGGTTATATTATTTTTCTCTTTAGACTTTAGAGTATTTTATTTGAAAATGAAAATTTTGGACCTTGAGCACGAATGTAATAAATACTAAAATACATTTCAATTTACATAAAAAAAATACAATAATAATTTATAACGTTACTTATAAAAATGCAACTTAGGTAATAAAATCGCGATGAGTATACCAATAAAATAGTAGGCATATTAGGTATATATTTCATATGTTTAGGTATATTCTATATTTACCAGTGCAAGGTGAACCAGGTCGAGGGCAGCGGCCGGTATACTTATGCTACATGTTACGTTTAAAATACATGAACGATGGACCGGTCATCGTCGTTGCGGCTCATGTCAAAACACACGACATAATAATAAACACTTATTCAGATATTGCTATATCAATAATATTATGTTACCTATAATAATTTTAATTGAATCGTTTGAGGTTTCGAATCGTGTGTTCGAAGTTCAAAACAAAACGAGTGCGCCAGGAGATAGGTATAGGTACTTAAAGTTAAGGTTAGAATTTTCAGCATTTCCATATTTTTGAGGGGTATTTCAAACTATAAGAAGTGAAATTCAAAATACGTTTTTTGATGCAAATTTCAAATACATTTACTAATCTGATTTTAATTGGATATTTTGCGTATTTTGTGTAATATTTTTAACATTTTGCAAATTTCCAGCAAAATATGTACATTTTTATTTCAAATTGCGATACACTACTATTATACTACTATCATAACTAAGATTAGTTTAATTAGATCATAAATCATAATATTATTCGATCGCAATTAATATTTTTATTTTTAAAATTACACGATTTCAAATCTAGTTTTACATTTTTTATGACTATTGGGTTTTGGTGACTGCAGCTTATAGTGGTTATTTTTTTATCGAGGAATCAAATAATACTCAACAATAGTATTCAAAATCCTGTTTTTTTATTACTTTTGAGAAAAAGTGTTTTAAATTTAATTTATTCTGTATACGTTTGTGTTTAGCTGATTAAACGCGCACATATATTTTATGATTATGTATTAATATAATGTGTTAGGTCGACCAGCACTGCGGTTGGGTTTCTGGTCGTGGCGTCTGTCTGTCGAGATTAAAAACGATTCGCAGCATTCTTGAAATGCTCAGCCGGAGTGTTTTTCCACGTTCGTCGCGTGCAGCGTTAGGTTAGCTAGTCGCTTATTTTCATCCGATACAGCATAATAAAACACGAATACTTTGCAGGTTTTCGAGATTTTATAAACAGCGCATAAATCACTCGAACTGTTTTGAATCCAGAAAACTTTGCTCCAACATGACCCTTCGAGGACAACGTTGGTATGCAGCTATAATATTATTGTTGGTTTAACTGATTTTATGTTTTTACAAACAACTATTTCGCCATTGAAATCTGTTGCTAAAAGTCATGAAAATAAGGAATTGAAAAGTTAGAGAACGTTCCAGATGTGTTCGACTTTTATAAAACTATGTATTATAACGTCATATATAATGCTATTATGGATATTAAAATATGTAATAATATTAAAATCATCACAAAAATTGTTATACATTTAAAATCCTACGTTAAAACTATTATATAACCATGTTGTGTTTTTGTGAAACTTAAATTTATATTTCTATATAATTTATGAATACAAAAATTCATAAGTATCAAAAATATAGTTGATTTTGAAATTCATTAATTCAATAATATTATAATAATTGTTACTATTATTTTGATAATATTTAAAGTTAATGAGATATTACATAATATTGTAGTCATTGATTAGACTATTTTAAGAAAAAAGTAAATTCACAATTTTCGAAAATTCAAATAATATGTTTGTAAATTTATTAAAAATATTCTTATAAAAATATATTTATACTCCCGTCGGAAAACTATTTTCAAGATACGCTGCTACACGTAAGTACGAGTTTATAATTTAAACTTTATGATATTTTACAATTTTATTTTATTTTTCTCCAATTTTTCAATTATTCTTCAATTATGTAATAATTGTATTTATTATTTTCGAAAGTTTTAATTTATTTAAAAGTACTTATATATTTAATTTTATCCATAGTTATAATAGGTGTCTACTTTAAATTCTAATGATCAGTAATGTAACACTTCAACATCCTCTAGCGGCACATAACCTACATAAATAATAATTATACATTTCGAAAAAAACAATAAAACATTTATATCGACCTGAGAGGGAGGGTGATCGCTCAATCACCCCGCCTCAAAACCGCCACTGATATTATGTCTTAATATTGTATTGTGTAACGTTAATAATATTCTGTAGCACAATAATTACAATTATTGTTGTATATAATTAAATACCAATTGTCATTTCTTTATTTTGTCTTTATCGTGTTAAAAATATGAATATTTTTGGATTTTACTCTACTCGAAAACATTATATAACTATTATCATCACTATAACTGCGATGACTATAACTATAACTCTCGAATTAGCTTATTAGTGAAGTATTTGTTGTTTTTAAATATATCGTTTTAATTTCATCACTGTTCAAAATCATTACATGTAAAGAAAGCATAAGTGTTTAAGCACATAAATACTTAAACTCTGTAAACAATATCTCGCGGACATAATATATACATAGGTTCACCATATATATATATTAACTAAATAGCTAGTTAATTATTTACTAGGTGCATAATACAAATATTAATATTATGACCTGTAAACAATATTGTGTACATTTTAATTTTAAAAGTAGTCGAGCGATTTCCTATCTCATTGAAATACAATAGTTGAATATTGTAATCATTTCCAAAACCGTTTAAAAATCGAACTGTATAAATAAACTTACATATTATTATTATATTTTATTAGTTATATAAAGTTACCTAAGTTTTAATTTAATACGATTAGTATGGGTTTTGAGGAATATATTTTAAACAGATTAATTTGATTAGCTTCTAATGTTTTATTTATTAATATTTAGCTAAAAATAAATGTCTTAATAATGAACAGACATAATAATCATACACAAATACAAAATAGTAAATATGTATTTTTAATATTCTAATAATATCATTAATGTCACATTAAAAATAAATTCAATATTATAATACATTTCGAAATATAATTTCTGAAAATGTGTTTGGATAACGGTCGTAATATAACAAACCATTGTTGTACGAACCATGGACAATTAGTTTATTCGGCGACCGGTGTGAACATCACTTAAAATAATTATCGAAATAACACGAAACTGTTAGAAATCTTGCGATGACGGTGCAAATTGTATAGTTATGTACGATTTATATTATTATTGTTGAATATGGAGCTATTGTAAAAATCGAAATCCTTGGAGATAAACACATATGCATTATCGTACAATATTACGGCTATACAGCCAGGCTATACATTATTTCCAACAAATTACACTTTATTATAAGTCAAAGAGCTAAGCCCTTAGGGATTGTTTTGCAACATTACGCGTAGTAAACAAGTGGTCGTAAAACACAAGTTACAAACTATAGCTTATAGCTGATATATCGTATTATGCTATCACGAAATGTGTCTAAATACTATTTAAATGCCGCTCGGTGTGTCAATATTTTACGGACTTGATTTTTTTCTTTTCACTCGAGGGATTAGATGTAATTGTGAAATTTTAAACGAAATATTAAATAACGATTATAACAAAAATGTGTAATATGTTTCTTTTTATATACGATATAATATTATGTATTATAAAATGTATTTCATGATGGAACGTATGTGTTAGGATAATATTTCGTTTTAAGTTAACCAATGGTGTGGAGACGTTTGACTAACAAAACACACATTATATTTCGAACGCGTAAAGATTTTAATTTGATTTTAAATTGAGAAAAATAATGTTCGTTCAACATTGCCGTCAAAACGCACGCGTCAATAAAGATTGAATACAGAAAAAAGTAAAACAAATAATAAAATAACGAGATTCATAATTATAAAAACTCGTGTGATTTCGACAGTGATTTTCTCTCCGGCAACAATTATAAATAATATAATTAATTAAAAATCGCAAACGGGATTAAGGAGGTTGGATTTTGCCGACATTTTTCTTATATATACGACAAACACAAACGAATTCGTGGGATGAAATCATACTAATTGGACGTGTGGGGAATTATTTTTTTAAAATTAAGCCGAGTTTAATGATTTCGATTTACGACACAATTTTGCAAACAAGTCACGTGGTGAAAGCGGGCACTGTGTGCATTTGTGCTTGTCCGTCCGCGTATGCCGACTGCCGACGCGCGCACTATCGCGGGTTTCTCATCGCGATTACATAAAGCGGACTCTTCCACCGACCATCGTGATCCGTTTTCGACGTTTATTGTTATTAATTTACGGCTATAATTATAATGATAATAATTCTTAACCGTCACTCGAAATTCGTCTTCCTATATGTATAGTCCCGCCGAGTCCCAGACCATCTCCTGTATATACTGTCTTAATATTATATATTAGGAATAGGTTTTTTATTACACTGGTATAGATATTATTTTTCTTGTCTCGAGTATTGAATTTTGACAGATTGTTTTAAATTAAATGTGTTTTCTCATATTATATAATATTGTATAAATATCGTATATAGGTACTTATTTTTTTAAGTAACCGCGGCATTGTAATATTATATTTTGGATTCGATTCAATTTATAATTGAAATTATTATTATTATTATTATTATTGTTACGTCACACGCCAAATGAAATGAAATAATCATGATACGCGTACTTGTGCTATGGATTTATATTATATTTTCTATCTCGTATCCGCGAGTGCTCCGCGATGCATTACGCTTGTTACATCACAATCGGTTCGGTCTTTTGCACACGATCTAAGGGCATCTGACGGGGTCATCATCTGCAATTTGAATTTTCTATAGAATTTCGACTAACAAATGCTAATTGTTGTTGAATATTTAATTAAGAAAAACCAAATATATTTTATATTATCGTAATACACATCATGTATACACCTCCTCAATTAGATATTCCAAATAAATTACTATAGAGTATCAACGTTTGTTTACAAATAATAATATTTAAGTTTATCAAAATCCTTGTTCGTTATTTAAACAATAAATAAATATACATTGAAATTATTTGATTAATTTATTTGTGTCTTGAAGTTACAATGTTGTCGTTAAATGAAATTAATTTCTTTTTTAAAAAAAATAATGATAATAATAATATAGTCATTAGGTATTTAATTTTGATTAAAAGATTGTGCTTAATATAGATATACATCTATTAATATATTTAAATGAGGTTTCTCTCAAAACAATGCATGTTAACAAAAACAATTTACGGAGAAAGATATTATATTATTATACTATTGTGCATAATGTTCTTTTTTAGATCTTCAAAAGATAATACATCGTCTCCATATTTGGAAGTAGTTTCAAAATATCGATGTTCAATGATTTTCTACACTTCATACAAAAACTATCCAATCGTCTTAAAAGTTTTGGTTGTAACTAAAATTATATGTTTGAATTTTAATAGTTTTATTGTAATATAAACTATTTAATTGCGGTTTATAAATTAATTGGTAATAGTTAGTATATTGTTTAAATACAATTTTTTTAATAAAATAGAAAGAAATGATATTTCACCTATAACATTAGGTAGGTATATAAAATATTGTGTGCGATACGTTAATGTTATAGATCATTATTCTAATTATTGTAATTACGATAAATACTCGTATTTAAAAACTAATAATATTAATCATTATAGTGATATAATACTAATATTCTATAATCTATATTAGTATTCAAACAAATTATTATATGTTTTCATACATAGATTTATTAATATATTACATAGTATGTAAGTATTTTAGCTAAGTTAATTTTGTTTTATTTAAGATTAGATTTCGATATTAGTATAATAATTGTGAAAATTTGTGTCGAATTGATAGTACTCTTAGTTAAATACAAATAATAAATAAGTATACCCAAAAGTTCTTCAGACAAAAAATCTTGAAATGATTTAAAACACACTTATTTGTTAAACCCATATTATTTATTAAAATAACAAAAAATTATGGTTTTGTTTATATGAAATTAAATAAATAAAAGAATAATTTAATCATAGATGTAAATAATTACGACAACAAAATTATTTGGCAATAAATTATGTATGTATAGTTTATTTGAAAAAGTAAAGTTAAAACGATTTAAATTTAAGTTGATTTTTAGGAAAACTAGTTAACTCACAATAGAGTTTAAAATTAAGTTAAATTTTTTCCATTGAAAATAATAATTGTTCTGTATGAATTTTAGTTGTATAATATAATACATATATTTTGTTATCAATATTAACATTTGACGACGATCGCGTGACTTGTTAATCTTCTGGTTTCACCTGCGTACGATGACGTTTGTCCTTGGCAATAGTCGTGTAATAATAAAAATAATAATAATAGTATAATATCATCGATCGGCGATTCCAAAACTAATTAACACCTCGCGGCATTGTGTAATATGTTCAATTTTTTTTTCCACGCACGCGATTCATATTATTCTTGTTTAAAAATTTAAAACGATCGCAATAATATAACACAATGATTGTAGGAAATGCGGTAGGTCTGTATGAACATGTTATTATAATAATATATCGTTTTCGAATGGCGCATGTCGTCCACACCGCGTATAATATTATTTATTATTGTTGCGCGACACTATTCAATTTGTCATCAATAGCGAAGCCATTATTATATTTTCCTATAAGAATAAATTTTTTCGTCTGTATGGTTTTTTTTTTTTTTTTTTTCATTCTTTTTCATTTTTTCATCTTTCGATTTGCCGTTCCGCGTTGCGCTCGCACACGTCTTACACTGTCCTATCACACGTATGTTATTACATTCATTGTGTACGATTATAATATTATTATTAAATACGTCATCGAGACACGTATATTCCGACGACGCGGCGAATTAGACCGTGTGAAAACAGTAGCCAATAAATACAAATCGACTTTCAGTTATAATTAGCGCCGATCGTATACTCGTTAGTGTACGTTGCGACGTAACGAGAGTGCACATAATAATATCGTTGATTTCGTTATATTGATTAGAAATAATAATTATTTGTATTGTGTATGTGCGCGCCGCTTATTGTTTGACTTGACGCCGTGCCGTCCGCCGACACATATAATATTATAAAATAATAATATGATTATATTGTTTAGGACTTGACCAAACACGTTGCGACTCTGCAAGGCACATCTTCGTTCGGCCTAGATATAACGATTGAACGGGAACATAAATTTAAAATATTTTTATCTTGCCGTTCAAGTATAGAGATTTATTCAATTTACTCAAAACAATTTTATTGGGCTTACACGCGTGTATAAAAGTTTCTTATGCAAATTCCCCATGGCATGCAAACAGAAGGTAATCATAAATCGTTTACGAATCGGACACACACATTCGGCATTTAGTGTTTACTAAATGCCAAAAATAGAACCTCTTATAAGTCATACGTGCGGAACACCGTTCACAGTAATACACATGCTTACGGAATGTCAAGTGTATGAGGACTTGAGGCTGAGGAACCGTTTACCATCTTCACTTTGCCAGATGCTGGGACCGGATCCTATCGAGACTACAAAAATCCTTTAATTTTTGAGAGAAGCTAACCTGATCTGCCAAAATTGACGTGGAACTTATACCATACAAGTTTATATATATATAAGTATTCATATTTATGTTAAAAAAAATTAAAAAATTTAAATATCGTACTTTTGAAATGAATATTAAACTGTAAATAAATGCCAATGGCCCAGTTGCCGCGGCTTAAAAAAAAAAAAAAGTGTCTTACACATTATTGAGAGTTTGTTTTTATCGAAGATTTAACGGAACGAATGTATAATTGTACATAATTATAAAATATATATTATACATAAAATATATAATTATTTAGCAATATTTTCCATAAATTAAATTTAAAAGCGAATAATTGATTACCGCACGTGCTATTATAATTTATTCAAATACACATATGGTATTTCCTCGTATTGATATTATTATTATTATATATCATATATTACGTAAAATTCGAGATTTTTTAATTTCCCATCGAATTATTTTCTAGATATTCGACCGACGAGTATGTACATCGTATTATTATTATTATTATTACATTGTATTACACCATAACGTTACCCACACAACATACGTTTTACGTAGTCGAATAATTGTTTATTTTTTTTTTGGCGATTACTTTTACGCAATTAAAAACAATAATAGTAATTTATTACCGAACATCGTTTCACGGGATTTAGCGCGCGAATACATTATAATAATGTGATTATATTGTGTTTTAACAACGATATTTTCTAAAACAATTCGACTATACTCGTACATGTGAATATACGCCGTACCGTTATAGTTATTATTATTACTTTATAAATTTTTGATTGATTATTTAAATTACAATATTATTATGTTAAAACGCACGTATGAATGGATGTATAAAAGTGGGACAAATCAAACAAATAATACTATAATAGAAAATAAATAACAGTCGTACGTCGTATTCGTAGTTACTTTTAGTTATATAGTTCATTTAACAGTTACTAGAACTTTTTCTAATTATTAAACATATTAGTATTATTATATTTTATTCATTCTGCCTTGTGAATGATTTCCAAGATATATTGTTATAGGCGAATAAAGGAAAATTTAATTGATATTTTAATGACAAGACATTGGTTGGTATTTACTAATAAATTGTCATTAGTCATAGATTCGACAATCAATTATTGGACATCCGGTCTTGAATAGATAAATAACTATTTTTATACTAATTTTCATCTTAATCCGTGTTAAATAATTGATAAAATGATTAAAAATAATAATAGTGATATTGGAGGATTGAAATGCTATTATTATTATGTATTAAAATAATAATTATATACTATACACAATATAATCAAAATCAAAATCTACCTAATAATATATGTGGGTGTGACAGGTCGAGTAAAATACCAAGTGTGTATAGATGAGTACCTATAATGTTTACTTTTTAACGAGTATAAAATATTTTATATTTATATTATTATTTTCAGGAATCGAAATCGTTTAAAAAAGTCATCGATATTTCTGCGCACGTTTATCAACGCAATAATAAAGTGAACTTTATTATTAAGAAAACATTCGTGACCGATCGAAATATGTTAAACGAAGGAAACCCGAGGGAAAACGCGTAATAGTACTTATATTAAATAGGTACTTAACTTTATACACGAATTATTACAACTCTAGTGTTATCAATTATTACTTATTACAAGTAAATATCTATTAGGTATATACTTATAACTGTATGAGTGAAGGAGAGAACGAGTGAACGAGAGAGAGAGAAACAAATGTTGTTTGTGCACAAACATAATAAATTGTATCGGCCAAATATGTATATATATATATATATATTTACTTTATAGTTTACCATTATAATATTGTTTATCTTAATTATGTACGTATTTACATTTTACAAATACTTTAAATTAGGACTCGCGCAATGACTTATCAAAAACGATGATGAAAATGTAGTCTCTTCTTTAGGCAATATTCTAATAATCCTTGGGAGTACCTACGATTTATATTATACTACCTCTATTTATTGGATCCGGTTTTTAAACGTTAATTTCTTGAGCTAAGGATTTTTTGGTAATACTTAAATTACAAACAAAAAAACCATTAAGGTTATATTAAGTAAGTTGTTTTACAGAGACTGCTCATTATCATTCGTAATTCAAGCCTAATTCAAATAATCTAAACGATTTCTATCGAGCGAAAATATTTTATTTCATATATAAATTATAAAATTATATTTCATCTTTTTTGTAATATTATGTTAATTTGTATGTTTTAAGATACAAAAATATAGAGGTCTGATGTCTTTAAGTTTTTTATATCGTTTAGCATTGTTGCAGTAGTGAATAAGTTAATATTATACTTTAATTGTGATAAAATTTATAATAATATATCAACAATGGATTAGCAATACAACTACAGTATTACTTATAATTAATAATCTATTATAAATATTATATTATTTTATGTATGTATAATGCAGTAACGCAGTATACAACTGGGTATTAAAAATTTATACTTGGTTATGGATAATTACCAGTTACTACTTATTTGTTTGGAAGTCGTACGGTTAAATAATATTGTGGTTGGCAATGAAAATACAATTTTAGAAAAACAACATCGACCCTATTTTAAACGCGTGTTCAAAAAACACAAAACGAACATGTAATTACTATTTTATTAAATTATTATACACTATTAATTATTATCAACTTGTGGTTAAAATCACTGATTTGTATAATACTATTTAATACAATACTATTAGATATACAATATATAGTGTTGTGATACTGTCTATTAACTTTGATTTTGAGTGCATCATATATAAATATATTATATAATATATTCCAGTGACAGTGTGATCAGAAAAATCATGTTACAAAATAATTGAAATAACAGAAAATATATGTAGATTAAGCTGGGTTACCATTTTTGTAACACAAAATTCTGATTACTGTATATATGCGATTGGTACATAGTTTTGTTAATATGTAAATGTAATAATTCACAAATTAATTTCTTCAGAATGTTTAGCGGTCCTTTAATTACTCCTTTCATGTTTTTAAACATTTTAACTCCACGAAAGAGCTCATACTGATTTATCGCATTTAAATTTATTTAACTTATCAAAAGAAGTACAGTACTATCAGGTCTATTTTCTAAAAAAATCAAAGTGGAATTTTACATTTTTACGACTATAAAATATATTGTCAATATAATAAATAAAAAAAATAAAAGGGAATAGGTGTCTATCAAATAATGAAATTAACTACACGTCAGTGTATTTTTTTAAACAAATATTCCTAACAAATTCCTGTTTTTAATTATAATTAATTGGACCATGCTTGTCGACACAAATACAACATTTGTAATAAAACAAAATATTATTTTAGTATTAATAAAAATTTTACATACATTTGACCGGGTAATAATTGTCAAAGAAATTTACGATGGGTGAAACACTCTGTATAAAATAATATATTTAATGCGTAAACATACTTATTCTGATCAACTATCGATTATTATTGTTGAAGGTATACGCATTGTGTTTACTAAACAGTAGATACCTACATAATATTATTATTGTTTATGAAAAATTCGCGTCGTACGGATTAATACCATAAACACGGTATAATAAAGCATATAACCGTTATAATTTATGTTCGGCGGTAAGTTATATATCTGTAAACATTTCTTCGGACGGGGTTGTACTGTTGGGCCAATAAATCACGTGTGTTAAATTAATAGAAACGTAATACGAATAATGTTTAAACATAAAAATGACCAACCGCAATAATATCATTGTTTGTCGCTATTATAGGCGATAATATTTTATGTTGTGACCGTTGAAACGATTAGATCGCGACCTCGTATTTGCCATATAAAAGACGAATATAATATTAAAATATATATTATAATAAAAACAGGTACGCAATAATAATGACGATGATAACACGAACCGTGGACGCACTTTTTATATTATATTATATTTATTTATACGGTATAGTCCACATGCGCAGATTGTGTATGATGTTTACTGTCTGTACGTATTCACTGTATGTGTTATAACACCCACTTAAGGTCGTTGATCTCTGGACTAAGGACTTATAGTTTTATACTATCCTAAATGATACGTGTAATGGACGTGTTATTTGAAATCGGAACGTTCGCAGTACGAACAAATAATATTATCGTTTATTAATTATCTAAAAAACCAACGAAACAAAATATAGTTGACCGCGTTCGAAGGGTTAGTGTATTGTTATAAAAGTTCGATAATATAAGAACAATAACGTCGACTGATATCTCTGGCTTACACGACGGAATGGATCTAAATAAAATGATTGTATTATTGAAAATCGATTTTTCGCATAGGTACCCGCCACGACTTGTTATTTATAACTTTTTAAGACGCACGTTTTAAGGTAAAAACGAGTTTTGTAGGTCCTATATCGTTAAAAACCATTAACTATATAAAAATATCTACTCAGATTTGAATAATAAAACATTTTCATTCTCAGTTGAGATATTTCCATATTTTTCCGTATGCGTTAATAAAGTAAACAGTTCCTGAGCGACATTCCAATCCGTAACTTATTATATACCTACTTTTATTCGATAACGAATTCTTCACGGGCAATTAGAAAAAAATCAAATTACAAATAAAATATCTTAATGGATTTATGCATTATAGTTTTGAAATCTTGATGAAATTTTGTGTTAAAAAAAAATCTGCGTCATACGAAGAGTAAAAAGTAAATAAATGCACTTGTATTATAACGTTTTAATTTCGGGCAATATTGTAAAATTGTACAACTTCTAAACAATTTGTTAGAAATTATTTTTGGATAATATTATTATGTCACATTTTCTTCTCGTCACTCGTCACTCGTTCAGTCGACAAATTCTCGATTCCATACGGATAGGTCCGTATTATGCAATCTATTTCGTATTAAACGTGTTTTACTTTTTTTTTTGTTGAATTTCTCGTGAATAAAATTACGCGATAACAAATACAATGTCTACGTGAGCGTTTGTTGTGTTATGCATTATTATAGTACCATGTGCATAATATAATATGGTTACATTTGGCCAAAACCATATTAAATATTATGATATTATTGTGTTTGGTCTGCGGCCAGATTTCGTGGGGACGGTCTTGTATTATTTACGATTTCCAAAGTTATATATGTATATGTGTTTACATAATGTAGGTAGTATTCTTTAAATCTACCTATATAACATAAGTAATAGATTGCTTGAATATAAAAAAAAAAAAACACCAAAAATTATAATCAAATCTCTTTTACGGTCGCCATAACCCATAATTTTTTTTTCTCTCAGAACGCTCATACCCGACTATTCGTACCTGTATATATAGGTATATAGTATTTTCCGAGTTCTTTGATTATTTTTATATTATCCGTGATGATGTTTGTTTGTAATATAATATGCGGTTATTGTGGTCAAACATTAAGTAGGTATAATATATAGTAGGTACCTATATAATAATGTTTTCTTTCTTTTTTACGGATACGGATTTTCGAGTGGAAATATTGTTTTGACTTTTTACTCTCGTGCGTGAATTTCTACGAGGTTTTTTCACAGACCACGCAAAATGATTAAATACTACAAAAATCCGATATGTATCAGCACCCTCGAGCAGCATCCACCTCTTCATTATTCACTCGCCTCCGCCGGGTGTATGTATATAAATGTCCAATGTTCTTTGACACAACACAACGCCAAAGAATTTCAAAAACATCTGTACTTAAACGTAAACGCATTATGTATTAATAAAATGTAAAAATTGCGTGGCACAATATTATTTTTGTCGACACTCATCTTGACCTTGTCGGTTGAACCCGCGTAGGTATTTTCGTGGGTGGAAATAATATATTATATAGCTTTATTACAACTTACAACGCGATAAATTATTGTTGTGACAGTCATAGCCGATATGGTAATATTTTCAAAAACTTTAAACACGGATCGCGGTTCTGTCCGGAACAGAAATGAAAACGTGTTCAATTTGATACCAGTAGGAATAAATAACGATATTCGATAATTACGATTTTTTAAATGATCAACAATCACTTGAATTTTATTCAAGTTGTAAATCTATTGATGTTACACACAAGAAAAACGTAAGGAAACTAGAACTGGAACATTTATTAAAAATAAACCAGAACCATAAAAATTAAGTTAAAAGAAATCAATAATACATGAATTGTTTTAAATATTTATGATTTTATTTACAGGCGTTTAAAATAATCCAAAAGTGAACAATAGTTAACAAAACAACTCAACTCAAGTCAGTTAAAATTGAATTATATTAATTACTTAGAGTTACACATTACTAGTCAACAAAAATTAATTTTACATTTTAACTCTAAACTTTAAAGTTAAGTAGTGTTAAAAAAATATTAACTTAATATATGCATTTTAAAAAAATTAACAAATTAAGAAGGTACTTAAAATATTAATTTTAATATAAAAATATTTAACCAATGTTTTTGAAAACGATTGAAAAAGTAAGTTAAGATCATACAATTTTCTAAATGTTACGTTATTAAGTAACTTTCAAAAATAAATTATTCTTTAATTCATTAAATGTGATTTTAAATGATTTTCTAACTAGATATGATTGATTTATTCATGAAATATTAAATTTATACGCATACGTTAAGGTACTTAACGTGTAAATGTTTATTTTATTTTTATATCTCTTTTTAATACCGTCATAGAAGTTAATAAAAAATCCAAATAATATACTATTAACTAGATAGTCAGATTATATTAAATATCTCTTTTTCATAAAAATATGTAAATATGCATAAGGTATACTTATCATTATAATAATATTAATTGGTTAAAACACAGTTTGACGGGATACCATAGGAAAAGTAAACGAAACTCAATCCGTCATCGTCCAGTGATCACACATGCATAATAATTATACAGCGATTGCCACTTATTGTTATAATTGCATTTATTAAGAACATAGTAGACCGTTTATTAGAATCGCTTTCTTCGCATTTTATAATATTCATAATACCGCAATCGTTTATTCGTACATAACGTAATTTTTATTTTTTCGTTTTAGACGGAATCAGTCGGATAATAGAATCAAAAGGAATTCGTAAATGAAGCGGAACCCCCTGCAGTGTAGGCACATCAACAATAGTAAAATAATAAATTTATACCATATAAATAATGTAAATCTTAAACGTTGGCGACGACCTCACGCCAAAAAAATATAATAATAATTATTATTATTCAAACATCCGATACGCGAAAACGGACAGTCACAGCATAATGTTATAATAAATGATTAGACCACCCGGCGCTGTGTCTTGCAGACAGTAAACTTGCATTTTTCATAAATGGTTTTTAATCGAAATCAGTACGTGTAAACGACAGACGAAATAATTATTTGGACGTAGGTACATATAATGAGAAAACGAGAAGACTATAATGCATATAGGTACCTATATAATAACATTATTATTAAGTGGAACAAGCAAATATCAATGGTAAACGTAATTATATATGACATAATGACATTAAAAACATTTTTGACCTTTAGAACACGTTAGGGACGGAGTGACGTTAATCATTTTTCATTTTTATGATATATTTGTAATGTACTTAATATAATATTATATTATATTATCATCATCGCTCGTCTTCGCCGTACAATTGGCACTGTATTAATATTATTATTATTGTTATGACGTCACGCGAAACCGTATAATCACGATATGCCGCGCACGCGAGAAAGAAAGCTTTACGTACATATAAGTATATAGTTGCCTACCATTATATTATTATACCGTTTTATAATTCGGTTTTGTTTTGGTCACCCGCACATTGTTTTTTTTCTACGTTAAACGTGATCGTAATTAATAATCGCAAAGTTATTTACTCCTTTTATAGACTGTTAATTAACAGCTTATTAAAAAACATAATATATACAGTGCCATCTTGGTAATGAGGCAATTTTTTAAACATTATTAAATTTTAGAAAATTTAAATCAAATATATTTAATATAATACAAACGATAAAAAATAATTACAAATCAATATTTTTAAAACATAATTTAATCGACGTTTCTAAAACTATTATTTAAAATAATTATTTTTATTGCATACCTATGACTTTTAATTTTATTTAAGAAGAAACAATATTATACTCGTATAATTACTTTTGACTACTTTTAATACATTAATTTTCTAGCTGAATTTCTTGATTGTTTTAGGATTGTTATACACTACTGGATTACCGGATATATAATAAATAAATTATTTATTACAATTTATAAAAATGGATAACAATAGCAATATCATAAATAGTTAACATATTCATCAATACATAATGATATATCATTATGCTATAAAGTTAAAAGTTTATTAACTTTTAAAGTGAAATGAAATGAAAAATTGTGTATGATTAGTGGGTCTGAAAACAAGTGTATAAATCTGCACATAAAATATCTAAATAATCTAATAATGTATCCACTGAACTGAATATATAGAACGCACATAATTCCGGATCTGAAAAATGTCTCCCACGCGTAGGCTGCCATTTTAATTCCGTAAGTGGTTTATTACCGCATAATCTATATCTATATTTATATCATATTAATTTATTTCCATGACATTGTTTTCCTTAAAAAATAATAATAACATATAAATATTGTTTCTTCCATGCAAATGAATCAATATGGCGACACCCAGTAGTACACCACTTTTAATGGTCCTATACGCGTTCCATATATTCAGTTCAGTGAATGTATCTATGGACAAATTTATTATACTCAGTAGGGTAGGAGAATTATTGTTTTGTTACACAACGTAAAATTATTTTGATATTTATATTGTATAGGTACGTGATATTAGTTATCACTTATCAAACACTTCATACGTTATACATAACCGTGTATTCATTAAGACTTTCCAAATGGGAATAATAGATAAACGATAAAAAAAAATATATATATAAATAATATGTAATATGTGTACAACAAAACCATACGTTTCGGCTCGGGACCCTTGACCACGCCCCAGCCCCAGGAATTGGAGCAAAGTCCAGTGATCGTGATTACCTCGAGGGGTATCGGTTTATATACTTTATACAGACAGTTTTTATTCTGATTTTTATATTTTATTCCATTCTCCCGGTCCGACGATCGTCGCGAAGTGTTACACAATTTACGAGCCTTATCGGAATCGTTATATTTTATTATTTAATATTTGTATACGTTATTTTCACGCTTGTGTGTGCTAAAAGAAATTTCAAGACTCGAACACGTGTAAACGCGATCATATAATGTATAATAATAGCTCGGTCTGCAGTAATTTTTCGCACATACGCTTTCACCTTCGTACACGCGGCGGTGGCTGTTTTCATGGTCAATAAATGTGCCTAAGTACAATATATGTATCCGCGTGTGTGTATGTGAAAAAAAAACAGTTATATACAGTTATATTTCTTGAAATATAATTACGCCCACGCACCATACATATTTTGTTAAATGTTTATACAATGTAATATGGACCAGGCACCTTCGTCGTGTTGTATAACACGCGTTGTTATAATATGTAACCGCGGTTACGAAGCACGGGTACTCTACGTATAAAATAATACGCGATTTTTCATTTCCTAATCAATTATAAAATAATAAATATACTATATTATTATATTTCTATAAATATGTATCCTATGTGTTATAAATATAGCCGAAATAATTTGCCGAGAATAAGCTGTCGATGGATGAAATTATTGAAAAGTCACTTACTTTTTTTTGACAAACAGTATTACCTACGATTTTTGAAAAAAAAAACAAAAATTCTAACCCGCCTTGATAATTTTAATCATCTTCTCGAAAAAAGATATAGGTAATTATATTATTCGCATTCTAATAAATTTTGCTAATAAACGGATCAATTTATTTATAGACAGTTAAACTTTTTTAAGGGTTACAAAATTAAAATGGTAACATTCATTTTATCACCTGATAGTGACAATAATTATTGAAATAAGAAAAAACAATTAACGAGAGACAACTCAGGATAAATATTATATGAGAAATATTACGAAGAATCTGAAAGAGAATTACGTTTGTTCGAAGAAACTGAGTAGTAGCTGTAAAAATTTTAAAAACATTAATACATATATTACTTATGTTTATAATTGTACACATTTAATATATTTAGTATATTTTTACTATTTGATTTTACACGAAAATTACATGTTTTAGGTATTTCGTTACTTTTTTACATTTGAAAGTAGTTTTTTTCACGTATTCGGCAGTCATCACAAAGTAAAATTAGGTTACTCCAAACAAATAATTGAATATCATATAATTATTGAACAACGTGATTTTTATTATTATTATATTTCTGTGTGTGAAGGTTTTATAAGCTGTAACAACCTAATTAGCTTCAAATTGCTAATGACTAAGTATAGTTAGATGCGCGGGAATTTCAAAATGAATAATTTTGTATTACATTACAGATTTACACGTTGTGAACGTGTTTTTTTTTTATAATATTTGGGTTACTTCCTGATTATATTAACAAATAAATGTACGTGGACATTGACATTTATAATTTTATTAACGATTCGTAATTTAAAGTGAATAGATTAATGCAATAATCAAAGTTTAATCTATTTTGTCTGCTTTGAGGTCGTTTTCAAAATTTATAGTCAATATAATTATAGTGCAAACTGTTTAATATTTACTATTGAACTCTTCAGGAAATTAAAATAATAAACATAGTAATTTAAATAAACAGCCGACATAATTTAACTTGAATGCTCAAAATGATTGATGTTAGGATTTTATAGAATTGCATATATTTCTATGGTACATTAAAAAAAAAAAAAAAACAAAATATGTTATATTATTAGGTAAGAAAATTGATAATGAAATGTTTTTTTGATAACTATAAAAAAATAAAATTTAATTTTCATATTTTTTAAATATTTATTTAACTTATTTATTTATTTTTTTTATTATAATATAATATATTAAGTGTTTTTCATTCATTTTATACTTTCGACTTTATCACTGATCGAGTTACGTAATGTTTGTGATCGTATATTTTTAAATATAATTTCATATCGTGTTTAAACTTTAAATTTGAATAGGTTTCAAAATTTAAACTTATCCATATTTTTTTATGTACAACATTCATAATTATAATATATTATATTGAATTATAATATTATATTTAAATTTATTTATTGTTTTTATATTAATTTCATTTTTTACAATATTAATTAAGGTCGTCTTTTTTTCATGTTAGTATATTAAATATATTTATGTATTTTTAAGCTGTATAAATTTTATCTCTGATAATTATGATACGAAATATTGAAGATTAGAAATCGTTAATAGGATACATTTTTAATATTATTGTTATTTTGAAGTGTAAAAAAAGAGATAAAAATTTTAATTTGATAAAATCACCGATTTCACTTAAACACACACACACACACACATAATATACACATTATAGCAATCCGAATATGTTAGTTTTTCGAGAACTTTATTAGGTAGATAATAATAAAATTTTTAAATCATTAAAATTTTAAACTCGTATGAGTGACGAGGGTGAATATTCTCAGAACGAAATTACCATCAGCATCAGCATTCCACCGCATTGCAAGTCGAATTCAAGTGGTTAAAACAGACACTTGCAATCTATATACCTGATGGAATGTGGATTTTATAGTTTCTAGAAGACGATCATCGTTGTTGTTGCTCTAGACCTCTAGTAGGAAGAGAAAAACGCGATGAAATAATTAAATAATTGTATAAGATATTCAAGTAATCGTGAAAAGAATCCATCGAAAGTTATTTTCATTTTTTTTAATCTTTTTTTTATACACGTTTATATAATAATTATTTTAATTGATCTTCTTGTCCATTATGGAAGCCTATCGTATTTTTACCCATGTGCAGTTTCAACATGAAATAGATATAGAGAAAAAAAGTAGGAGGAGTTTGATTTTTAGTATTTCTTTACGTTTTGGATTTTACTTTTCAAGCACCTACTGACTTTTGAATACTAACATCTTTATTTAGTTCGCCAGTTATCTCAAAATTATATATAATTATAAGTGATGTGCAATGTTTTTTTTTTTTTTAAGTATACAACTATAAAAAAAATTAACCCTTGAAGGTCTAATATAACTTTATATATTATAGTCTCGTTTGATTCACATCACATACGCTTGTGATTTAATAAGGAGTCAAACGTGAAACGAATGATATAATGACAGAGTAAGTGTATTTAGGTTTTAAAATTATAATAATTACGAACTTGATTCGAATTCATGGCACAAAGAACACCGAGCGTACTGTTTTTAAGCGTTATCTATTTAATAATAAAAATAAATGCTAGTCCAGCGTATGATTGTTTTTCCGCGCGCTAACATCGATGAAGTTTCAAGGTCGGCCGTCGGGTTTCAACCTTTATTGGAATGTTCAACCGGTTATGTCCGAGGTGACATTTTCACTATTATCGTAATACTCGTTTACGTCTATCCTTAATCGATTAATTTTACAGAAAAAATAACAAGTATATAAATATAGAAAAGTGATGTATAAACGTATATTCGAAAACATTATGCAAAAAAAAGTATTTATGAAATCACACAATATTATTGTTGCTTGGGTAAACGAAAATATTATTTTATATATATAATAATAAGAAATACGAATTTTTTATTCGTTCGAAAACAGATGTCTACATCGATTTTTGGTTAGAGAGCCGATTGGAGGTCAACGAATATTGAGTGGAGCATTGCAAAAATATTATTATATCTGCCCAATAAATAATTTACATTGTAAACATCGATTAGTATTTTATTATCGTTTAAAGTTTCATCCCGGATTTTGGGTTATTAATAAACAATTATACATAGGTACCTATTATGTTTGCACTGATTTAGTATAAAAAGGTACTATAATATACAAATTTTTTTAAAATATATACTTATCATCTTATTAGCATTATTTTTTAATAAGCAAATTTTAAGCTACAAACGAGTTTTATAAATCAATGAACAATATAAAATACGATAGCAAAAAAATTCGATAGAATAATTTGAAGATTATATTGCATATTGGGTTTGAAAATAGCAACTCTACTGAACAATTATTTTTTATTATTAATACTATATGGGACAAAATTAAAAATATGTAGGTACATATATTTCTGCATGATCGATCGATAATAGTTTCATATTATACCTTATGTACCTTACTGGTTGACGTGCATACAATATAACGTGGTGTTTAATGTATTGTCATTTGTCAGTTTGTCACTAATAATAAATAATAATATGATATTTAACAACCTTGATCATAATATCTAGCCGCGAGATCGTGACTATAGACTATGACTGATATACGATGATCTATATGGATCGGTCGCGACACAGAAATTATAATATAAATACTGTTTCGTATATTTTATAATGACATAATATTTCTTCGGCAGAAAAAAAAACGATTCTATTAAAGGCACGAATATAGTATAATATTATTCTACATCCTCCACACCTTAATAGTTCTATCACCTATCCTTGGACCTACATATAATTAGGTGATAGTATAGTTCAATGTGAGACAAAAATAGAAATTAATTATTTAATTATTTCCACCGAAAATTCATAAAATAAAACAAATGTTTACATAATTACATTGAAAATATCCTATAGGACTGTAGGTTTTATATTTTTGTTTTGAAATATTTATCAATCATAAATCATACTAGAATTATCGGTCAGTCAAGAAGTAAGAACCACAAATTATGATTCAGTATTTGTAATTTATCGTTTTTTAAATTTGTTAGTACTCTGAAGTTTACAACACAATTTGCAATTTCGTCAATATATATAAACAAAATATGAAATTTGAATTTTATTTATGAATTTGTCTCGTTTTATAGGTACATATTATAACATCACGGTTCTAATATTATGTCATGTGTTGAAATGTAACGATGACCATTAAAATTCGAAAAAAATCATCGAAAACAAAACATGACGGTTGCGAATATCGGCGTTTTTTTTCATCTTTTACTGCGGATCGTTTTCCGCAAAACAAGACGTTTACACATTTTTTGCCAACGAATCGAAACCGCGTGACGGAAGTGGTCTTTCTTTCCCCCGAGCGGCGGTATTTTTCGTCCACGGCCCATTACGCGTTTTAAAAACGAACAGAGACGGAGAAAATATGATATTGTGACGTTGGTTTTTACAATATTTCGTATATTACTTATGTATTATATTGTCCGCCGCAACACCGTTATTATCGCCTCGCGTATACGCGTACGCCAGCTCGTATTATACACGCGCACTCCGGTCCGTGTCACACGTCGTCGGCACTCGTTTCACTTTCCATTGCAACACATCTTTTCCTATACGACTACATATATCTAATCGTAAATATCTATATATTATTTATTATCATCGTTATTATAACGTGTTACTTTCGATTTTTTTTTTTTTTTTGATTTTTACACGTTCGCAGACGGTAAAAAATAATAATTATTATAAAAAATAGAAAATGAAATCATAAAAAAAACAAGATCGACTAGTTGTCGCGGATTTACATGCCAGCATTAGTCCGTTATTATAATATTATGGATACCAATCGTATTATTACGATACTAAATTATTAGAAAATCAACGAATATTAATAAAACTCGATGGACTTACCTCGGTGCGTGCTGAGGGCGAGTAACAGCGCCGCGACGAACACGGCTGTCTGGAGCGGGGTCATGTCGTTGACGCGCGAGCGCGCGATGGCTCGCGGTTGACTTTTCGCGCGGCGATAGAATTTACACCGCGCTCGGGCCTGCGAACGTTACAAATAATAATAATAACTATTTATCGTACGGTTACGATCGGCGAGACTTTTTCTTTTCCTCGGTTTTTCTTTTTTTTTTTCGTATATTATATCAGATTTTCTACACTTGTTATGACAACGTCGGCGGAGTTTTCGCGCAGATACCCGTACACTTAACGCCGGGCGCGTGTGACATTTAGTTTCCGACGAGCGAACGATAAGAGATGAAAAAAAAAAA
>CM023357.1:55251494-55289815 GCA_013282895.1 Eriosoma lanigerum | reverse complement strand
GTGATAGTGTGCAAGAGACGCGGTCGTCTGGCGAACGAGAAACCAACTCGCGCGCGCTCCGGGGCAGACGGCTGCGGCGGCGGAGAGGGAGACTCGCGCGCGCGTCCGAACCGCGGCGGAAGAGAGGGTTTCTCTCTCACTTTCTTATTCGCGCCGAACGCGCGCGCGGTAAATGCCGAGCACTTGCCCAATACATGGCCACACTTAACTATATTACATACCTTTCATTTTTCTTTCAGCCACCACCGATTGTGTTGTATTTTTATTTACATTTTTTTTTTTTTTTTTACCTAACCGGGTATACCTAATAATAATATGTAACATGTCGAAATAATCAGCTTTGTAAAAGATATTTTTCAAAATTATTTTAAACACAGATACTATTTCAAAATACGTTTTAAGTACTTGATACTAGAAAATATTCAAAAACATGTACAAATGCTTTTTTTAGAATTTCCCAATATACGTGTAGATATTAATTTCATCGATACAATTATTGATAAAACTTTAAAAAATTTAAATATAAGTTATCTATTTTTTTTTATAAGATAATAAAATGAATGATAATTAATAACTCATTACGGCAGGTTAATCTATTATTAATTACCAATCTAGTTTTATCCCGGGGGAGGGGGGAGAAGAAATAATCAAGATAATCATTTTAGATTTTACTTGGTACTTCTATTTCTAGACGATCACATCATAGGAGTAACTAGTATAGAATAGATAATATACAAATACTGATGTCGGTTTATAATTAAGAGTATTTGATTTCAAATATAAATACTTTTAAAATTTTTTTTTAGTATACTTTTTAAACGTATTTAAATACCTATTTACTAAAATACTTTATACGACTGAAAATAATACATGTATTTTAAAATATCTTTCACATGTTTATAATATTTTTTTTGTTTGAAAATAGTACGAAATTAAGATTTATAATCGACTTCCGCTTATTGTAATCACAACTATAATACGTCATATTAATTCGATTCTATTAAACATTGGACATATTAAGCGGTACTTACTGTAGTATATCTGTTTCATTTGATAGTCATTGCCCTTGACCAATGTTAATAATGCATTTTAATTTTTGTTGCTGCATATATAATAGTATAACTACAAATCAAAACTGTACGTTTACATAATAAAGTCAAAAGGGCAAGGATACGTAAATAATATTTTTTCCTAACTTTTTATTAAAGTCTATTTAAATTTTATGGTAAAATAGGAAAAAAGTCAAACCCACTTCCTTCGAATTGACGTAAACTAATTAAAAAATAACCATGTTGGTTTCATAGTTAATAATAAAATGTTTAATCATATAGATTATAGTTGTACTCATATACTTTATATAATATTATTTTCAAAAAATGTTAACTTCATAATTACCTAATGTGGTTTTTAAAATAATATTAAGTTGAAATATTTACTAATTGATAAACTATATTATCTTAACTTATTTTCGCTATTTTTTTTTTTTTTATATATGTAGTTCGTAGTTTGTTGTTGATTAATTACCCTAAATTATGTATTTATAGTGTTAAGAACAAGGAGTATAAATATTTTAGCAATTAATTAGAGAAAAAAAATCGTGTTGTACTTTTTCTAAGTCTTTCTGATCCAGAGTAAAAGCAGTTTTACCACTGTAATAATAATACGAATATACAATATATAGAGCACGATATTATGCAATTAAATCATTTACATAATATATAGGGAATGCGTATTGCTTGTAGACATAGCTAGAGTATTAGGGTGTTGCCTATAAAAATATATAAACTATAAAAGAAATTAAGTTTTTCGAGAAATACTTTCGACCTCAATTAGAACATATACAGGATATCTCACTGGGTCAATGTCATAATTCATTCATTTATTAAAAAAAATTACTTTTTTTGAAAAATGATTACTGTATAAAACGCCACGCATGAGTAAATATTTTTTACTTTTTACCTAAATCCCAAATAAAAACAATTATTATCGTTTGTTGGGTATTTTTAAAGACACTGAATTAATACTTTATACTAGGTAACTATTTTATTGAATTAATTTTAAAACAAATTTAATGAGAAAGAAATCTTCGCAGGTTTTTTTTAAAAAACTTAAATATATTTTTACACTTATGTTATACTGAAAAATATGGTATTTTTTATAAAATTCAACACTATAGTTGTTACTATAGATATGATATTTATGAAATGTACATAATATGTAATTATTAGAGGTTAGGTTTATAAAGGATATGGAATACCTTTGGGTGTATAATTTTATTGTTGTTAGCGAGGGGAGGTCAGCAGGCAATGAACATATTATATTCGACACAGATCCGCAATCTCGAGTGCAGCAATATTATATTATATTGTTCCCAGCGGACAGATATTG
This sequence comes from Eriosoma lanigerum, assembly GCA_013282895.1. Lineage (NCBI taxonomy): Eukaryota > Metazoa > Arthropoda > Insecta > Hemiptera > Aphididae > Eriosoma > Eriosoma lanigerum. The sequence goes on along the minus strand of CM023357.1, from coordinate 55,287,427 downwards.
ACTTCGATAAGGGCGGAACCACGGTCGTGGTTTATGCAATACAAAATATGTCGATAAACTCGACTGTATGTAACAGTGTAGGTATGCACCGAATTTTATTTTGTTGTTTTAATTTTCATCAGTGGGATTTGATAACACAAATTATATAATAATTATTTGAATATTTTCTACAGATAATACGTATTTTTTAATACATTATATTATTATTGTCTATAATACTGTATAATAACTTATTTTGATTATTCAGTTCAAGGCTGCTTATAAACGTTAATATAGGATTTAAAACAATAGTCAAGTTAAAAAATTAAACTTTATTTTAACAATTGGAGCTTTTTTTTAAAAAAATAATTGTCATTTGAAAAAAATTAATGTATCCAGACTAAAATATTATATCAACCATAAATAATAAAAAAAAATTAATCCTGGTCTAAATATGAAAAAAAATTATACTTATAACGACTTAAAACTATTTTATATAACAAAATCGAATATATAATATTTAATTTATATTACCTACTTATATATTTTTAGACTACTATTTTTTACATTTGTTAAAAATAAAATACCTATTATTTAATCATTTTATTGTAAATACCTACTTAAATTACTAATAATATTTTTTTTCAAATTTATTTTTTATTAATTATGACAGAAAAATACTACCAGATAAAACAATTATATCTATTGACTTTTTACTTTTACAGCATAACGTAATTTGTATATTATCTAAAAATAATGTATTATATTATTATGAATATATTAGTAATTAGGGTGTTAATAATATTAGTAGGATGATATATGATGGTCTAACGAGAATATATTTGTTTATAATATCTAATATTTGGGTTTTATTTATTGATAAAATATTATAATTATAATATTATCTAATGAAAAAATAAATAGTAAAGTAACATTTTTTGCAAAATTCTTATACGAATCGACATATTACATTGTATTTAGGTATACGCGTTTTTGACGATCAGTATCACATAGAATAAAAAAAAAATGTGATGCATCGATCTGTGTTAAGACTTTACAAGAAAAATGGTGATACAATTTCTTTGTTGTTATTTAACGTTCCTGATTAATTAGCCCAGTTTTTACATTGTAAAATAATCAAAACCAAATAGATACATTTTATTTAATAATCAATTTTATTTTACAAATCGTGTTCAATGTAAGTATCAGTTGTGATCCATTAACCAAATAAAACCAAATTATAATTAACAGGTTATAAAATTATCAAATACAATGCTAGACAATTTGTTTCGTCATTTATATGTAGATAAGTATTATCTTTAATATCATAAATTCGAGATTTGTACTTATAATGTGTCATACGAAAAATTTGTGTTAGATTCAGATCTTATTCAGATCTCAGATTAGATATTGTCCGCATATAGCCAGAATAACTGGAATATTCCTCTAATATTATAGAGAATACTACTTTTACCCTAACCATTGGCAAATAATTTTTAATAGAATCGCAACAAGTACGAATTTATTTAAAAAACTATTTACCGACGAGGTTGTATTCACAATAAATAGAATTATTAACATGATTTTATATGCATTTCATCTGATATTTTCACCTATAAACTGATATCAATAACAGTCTACTCACCCCGCATCCATATAAAAAGTCTGGAACTCGAGGACTTTTGTCAATTGTTGTTTATAATGCTAAAAACTCGTTCGGAGTATAATTTGTATAGAAAATATTATTTATGTACATTGTTTGTATTATGTTGTTTATTTTCTAAGGTTTTTTAATGATTATATTTATAATAATACATATAATGTAACGGAGATTTCAATAATGGACAATGAACTAAATAATATTGGGCAATAGATAAATAAAAATCGTTATCGAGTTTCAGATCTAAAAAAAAAAGGTATCTTTGACATAAGTGGCCCCCAAGTTTGGTGATTTTATCTGTCGCTCTTAAACGCGATTGTTTATTTTTGGTGTAATTTGAGTAATTAGATAGGTCATGTAATAAAGTAAAATATTTCATATTATTTTCAAGGATCTAAAAAATTATTGCTTAACTAATAATAGTAATATATTTATTGAACCCGATTATAAAATACTACTATGTTTTGCACATAATGGGACATAGGAGAATCTTTAAATCATTTTTTTTTTATTTTTAGAATTGGATACGTACACAAATTAATTTATATAAATCGTGTACGAAAAGATGTATAAATAAATTGTAATCATAATAGATATTACACAAAAATGAATTGATTGTAGAGGTATAATATTATGTATATTATGGATACGTGTGAGAGATAAATATAGAAAAAACATATTTAAAATCTAAGACTAATAATTATAAATGTATGACGATAATAACAACTCGTTAGGTACTGATGTAACGACCGTTAAAGTTTCTCGCTCTTTTATTATGTAAACTAGGTACTACAACAATAATTAATAAATTAAACGGAACTGCAAAGCAAACTTGTGTTTCAGTAAAATATAAAATAATTATAGATATCGTAAATATAATTATAATTTTATAACAATAACATTTTAGTAATAATGAAATTATAAAAATTAGTATTCATTGAAATGAAAAAAATGAATATTTACAACATTCAGTATAATAAACAATAATAGGTGTACATAAATAAAGATTATTATTCATTTTGGTGGTGAAATAGTAATATTATTAAGGACGACGTCGTACAAACGTAATTCATGTTAAGTATAAGAAGAACTCGTTTCATTTTCATATAACATATATTGAAAACCTACATACGATAATATCGTACCTATCGAATAATGTGGTTAAATTTATAAATTTAATACAATTTATAAAGAAGATAACCTTCTCGTATGTTAAAATTTGCGATAATTTAGAGATTTGTTATTCAGTTATTGTGATTAATAATTATATAACATATTATAATAAAGTTTATATTTATAATGATTTATATATTTAGAAATACAAATATATTATATTATTATTCATTTTATGTGGTTATTTCAAAAATATAAATAAATTATTGATGGGTTTTTTTTTATACAAGCATAATATCTATTCTGCAGTTTAAATATTTATAAAATACTATACATTAAAAAAAAAAAAAATGTTAAATTATGATATTCTTTTAAATATTAAGTGTGTTTTTTATTTAAATTAGGTTAGATTAATTTTAGATGCTGAGCGAAGCGAGGAATGTATTAGTTTTACAAAGATGTTTTTTTTTCTATACATTTAAGCCGCAATGTGTTGGTTATTATCTGATATTTATTAAGCTATAAAAAGTTTTGATACCTAGTACAAATTACATTTTATAAAGTATGTTAGTTATATAATTTAAATTTCCTTATAATATTATGTTTCTGTTAGACTAATATTATATTTCAACAAAAAAATATATGTCTATAAAAATATAATATAATATTATCAATATAGTTAACAATTATCAAAATTGTATTGAGTTTAAATTTAAGTACCTAGTTATTAAAGTGAAGATCATTAATATCCATTCAAACTTCTGCATCGATATTACTTTTTACTAATAATAAATTTGTATATTTTAGAGAATTGTATTTAGTTATTGTGATAACTAGTTATATAGCATCTAATTGTACACCTATATTTGGTAGTCAAACATATAATAAGGTATAGATATAATTATTTAGAAAAAATTGTAAACATAAATATTTAAAAATTATGGATAGTATTATAACAATATATTGTTAAAATCTATAATATGTTTTTTTTTAATGTATATAAATCGAAGAGTAATTTATATTTGTTTAAAATTTGAAGTCGTTATATAATTCTATATATTTTTTATTTTAATAATTTCGCATATTTTTAAATTTTTTTTTAAACGATAATCTGAATGACTGGATATATTAATGTAAATTTATGTCTGTACAAATTTAATATATTTAATGTAATAATCTTAGATTAGGGTGAAATATAAACAATTAAACATTCAATAAATTTGATTTTCAAAATAGGTAGCTACGATATGTGTTATTAATAAATCAATTATTAATTCGACATAATAATTTAACTATTATGTTATGAGAAGTTTCAGACTAAATCCAAGTCACATAAATTAATATTTTGAAAACCGAAAGTTAAAATCATATTGCAAATAGTAGCGTAAGACGAGTAGATTATTATAGTTATGATACCAAAGAGTATATAAATAATAAATTATTTTGTAAAATGTTTAAAATAACATTACTAAGAAATACTTCCTATGATAAAGACAGTAACAAGTTTAAATAAGTACTCTAAATAATATATATTTAAAAATAGGTTATAGCTTTGTAGCACAAGATTTGTAGTAGTCTTTGGTTGCGCTATACTTACACTTAATTATTTTACCAAATTATTATTATAACTCGAAAGTAATAAATAATTATGTAAATATTGGTGTTTATCTTATTTAATATTTAAAAAATATGTATATATATTTTAATTACCTCATTAAAGTAGTAACATAATATTATGATACAATTAAATGTATAATTAATTTAACAAGAGATACTTTCTTTAACAGTAATTTTTTTACACAATAATATATAGATCTAGATGTTTAACGGCGCATCTATAATTTTTGCATGCATAACAATTTTAAGTATACTTTAAATAAAATAAATAAATATATATAAATTCATTAAAGTTATAACACTTTTTTTTTTTTTAACAAAAACATACACAAAAATGTAAAAATATAAAAGAAACTAGGTAATATTAAATATAACAATTCTTTATGATTATGACAAATGTGTAGTCACAAACAATTATTTCAGTAAACATAAATATTTTTTTTGAAAAAAATCTGTTGGTTAACTTCATTTAAAAAACAAAAAAACAAAATGAAAAACGCGTAATGCTTATATTGTATAAAAAATGTAAAACGGGAAAGTATATGAGAATAGATTGTAGTTCAAAGGGTTCTTTGATAATCATTGAGCTGGAACAAAATATTCACCAACAGGCATATAACCTAATAACCAGTGCTCAAATTGACAAAAATTTAGGGTGTGGGGTGCACAATCTTATGATTTAAATCTGCGTTCCAAAAAAACTGTGACCTTGCCCTCTTCCCATCATGTAGACATGCAAATTTTTTGTTAAATACTATATTTCAGCTACTGAGCTACATATACGAGTATATGAATTCTAAATTTAATCTATGTAAATTCAGTAAATAGATTATATAAGTAAATTGAGTAATAATTCACCCAATTCGCTCAAATTAGCCAAATACAGTCAGTCATTGTCATTTAAAAAAACAAATTTTTTTATGTAATTCAAATTCCTATTTTGATACGTGAGAGCATACGCTAAGTACTTACATGCTGTAGTAGGAATAATTTTGATTTTAAAAATATTTAAAATTGTATAATTCACTATACCATTGACAATAATTTAAATCCATATATATATATAAAGAAAAAATATATCGGGCATTAGTTTGTGCCAACCCCCCTCCCCCTCCCGACAAAGTATAAATAGTTGGAGTTTATCGCTATGCTTAATATAATACTCGTATTATTGCCTTGTATTAAAGACATTTTCAATAAGGATCGAGACATATTCCCATCTTTTTATCTACATATCGATAAATTCTATTATTTAAAGAATTTTGTTTTTAAGTAATGTTGACATAAACTATTCAATTTTTCGTTTAAAGATTTTGAAAATAAAGCAATAAGTCCAATTCGTGAACAATAACCATTTCTTTTATTTTGTAAAGAAAATCTTCCGTCATGATCTCTAGGTTTATAACATTATTGACTTATCATTATATTTAATATTTAAATACGTATTTGATTGTTAAATTGTATTCTTGTTTTTTAGTTGTAGATTATATTATTGATTACTATTAAAAATATTATTATTTTTTTTATAATTTATTGTACAAAAATATGAAATAAATTAGGTTTATAATGTTACAATTAATCGTGTATTTTTACGTCACATACAATGGTGTAATTACGTCGGATGAGTGGGGGGGGGGAGAGGGGGGTACGGGTATTGTATCCTCCATGATCTTTTTTTTAAAATTAATTCTTATGTAATATTTTTTTAGTTTTGTACCTATTTTATTTCATTATAGTATTATGTTTTTAGTACAAAATCGAAAATTGAGTTAGCAATAAAGTAAAAAGATTATTGGAATATTAGATTATCAATTATTTATTTGTGAAAATTTATGTTACGTATATCCGATATCTCCCCCCCACCCCTAAGACCAAGTCATAATTACGCTACTTGTCTTATACTATGAAAATAAAAATATTTAATTAATAATAAAAACAATAAGTATATTTATTTTATATTTGAAATATGTATTATCCTTATAAGTTATAATATCTCTTATAAAATGGAATTGATACCTTCTTTTTGTGAGGACGGAAAATTATTCCGCATTTTTTCCCTTTACACTGCGCGTAGCGTTCTGATTTATTTCTAGTTTTTAAACTTAAATTATGCACTATTTATTTTTATATACGATATTATGAATTAGCTTTTTGATTATATAACACAATAATAACTATTTGAAATAATTTATTTTCTGCATTTTAATTATTCAACATTTCGCATAGGTTGTAGGTATCTACATTAACTAAGTAATGGAAATAATATCGTTATTTCTAATCGATTTTGAATATTAAACAATTAATGTCAGATAAATCAGATAAACTAATTGATTTAAAGTCAAGTCATTATTAATAGAATTTGATGAAGTTAGAGATAGTGAGAGTCACTTCGACAAAATGATAAATTAGTACCTACCTATATTATATATATATGATTGATTATAGTTATTCTATCAAACATGTTATATTATTTTACTTTTATATTTTGCAATAACCATTATAATTATAACGTTTATTAAACATAAAATTCTTTAAAAGAAATTATTTTTCAAACTGAGGAAATACACATATTTTTGTAAAAATTGAGATTCATTACAATACATTTATTCCAAAATAAAAACTAGAAAATTAAATTTAACTGACTAATTTTTTTTTACTTAATTTTTTTAATTACTTTAATTGTTATTTTTAAATTTAATAAAATATACCTATATGAAGTTTTACGGTCTTATTTAATTATCTTTTTTATGTCTTATATTTAAATATTAAATTGTTAATACTCAATTTGAGGATTTTTTATTAACCAAATATATTTATGGTTTCAAAGTAATACTATATAATAATGTTATATAAAATGTACTTTTACAATTTTTTTTCATTTATCCAAAAAATATTTAGTCAGATTTTCTACTGTTTAAAAAAAAATATACTTTTCAGTATCTATATTTAATTCAATTCATTTAATTATTCTTTTGTCTTCATGCATCACCTGCTGCTTGAAACGAACTGTCAACATTTTCATAATATTATAATCGTATTCTCCGAAATGTATCACGAATATTGACGTGATTGTGATGAAATAATTAGGTATATATTTTACGAGATAAGCTGGTATAGTGGTATGTAAATGTGGTATAGGTTATGTATATTAAAAATATTCTTAATTTTCTCCACAGATTGGCCTTAAAGTAAATATAGTTTTATTACACTAATAGTAGTGTGCATATATTATATTACAATGGCGATATCGATTAGTGGGTGTGAGCGGAGTCGCATATAATACTATTATAATAATACCATGCCTACGCGTCCTCGATCGTAATACGTAATTGTATCTAATCGAAATATATTAGAATGTGAAATTTTAAGGAGAATAGTTCAAAATTTAACTGACCCCTCGTTGCGGACACGATATGGAATAATAATAGTTTTTAATCATTTACCTACGTTATAATATTATCGTTTGTTAACAGTAGATTTTTCTACCGTACGTGCGCACGAGCTGCCGTATGACCTTTACGGATCACAATATTATATTATATTGTATCCTGAACAGATTCGACCTTGAATTGCGCAAATAAAAATTGAATAAAAAAAAAACCGGGCAAAAAAATAACATAATATTGTAATAGTCATCGAGGAACCGGATCGCACGAATCAGTGCAACGCCTTTTTTTGCCGTCGAAAAAAAAAATTAAACAAAATAAAAAAATATTCAAGACTTAACGTGGGCGTTGCCCATACACCCAACTCAACACTAGCTATCGATAATACCGATTACCGGGTATAGGTATACCGCAACGATTGCATAATTTTCAGTATTACATTATATTATTATTATTATTGTTATTATTATTATTATTATATATAATATTATCATTGTATTAGTCAGCATCGATCATTCATCAAATTTGATTTACAACTTAAGTTATAATACGCGTCTCCGAAATTTTTTCCGTTACATACCAATATTATTGTTTCCTGGTTTCGTCCGGGTGTTCGCGAGTGTTGGCCAACACAACGAACAGCTGGTGTTTTCGCCGATCAATCAGATAACGAATAATAATATAATACACGACAGACCGATGTCAATTTAATTCGATCACGTGAAATCCAACGAAGTCAACGGAGAAATGATTATAATAAACCGTACGAGTACGATAATAAAATTCAATTTTTTTTTTCTTTAGTAATAATATTACGTTTGGGCTTGTAGAAACAAAATTAATTTTATCACTCTACATTAATAATTATTATATATACTGCATAACATTGCGAAATGTTATAGGAATGATTTAAAAGAACACAGAAAAATAAAACAGAAAAAAGTATGAAAAAATCGATTTTTTTCTATATTTATAGTCCATTTAATAAAAAATTAAAAAAACTATACTTATATATAGCAAAACTTTTACCATGTTTAACAATATATTTATAATAATATCACTTACACTAAATACACAATATATGTGTAATTTAAAAATAGTAAGCATTTTTTTTTTTTTTTTTGTATCATAGGTCATCTTGAAATTCATTGAAGGTAATGATTTTTTTATTATAATAAATGATAGAGCGAAGCGAGGAATGTATTATTATAGTTTAACAATGATGTGTGATAATTTGGTGTTTAGACACTTTTTCGATTACACGACTTGACCACTTGAGTAATAAGAATATCAAAATATTTTTCAATTATATTCCAAATCATTTCATTTGTTTCAAAAGTAAATAATATTATGTTTTAGATAATTATATAAATAATTTATTCTTTCGCCAAAATACTAGTTTCTTTATAATTGAATAGTTATTGTAATATTTTTATAAAATGTAGTTAAGAAATATTCTAAATATTATTATTATTCAAATTTAAATAGGACAATAGGCATATTATTTTTTATAATTATTTAAGTAGATATTTATTCCATGTCTGCTAAATTGTAAATCAATGTCTGAATGTCTATAAAACATACAAGTACAATATAAAAAAAAAAACATTTAGGTACCTAGTAGGTACTACCTACAAATCTACCACATTATATACAAAAATTATAAACCAATTATTAATTATTATTTAAATGTATTTGACGTTATAATGTATTATTATCTAATTAGCATTTAATTACTAATTAATTATCTACCAAATTATGTATTTGTAAACGAATTTAAATAAATATAATATATGGCAGAAGACCTTTAATAGTCAATGTAAATATTATATTATGTGCAATATGCTAATATGAGTATAAATGGTAAAATTAACGCCCATCGCCTTTCATTTGACATTCATATAGAATAAGTAGTGGAGTTAAAATTTCTACATTTCAGAGTTATAATTAAAAACAATACAATTATTAGTTTTCTCTAACAACAAATTTCTAAATAAGTACCTATAGTGTCTATAATTAGAATTCTTATTTACATTTTAATTTAACATATTTGATGCAATTTCATAAAGGAGACAATATAATTATTGGTAATAGGCAAATAATACACTTTTTTTAATAATCAACACATGTGTTGAACAAATTTATGACAAAATTACTAAGTACAACTAAATAGTTGTAATGTTTTCATTTTATAAATGCTTAACTATTGTCATTAATTAATCCATAATATGTTTTTTGACAGATCTTAAAACGGATTTTTTTTAGAAATTTTCAGGTTTCCTCAGAAATTGTCAATTTAATTTCTAAACTCTCTATATAAGTACTATATAAAATAAAGTTTAATTGTTTTATAGATATATTTTCAAATTTATTATAATTATTATTAAAAATACATAATATTTCCATGTAGTTAGTCAAAACAATAATTAAAACTTAGTCGTTTATTAATTTAATTTAATTATATTGTAATTATATTTGTCTGAACAAATCTGAAACCATATTGTATCTTAGATTACAAATATTATTAAAACATATCTAAAGTCTCATTTTTTAACAGTGTTTTCAAGATGAATCTATCTATATTCCGATCAATTACAAATACTAATTAAAGATAAATGTGTATACTTTGGATTTTTATATACTTTTGGTGGGACGATTGTTAAATGTTAAATAGGTTTTATGCATAAACATATAATAATTACGATTATAAAAAAACCAAGCCGACACTTATCGTGAGCAACAAACTTAAATAAAATACTCATAACGTGTAATAAAGTACAACTACAGAAAATAAAATACCGTTTTACCGATAATATTATTATTATGGACAGTAAAGTTATAAAAATATTTACTATAATTTATAAATACACTCATAAAATACCAATGTCTTTTTTAACCATGTAAATATATAAGTATATAATATTATTATTTTATCTGATTAATGGCAGATCTGATTAGAAGTCGTGTTATATAAAAACGTGAATGCATTTTACGATTTGATTTTATATATTATATTATTATTATTATTATTATTATTATGTGTGGGATAATTGGATATATATTTGAAATACAGTTTAAGTTACGCAAGTAAAAAGATAAAATAATTTTTCAGAAGAAAATAAAACGTGAACGATTTTATATACCGATGAAAAATGAATAATATTTAAACATTTTAATCACGATTGTATAATATTAATTAATAATATACTTATGTATAGTATACAAAAAATGACTGCAATGTAATACATAAGCAAAGATTTTATTTACAAAGACTATAACAAGTTTATTGTTTTTTAAATAAAGTAATAATTTAACACAAGAAATTATAGTAAATGTATATTTTTAAATTGAAGTATAATTAGGATTGGATTATAATGCAAACATTTGCAATATAATGCAAAACACTTTTTTAAATGTAAATTTATGTTTTACAAAAAATATTAAAATTAACTTTGAAATAATGAAAAAATAATAGTAGTTCAAAAATTATCAAAACATTTGTGTATAGTTATTTTTTTAAATTTGTTTATCTCAGAATTACTATATGTATTAAAGGGTTAATTAATGAGGAATTTTAGCGTCAATTTCCCAAGATAGTAAATGTTAATACTTAGAAATTATACAAGTTATTTTATTTTTTTTAACTCGTTCTATCTATGTAAATGTAAGAAAGATAGTATTTTTTTAAAAACATTAATACATAGTAATTTTACTTTTGTTTAATTTAAAAAAAGTTAATAGAAAAATTGTAAATAAAATTAGCCGAAATATCAGATATTATGTTAATTAAATACTAAAATTGAACATAAATCTATACGAAAAATAAATATCTACGTTAACATAACAAAGGTATCCAAGACCATTTTACTAATTATTTATTCTTCATATAAGCTTAATATAGGTTATTTAATAGTTTAATACCACAAAAGATTTTATATTCTCATGCATATTTAAATTTTATAATAATTTTTGAAATAAATTGTTACTAGAAAATGTCGAATTTAGAAATAGTTATATATGTGTGATCATCGGATCATTGTCCGAAAGCAATTATAATAATTGGTCGTAGGTTTATTCTATTATATTTTTTATGATTCTATTTTTTATACTATTATAATTATTTACATCTAATATAATATCTCAGCCGAAGGGTATTTAAGTTATTTTGTGTAACTAACCCTTTACTTAATTTTTTTGTAGTCGCATGGAGCACATTATACGTCTTGTAGGTGGTCCGTATACATTCTCCGATTTCGTAGACTTATTCAAACAGAAATATTTAACAACAAAAAAGTCACGATTCATTTTGTGTAAGTACACGGTTTATACCAACTCATATATAAATATACATTTCTTGTTAAGAAAGAACTTGAACGGATTTTTAAGTGAATTTCATTGTAAGTATATTATAGTTACACTACATTGTGCCATTATCCCACGCATAAGTCAAACAGGTCAGTCAACTAGTTTACAACTACCTTTAACGAGTATTTAATATTGGATGTTATTATACAGTTAATTAGATTCGTTTCTGACAGTATTTTGATTTTAAGAAATTACTGGTTTATGCTAATCTCATTCAAATAAATTTAAACTTAACCTTAACTAAATCAAAGTAATAATTTATAACTATTAATTTTCTACATTTTTGTCAGTTTTAGAATGTTTTGTTTAAATGTTACGATGTTTATGATCTAAACAACATTTTAAAACAGATACTAAGTAAATAGAAATATCTATGAATAAACTAAATAATTAAAAACATAGTAAAATAATAATCAATTATTTTATTAATTGTTACATAAAATCGTAATGTCAGAATCTATATACAAATTACAAGTATATGTCATTGATGTGTATTTAATTAATAAGTCTTAAAATAATTATATGAACTTTGATCTGGACACAAATTTGTCTCTAATGAAAACTTCCAATTATGAAAAAATCAAACTACCTACATTTAATTTAACTGTGTAGTTAGTTATTAATCTTAATCCTATTCGAAACCAAATACGATGTGTTTTGGTAAATAATATTTAAAATTAAAGTTTTATTTTTGTATTTCTTATAATACTACGAAATCTTTTACAATGGTACTTTTAAGTTGTGTATTAAAATTGGTGACGTCATTTTCAAAATAATTACTGATTAAACAAAATAAAAATAATTTTCACCTAATGCGAAAATGTCGTGCATTATTATAAAACAATTATGATAATACGACGTGTAATAAAATATAATTTTAAGATTCAAATGTACATATTACTACATCTCCACCCCATAACCCACGTGTTTCTATAAGCCCACCATTTAAATATATTTCATATATAAATGCTACGTTTACATAAATCATATTATATACTAATATATCGATAATGTAACCGCAACCATATGTTTATAAATAAATTATATAAACGTTGTTTTCAAAGAAATTTAAATTCATAGCATAATAATGTTATACCAGCAATAATAAATTATTAAATTCATAATATTATATTAGCAGTGTCTTAATTCGATAATTTCCCCGCCTTTTAATTGTTATGCCTTAGGGCGTAGAATAGATATTACTTATCCATTACCGCGCTACCGGGTTGGACCAGCCCGACCTACATTTATGTTTTTTTTTTTTTTTATTCTTTCCTGTTATTACAGTATTATATGAAAATATGTCGGTGTTATTATACAACATGATATAAAATGTTTTTGTCTTTATTAGATCATATTCGATCATTTTGTTTTTGTTAATGTTCAGTGTTCACAATACTGGACAAGTTAATGGTACTTGTTAAACTCAGTTAAGCTAAATGTATTATTTAAACTTAAGTATTGACTTTTAACTCAACCATTTAAGTTTATTTTAAATTAAAAATATATATTATTTTTAAATGTGTTTAAAATCGACTTGTGTGACAAATTTTAGTTTTAAATGTTATTTTAATATTAGGTATACCAATTTTAAATGTTAAAAGTTAAAATTAACTAGTTTTTCTAATTACATTTACATTATATGTAGGTATTTGTATTATTATAATGACAAATATATTTGATTTATCAAAATATTTACAAAGTAAAACAAAAAAAAAAGTTTGTTTAATATAGTTATTTTTATTAAGTTGATTACTCAGTGTCCTTATTACTTATATATTATATTGATGTTTTTATTATGTATATTATGCTCTATGCCTATACAACTTTCATTACGACGAATAAACCAAAATGAGTTTTATTTTAATTTGTCGAGGACATTTCGTTTTTTTATGATTTTATTTCAATAAATTAGTTTAACTTAAAGCAATACATAATATTATTACGATCGTTAATGTTAATATAAATATTATAAATAATAATTGTAATCGTTACATCAGTTTTCCTAACTTTTTAAAACGTTTTCGTTAGTTATTCATTATTATTTATCATGTACGTAAGGTGACGTGCCTATTATGATCTTCATGATTAATTTAATATTTTTCCTCGTCTTAGATTCAAACATTTTTTAGCGACTAACAATTAACATAAATTAATAGATAATTCGAAATAGTAATATGCATTAAAACATTACATTTTGTTGTAATATTATATTGTGTACTAGTTTGAATTTTTTGAGGTCAAAATTAGACTTGCAGCCAGAGAGGGAAATGCAATTCATTGATATATGTATTATTTTATATTTACATACGGTCATTACAGCCGAGTATACTATTAAATCTCGTTTCGTAATCCTACAGAATTTGCAAAACATTTAATACTCAATAAATAACCGCTTGGTAGAGAAAAAAATGTATAGGTATAACTAAATCGAGAGTAAACCGCACAACGGGTTTATATAAGTATGATCACAATAAAAATTAAAGTAGGTAATAAAATTATATAAATTATATTAAATATAATTATTTAATATTAATAACTATATAAATATAAAACGACATCTAACAAATCGAACTTATATGTTCGACCGTTGAAGCTAAAAACAAAGAAACGGGGATAAATAGTTAAGATATAAACATCTTTTTAAATATTAAATTATAAAAATCAATAGTTGGTACGAAATAAGTTCAAACACATTTTTTAAGATGTGAATTTAGACAAATAGCGGAATCGTACAACGTAAGGAATTGTAACAGTGATCTACTCTTAAAAATTATTCATTTATTATTCAGTTTAGGTTAAAATTAAGTTTAACTTAATTGTTTGCTTTATTTAAATTGTGTTTTTTAGAATTCTATAATAATTGATCTATTTTTTTTCGCATTACAATATTAAATGTTGCCTTAAAATGTCTTATAATTTATATTAATTCATTTCACTGGTAATATACAGTTTTATATTTAAATGTGTTTTAAATATTTAATTTTCCATAAAAGATGTTTTGATTATAATTAACTTTAAAAAATACAGATTTTCAACCTTTAACATCATTGTTGAATCAAATACATATTATACAAGTCATATTATTCTTTTTATACATAATTGTAAAAAAATTAATGAAATACAAACCCATGTTGTAATTTAGACATAAGGTATAAACTATTTATATTATTGTTCAACAATAATAAGGACAGTTAAATTTAATCTTTGTTTTATGTTTTAAAGTCTATTGTGAATTACAATAATCATTGATCTCATGATTTATGCTTGATCATGTATCTCGAAATTATTCACTTATAAAATATTGTCAACCATTAACCAAACATTATTATAAAAGGTTAATGTCATTGTATAACGTTTACAGAGATTTCCAATGAACTTTACGATTTTTTTTCTAACGTATAAAATATATTTTTATTATGACACAATCTTCTAACATTGTAAGTTTTATTTGTTTAAATACCAAGGTATAATAAATATTTAACAATAATAAAACTATTATTTTTCGAACGATAATAATGTAAACTATAAGGTATTATAAGGTATATAAAATAATACATCTAATTATAAAAAAACACTAAAGTTCACTCGTATTTTATTAAGTCTAAATCGACTTAAAAAAACTAAAAAAATATTAAATAATTCGGGATAAAATTTTAAATTCTGAGCGAAGCGAGAGGAATATATTGGTTTTACAAAGATAGTGTTTTTTATTGATGTCTGAATATATTTTTTGGGTAGAAATAATGGTCCGATTATCACGAATAATCGCAGGGTATGCTTACGGTAGTAACTTACATCTAGTTGGTAAATTATTTAGCTAATTTTTCAAATTTCTCAAAAGTTTTTCCTTGATAAATAAAAGCTACCAAAAAAATGACGGAAAAATAGCAAAATTTACGGAATTCGTAATCTTGACGAAATAGATTTTAAATATGTCATGATAACTAATGCAATTTTAGGGACTTGAAATTGTTTTGAGTTCTTATATAGGTAGTCTAGATACGTGGTAAAATGTTGGTATGAATTATCACTGTAGTATAATGTATATCATTACATTCAAATATATGAATTATAATAAACCACTCATTCCTCCCAGGACTGGAGGGATGAAGGAGGAACGTCCGGAATCGACCTTTTAGCTTTTTATAGTTTATCGGTAGTTCATGTGTAGGACTATTACATTAGTTTTACTCTTTTGGTAATCAATTGAAAATTCAAACATCTATAAACGAGCGTGCGTTATTCTAAAAATATAATATATTATATATACGATTCAAATAGGTTTATTCATTTATTCATTTATGCATGGTTTTTTTTTTTATTATTATTGAAAATGTTATGAAATGTCCATAGTTTGTATTGTATTTAATATTAGTCATAAGTATAACTCATAAGTTATAAACATTATAATAATAAACCAATTACGCATTAAAAATTGATTACCTGACATAAAGTTATATACAATATAATAATATTTTACTAATGCAAGTAATGTTGATGACGTTTTTACGTAGGATTCGATGAACCACAAATATTATTATCTTAATTGAAGACTTATTAGTTATTATAATTAGCTATTAAAATATGTTCAAGATATCAAGCATCGCGTGGTATACTGCTGATTGTTGATCCGTGAACACGTTACCGTATCGGCTCTGTTATCTGTTAAATTTAATAACTTTTGATATCCATTTTTATAATGTATAAATTACTGTATATTTTTATAACTTAGATATCAATTCGTATATTTTTATTTAAGTATTACTCGAGGTTAAAATATAGATATTAATCGAATCTCCCGTACAAAGCCAAACCTCAAAAAATAGAACCTTCATTTTTAGATATAATGAAGTTTCTCAAACATCAAGACCGTATGTTTACTTCAATTGCAACAAAATTATCAATTTATGAAAATAAAGCTGATTAAATTATTAACAAACTTGAAAACCTTATGTCCGACATTGCCAATTTGAGGAATGAAAATAGAACTCTCAAAGCTGAGCTTGATATGTTACGTAAACGTGTTGATTCATTCAATTCGTCTACTAAAGTAATAACTATCGATCAGACTTAAAATTAATTCGTAAAAACGTATACACTATAATTTTTGGTGTTAACGAGGGTAAAGATACGGATAGATTCACCAAATATGGTTAATAATAACAAATAATAATAATAATAATAATAATAATAATAATAATAATATGTTATTGAATACACAAACACTGTGTTTATCATCCTCAAGTACTTTTTACATGTATCATACATAAGAGTCGGATTTATTTTGTATTAATATATATTTATTTTGTTTGTTTAAATTTTTTTATGTTTATTTTTAAAAACCCATGACGTAAACTTTATTTTAACATATTTAATTTCTAATAAATGTTGTTAGGTATAACAATATAACATATTATTATTATTAATTTATGGACTTTATAAATTTTAAATATTTAAATCTAGAAAGTTATTTTATACTTGCTTCAATAAACGTATAACAATATACTCATATATTGATATTCAAGTTTTTAAATATTGAGCAATTGGTAAATAAAACAAATTCCTTTTTTTGATTAACTCAAGAAATTCTAGTTATTGAGATTCCTCTGTATTATATTAACCTTCACACGTCCATGTTTAAGACTTATAAAAACATTTGAAAAATATATATTTTTTATTATTATAATAATGAATTCACAGAGTTGGTGTTGCGAATGGTCGCTCTCGAGATCTATATAATATGATTTATAATGATTTATAAAATACATGCGTATACGACGAAATATAACATTAAGTTCAACGTATTGTAATTTGTATGCGACTTATAAAAAAATACAATCAAACAATAATCGTTTTGACGATTGAAATCTAGTAGATATTTCTTTTGTAGGGTCAACCTAATATACTTTTCTATACACTGTCGGTAGTCTTATTAAATACGAATTTTGTGAATATGTTGGTGTATATTATATTGTACATCAATATTCAATATATTGTATTCCCGGCATTGACCATGAACAATGATTATTCCATTTAATATCATTATTTATCCGTTACTAATTACAATATAGGTAATAATAATATCATTATTATTACTCCGTCCGTGCGTGTTACGCGTTTAAATTCTACTCGACAGTTTGAATTTTATTTTATTCGTCATCGATAGTTAGTTGCTAGAAAGTTTCAAGTTTATTTTTTGTACAATTATTTTACAATTATAGATTATGTATTAATTATGTTATCAAATCAATAATAAATTTTTGAATTTTTATTGTCATGTTCGTGTAAAATAAACGGCATTTTAAGAAAAAATGAACAAAGTAAATTTTAGCGCTACAAATATGAGAATTTTAAAATATATGTAATATAAGATAACTTAAAATATAAAAATTAAAATAGCCATTTTATAGATTTGAATATTAGGAAAAATAATTATACTATTACAGTAAGGTACTTAGGTACGTTAAACGCAAATGGTATCAGTTTATT
Source organism: Eriosoma lanigerum (assembly GCA_013282895.1). Lineage (NCBI taxonomy): Eukaryota > Metazoa > Arthropoda > Insecta > Hemiptera > Aphididae > Eriosoma > Eriosoma lanigerum. Next base: position 55,268,815 of record CM023357.1, on the reverse strand, counting down.
ACCAACAGTGTCGAAACTACCGATGGAGCAGAGGTGCCACCCATCCACAAGTCGTGGGTTAAAAGTCCAAGAAAGAACGTTCTAGGCCTCTCTCAATGGTAAGTAGAATTCTACTTTTAAAACAAAGGACCTAAACCTCAATTATTGCTTTTTACCAGGACCTCCAAAATTATAGTTGCGGCATCTGATTACCAATATTCTTAAATTAATAAAAAAGACTACTTATATATTTTTTTAAATAAACTAATGGAGAATTCCCCTGCTGTACGTTAAATAATGAAAATATGTAATAAGTATATTATGCATTAACATACTTTTAAAATTTGTAGAAAATATAATATACTATAATATTATTATTAAATAGTATTCTTAATATTATGAAATAAATGGCATTTTCTTAAAAACAAAAATTTTAACGAAAACTACGTATTACCAAGATATAATTTCATGGAATTTTTCAAATCTTTAAGATACCATTAACCGGCAGTGGTGGATCTAGGATTTTTAACGGGGGATATTTAATGTGTGTGTAAATATATGTATAGGTATACTTAATTAATATATACATAAAATAATAAATTTATATTACAAAAAAACTTTATTTTACCTACTAGTGGGGGATATGACCCCCATATCACCCCCCGTATATCCGCCACTAATAACCGGTTACCGGTATTTTTTTTATTCGTTTGTTTAATTTGAAATGATGGGCGTATTACATATAAAAATAAAATTGTGTTTTTCTAGAATTAAAATACATTGGAACACGATTTTTGATCATCATATTGTTTCTCTGTTATTAATAATTTTTCAATCAATCGATGAATACTCATTATAATATTATATTTTGAAGAGAGATATGATGTTTGGCCACTGAAATTCTGATATTATAGATGAAAAACGGTATATCTAATTAATAAAACGTGACGTTTACCGTACAGGGTCATTTAAATTGTACATTACAAACGCATTATTTAAGATTGCATTATCAATCGTTGTGTAACAATTCGCTACCTGCAGCTAACTATTAAAAATTAAAATTTGAATGTTATATCTTATACCATGCATACACTTAAACTGTTTGTATAATATTACCTGCAAAAACAATATCGGTCTACATCTTTTAGATAGATCATAGATGCCGTAAATCGTTCTCCAATTTTTTCAATGTAAGTTTTTTATTTCAAAATAGAATATTGTAAACTTAATTTTTCTATAATTATAATTAAAATATTTAATTTTTTTAACAATTTTCAACTTGGTCGTTTATATTTAATAATATTTTTGTTATTTAATTTATATTTACATTTTTAGAGGTTTTCTTCTTTTTAAAATAGGTTTTTTATTTTATTTAAAATAAACACTTTATTTCTGACAAAACCAATTAGGTATTTTGAATTTGTATGCATTTTAATTGCTTATTTACAGCAAGGTTTTATGGTGATATATTTATACTCATGGTCTTTTTAATATGTAATATTATATGTAAGTACCATATTAAAAGTGATGATATATCTCATATTACATAATATACGATAATTAAAAATATGCTGAAAATATACTAAAATACAGTATTATCAATTATCAAAAAAAAAAACATATTTTTCATTACATGTTTTAATTTATTTTGAAAAATACGTAATTACTCTTACGATTTATTTAATACAAACGGGAAGTAACATTTTTTCGCCATAATTTAGCTCTGGCATTAAGTATTGTACGACGACGTACGTCTCCAAATTTGGCACTAGTTACGTGCCAAATATTATTGTAATATTCGAACGTGTTTTTAAATAAATTTCATTATTACGTCATAAACGCAGTGGCATTGACAATTGTGTATTTTTATGTAGATACATTTTTCTTGACTTATAGATTTAAATAAATTATTATTGTAATTTAATTTATTTAAACAATCCAGACATCAAAATATCTGTGGTGAAAAGTAATTTTTAAAAATTATAATTATTATGTTAGTTTTTATTTCAGATTAATTTTTAATTGACTAGTTTTTAAATTTTAATTTGGAGTCTTGAATTAGACATGTTTTGGAACTCGTGGCTAATCGATATATGCTAAAACACTTAAATCCATCATATGCAGTCCTAATAGAAATACGTTATTACTAATACTTTACTGAATTTAATATTAAATTGTTTAAATTTTAAAATATAGTTCCTTTTATACATTTATTGATTTTTAATATATCCGTTTCGTACTTGGTTTTTGTGAATTTCTACATTAATAAACAGAGAAAACGTACCTACTATATAACTTTCGTTTATACAATTAATAACACTATTAAGTCTAGACGATTACTCAATACTCACGTCAGTACACTCATATATTACTTATACGTTTCAGATATATTGATTGTAGAAATTACATTGTCTCGTTGTCATTTTCAATACATATTATAAATTCTAAAAGCGTATATTTCAAATTATTAATAATTAATTGTGATTCGTTATAGATATTATATTGGTTAAATAATCAGGTTAGTGCGTTTATTGAAATTGAAAACAGTTATTCCACGTAATATAGGTGTATTAATTAACTTGTTTTTTTTAAACATTTTTAATTTGGAACCTAATTTTTTTCAAGAATTTTAATAATAAATTATTAAATTAATAATATACTCAAGTATATTAGGTACATTATTATTTAAAACATTGATTCTGGTTTTCATTTTTAACTTCACATTTAAACTAGTTAGCTTTTAAATTTTATAAAACTTTTATTCAATGATACATATTCTTTTACTAATTATACATTTATACCTAGACTTTTATGAAAATAATAAAATATTATTTTGTTCTATGTTTGATGCTAAGTTATATGTTAGATTAATTTATTTATATAGTTATTATGTGCTTCTAAAAGTTTACATGTATATACCTACAACTATAATGACATTTTGCCTAAACTTTAACAAAATGCTAAAATATTTATAACTCCATGAGTTCTTTAAAAATTAAATTTAAAATATGTATTTGATTTTTAAAAATAATTAAAATAATAACTCATAATTTTTAAATTTTAAATTAAGGTAAACAAATAAATTAACTCGAAATTTCGACTAAACATAACCTGTTAACTTTTGGTTTTATTTAATTTTTGCTATTACTTTGCAATTTGTTATTTTAGCTGGATAGATCCTTTTTTCATTATCCTCGAATCTAAATATTGATATACGTATATTATTATTTATTATATATGAATATAATTTCGAAATTTAAAAATATGTAATATATGATAACAAAAATTATAAAAATCAAAATAGGCATTTTGTAGATATAAATATTAGGCAATATTATTATACAGGTTAGGTTAGGTTAAATAAAAATATTATCAGTTTATTACCAACATTGTTGAAACTACCGGTGGTGTAAAGTTCCACCCCCTAGTAAAGAGTTAAAAGCCCAAGAAGGGACCCCCTTGGCCCCTTTCAATGGAAAGTGTTTTACCTTTTACCTAGCCTAACCAGGCCTCCGAAATTATAGTTACAGTACTTAATATCAATATTATCAAACTAATAAAAATCACTACTTATATATTTCATAAAAAAATCTACGACGATTTCTCTGCTGTCCATTCTGACATTCATTGACGTACTTTCATGTCCATAATATTACGACATAGTTAATAGAACAAATGCGACATTATTTGTACACCAATAAATTGAATAATATAATATTATAAAATATTTAAGTTTCTTTCATATTTTTGCTATCAAAAAGTTCAATTGGACACTTCACATATTTCTTTTAGTGTGATTACTACAGATTATTCTTATTATAACTCCAAAATGTATGGTATTGTTATTGGATTTTACAAATAATACAAGATATCGCAATACAACCGATGTATCAAGTATATATACATAGAACTAAGAACTCTATAAATTATAAAATAATAATATATAGTTAGTAGTTACTATTACTATTATTATTATTTCAAAACTATAAATAGCTGCATTGTACGTAGTACGTGTACGTGTGGACGTGGTTGAATAAATATCATTTATCGAACAAGTGCTAATTCTAATAACTCAGTTTCTCTCGTTATCTGATTACAAACGGAAACCAACACGATTAATTTTTTATATTATATAATATTATATATGTACCTATTATTGTTATTATTAAAATTTTAAATAACAATCGTTGTTATAATACTCGTCCATAAACGTGGTACAGTCGTACAGATGTTGAATATAAATATAATATAATCTTGCGTAAATTATAATTTCAAACAACAATAAACGGTCTTGTGAGTTGTAAATTTGTAATTCTTAATTAGTTCGTCCTTTAATATATGATAATGATAAGGTTATAAATAGATAATATGTAGAATGGTCCACCGCACAAAACAATAAGTTTATTTAAATAATAATAAAAAAAATTGGAAGGTCGATTCTGGACGTTCCTCCTTCGTCCCTCCGGTCCTTGGAGAAATTAGTGGTTTATTATAATTAAGATTTGAATGCAATAATATTCCATTAGAAAATATGATTCTGAGCGAAACTCAGTCAGATATACAATATATTATACTAAAAATCCTGTCCAAAATTTTACCACGTATGTAAATTACCTATGAGATTACTCAAAAAAAATTTAATGTGCCTTCGATTAAAACTGAATTAGTTAATCTAAAATATAAATAATAATTATTTCCCATAAATAACGGCAATATAACATCTTTAATTACATTTTTATTTAATTCTGGAAATATAAAGTATAATTATAATTGACAAGTTAGAGTAATCTAGGTAAGTTAACTTAACCTACATAATTAACCATTTTATTATATTTAAAAAAAAACGTATAGGTTAGGTTAGTATAGTATAGGTACAGATACGGTTAAAAAAACAATAATTATTGCATATAGAACATAACATAAATTGCTATCCATACACACTTACCTATAATATTCTAAAATACTTTATAAATATTTTATTAAATGGGACTGTCCATTTAATCTATAAATTATTACTGTTTTTATGATAATGGGCATGAAATTTAATTATTAATAAAAAGTGAATCTAACGTGCTATGAATAATTTTGTATGCAAATAAAATGAAAAATAATAACTCACGTCTCACGACTCACATTTTAAAGTTATAGTCTACAGCGGTAAGTTGGATGAGAAAACGAAAAATACCGAACCTATTATTCCAATGAGATCGTTAAAAATCATTTTTACGAGTATTATTTATATTAAATGATATTATGTAGGCGGGTACCTATAGATATAATACCTATATTCAGATAAGCATATAAATAGACATTATGTATAGGGTGTCTCACAAATTATTTCCTATATAGGTAATCCTATCTAGGTACCACTTTTATTATTTTTATTTATTTGAATCTTTTTTTTTCATATTTTTATACCACTTTGACACTTTTTGAGCATTTCTTAAAAAGAATATAAATTTAATAATAATACACATATATTTCACTTTCTGCAATGATTATTTTTATTTTTATAAATTAAATATAATAATTAATTATAAATATTATAATAAATAATTAATAATAATTATTAGGTATTCTATTTGTATACATAATATACATAATATATAGTTTTAAATAAATAATGTGTTGATTCGAAAAGAAATATCTGATTTTTTCGATATTAATATTTTACGCCATTTTTTTAGCATCTTAAATGCGAATTTAAATTAAAAATCTGATTTTTATTATATCTCTAATAAATAAACATAAACCTAAATTTAAAAATATAAGAAATAACTATAAAATATGTATTCATTATATACCTACCCGTATATATAACTTTTTGTATTTGCAGAAACAAAAACATGCTGAACAGTTTGAAATTTAAAATTTGTTTAATTTCTAAATAAATTTATTAATTTTAATATGAATAAATTTCTTTACATTTATAGGATGACCTTTATAAAAATAACTATAAAACATTTTTACAATATAAGATGAAACACTATTATTATAGATGCGAATTATAAAAAACTCTAAAGATGTTATATTTTCTTTTTAAAAAATCAAGGCGCATATGGTATGCTATAACTTAAAAGAAATTATATTTTGCGCTTATATATTTATGTTCTACTCGCTTTTAATAACAAAATTATTAGTAATTCAATAGGTATTAAAAAAAAAAAAATCATTCACCTATTATAGGTTAGGTTAGATATCTAAATTCTAGAATCTAAATGATCGTATATCTATTTGTATAAAAGGAAAGTATACTGTATACCTACTATGATGTTGGAATGATATACATATAATATCTCCCACAATTTGGCACACAAATATAAATCACAGTCTTATTACACTCCGACTTAACTCATTTCTTATTATTAATTATTTTCTTTGAACTTTAAATAGAATTTTAACTTAAATTGTTTCATTTGTATTCTTATATAATACTCATATTTCAGTAGAACTGTAAAAGTACAAATTATTATTATTTATCGAAACTCGGAGAATATTTCAACTTAATCTTCTGCGCGGACACACCTAAAAAACATTCAAAATCACATTTACTTCAATTAGATAAAAAAAACTCACCATTTACGTAAATAAAGGATGTTCTCAATGGATAAAAAATGAAAAATATGACCTATTATGGAGATGTAACAAAGGTGATTTTGAAATTTTATGACAGTGCAAATATAATATATAGTATGGAAATTTCCATAATTTCATTAAATATTTTTATTTATCGAGTAGAATTATAGAGAATGATATTATTTACAAAGATTATAAATAGTTGTTGCGTTGCAGGATTTTTTTTTTGTTTAGTCACGAATAGACGAAATGTGTGAATTCATTTTTATTTTTACATTTCAACTAAATTTTTGCATAATTATTTAATAAATATTTGATAAATAACACAGATCTTTGTTGCAATGTTTGAATTATGGAAAATATCCAATAAAACTCAACGACGACGATCGTCGATCATAATAACAATAATAATATTAATAATAACAGGTAAAATACGTTCGTGATGTACGTAACATATTATAATGTTATTATTACGTTTATATTATACAATATACATAATACATAATTTATATATTGTGAAAAATTCGTGTTTTTACTTTTTTCTTTCTATATCGTTCACATCGTCTATTCTCGAAATATACAGTTATATACCTACTACGCTACATCGTCATTTCGATTCACCTAGTTTAGACATAATAATATTATATTATAATAATTACAACGGAACGCACTTCTGTCTTCTAGCATACCTACTCACGATATTTACTAACACGAATAAATATTTGTGTTTAAGCATTTATAGTTCAATAAAGAAAAGGAAAATTATTAATAATTAATCCTATAAAAATATAAGTAAAATTAATAAAAATCATCAATTTACGAACTTTCAAACTTTAAAAAGTCTGGAAGACTAAATAATGATTCAATTAAGAATTTATTATCCTTTTATATCAGAAAGCTATAATCATCGTCTAAGTTAGGTTGACAATGATATTTTAATATTGTACAAGCAATTTTAATCTAATAAAATTAAAATATTTTAAAATTGAATTCTTCTTATCGTCTATTTACTAAAATAAATCACCAATTATTTCTCAAATAACAAATCCTATAAATATTATGTAACATTTTCTGAAATATAATAGATAAATAATAAGTCGTATTTCAAAAAAACTGGTCCTAAAACTGTGTTCTAAAAATAATAAACTACAGCCTTTCAGAAAAAATGTGAATCTCCGTTCAGTGTAGAATATAATATAAAGCTCTAAATTATGATAAACGCAAAAACACCAGTTTCAACAAAAAACTTAATGACCAGTTTTTAAAAAAAAAAAAAAAAAAAAAATATTTATACAAAAATATACGTTTTTGTGTAAAATAAAATTAATCATAATATGTTCTAAGTTTGAATAAACAAAACATCCGTTATTTATATTTCAAAGAAGTTTATAAATGAAATAAATCCAATAACATTGTTTAATTATTTTGTCGAGAATTGGGATGAAAGTGTAATTGCAATACAAATCTATATTAGTATATTACTTTTTATTGTACCTATTCATTATACGTTAAATGTGTATGAAACTATTGCAGAATGTCTAAGTATGTATTTACTTTGATGTACATATTTTGTCAGTGATCCATATTAGAAAAATATAGATAATTATAAATTGAAAAATACAAAACAAATTGACGTTGACATAATAAATCTTTAAAAATAAATGATAATAATACTAAAATCGATTATTTGTATTTAACGAATCCGCGTATCTCTTCGTAATAATAATAAAAAAAAAACTATAGATAGATTTTGGTACTCATGCTCTTGTAATAAAGCAATAATATGTGTGCAGTGTCTCGGTTGCGTTAATCAACCGTGTAAAAATCACCGTCCCGTCGTATTACAAATTACAATACCTACCTAGGTATTATAAAATATTAGGTAGCTACGCGATGTTGTCATAACAGTTTATTAAAAATCATTTCGGTACTTTTATACGATTGTTACCAACAATGATCTCATCTATACTTAAATTATTATATATCGCCCGTAATTTTCGATACAAACATGTCCGAGTATATTATTATACCTATACTGTTATCGTTGTTATTACTTATTATTATTAATATTACAATGAAATACCTATAGTTTATTTTATTATTTTGCCACATAAATAATTGTTTTCAAATCCATACATATAATTTTGACCCAGCATTATATAACATTATTAACACCGCATCTGGGAGCATCGTACGTGGGTGAGAGGATTTTTCTACATGTCACGTGACCCGCGTGGATCGAATATTGGAAGATCTAATACGACCTTACACCTATGTGTATACAATATGGTATAACATTATTACTAGGTATTTAAACTATGGTTACTGAATACTGATTAGTCAGTAGTTAAGATTTAATAAATATTAAAACATTATTGTTGTGCATATATAATTAAAACGTAAAACACATTTTTTAGCATCGCGCATCGACTAAATTGCAATTACTAACGTAAATTTATAACCAAAAACATTCCAAAGTCCTTGATTCAAGTCCTATAATTACAAATAAGTATATAACTTCACACGATTTCGAAATAATTTTTTTTTTTTTAATATGTAATTCAAATTGATTTTATAATGATCTTCATAGATCAATTCCAATTCATTCGATTTCAGTGCCTATTCTATGGTGTACAAAAAATTGAATCCTATATCCTACTTAGAGCTTGCCATTAGGTTGTCCTCGTTAATGAAATACTATTATATTGTTTAAAACCTTAGGTTTTAATGTTCAAACTGACATAATTTAGTTAGTGCTAGACTGACGTTTTTAATCTCAGTTATTCTTAACGTTATTATGTCATTACATTATTAATATCCAGATAAAAATGTTAAGTAAATAGAAGAATTAACGATACAAGATATAATTAAATACTACCATATTGTTTGGGTTGATGAATCAATTTATTAGTTACCTACCTTATTCGATGGTTGTCAAAAATTATCCGGGAATAATTTTTAAAATATTATACGTATATCACATATTAATATATTATGTAGATACATAGTAAATTTGCTCCACACAGAATAAAATAATTATTTTAAAAAATCAGAACTTTGTTATTTACCTGTCAATAAAAATTCATTGTTAAAATAAATGTATTTTATAATATTGCTACTATAATTGCGAATTATGTGACCTAGTGATATGACTTGATCTTGACTCGTTTATCATATAATATCATTTAAAAATATACGGCATTGATCCCAAATTTAAATAATTATCATAAACGTTTGTACTCTATGGAAAACATAGCGCAAGACTTAGTATATCTGTTTTCGTAATTTATTAACAAGAGTGATGTAATACTTAGGCGACTGGAAAATCTTCCGGTTATTATTATATATTTATATAAGTTCCTAAACCTAACGAGTAACTAACATAATAAAACAGAGTATAAAATGAAACATTAAACGTAGTTTATTTTCACACTTTCGCACATATTTTTTGTTTGCATAATAATTTATATTATATAAATTAGTAATTTTACATAAGTTTTCATCGCAAAACTTGACCCGAAGTTGAAAAATTCAATAGACTATTTATTTTATTATTTCACGCGAAAAAAAATTGGATTTTATATTATGCGTGTGTGTTTTCTTCTTAAATAATAATAGGTATAATAATTTATGAGTATACTCGTTGGCTAATTCGACATTATTATAATTCACTTGTTTGTCTGACGTTTGAAATCTCGTCAAGTTCTACCGGATAAAAACTATGATAATTTATTTTATTTTTATTGTTTATTGACACGTCGTGATAACTCGAAACGTAAATAAAAATATAGTCGTAGGCACGCAACAAATAAGTTTATTTTGATTTTCTATTCATCTGTTTTTTTAAGTCTATTATCACTACTACGCTATATAACTAAACATATTTTTATGATTTTTAATAATGTGCATTATTTGATTATTATAGAAAATGATTTGATCAAATGTACTTACTACTTGAAGTATAATTATTTATATTGGTTATATAATAGATAACAGGTAAGTGAATAAATAATAATAAATACTAAAATCATAATTTTCAGTATCTATAACCTCGTATTCTACTTACCAAAATTTAATTTAAAAATAAAACGACTGATATACGTTTCAGCTAATTCCAAACTGAAGAAATGAAACCGAAAAATAATTTCTGACATACTTAGTTTTCTGAAAGTCATAATAATAATACAATAACATTTTGAGAACATAATATTAGGCATTATTTTGTCTTTCGTTAGTTCATTATTGCTGCGTTATTGATGTATTGAACAGTTCAAATTAAATGTATAGGTGGATCTAACTCACTGTTTTTATTGTATTTATATTCAGTACTCGAATTAGGGGGAAGTTGGGAGACTGAGTATATCAAATAATTGTCAAGAAATTATATTGTACCTCCACTATTAATTGAGAAGTGTAGTCCTCATGCGATTATAAGTTAAAAAAGGATAGGGACGTTCTTTTTTAAAGATCAAAATAATCCCTTACTTTTTTGCCAATTTTGAGCACTGCTCATATAATTATAATTTGTCATATAAATACTAAACAAATATTAATAAAATATATATTATTATTAGGTACTTAATTACATATAAAACAATAATTCTTTCAAAATTATGTTTTTTTTTTTTAATAATAAATTATCAAACTTTTTATACGTAGGTACTTTGTTGATGTGTAGCCACTAAATCATGTATACCTATCAGTAATCTAAATATTGCGTTATAAGTATCTTGTATTATATCAATTATCAAATATTGTAGATTAATGAAAATGCAACTATGAAGTCGTATGAATGTATAAAAACCATTTTATGAACAAATCAAACAATAAAACAAAAGAAACGTCGTGTTTTTTAGAAACAAACTAATGTGTTCATATTATTTTACGCACGCTAAATCTAGTTTCTAGCGTAATCTACTCCTTTAATATTCTGCCCAAACTATATTAATTTTAAAACATCTGTGTGTCCAAAGACCAAATACTTAATGGTAATTATAAATTTAGATTTTTTAACTTATAAACATTAAACAAGATTATTTACAACCTGTATTTTTTATGAAAATAATGATTTCAACATTTTATGTTTTTATACAGGAATAATTTACCAAAATATTATTTCAATAAAATATATATTTTATTATTATTATAATTTTATTAAATACAAGAGAATTACTAACATAGACGAACACAGCAGCTGTGTAACCACTGTGACCACTATTACCACTGTATACGCAATACACCGAAAATGTAGTTATCTAGCGATAGTGTTTTATTTTTCGCGGTGAAGGTATACGAATGAGTTTTTGATAATCGGTTTGGTTTTTCTCCGGGGATTTGCCGACGCCGGTAGCGGATGCTTGTATTCGGGATGTCCTTGACCCAAAACAAAGTTGTCTTTCTCGAACCAAAAAGAAAATCTTTTCTTACACCATTATACATAATATCAGGTACGTAATATTACAATCTCACTCCGCGATAAATTAAAACGTTTTATCGATATTTAATGGAAGATCGAACAATGATATATATATATATATATATTAATAAATAATAATGTAATAATTTCAAAGCCGCTGTTCAAAATGAAAACAATTGAAAACAAATTGATTAAATTTGAACAAATCTAAACATGTCGTATATAAATCATTAATTTTTTAATACAAAAATATAACATTTTTCATCAAGTTTTTAAATGTCAAACAACTGCTCGTAGCAAATAAATTATGTTTTGAATTGCTGCTGCAAGTGATTTTAAAACAAATGTGTACCTACTAAAGTATTTTTTAATGTGATTAACTGCCAATATTTTCAAACAATATGTGGATTAACCGTGCTAAAATATTAAGTTACGTTTAAGAAAAAATGTTGTAAATCAATAATTATTACAATTCAAACAGGTCCGGGGTTAGGTTAGGTTACCTAACCTGGCTTGGTGAGTTACCGAAAATATCATGAGAAAAATGCATTGGAAAAGTGTTGAAAATGATCGAAAAAAAGTATAACCCAATTGTATTGTATTTCAAAATAAAATTTGTTAGAAAAATTAGGTAAAATTTAGGTAGGTAATATACACATAATATACGATAAGTAACATTTTGACAAGATGGACCGATAAAATATTGATATCTCGGTGATACATCGAGTATAATACACTACAACTATGACTTTTGGAGCTTATAATAATTTACCTGGTTTAAACCTCTTAATTGATGAAATTAATTATGAAATTATTATCTAGTTAAATTTCATAATGATTTTTGATTACAAAATTTATTATTGCCCAGATCGTTATTTATAAAACTATAAACTAATACATTTAAACTATATTGGGTGTAAAATGTTTTAATGATAATGATAATAATTACTTAAATTACCATTGTTGTCGCCTTAAATTTTAATTTGATGAGTTAAATTAATACACTGTTGAGTATAATTATTTGATATATGGTTTTATTTCAGTTTACGTACCCAAGATGTCCCATATTTATATATATATCATATAGGTACCTACTACCTGTTTAAATATTTATCACATTGTATACATTTTTTTGTAGGTACCTAATTTGATTATATATTATTATGATGTTAAATATATTGAATATTATAATAAAAGAAAAACTATATCCTTATTATTTTAGCTACATAAGTAAAAAATAAAATAAAAATCTTTGTATAACCAATATATTCCTCGTTTCGCGCAGAATCTAATATTATAGAAAACAAAGTGTGACTGGTTTTAATAATCTACAGTATAATTGCATTTTATCTTGTGTTATTATTGTTTTATTACAGAATTTATTTGTGATAAAATGTATCAATAACAAATTCAAACTCAAAGACATAAATTAACAACCAAATTATAAAAAAACAAAGATACAGGTAAGAAAATCTCTATCATATAAAATTAAACATTTTATTTTAAACCACAAAACATCACTATAGAAAGTAACGAACTAGCAGACAAGGTAGCCTCCGAAGCGACCACGAAAATTGCCTATCAACACATTTATAAAAATATTTAGAAATTATATAACCTAACGAACTACAGAATATGACAATGGCATTGAGACAACCGAAAAACTAAACTCTACGAAATTAAAAAAAAAAAAAAATACAATTGCTCTTTCTTTATATCTATAATAATCTAATCTTTATAATAGATGTGTTACCCACAGAAACAAGAGGTAATCATAAATAGATTAAGAATGGGTGTTTGGTACGGATAGAGCGTGCCGCCCGGCAGATGCATGTACTTATATAATCCCTGTGCGATAGCAAAATGATCGGTTTGTTTTTCGTGCGCGTTTTATTTTCTGTTTTACAACGCTTTTAAGACGAAACAAAATTTAATCTTCATATATCGGGTATATTTATATACGGCCGTTTGGTAGCGTTAAATGTATGATCTATCATTCGGTTCGTAATTTGAATTGTTTCATTTGGGAAACGACAATCATCATCTGTCTTTTGAACGTGTGATTGAATTATACGTTCGGGTTGCTCATTGAACGCACCTTAGGTGTATACCTGGGTAACGGGTTAAATTATTATTATTTACGCGGATGCATTTTACTTACATTAATAGTGTACGTGCAGTGTGCACCGTTGCACTTTGTTTTGCCGTGCTCGTCGTCGGCATACGAACGCGTAATTTTTCGTCGTCGTTGCGCTCCAGATGTTAACCGCCCACATCATTTAACGGTCAATCAGAACTATTACGGACAGTTCCGGTCAGGTCGTCAATCTTTAAATAATTATTTATTGTTATATGTTTATCACATATTTGTTGTATATATTTAACGTATTTACGTAAAATTTAATATTAAGTTTCTCCCCCCCCCTATCACACTATTCTGTTTCTTGTATAATATATATATACTGTATTTGTTATATGATAATGATATAATTATAAAACCTATTTTTTTTAACATCATAAGGGTATTTGTTTACAATCATTTTTATATACAGTCCACTACCTTTGTTATCCTTTGTTTGTCCCTTCGGCATTCGGTCCCAACCTGAAAATTATTTGATACACCAGTCAGGCGCACTGACGCCACAATGGGATACACATGGAAAACTCACAATCATCTCGTCAACAATATGTATTTATGTCTGTAGAACATTTTTTTAGGCAGAAATAATAGTCTGATTATCACGATTAGGGTATGCTTTCGGTAGATAATTTTGTCCAGTTAATACTTTATTTAGGTCATTTTTGAAAATATCAATATTTATTACCCCTATAATAACAGCAAAAAACGATAAAATTCGCGAAATCTATATTTTTGACAAATTTGAATTTCATTATTATGTTTTTTTATTATTTGATAAATAAAGAAAATTTATAAAAATAAATATTATTAGTAGATACCTATATACTAAGTACATAATTGAGTTCCGCTCAGAATAGTTTTTGCAATATTATTGCATTCTAATCTTAATTTTAACCTAACACAGTAACATTCCACCACTAATGTCTCCGAAGAACGAAGGGACGAAGGAAGAACACGCAGAATCGACTACTCGGTTTTTTTTCCAAATAAAATCGAATGCTTTGATGCTATTTTTGCTTTACAATACCTACGTATTATTGTTATAATCTCTGACGACTGTGGAACGATAGATACCTAAACCTAGTTAGTATAAATGTAAGTGCATACGATATAATAATATTATGTTTTCGTAACAATATCTTGTTTTTACCATTATTATTATTATTATTATTATTATTATTATATTATTATATTATCTCGTCAGTCATCATCGGTGAAGGTCGATTTATTTTCTAATATTTTTAACAATTTATAGAAATCTTATCCATACACGTACGTGTAGTTATTTCGACAATGGAAATGTGCGGTCTATTCCTCACTGGAGAACTCTTGTGCACGACAGTAGGTATAAATACATAAACATTCGAACAAAAATTACATCTACCGTTGATTCATTTAATATCACATCTGCAATGATCGCTGATGTGATCATAATATTATAATATTGTATAGAGCTTATTATCATTAGAATTTATCTACAGCATAGAAAATATTTCCCGTCATAACAAAATACAAATGTGTACACAAAAAATACAAATTCCAATCCAATGTCCATTGAACAAAATGCCATTTTGTTATTATTTATAGTAAGTGATAGCCAGTAGGCGTATTTAATTTGAATAATATAGTTTTTAAATTATAAATTCGTGTTTTTATTTAATTATTGTATTTTTTTTAGACATTATAGACTAGATCTCGGCTTAACACATATTTCGTCGATCAGGTTTCGACTCCAATGTTATGGTCTCTTTATGATTGTTTGCGTCTAGACTCTGGAACAAGCCGACCACAATAACCCGAAAAAGCCCAAAGTTAAGTTAACCATTGTCGACCCCTTGACATGCACTTGGTGCCAGCTAGCAAGTATAGCGTATCGTTAGGAGAAATAAAAATGATGGTAAAACTGCTAATTTTTCTATTGTATTTATCACAATTGAACATTGGCATTTATCGTGGACCACGATTATCTACTAGTCCATAGTATTTACCATTTAATATCAAAAACGTTCAAACAAAAATAGCGCGTAGCATTCAATATATTTATTTTTACTCCGTTGAATTCGTGTGACTAAGCGGCCTCTAGCGGCTGAATATTCTGGTAGTAATAAATCTGCCCGTATGAGCGCGTACATATCACTCATTAAGTATAGAATTATTATACCATCGTAATAATTATTTAGTGAATATTGTTAATTTAGTTATTAACCACAAAAAAAAAAAAAAAACGGTAATTGGATTATTATAATTTTTGTTTCTGTCCTTTGTCCATTATAATAACAGTACACATCGTCTATAGTCAGTCACTCGATAAAACTACAACACTTGTACATAGGCGGATATCAGTGGAAGAGGGAGCTAACGAGGGCTTAGCCCCCTAAACATTTTGTTACATGTTTCGTAGCTGAAGCCCCATCGAAAAAATATTCAAAATAATTTTTATGTTTCGTATAGCGATTTTATTTTATACTTTTAACTTTTGAGTTAGGTATTAATTTACATAATATTCAGTATAAAATGAAACATTTATAACACGAATGTATTAAATTATATTATAAACAAAACATTTTTACTATTAAATATTTAAGCCTCCCCTGATTTTTTCTAGGATTTCCACTTATAAATTTGTGAAACACACGAAACAAACGTGCCGGTCGGTACATATTTTATCTTTTCGTAAAAGTTTACAATGTTCTATAACTTGTTACACCGTTCTACAAAAATTGTTAGTGCAATTATATTTGTTCTTGAATGAAATTTATATTGCTTATAAATTATAATACGTTTCGGTAACAGTGCATTGTTCGATTTTGCAATATACCAGTTCATCGTTATTTTATAGAGAAAAAGAACTCTCATTTTCAATCGCCGTAAGATCGCGCTTTCGCGACGGCCCAACTGCGATATCGAATTTACGATATTGGATTATTGAAATTTACATTTTTATGCAATTCAATAACTGACGTGACGTTTTTAAATGTATTGAAATTGATGTGTCTTTTATGCTAGTTCACCACACGATTTTATGTAAAACGATTTGTTTACGTTTTTTGCCGTTCGTTTTTTCGTGCTGCATTTGTCAAAATTGTGCGTTTTTCTTTAAGATACCTAAGTGACGATTGTAGAGTATCGCTTCTCGGCCTATCGGCTAAGATCAAAGTGTAGTATCTGTTCTTATCAGCTTAACATCTGGTACACTCTTCATAGAAGAGT
>CM023357.1:55184711-55251484 GCA_013282895.1 Eriosoma lanigerum | reverse complement strand
CCATCAGAAAACATTATTATTTAATAATAAATGAATTATAAGAATTTTTTTCTCAAGATTTAAAAATCCATGACTTCTCTTTTAATATCTATGGAAAGAATGAATAATTTAAACGACCCTTTGAAGTATAACTTCTCGTGTCGACCAAAGTCCAATCCAACAACAGATGGAGAAAGGTCTTCATAGAAGAGTTCCTCCAATGTATAAATAACCATTGATTAAAGAATATACTCTTTTCTATAGTCAATGGTAAAACTAAATTTTTAAATTTAGAAATTATACGCAAATTGCACACAGATGCATTTTACAAGTAAAATATTGTAAAAAAACTAGTAGGACTTTCCTGGAATCTCTACACATAATATTTTAAGAAAACTGTCTTTTAACACCAATAAATTATTAACATTAAAAAATCTCTCTCACTGAAATACCACAATACGAACTGGAAGAAATAAACTAGTCGTGTGTTTAATATTGGTTTAAACTTGCCCAAATGTTTTTTTTTTATTAATACAAAATTGTATAATCTAACAAATACTGTTTTTTTAATTTATTTTATTCATTGTGCTGTGAACTCAACGAATCGCGTGAAAACCAAAACTTGAAATGGTTAGAATAAATGGCCTAAAAATAAACCCCAATAAATGTGTGACTGTTCAAATGTCAGCGAGAGCTAGTAGCCAAAAAATACCAGT
Source organism: Eriosoma lanigerum (assembly GCA_013282895.1). Taxonomy (NCBI): domain Eukaryota; kingdom Metazoa; phylum Arthropoda; class Insecta; order Hemiptera; family Aphididae; genus Eriosoma; species Eriosoma lanigerum. Next base: position 55,250,789 of record CM023357.1, on the reverse strand, counting down.
TATCCACGTTTCTTCATTTTTACTTTTTAAGAATGAAGATTCTTAAAAATTTCAAAGGTAAAAACTTTAAAAATGTATGTGAAGGATAAACTGAATAAAACTACACAGCAGGAAGCGAATCAATCAATCACATATCGGATCACTTAAATTTTAAATTATGTATTAATATTATGTAGAGGTAATTATAATATCTACTTTTACATATTTCATCACCTAGTAACAAACTAGCAATATGTAACGATTACTGAAAAAAGCATATAAAAAAAAAATTATTTACATATAATTGGACAGAAAACAATCATTTTTATTATATTCCAATTTTCTTTAATAATCTAAACATAATTTTATCACAATACTGATACATTAACGTAGGAAAACTACGTGTAATTAAAATGTGTAATCATATAGAACACATATATTAATTACAATACATATAAATAATCCAATATGAATTTTAAAAATTATCATAAACAAAAGAAAAGCTGAACCATATAGTAGTAAAAATTAAACAATGAACATTAAAATACATATCTTTTATATAAATTACTGTTATAAATAAATTGCACAAAATTCCTAGTAACCTTAGTTCAATGATTTAAGACCTAGTTTTAAAATGTTTAAAATCATTTATGAAATAAATAAATGACCACAAAACAGAAAATCAACAAATATAAACTAATAGGGAAAAATTAATATAAAATTAAATACTTAAAGCAGACCAAATAATTTACCAATTAAATTCGTGTCAGGCACTAGCTAATTTGTTGCAGTTTAATTATTCATTCAAAAATTATATAAGATACAATCACAATATTTTACAAAAACAAAACTATTTCCACGCTTGATTCCTCTCAATTATTTTCTTCTCAGCTTCAGAATATCGAAGTATGCTCAATATAGCGTTTAAATGCCCTGTAGTGTTTGATGGATCAGTTAGATAGTAGTAAAATGCAGATTTCAAGAACTGCAATGTCATTTCAGAATCGTTTATTGGACGTTGGCGTTGATGTTCAAATTGTTGTTGGAGTAAATTTTCATACATTGCCTGTAAAATTATACAAAATCATTAATATTTACTAATAAAATTTATTTTGTAGAACGAATAATTATCAGCCAAGACCATATGATAAGTGATATATTATAATGGTTATGTACATTACATTTTTACATAACTACATAAAAACAAATAAAAAACATATAGTTCTATACACAAACTACTAGAATATGAAGCTATTAGAAAGCTATAAGAAGTGCATAATACCTAACCTAACCTACTTAAGTTATGCTAATAATTAACTACAAATCACATTCAGAGCATAATGATTATATTTATAATTTAAAAATTGATAGAGCACCACCATTCAATAATTATCTATGCTCTTAAAAATCCGTTTACTATTAATAACTTTTTTTTATAATATAATTTAATATTTCTAATGAGCAAAAATTTTGAAATACTGTTAAAGAAAAAAAAAACTAAAACTGTTTTTATTAATATAACAATTTTACATTCCAACTAATTAAATTTGGATTGTTTATTAAAAATAAATACAATTTATGTGTCGTTGAAAGTTTAGAATAAAACATGTTTGATATAATATAATTACTTAGTAATATATTTGAACTTTTATAATTAAATAATTCACTTACATTTAAGTAATTTATAAACGAATGTTGCTTCAAAAACGAAAACAAATAGAATCTGTATTAATACATTGAATTTATTGTGCATTATATTTGTAGAATAAAATATATACATTAAGATAGTTATAGTATATTGTTGTACACACAACACACCTATTTATAAAATACTAATCATAAAAAAAAAAGAAAATCAGTTTACAATTTAATTATAGAAATTCAATCCATAATGTACAACTCGGTTTTAAATCTCATGCGTATCAAAATTTAAATACAAATGAATTTGCGCATATGGGGGATCTAAGAGACGAACCTTTTTTGTGCCGATCATCCAAAGGGCAATGGCCTCAGGTCCGGATAACAAAGCGCCACCAACACTTTGGCTACGTCCCTAAATTTTAAACACGTTCTAAAAATATTCTAAACAAATATATTTTGACTCGGGACAAACAAATACAAATAAATTTACAAATGAAATTGCTACATGTTAGTAAACACAAACATAAAAAGGTTAGAATATTAAATATAATATGCTAAAGTAATGAATGAAATTATGTATTACTTTGGTCTTTCTTAGTTCCAATTTCACATTACTCAATTCATCAACACTGTCATCGTCTGTTTGCTTATCAGTCTCAGTATTCTATAAAAATTAAATATTAATACATATCATTGATTATATATATATATATATTAGTATATTAAAATAAAAAACTAACTTACTTTTTCTACACATATTATATGTTGTGTTTGTGTTGAAATTACGGAAAAATCATTTTTAGTTATTTCAGGTTTTTGTAAAGAACTTTGAGTATTTACTATACTAGTGCCAGAGATAGTATCATGTGATTGATCAATTTCAGTCTTTATAAAATAAAAAAGTATTATAATATATTAAATACAAGAGATAATTATAAATGTAATATTAAAAATTAAAATGATTTTTACCTTATTTTCATACAATATAGGTTGAGTCTGAGTAAAAGCATCATTAAATGTCTTCTTTATTTGGTCAATAATAGTTTGCTCACTAGAATTATTTTGTATGGATTTAGACCACTTTAAGAAATCATTTTCCCTTTCAAGTTCTTTTATTCTAATATATGCTTCATCTAGTTTTGGTTTTAATCCATAATATCTACAAAAATTACCATCAATTAAAATAAAAGTTATAACATGTCAGTAGTTCAAAAAATTATTATATAAAATTAACTTAATATAATCTATATTTCAATTTTTCATATTTCAATGTAATAAAAAAAAAAAATTAAAATGGAAAATATAAGATAATAAAAATTTAATAATGATATGTATAATAAATAAAAAATGTAAACTATAACTTGAGTAGAAATTTGGTTGAATTTTTATTTATTTATTATTGGCCTCAATATTAAAGAACCTCACTCTGTACATAATAAGTTCTGAAATTATTTTACAACTATTTGATCACCTAAATACTATGTCATATATTTTAAATATTATGTAAATTATTAGTTACAGTCAAAATCACAAGCCAGAAATATTATTATAATTTCATGGTAAAATTTATAAAATGTATACTGTATACATTAATATACTAAATAGAAATAAACTGTAATTCGTTTCTATTTTATTTTACTTAACAAAAACTACATCAAACCCCTTTAAAGCCCTCTTCAATTTAACACTGTAGATTATAGATAATATGACAAAAGTACAGATATAGAATATTGATCACTATATTAAACAAATAAAATGTTTCATATTTTTTATTGCATAGTTGGATGACCAAATAATTAATATCAAATAATTCTACTAATTCAATAGTTCTCACTTTTCATTAAGTTCTCCTAAACTTTTTAATAGTTCCTCAACTTTGTCATTATGTTTCTCTCGTAACTCATCATAAATTTGACGTAATTTTTTTGTCTCATCGTATTCATCACCATGTCCTGAATCTGCTGGTGATGGAGATGGATTTAAAAAGCTTCTTGACAGTTTACTTAAATGAGAAAAATAAAATAAGAAATAGTTAAAGTAACAATACAATTTTAGCTTAGAAATATAAATAATTACGTAGAATCAGGTTCAGGTGTTGGTTCTTTACTTGATACAAATCTAGCTCCATCCTCATTTTCATCACCTTCTGCAATTGAGTTGTTAGCAGCTTCATATCCACATTTTATTTTAAGTTCAATATTTTCTCTTTTCAACCGATCAATCTCTGTGTCTTTTTCATTAAGTTCACTATGAGCATCATTTAGCAATCTCTAAATCATTCAATAACTATTATCATTATTGAATATTATTTTGTTATAGTAATTTTGTATTACTCTGAGATTTCTAATAGTTCGACTAGATCTCTGTGTAGGTGTAAGATATTCTTCACTGCCTATGTTTGAAGGACAATAATGTAAATATGCTTTTTTACGGCTAGAATAAGTTGTGCCATTAAAAGCAAATATTGAATGACCATTATCACATTGACTGCTGGTTGTACTGCCGAAACTTTTTTCTGATACACAATCATCATCTTTTTCATATGTATTTAAAATTTGCTAAAAAACAAACAAATTATTATATTAACAATTAACACATTATGCCAACAGTTATATATATTTATATTTTATCAATACAATTTTAAATGGTCTTATAAAATTGCACATAGAACGATAGAACTATAATTGTGAAGATAGAAAGTGATTATACTCTTAGTGTTCCTTTAATAGCAAATTTTTTATGAATCATATAGGTAATCTATTTTAGTTCATAAAATTGGTTTATAAAACAATTCTACCAATAAAATTAAAAAAAAAAAAAAAAAACCATAAAATATTAGTAGTTAACATTAACAATACATGTATTAGGGAAACAATTTAAACATAATTTATTATTTATAAATGTTTCCTATAATAATAAAAAATTGTGAATAATTAACCATATTAAGTTGTTGACTTCACATACAATTATAAAAGATATTGTATAATCTTATCAATAATCTTGAAAAATTAAATAAACAATCTGTTAGATTAAAATATATCTAAATATTATTTGATAGGTAGTTAATATTTACAAAATTAAATGGGAATAAAAATACATTATCAAGCATTTCTACTAGATTAACAAAAGAATCAACTGTCATCCAAAATATTTATACATAAATATATAATCTGATAATCGGTACACTTTAATGTTTATTATGATTTAATGTATTATCGTTTATCAACAATAATTAATCTCATAAGACTTATTATGTTTATTGTAAATAGTATTATTTACAAGTAAATATATTATATATTTAATTTACTAGGCTGTGGTGTCTTTGGATCTTTGGTGTTCTGTTTGAATGCTGCAGCCAATTTGGCTTTGGTATACGGCTGGGCGATGCATTATTGCTGTTTGACATGCTATAATCCGAAAAAAATAATAATAATAATTATCAACAGGCATCATAATATAAATGTGTAGCCTTGGGATTAAGCCACTTGGGTAACTTTTACGTAACATACGGTGCATTTTTGACAGCGGTTTCGAGAAGTGGGAAAAAACACACGTACGCACAAAAATCGAGAACATAATAATAATAAATAATACGATACGTACAGTAACAATGAATCGATATAATTTGAAAACTTACTCGAATGTAATAATTACGGGAACGTGTCAAATCTATGCAACGGTCGATTTTCATTTCCTTCGATCATGAAGTAGCCGCCAGGTAAACGACACTTCGACAGTCGAGTACGTGTATTATCGATCGATCGAAATACTAATTAATTATTTACTACCATATTGATGTGAACTGCAACCTCTACGATTCCACATAATAATTAATACGCAGACGACCGGTAAAATAAAATATACATAATCGATCCGTACCGCGGCCGAACAGTAATAATAATTAAATTAAATAGTAATAATAACAATAACAATAATAATAATATTATCGAATTACGATTAATCACTGATAAAAAGAAAACAATAACAATAATGATAATCACTACCGGGCTATTAGAGAGAAAAAAATTAATAATATCTGTGTCGATTTGTTTTCTTTTCCACGCGAAAGGTTACTGCGGGTAAGTAACGTTGTCGTGCTGCCGCAATACTGCGGTAGATTGTTGGTTAGTAGTACAAAAAAAATTAAATATTGCGGTACATTGTAGTAACCTCGTCGTGCGAATTGGTGATGGCGATTTGCGTCACTCCGTCATTTAATTGCGGTACGACGTTCTCAATCAATTGCTAGCGTTTGTAGCGGCATGAATTTTCGCGTATTAATTATTTGAAAAATAAACATCCATTGAAAACAGGACGGATAAAACTTATTAACATATTTCGGTCCAATAGATCTGGTTTTTAAATACATAAAATTATCATCATAACAGAACTAAACAATGCTCGAATTGAAAAAAAAATCCAAACAGAGGTACATAATAGGTACATTTATAAAATATTTCAGTTGCCGAAGAGTTAAATATAAATACGTTTATAAAAAGGAATATAGACACTCCGAGTTGTGTCTACATCCATATCAACTAACTGTCAATTCTAATAAAGTTACTAGTTACTAAGACTCGGGGTCATCTTTTAAGTATAGGTAAGTCTTCACTCTTCTATGTCAAAATTGATAATGGACTAATTAATTTTGCTTAGTTGGACACTCGATAGAGAAATATTAAATTTACTTGGTATGTATAATATATATATTGAATCAACCTTCCCTTTCTTCCCGTCGGAAAAACGCCGACTCTCAGTTTATTTACGCTCTTCTCAATAACTTGTTGGATGCACCCGACCTACTCTCCCTTGAAGTGGCGCCGGAGTTGGGAGGGGCATTTGATCCCCCCGTTAAATATGTCGGGAAGAAAATTATAATTTTGCTCCCCTTGAAAATTTGTCATCATAGTTATACACTTAATACTTAAACATTTTAGAGTTATAGTTTAAATTTAAATTACATTTTTATTATTTTTAATATTTATATAATATAATATGTAATAAAATGAATTTTGAAAAGTTATATAATAAATAAAATTAAAAAATGCAGAACATTAAAATTGTTTTTAATTTTATATTCAAAATTAAATTAGGTAAAGACTATTAGTTTAATCAACAAAATAGTAATTAAACCTATTTTACAAAAGTCAATAAGTATTTGTATTTCATTTTAATATACTATATATCATGATTTTCCTAAAATTTTTGCCTCCCACAAGAAAAATAGTTCCTGCGTCTCTGCTCCCTTGTCTCATTTAAAATTCCTTCTCATTACACTAGAAATCAAACCCCTTTTTATATTACAACGCATTCAATTTCCTTGGTATATCCATAACCACCCATTGCTCAGGACAGTTTTTTTTGTAAATACATTATTGTAAATAAGTTAAAAAAAACAATTCTTTTTATGATTATTACGTTTAACGCATTTAAAAAAAAACACGTTATTAAAAATAATTTTGAGAAAAAATTTAATTAATATTAAAAAAAAATATGAAATTGTGGAGGCTTAATGTTCATGTTCTTATGCATTTATAATTAATTTCCTTACTTGTCATAATTTGTTATCATCAAACAATAAGTCAACTCATTTGTGAATTAGTAATTAAATATACAACATATCTATAGTATTTTAGATACAAAAACAAAAAGTATTTAAATATTATTAACTAACAGCTGTTAAGTATACCTAGTAGTTAGCTACACTATACTATAGGTACAATACTTTTACTAGGTATTTTAAAAATTAAAACACTATAAAGGAATTCAATTGGTCCATAAAAATTATTTAATTAATAATTAAATATTATTGTATTAAATTATAGTACCTAATAATTGATTTTATATACAAATTTCAATATATTGAAAAGTTAGTTCACAAAGCAGAACTTCGAATTTCCACACTGACAGTTACATTATAACATTATAAGACACGAGTCATAACACTCATAACATAAATTTTACAATTATTATATACTTATATAATAGAAAATCATTTGGTCTGTTTAAAATTCTATACAATTTACACATTATACAGAGTATTTTAATAAACATATATTATTATATGATATTTATTCGTTTTTATCTTCATTCTTCTTTAATGTTTTTGATGATATCTGTAACATATTGATCATTGTATTATTTTCTATTAAATATTGATAAGAGGTAAACAAGTAATAATTATATATCATTTATTATTATAAAAATTGAAAACTATAATTGACTTTGTTAAATATCGATTAAAAAACCAATATTATTATATTTACATATTAAATAGTATATTATAAAACTCACATATTTTGAAGGTTGAATATCCCAGTAGATATTATTCAAATATTCACCTACAAGATAGGTAAACGGAGCGTACAAAAAAGTTCCGGAGAAGAACATAACCCTTAATGGTAAGTTCAATTTTGAAAGTATAGGATAAACCCACATTCCACTCTTGTAAAAAATAAAGTTAACCCTGTAAACAGTTTTCATCATAAAATTAATTTTCATTCGTTAATTATAATAATAAAATATTATTACTTAAATATCTACGTTTTCGAAATATATTTGTTTTATAATTTATTTTAATTAAAATGTTATACATATAATTAATATGATTCAGTATAAATATTATAATTTAAAAATAATAAACAATATGATTAATCGAATTAAAATATAATATCATGTAAGTATGTAATTGGTAAATGTAGGTAAGTTATTTAAAATATTATTATAATATTAGATACACAATAGCAACCTATAGTTAATTTAAATTTTAGTTAGCGTATAAGTTAATATTTGCATAATTGCATGACGTGACTAATATGAATTATGACGGAGAATAACGAGAATAAAATACTCCTCATACTTCATTTGTATCATATTTTAATTTAAGTTGGGTAGGTTTTTTTGGAAAATCTTTTTTTAATCAATTGTATTTACTGTAAATTATATCATTTTAATTTTTAACTACCTAATTACAATTACCAATGTCTTAAATTGAGCTAAATAATATTATTATTTTTTATATTTGACGAAATTGATTTTAGATATTTCATGATAACTAATTCAATTTTGAACGTTTGTATTTTTTTTTTTTTTTCTGAGAACTCATATAGGTAGTCTACATACATGGTAAATTTTTGAAATGGGTTATCACTAAAGTATAATGTATATCAATGCAATATCATTGCATTCAAATATTAATTATAATAAACTACTAATTTCCCCGAGGACCGAAGGGACGAAGGAGGAACGTCCATAAACGATCTTCCCACTTTTTTACTCGTGTAGTTATGCATATTGACTTTCACCACTTTTACCTCTTTATTACCTAGTATTATTTTATTATTTACTTATAAATTCTTCCTTATTTTCTAGTTCACTAGCGACAACTATATACTTTCCAAATAGTATTTTTTAATGTTCATTTTCGTATTTTCCTATTCAAACAAAATATATTTATGCCTATATATAATTTACATATTATCATTACTTTCTAGTAAGTAAATAGGTAATTTTTAAAATTGGGGTACCACAGTATTGGGCACCAAACTTATATAAATATCAGTCGATTTCGATATTTTTTTTTTTATAAACTGATAAATATTTGACATTGTAGTGCATAAAATATACCAATTTTACTGAATATTGGTATAAAACGTATTATATATTGAGTTTTTATTAATATCGACTAGTCACTATTTTTAATAAAAATTCATTACCTACCTACCGATTGATTATTATTGTTATTGAAATATCAAATTGACTATCGGTAAATATATTATGTCCAGTCCTGAGTATTAGATTATTATTAATTAAAACTTATTGGTTATTACCTATTTTATTTTATTCATTTAATTTGGTACGTAATATTGTAATAATCAGTTAAAAATTGATCGTGCAGAATAACAATCTACTTACCAAATTAAGTAGCAGATTTTAAAAATAAGAAACATAGATAATCCTATTTTTCTCGACGGATATTTTCTGTACGCCGTTATCATTTCCAATAGTGCGAATAGAAAAATATGTGCGTGTGTTACGTGATTCAACCAAGGTGGGAAATATAGATCATAGTTCGCGGGCATCACTAAAGTTTTGTCCATGAACCACAATGGCCAAAAGCTCACGGTAATAAACTATAAAAAAAAAAAAAAAATTGTGTTGTAATTAATAATTAGAAATACAATTTATAAATTTGAAGCATTATATTAATATAAAATTATTATAGTTATAGTCGTATATTTGTATAGACATAGGTATAACACCTAATCAAAATATTTTTAAAATACAATATTTATTGCATATAGGTACCTAACTACCAACATACTTCATAGTTCATAGGTATACATAGTTATGTACTCAACATACACTGTTCATCATTATTTTATTGTATTGTGCATTGTCTACGTAAGTACTATAGACTACGTCTTCGAAAAACAATTTTCAAAAAAGTAAATTAAATATTAATATTTAATATGAAGTTTGACAGTTTTTTTGAACAAGTTATAAATTTCCCCCACCTGAGTTTGCTAAATAATGTCTTAGCATGAATTTAGTTTATTTTAGATTCTGAGCGAAGTGAGGAATGTATTGTTTCTACAAAGTTTTTTTTATGTATGAAAACATTTTTTCGCATAAACATAATTGTCCGATTACCACAAGTGGGATATGATTTCGGTAGAAAATCGTATCATCTTGGTACTTTATTATGCTCATTAGGAGATAACTTCTTGAATTTTGATCGTAGAAATTTGAAATTTATTTTGAACATACATGTGTAATTTACACTCGTGGTAAAATCTTGGAATGGATTATTAGTATAATATATATTAATATATTGAAATTCACTCAGAATCGTATTTTCTAATGCAATATAATTGCATTAAAATCTTAATAATTATAATAAACCACTAATTTCTCCGAGGACTGAAGGGACGAAGGTGGAACATCCTAAATTGACGTTCCCACTTTTTTATGAGTTTGCTAAATAATGTCTCTGCATGAATTTAGTTTATTTTTACATATTGTATTTGATATACGTTACCATTGACAAAGGAAACACGAAAACTGCGAAAAAATTGTGCGTTCTTCTTTTTAGCGATTCCGACATGACGGCCGAAAATATATGTACTGCAATTTGATCGACGAACGTCGCATATAGATAGAAGACCGTTTGTATGACCTGCGAGTAATAATGACAAGTTATAAAATTAATATTATTAAATATATTGTGTTTATAGTCACACAAAATCTTAGAAATATAGTTTTAATTTATAAACTACATATTACTATTATTATCATTACAGACTACATAATTGGACTCAATCATAACGCAACAATTAAATTGATCGGAACAATAACCAGATAATTCTACTTTTAAATGTCTAGAACTTATAAAAAAGAGATTTATTATTATATAAAATATATTATATAAGCTAAAATTATAAAAATATATATTTTGTTATTAAATGATGATAAATAATACTATGGACTTCGAATTAAGTTGTCTTATTTTATATTTTGACAAAAAGTTCAATGTTAAAAAATATTTATCTGGATTTATCTGGTTGTTGCGCCTAAGGCCTAACACATTCATCTTCTTCTTCACGTCACCTTCCAACTATATTGGGTCAATCACCATAGTTTTACATCACTATGGATTTTGATCACCTACATATCGTCCTTCTACAACAGCTATCATCATATCACTCTCAATTCCATATATCCATTTCTTCATTGGTCTTCCTCTCCTCCTCCTACCATACACATTAATTTCCATAACAACTCTCACTACCTCTGAATTATCTCAGGCTAACCTAATACACTTTTTCAAAATTATACAAAAATTAATTAAAACATATCAATACATCCAACGAAAAAGGTAGTAATTCCATTTCGTCAATTGTTCGGGAAGAGCAAAATAAAATTCAAAATAAATTTCTTATTTTAGTTTTTTTTATTTTAATATCATTATTATTAATAATATAACTAAGAGATATATTTATTATCTCTTAGGGATAGATGAAAATACAATCATTTTCGTGGTCGATAAAGAAAAAAATCCTTTATCAGGATGCTATGTTAAAAGTCGTAACTCAAAAACGAAAAAAATTGAGTTACTACCTTTTTCGTTGGATGTATTGACATATAACCACAATTTTTAAATTTTTATTTTTATACTTATGAAATATAATAAAATATATAATTATAATGTAATATAATATGACAATATTTTATGTTTTAAATTGAATTAAAACAAAACACATGCCATAATAAACTTAAAAATAATTATAAAACCTAAACTATATTTAAACTTATCGGTTTTAAGTTTTAATTGATTGTTACACTAAAAAGTAAGTACTTTTTCTATACAATAATTCATTAAAAAGTGAATTTATCATATTGTTGTTCCAAACCCTTCAATTTCCTTAACACAAAGAAAATATATTTTCAGACGAATTCTATGTTATTAAAATTCGTACCGAACTCAAAAACTTTTCATATATTTTACGATAAGTTAAAATTATACTAGAAATCGATTTTTCAGCATATATTTTCATTGACGCTTGATATACATAAATATTAAATATACGTTGCTAAAAACTAGTGATTACATTATACACAGAATTAGAATAACGATTTTTTTTAGAAATTTTCGTCATTCTCAAAATCTCAAGTTAACTTTTCACATTATCAAGTAGATAATATCAACAATTCTTAAAAAAATTAAAACAGTTTTAAATATAAATTATTAAAATGTATATTTCTGTATTTTTACATCACATTATACTATTAAGTATTAACGAATAAGAATTTATTTATTACCTATACTTAGTGGCGCCGTAGCTGGAAGGGAGTGGCAGAGGGGGCATTTGACCCCCCCGTTAAATATGTCAAGGAGCAAATTATAATTTCCCCCCTCCCTGAAAATTTGTCATCATAGTTATACACTTAATACTTAAACATTTTAAAGTTATAGTTTAAATTTAAATTAAATGTTTATTATTTTTATTATTTATATAATATAATATGTAATAAAATTAATTTTGAAAAGTTGTATATGCAAATAAAATTAAAGAATGTAAAACATTAAAATTGTTTTTAATTTTATATTCAAAATTAAATTAGGTAAAGACTATTAGTTTAATCAACAAAATAGTACTTAAACCTATTTTACAAAAATCAATAAGTATTTGTATTTTATTTTAATATACTATATATCATGATTTTCCTAAAATATTTGCCCCCCACAAGAAAAATAGTTCCTGCGCCTCTGCTTATACTTATTTTAATGGTAATGTAAAAAACTAACCCACTTAAATGAATTATTTTTAAGTTTTTCGTTCGCATTTTTCGTGATTTTTGGGGCGTTGAAATTCGCGAATAATAATATTAATTATTATTACCATGTTGCAGAACGTTAAATATTTAAATTTTCCGCCGATGGCCTCGTCCAGAGGATTGAGATGAGCCGGTATGTTGACGTAGGTATAGTAATACCAAAGCGAGTAAGTAAAGACCACAGCTCCGGACAAATGAACGCCTTGGTTGATGACCCCTAGAGTGGTAGTTTTGGTAGTCATTTTACCAATAATGTAAATATAAGTATAAAATATTTGCGAGTTTCGCGTTACGAAGAGAAAATCGTGAGGGGAGAAAAAAACAATGTCAAATTATATAATTGTAATAACTCAACGCATAATTATTGTTATTTTCGGGCCAAATATACATAACAAATATGTTTAAAAATAAGTTCACTTGTATATAAACGGACAAACTCGTCTCCGATCAACGCACGTTTATAAATCGCTATTAGGACTTGAAACACAATATTATTATACTAAAATATTATAATGTCTGTATCCAGAGATAAGCAGACAGCTCCCGTTGAACTTTACTCCTCTGCGATTAAAACCCAACTATATACCTATACCTAATAAGTAATAAGTATACAATAAACGCGCTTACGGTATACCTATAAACATCAGCTAAATATACGCGCGTATATTTATACAGGATGATTCAAAACGATCAAATCTAAACGTTGTTATTATTTTTTTTGAACAAGTAATTTTCTATTTTTTTAAAATATATTATTAAATAATTAGGAAAAACGTTGAACAAATTATGTAATACTTACTGTAACAGAAAATAATTAAACATATATTTTGTTTTAAATGCGACTTTTTCGGGTTAAATTATGTATAATGGTTATAATTTTCAAAAATATCGTTCGATTACCGATTGTTCCTACACAATATATAATGTATTAATATACTCGTACTGTTATACGTGTTAAAAAAAAATACATAAGTTATATCTTATAAGTAGAGAGTGGATTTTAAGGTTTTTAAAAATTCAAAATATGATGCTAATATATACTAACAAAACCATAAAATAAGCTCTTAATATTCCATTAATAATTGGTAAAATATGCTCAAAATATTCTTTAACTTGAAAATATTCTTCAATATGCAAAATAAATTGTACCGAAAAATCATGTGAACAACAAATAATTTACATTTTTACTCTTATTGAGTTATACATTTTGTATAGATGCAATAAAATACAAATTTAATCAAATATAATCTTCAATCTTAAATTACTTAATAATATTAATACATACTATTTCTTTATATAGTATCAAATTTAATGATTTTCAAACAATTTCACTTAAAATTAATATAAATTTATAAAAAATCATGGAAAATATTATATTTTAAGTGAAATAAACTAAAATATTCTCTAACTTTCAAAATATGAACAAACATGCAAAATAATTTTTTTCTATGAATTCTATGATCAACAAATCGTCCACATTTCTGACTCCCATTAAAATACATAGAACCAATAAAAATATGTAAAAACCTAAAAATCCGCTCTCTACTTATAAGTTAATTTTTTGCGCCAATCGTACTGTATATAAAAATTTATGCTCGTTATTCTATGATTCAATGTTAATGAATCTGGCATAGGTTTGACCTCTAAACGAATTTTATGTTTATCAAATTATTCCATATTTTTAGATTATTTATAATTAATTATCAGATTTTTTAAATTTTACGAGCAATCACAAATTTTATATTATAGCAGTTATTACTTATTAATTACTTATTACTCACCACAATAATACCTGTTGTAAATCATTATTATTACAACACGGATTTTTGTGATTGTTTTTTTCTTATGATATTTTGGTAAGTACATAAATTAATCCAAAAATTATTAATAATCGTCTGTCTTCTTCTGTGATTATGTCGTTAAAAAATAATAAATAATTACAACTTTTTTTTTATACCCAGATGACCTATAGGTTAACCTTATAAGAATTATTAAAATATGCATTTTAATGCGAACATAATTAATATTGTATAAATACAATAATATTTTCAGGTTTTTATAGGAGTATTTTTTATAAATATAAATTTACGACAAAAATATTGGATTGCAACCAAGAGAACGAAATTCAACTGGCAACTAAAAACTTGTAAATACATTTAGTTCGTATCGTTCTATATCGGTCTTGTTTTCGTTCGTAAAATGTAAAAGTAAATAAATACATTTCAAAACATAATATTATATAATAACATGTAGTTTACTTGTAGAATAAATAGCATCAAATGTGAAAAGATTTGATTATTTTATATTAATAAGTTCAATATAATATAACCAAATTAATAATGAATAATATTAATGTATGTATAAGGTCATTTTGGTTGCAATAATTTCTTGTGATTTTTAAATTTTATATACTATATATGTATTTCAAATAGGTATAAGTGTATCAAGTAACCAATTATTAAGTAGGTATACCTAACCTGTATATCTATATGAAACAAGTTCAATAAAACAATACACACCAATATAATATATTTAAAATAACAAACTAATTAAAACAATTTTTCTCGCAATAAAATACATACTTATAATATGAAATAACAAACAATATAATAAAAATTATTCTAATTAGTATTATATCATTTATAATTACATTGCATATGTATACTTTTATATTTTAATTGTTTTAAAATAAACACAATATTATATACTTAATGGCTCTTTAGTAACTGTGTAATATTTCAAACTAAAAAAAAAAAAAAAATTATTAACATTTCACTTTATAATTCTGTTTTGTAATTATTTGAATAATAATATCGCACTGTGAACTATTTTAAGTCCTGGGCTACGTCCAAGGTCATATTTGTACCGGGAGAGTACTCTCTCAGTCTCTTTGTACTATCTCGGTCTCTCTACATCAAATGCAAGAGCAGTCGCCATAGTTTTGGCTTTTTTCCTAACATTTTATTATTTTACTTCGAAATTCAATAAACGTATTATTTTAATTGATGACTGTTTGCCCGTAAACATATTTTTCTGTAGAATATTATGTTTGTGACCATTATGAAATAAATAATGTATTACATTTACATTTCAATTGAAAAACTTTGATGCAATAATGCAATCAAATTTTGATTAGAAAATTAGATTAATGCACTATAATTATACATTTAATTTATTTCATTATAATGTAGAATATTATGATAAATCATATAATATTTGATTAATTGACATTAATAAAATATATGTAGTTTAGTTTTTATAGATAAAATCGTTATTATTGCAAATCGTCGTATATTTTCAAATAGATTAGGTATTTATGTGTTTATGACTTTATCTTTATGGCTAGGTATATGATACATGGATATACAGGTATTAATGGTGAAATAGTTTTATTAAAAAATAATCATTTAGAATTTTAAACAAAATGTACTTAAATATAAATAAGTAGTCTCTAAATAAATAAATACATATATTATACATTTAATAATACAGACAACAGTGTTATCGCAAATAAATATTTATATTACATTTATTAGTGTTTTTATATAGATTTTTTTTTTAATTTCATAATTAACTTAAACTATTAAATTAAACATAAACATAAACATAAATATAAATATTAAACCAACATTTTTAGAATGATAACAAATATTTAAAAAATACTGTCTTATTTTTAAGCTAATAATTGATAATAATAAACATAATTACAATTACTATACTTATTGTATAGTAATATACCTAATTACTAACTTTAATTATTATACATTTTAGATTTTGAGCGAAACGAAGAATGTATTGGATTTACAATGATGTGTGTTTTTTGTATGTCTGTAGATACTTTTTCAAGCAGAAATAATGGTCCGATTACGACAAATAGGATATGATTAGGTAGAGAAAATTACATCTAGTCGATACTTTATTTAACTATAAGCTATTTTTCGAATTTCTAAATTTTTTTGGGACTCTTACATTGATTATATTTAAAAATATAGAACATTGGAATTTTAGATTCTGAGCGGAGCGAGGAATGTATAGTTTCTACAAAGATGATTTTTATATATATATATATATATATATATGAAAACATTTTTTCGGGTAGAAATAATTGTCCGATTATCACAAGTGGGGTATGCTTTCGGTAGCAAATCGTGTCATCTTGGTACATTATTAAGCTCATTTTTCGAATTTCTCTAATAAAGTTTTTCCCTAGGAGAAGATAAACTACAAAAAATGGCAAAATTACGATTTTCGTAATTTTTTTAATTTTTATTTCGTGATAACTAATTGAGTTTTGAACGTAGGGACTTAAAAATTTTTTCGAGTACTAACATTGGTAATATACAAGTATGGTAATATTTTGAAAGGAATTGGTTAATTTTTTGGCCAAATTTAAAGCTATGAGATTTTTGACAAAAAAAATTAATATTACCTACAATTTTGGGTTTATCGATTTGAAAATTTTACAGAAGCCTAATAATATACTACTTAATCTTTTTCCAAATATTTTGAAAATCGTAACTGACAATATTTTTATAGGCTTTTTATCATTTCTTTTTTCTGATATATGAAAACATTTTTTCGGATAGAAATGATGGTCCGATTACCACAAATAGGGTACTCTTTCTATACCGAATTTCATCATTTTTTATTTTTTAATTCGTGATAACTAATTGAGTTTTGATCGTAGGGACTTGAAATTTATTTTGAATATAAACATAGGTAATATACAAGTGTGGTACAATTTTAGAACGGATTAGTTGATTATTTGGCAAAATATAGAGCTATGAGATTTTAGACAAAAAAAATTTATATTACCTACAATTTTCGGTTTTTCGATTTGAAAACTTTACAGAAGCCTAATAATATACTACTTAATCATTTTACAAAATATTTTGAAAATCATGACAGACAATTTTCTTTATAGGTTATTTATTTTTTTTTTTCTGATGTATGAAAATCTTTTTTCGGGTGGAAATAATGGTACGATTACCACAAATAGGGTACTTTTTCTATACCGAATTTCATCTTGTTGATACTTTATTTAGCTCATTTTTTGAATTTCTCAAAAGTTTTTCCTTGAGAAGCGGGAAATTGGTAAAAATTATGGTTTCTGTTATTTGAATTTTTTCTAAATTTTTGATTATTAATTAAGTTGTGATCGTCAAAATTGAAAAAATTTTTGAGTACCAAAAATTCTGAAACAGATTGGTTTTTTTCCGGCTGAATATAGTGCTTTAAATTTTTTCCAAAAATGTTTAATATTACCTGCAGTTTTTGTTTAAAGGTATGAAATTTTTATAGAAGCCTTTTCATATATTATTTAATCTATTTATAAAATATTTGAAAATCGTAAATGACAATTAAAAAAATGAAATTGTAACTCCTTGAATATTGTTCGTAGATATTTGAAATTTATTTTGCATATTTACATATGTAATTAACATTCGTGGTAAATTTTGGAATGGATTATTAGTATAATATATTGCAATATATTGAGATTCACTCAGAATCGTATTTTCTTATGCAATATCATTGCATTCAAATCTTAATAATTTCTCTCTCTCCACTAATTTCTCCGAGTATCGAAGGGACGAAGGAGGAACGTCCACAATCGGCCTTTCCCACTTTTTTTCAATTATTTCCAATATAATTTGAACATTTTACGATTTGAACATTTAAATAGTACCCTAGGTACTTTAAAACTTAAATAATTATAATTTCTGTATAATTTTAATCAATTATATAATATTTATGATGGTATAAACTTTATAGTTATAAAGTGTAGGTATACGACTATACTTATGACCTATACGAGTATTGAGATAAGTCTTTAGAATAAGTACTTTTAAATATAATTATATTGTTCAAATAATATAAATTAATCACAACGAAAGATACATTTATTGGTTTTAAAATGGGCAATGACGTGTGCAAACAATTTTTCATATAGGTTAGAACTTTAGAAGGAGTGTCAAGAGTGATCTTGTGATAACTAATTTATGTAAAATTGCCAAGTAGGATTATTGTAGAATATTGTACAGTTGGTACATAATGCAGCTCTTTTTTTAATTTTACAATATAATTTTTTTAAGCGGTAGGAAGAACTACACATATTCGTTTCGTAAAATATTGTAATATTAAAAATATTTTTTTTCATAATATCGCATCGATCGTACTAGCGTAGATAATCATCTAACATCTGTATACTATCAACTATATTAGGTTGGTAATAGCATTGTTAAATTAATTATTGTGTAATACTAATCAATGGTAATAGGCAATAAAAAGTTTGGTACAGGTTACCAAACGCGAAATTACCATAAAAATATGAAATATGAGTGAAGAATTGCATTGTTATTACAAAAAAGTGTTGTTAAGTATTTCCGGCAATTCAACAAATTAATTCCCTTTCAAATATAATTTCTAGGTATCGGCGTAAATAGGAGAGGGTCTTGAGAGGGCTTAGCTCCCTTAAAACGTGTTCAAGATCCTTCTAAAAAATTTCAGATACGGAAACATAAAAAGATCAAAAAATGTTTTTTAGTCTATATTTAGAAACATATATAAATAAAGTGCAGGAGACGACTTAAGCTGCCTGTGACATACTCTAATATTTGCGCTACTGTATATAGATATAACATAACCACAAGGGACGGCTTGAGTCCATCAGACCCGGATTAATGGGTAAGCAAAATAGGCATTTTCCTACCTTAGAACCAAAGAAAAATTCGGACCATAATATTTTTATATAATTTTTAAAACAAAATAAATTGTTTTCATATTATGATTTTATGACATGGTACGCGTCATACAGTATTATATTTTTCAAATTTGTTTTGATCATGTTTTTTGTGTAAATTATTTTAATAATCTAATTCATGTTTCAAAAAAAAATTCTACAAACACAAAGCTTCATATTCAGTGCCGGTGCTAGGTTTTGCGAGGTCTTAGACAAATCACATTAATAGGGGCCCTAATACCCAATTCCAATATGTAACGTACCTTTTCTTATATATATATAAATTTTTCAAGTCATTACATATAAAATTGCATTTATAGTTATCAAAAACTATTTAAAATCAAATTCATCAAAATTAATTTAATTGAAATTAAAATTGATTAAATTAAATCGTAAATTTTGATGTTATTCGCTAGAAAAATATAAGTTCTTATGCCAAAGAAATTTTAAAAACGACCTTATATAAAGTTCCATATATTCAAGTAGATTGGTTTATTATTTTTTTCTGAAAAAGTTTCTTTAGACTTTAAAAACATAAAAATCAAACATCAATAAGAAATGCTTGAAGGTGTATAAAAAATTTGAATTAAGAGTTTTGATATTTTTTACATGGTTACTCAAGAGTATGTCATATCAAATTTTCAGCTTAAGGAAAAATAAAATTCATTGTAAAACCAATACGTAAGCCAGAAAACTGAATGAATTCCCTTAGATTTAAACTAAATATGTCTGTTCAAATGTTTTGTTATAATAATGGTTTTATGTCAATAAAATAATTTAACTATATAATTTTTTTATGATAAAGTTGTAAGTATTTTAATAAGTAGAATATAATTTGAACTATTGAGTTAAAAATTTCTTCCAACAATATGGACCATATTGATCTGGTTGGCACAATATGTTTAGTGTTTATACAAGCATTGATTATATAACATATACTATTATATAGTCAATGATACAAATAATGACTATTACAAGACTAGAGTTTAACTTTTAAAACATTTTCATTCTGATAATAAGAAACATACATTCTTAATTTTATGAATATTTATATAATATTGATGTTAACTGTTTTCATTATATTGTGTAAATATTGCCATTTATTATAAATAGTGCACAATACATAATATAGTTATATACTATATATGAATATATAGTACTTCCCACTTTAGTAATTACTAGTTGTTGTTAATGTCATTCTATGAAATAAGTAATATTATATGTAACCACCAAATAATAACTAGTGAAATTTGATTAAAATAGCTAATAATTATTTTCTTGTTAAATTTGATTTCAATACATAAATTACATTCTTAATGAGTGTATATTAGATTTTGTATGTATAAGTAACAAATACATTGAAAAACATAGAAAAAAATATATACTATACATATTTAGAACCATTGTAGATTCTTAAATATTAAATTTAAAATTAAAGTATAATATTATATATTAAGTTTTAAATCGTGGTATTAAACAATATTAAATTAATCAAACTAATTTATATTGCATTATAATTTCATCTATATACGAGGTATATATTAAACAATTGGTTATTAAATTAATGATAAAAATATACTTTAATAATAATTTAACTGCTAGGTAATTTAGGTATTTAATTTTTTAGTTAAAAGTAAGTTATAATTGTATAAAAAAATATTACAAAACAAATAATACTACAAAAGTTCAATGCATGGTTTTAAAAAATGTAAGTATATAGGCATTAGATACAAACTGTATACTGTATAAAGGTATCTTAAATAGGTTTATTGTGTACCAATATATGTTATAATTATCAATGTTAAAAACAAGTAAATAATTATTTATACATCTTTTTCATCATCAATAATGTAACAAACTATAAAATATGTTATAAAAATTCAAAAGAATATTATAGTAATAATAATAATAATAATAATAATAAAAATAATAAAATAGTTTAAAATTTAATTTCAAAGTTTATTCATTTCATAAACTAGATAAATAATTGTCAATATAATATGAAATTCTAACATAATTTCAGATTAAGTATATAGAATTGGATGTCCAAATCACGAAACGATCAATTAATATAAATTTGATTATTTATAAGCCATTCAATTGATAAAGGAATATTTACAAAAATGTAAAACATACTTTATAGTTTATGTACAGAAAAGAAGGATATTTATAAGTGAAAACCCATAAAGTAATTTTTTATAATCAATTGATATGTTACAATAAGATCAACAAAAACAATTACCAGTTAGATAAGGTAAAAAAGGATATTAATAGGGTTTAGTAATTTGATTTGTTTAGCATAAATCGTATGAAACATCATTTTTCAGTTTTGAATTTTTTTTATTTAATTTACAAATAAAAATGTATGCTAAATAAAGGATTAACATTATTATGTATATTAAAAAATATGAGTATATGTTTGCAATTTTCTATAAATATTTATAAAATAAGATGTAACTAAAACAAAATACTTTATTTCCGTTGAAGAGAAAATAGGGAAAAATAATAGTAATAATAATTATAAAAATAATATTAAGGTTGGTAATAATGGCATACCTATAAGTAGAAACAAAAATAATAAAATATATATTTATAACTTAAATTCAAATATTAAATAATAGACTATCTCCATGATTTATATAATGTTTTTTTTTCAATAATTTTTTTTATATATATATATATAATAATAATAATTATGTTTACATAATTATTATACTTAAGACAATAACATTAGAGACTCTCGCTAGAATATCAGTGATAAAGTGTGTTGATAATAGACAACAATATTACAGTGACTTTACTAAGTTACTATTACTAGCAAGCACAATTATCACTGCCCGATGATCTGTTTTCCGAATTATTCAGTATTATTTGATCGGGAAATTCGGGTAACTCTACATCTGATTCTTGAGCCAAAGCATTTCGTGCTATCGTTTTGAATGCTTGTTCAACATTTGTTGCATCTTTAGCAGATGTTTCAAAATATGGCAAACCATTCTTATTCTGGCACCATTGCTGAGCTCTTTTAGTAGAAACCTATGTATAATATTGTTGATAAGTATACAATATTTAATTGAAATTAATAATCATAATAAAAACATACTGCTCGGTTTTCTAGATCGACTTTGTTGCCTAGGACAACAAATGGAAAATGATCGGGATCAGATGGTGATGCTTGTATTAGGAACTCGTCCCGCCATCCATCCAAAGATTTGAAAGATCCTGGAGATGTGACGTCAAATACCAATACACAACAGTCAGCACCACGATAAAATGCCACTCCCAGAGACTGAAAACGTTCTTGACCAGCCGTGTCCCATATCTAAAAAACATATAATATGACTGTTAAATTGTAAATACAATATTCATATAACTAAAATATTATTATGCTAGTGAATTGAAATTATTTTGATGGCAGCTTCATTTTATATTAAATAATATTGACTGAATACAATCATATTACTATCATAAAAAAAGGCAATTTTTTTTTATTACTTAGAACTATCTAATATTAAAATTGATTAAAAATATGAGTCAAATTATTATTCTTTTTTATATATTATAAAATAATATGAAACTACTACATACATTAGCATTGAAAACTATTTTGCTAAGCAATGATGGTTAGAATAATATTGTATTACAATACTTTTAATAATATGAAATTATAGACCTTACAATTAAAAATAAATTGTTTTTATCAATTTATCATGCATATTTCTATGTGCATTTTTTTATATTATAAATTTGATTAGACAAATGGCAGGATTGTACACCTATATATAAAATACATTATTGTGTTTATTTCAACATGTGGACTTTACATTAAACACTTTATACAAGTAAAAATTGTAAAATTAGAAGGGTAGGATTTTTAATTACCTCTGTAACTATAACTACTGTAAGTATCAGCTACCATCTAGCATCTTTTAATGATAGTTTATAAAAATGTGGGAAGGTTGATTATGGATTTACTCAATCACGAAATAAAGAATTAAAAATTACAGAAATCGTAATTTTACTGATTTTTTGTAGTTTTTCTTTTCTTGGGGAAAAACTTTTGAAAAATTCGAAAAATGAGCTGTAAAAAGTACCATGATGATACAATTTTCTACTGAAAACATACCCTCCTATTTATGGTAATCGGACAATTATTTCTACCCAAAAAAATGTTTTCATACTTTTAAAAAAAAACATCTTTGTAGAAACAATACATTCCTCGCTCCGCTCAAAATCTAAAATGATACCTTAAAATAAATTATCATTATGTATGGTAATAGTAATGTACTTACATAATTTATAATATTATATTAAAACTAAATAAATAGATAAAAGTAAATGTTTAGAAAATAGTGACATTTTTAGTGAACTTTGTACAATTAATTATAAGTAGAAGTTAAATTTACTACTGCTTTCATTGAAAATATTGCATAAGAAAATAAATAAGTCATGCATATTGATATATGTAAACAACAAAGTTACTTTTATGTTTTATGTACAGTTTCTAAATTTTAAATAACTATTTGTTTTTGAGCAGAGTTTGTGTTTTTAATTATTTAAAATTATGAAATTAAATGATATTAAAGTTAAAATACATTACATATACAGTAATAATAGGCACAGACATTGGGCCATGTCAAATTATTACATTAAAGTAGGAGTTCAGAGTATATTATCATAGATTTTATTATTAGACATTGGATATGTTTAATTGTTGAATGTCATTTAATAACAACCAAACAAAAGATACAACAGATGTATTTATATGGCATAACACGTTTTTGTAAAGTACCTTATACATATAAATGATTAGATACGCTAAACAATGTCTAGACAAGACAAAAAGAACTTAGATAAAAACCAATTTTTGTTTGATACTTAGAATTATCTAATGTTTTAATGGATTAAGAATATAAATAATATTATTCATTTGTATATATTATAAAATAATATGAAACTACCACATACTTTAGCAATTAAACTATTTTGCTAAGTTACGATGATTAGAATATTATTTTACAATATTTTTAAAAATGATGAAATTGTTGACCTTACAATTATAAAAAAAGGAATCTATTGACCTTGATCAACACAATGGATAGCGATAAGAGTTCAAAATGTTCGAAATCAATGTTTGTTATTTTCTTACCTGCATCGTAACGACACGATCGTCAACTATGACTTCTTTAGTTAGGAAATCGGCACCGATTGTCGCTTTGTATTGGTTGGTAAACTTCTTGTTGACATATTGGTTCATCAGCGACGTTTTACCGACGCTCGAATCGCCCAATATAATAACTTTCAAAAGTACTTTTTTCCTAGTCGCCATGGTCGTCGTTGAAGAAAAAATCACGAGGATTGCACAAAAATCGACAAACAAGTTATTGCAAACCACCTAGACCTGTCTAATCAACACACACGACGTACATTGTTTAACACGTGTAGAATTGTTTCATTGTTTTTTATACAGAAATATGATTGATAGCATTACAAACGTCTTAAACCGCTTAATATTATTTCCTTCTATAGACAATTGAAAGCGAATTCAACAAACTAAATACTTACTTGGGTCGACTTTTCCGATTTCTACGACGTAGACACCACGAACGCGAGATTATTTACACAATCAAAAACAACCCGACTGGCAAGTATCGACACAACACGTCGTAAATACTTAACGACGTAGTGATAATATTTTTACGGGAAATAAGATATTATTTTCGGTTGTCGAAACGTTAATAGCGCGCAACGCAATACGCAGCGTGTTTCCCGTTACGGCCACACTTCGTGGAAAATAGTAAATAAAAATACAAAACAATAAAGAATTACGAGTGACAATGACGTGATAGAGTGGAGTTTTTCCGTGGCACCGTATGATCGACGTCCAATTACCGTGGTATTTGCATACTACAACAATAATTATTTATTACGACAAGTACGTCCAAAGACGGTGGACGTGATGGTAGGTAGACTGGTTGTTCCGTTGTTCGTTGTTGTGACGATTGTCATGAACGGTGGGGAGCGGTGAAGGTCTACGACGTATTTCATTATTATTATTATTTTCATAGTACTCGGGCAGCTGATCGCAAGCTAGAACAGTGTAACCGCAGCTCGGGGAAAATGACGGCTAGTAAAATATATCTGATTATATAATAAAGATTAGCTGCCACGAGTTTCATGTAAAAGCGGAAAATACAAAATAACAAATCAATAATCGTACACGATACATCATATGAGTTTCATGAACATTTATAAAACAATACGTGTTTTTAATCGTTAAATTGTATTTTCAGTGGCGACGCCAGAATTTTATTCTAGGGCGGGCCAACTGAGGGCTGACGTATTTTAGGGAGGGCTATGAGTCAAGAATAAAAAAAAAAAAATGTAAGCAGCATGAAGTGTTTTTTGCTATTTGCTACCCGTCGGTGGAGCTAGGGAAGAGTGGTTGATTTGTGCCATAAAATGTTTATAATGAACCGTTTTTAAGACAATAAAATATTATCTAAAAACTATTTAATTAATTTATAATATATTTTTAATATTTATTTAATTAATACTTATTATATTAATAATAATAACTATAGTCTATAATAACTCTTTTCATACAAGAAAATGTGCGTTCACAGACGGCGGAAGACACTGGGAATAGTTATGGCTATAGTACAAAGTTTAAATAACTCAGAAAAAGTTATTAAATATTATCTTAAGTATAATTAAAAGTGACAATTTTTTTCTCGTCATCTTATATTTTATAACAACATATCGATAATTTTAATGACCTTATAAATTAGAATAAATTTAGGATGAGCAAGTGGACGGGACAGAGAATTTTAGGGTGGGCCATGAGCCCGGGTGGGCTCACCCTTGGCGCCGCCACTGTGTATTTTTAAATCAAAAAATAGATAGTTTTATATGTCTATTACTTCTAATGATTATTGGGCCTATGGCACGAACTTAATGCAAACTATAAAGTGTGTTATCGTCGCTATGTTTGAAATAATATAATATTAGGTATATTACATATCTAGTCATCTAGATTATTGAATTATACTATAATTATTTTAGATTATAATTCAAAGATTCATTTACTTCTTAAATGTTAAAAATGTCCGATTTTAATTTTTACCAACAAATAACGTTGCTGTTGTTCCTTTGTGTAATAATAATAATACCAATAAAGCTGGTATGATAATTATTTGTAAGTGTTTATTGTAAAACAGTGAATACAATATTCATACACTGACATATAAACGTTATCGTAATAATTATAATAATCATTAAGCGTACTGTCCCTACCCGTCGTTCATGTATACAAATAATGTAGATATATTATAACGGAAATACTGAATTTACGAGTACTTATAACAGTATCTATAACAGTTTCTATCTTCAAATCATATATTAATTTAGATATTATTTAATAAATTTAATTAATTAATAGGGGGATAAAATATATTCTTCAAAGTCCCCCCCTTGCTACACCTATGAGTTTCACATTTGGTAATTTTAGCTATTTAAGTTTATGTACCTTTATCTAGTGAATAGTAAATACGATCAACTCAGGCGATAAACTATCCAAAAATGTTGGACCAAAATAATAATAACAAAAACTAGCGCTTAGTCTGTTAGTCTATAACTAACTTCCATAATTTCCAATTTTTTGTACAAAAATGATTATCTTCCTAAACATTGTGAGGGTAGTTTTCTGATCTACAATTAGAATTATTAATACATTATTAATAAAAATTGCAATTATTTTTTCTCATCAATTAGTAAGTGCAGTGTGTAGGTCTGCATAACAATATTAAAATAAACTGCATTTTTATTTTAGCTTATTAACAATTTAATGAAAACGAAATAATATCAAAAATAAACAATTAACTTTAATTTTAATCCAAACTCTAATATTGTCATTTACCAATTAATATTTACACTTTTAAAAAATGTTGATTATCCTTTTTCTTTGTGTTAATAATATTATATGATCTGTATATTATGAAGGTAGTAATATTTAAAATTACAATTAAATTATAAATATAGTAGGTAGTACCTAAATATTACCCAAGTGGTATAATACGTCACTGTATACCAATATAATATATTCCAGCTTATATCCAGCGCTCACAAGGGGAGGATTAAGGGGTCACAACATCCCCCTCGAAATGTTCAATTTGGATTTAAAATCCAGCTACGTTCATGAAACGAATCTCGCTACGACGTAAAATTTACAGTGTACAAATATGCTACAATATTACTGCATATTTTACTAAATTTTCCTCTCTAGGAAATTATTATAAGCACAACCTCCCCCCCTCAGAAAAAAAATCCTGTGTGCGCCACTACTTACATAAGTAGGTATTACTTAAAAACAGTGCTCGAATTTGAGAGTGACATTGAGGGACTGAGTACCTCGACTAATTTTTTAGAAATTTGAATGTACTTAATACCACTATACTATTTGAATGGCGATCCTCACGTCATAAAAAAGGAATTGGGGTAATTTTTTTTCTTAAATGATAATGAGAATCTACCTAATTTGTTTTATCACTTCTACCGATAGTATGGACGACTATTAATAAAAGCGCTAACTTGTGACACTTTTTCATTTCTTTTTTCTTGTGAATTTATCTATCCGAGGTGATTTTACACAACAAATCAAAGTTAATTTTCGGTTTTCGGAGAAAAGCAACCTAATCGCTAGCCACAGAGAACTTGGGAGGTCTTAGTCTTATCTAAACCATTTTTAGCCCTTTCTAAAATATTTTGCTATTTTTAACTTTTAAATGTATGATTATTAAAAATTGTATATTGTATTTGTATAAGGCTTAAGTCCTTCTTACTAAAAGAAACTCTAGTTACGTCTATGCTGCTAACTATACTTTCTGGAGCTTGTGGAATAAAATGTGTGATCATTAAAATTAAAGAGAATTGGCGCTTTTGTCTTATTGCCCTTCAAGCACTGTTTTAAAAAAAATTAAATTATTGTTTGGCTAAGGCCCAACACCCATCAAAGACCAAAGTAATATTTCAAGTGATCTAACAAGTTACAGGTGACGCGACACGTGATGAGACAAGTATTATCTAATATTTTGTTACACAACACACAAGTCACAAGTGTAGAAGGCCGTATCAAAGAGGAGCCTATAAGGTCGGTATGAGTAATACTGATACTTTTGTGTTGATGTACTTGTTTGTGTTTTATTACAATTCGTCAAGATGTCTGACGATAAAGACTTATAGTAATATACCTAGTACCTATTATGTGATTTAAATGTATAAAATATATAGAATAAATAGTACAAAGTGCAATATATAAAATTAAACTAATAATATAATTAATATGAATATATCAAATTTTTATTTTGAAATAATTATTTAAAAATATTTATTTTAATATTAATATATAGATTGAAGACTCATATAAGGGCAAGTCCATTTTTCAACTCTTTCATAAGAGACATTAAATTGAACAAAAATTTGACCAGAAAATACTAAATTATCAGGAAAGCCTAAATGCACCATATCATATATATCCGTAAATAACAATCGTAAATCTAACTTATTTTGTTCTTACACTGTTCTATATACTATATTTACTGTATTTACTTTCTTACCTATTATTTATTTATTTATTATTGATTATAAAAATGTATATTTTAATTATATATAATATACTATTCGTAATAAACTAATAACTTTCGATAGTTGACTGATAAATAAATGACAAGCGATAGTAACAAAAATAGTGTAAGATCTACTTTTGAGATTTAGGTAGGTATAATGTTATCTTATATAATATTATAATAGACGTATTAATTTAGAACTGTTCTATCTGTATATGGGAGGAAAATAATAATTTTCTCCAATTTGAGAAGAAGAATATAGAATGTATTATTAGGTAGGTATATATATTTTATTATAGGGGTTAGGGGATCAAATTATTTGTAACATCCGATTAGTGGTGACCCTCAACGGTCCAACATAATATAAATTAAGTTGATTAGGGTATGTACTATATAATAAATATTTTATTTTCTGAAAGGAATTGAATCCAATGATTTAATCGCTAAAGTATATTTGTAAAATCTATAAATCAGATAACTAAATGTACCCTCTACTCCGACTTTTCACAAACACCAAACTTGAAACAGTTTCTATTTTTGAAAAAATATTTGGATCACATCTTTAATCGTCCCATCCCATCATAATTCTTTAATATCCCAACTAAACTTCAATAATATAGGTACCTGGAGACAACCAAGAATACTTGCATGAAGATGGTGTAGAAATTTTATATGGTATAACTAAAATATACATTTTTGCATACTATAAGAATACTAATAAGAATATATATTCATATATATTTTTATTGCAGTATTCAAAAAATCAATTAATCCCTCCCTTTTATATATGTTACTGTTTGGTAGCTTTTTTAATCTTACTATATATAATACCTATATCATGTTTTTTTTCTTCACCTTATATTTACTTATTTACTTATAATTAATAATTATTTGTGGATTGTGTATAATCAAATATTATGAAAAAAATTAAAAATAAATTTATATCCAATTAATACACGTGTGAAATACGCCATAAAATAGTAGTAGATTATCACCTTAAAGGAATTCATACAATACAAATTAAATCAAATTGTATATTTCCATTTACTTTCTAGAGCGAAACGTTTAGGATTGTATAATTTTTATCATATATATATATATTTGACACACGTAAGTAGTAAATACGTGACATATTTAAAATTTAATTCAACTTTGAACATAATACAATAAAATAATAAACTTTTATCATCACACTTCGACGAAAACTTTAATTATTATTTGTCTTTAGATAAAACAGTATAGAAAAA
Organism: Eriosoma lanigerum; assembly: GCA_013282895.1. Lineage (NCBI taxonomy): Eukaryota > Metazoa > Arthropoda > Insecta > Hemiptera > Aphididae > Eriosoma > Eriosoma lanigerum. The sequence continues at coordinate 55,220,223 of CM023357.1, read as the reverse complement.
GTATAGTTTTATAGTTTTAAATAATATATTATTAAAATAACAATAACTTAACATGTCATAATAAGATACATACAAATTACTAATCACAATTAATGCTAATTTTAACATTTTACTCAATGGTCAAATATAATATGGGTAATTTTTAATTTATTGAACATGTATTTTTGTTGTATTTAACTATTTCCATACATACAAGTATAACCTAAAATAAATACTAACCTACCTATAATGTAACAAAAAATCAAAAACTAAAATCGACGCAGCATAATACTATACGTACGTATTATAGTATATACTTGGCTACTTAGCTTAAATAAGTACTGTTGTTTCACAATTAAGAGTGAGTAATGTATTGTTTTTACAAAGATGTATTTTTATGTATGAAAACATTTTTTCGGGTAGAAATAATTGTTCGATTACCACAAAAGGGGTACCCTTTCCGTGCTAAAATTCATCTAGTTGGTACTTTATTTAGGTAGCTCATTTTTTGAATTTCCCAAAAGATTTCCTTAAAAAGGGAAATTTCCGTTATTTTCAATTTTTTTATTTCTTCATTATTAATTACATAATATCATTGTATTCAAATCTTAATTATAATAAACCTCTAATTTCTCTGAGGACCAAAGGTACGAAGGAGGAATATCCAAAATTTATCTTCTCACTTTTTTTTGACTTCGTGTTTCTGTGCCACATCAAAATTAAAGGGAATGAAGCTGACAAAATATCAAATGATAATATTCACTAAACGAACTAATGCGAGAAAAATAAATTTTTTATAATTAATGGTAATAGGTGTTAATTATTAAGCTCAGCGTTGCAGGTAATGTGCACGTGCTTATCTTATTACTCATCGAGAAATCGGAATAATGTTTTACTATTAACATGTGAATTATGATAACTGTTTAAACTACTTAAATAATTATAATATTATACACGTTTTTAAACATTCATATTTCATATAGGTATAACATTATGTTTTATATAAATAATAAATAGTAGGTATATCGGATAAATGGAATTCGACCTTTGATGAATAGTAGGTAAGTACCTACGTAAATAAAATCGACGGATTTTAACCGATTTTCCTTGACTTATACACACATTTACATAGTTAATTATAATAAATATTGTATATTTCCAATATATTTAATTCATTGTCATGCGTGACAAATAATTTGTAACATATTAATATATGTGTAGTTCAAGACTTCAAGCGTAGATAACTTTCATAAAGACAATTTTTAAAAAAAAACTTATTTAACAAAAAAAAATATATTCTTTTAACATTATTATTTATTATTAATTATAAATTTATAATAGAAAAAATAATCATCTAACCTATAAATAAATGTCCATTTATTTTATACTCCTATATAGTCATCTAGGGTTACCTTGTCAGAAATTATCTAATGTTAGAAAAATAACGAAAATAACTTTAAAAATTTATATTGTGTGTAATTTCTATCATTTTGTAAAATGATATTATCATTACTATAAAATTTTATAGTCTGTTAATATATATATACTGTATGCTACTTATACTAACATAATTATTATTTATTATACTTACAGGGCTGTTATAAATTTATGAAATACGCGATACAAATAACAATGTGACAACACATTTGAAAAACATATTATGATATTATATTAGGTATTTCATAAAATCATAATTATTAAAACAAATATTTTTATTTTATTTTAAAAATATTATATTATATTTGTTTTAAATTATAAACTGAATTTTTATTGGACCGTAGACAATTAGCTGATTTGTCTACCAATTAATCCGGTTCTGGATATTACACGATTAATTAATTATATATTTATATCATAAATGAAACATACACTGATTACTAATATTTACTAAAATCTAACCTAAATATATCATTAACTTATTAACAAAATAACCTATTATCCTTTCATTTCATCACACAAAGTAATCTTTATAATACATAATCATATTACATTTATATTTTCTTATTCGTATAATATATAGCATATTATGAAATATCACAAATTCACAACAAATAAAACCTATATATATATACGATGAATGTTAAATACATTCAATATTCATTCACGGGATAGTAGTAATTAACAAACAAATTTGTTTATTAAAATGAATTAATAACAAGTAATTTTGCCGATTTTTTGCCATTTTTTGGTAGTTTTTCTTCTCTCTTAGGAGAAATCCGAAAAATGAGCTTATTAAAGTACCAAGATGATACGACTTGCTACCAAAAGCATACCCTACTTGTGATAATCGGACAATTATTTCTATTCAAAAAAATGTTTTCATACATAAAAAAAAACATCTTTGTAGAAACAATTCATTACTACTTAATTATTTTACAAAATATTTTTAAAATCATGACTGACAATTTTTTTTATAGGCTTTTTATTATTTTTTTTTCTGATGTATGAAAACATTTTTTTGAGTAGAAATAATGGTCCGATTACCACAAATAGGGTAACCTTTCCGTACCAAATTTCATCTAGTTGATACTTTATTTAGCTCATTTCTTTTTTTATTTCTCAAAAGTTTTTTTCTTCAGAAGCGGAAAATCGGCAAAATTACGGTTTGTGTTATTTAAAATTTTTTATTTCGTGATTACTAATTGAGTTTTGATCCTAAGGCCTTGACATTTTTTTGAGTACTAACATAGGTAATATATACGTTTTGTAAAATTTTGTAACGGATTAGTTGATTTTTTGGCTAAATATAGAGCTTTCAATTCTTTCCAAAAATGTTTAATATTACCTGCAATTTTTGGTTTAACGGTATAAAATTTTTATAGAAGCCTACTCATATACTATTTAATCTATTTACAAAACATTATGAAAATCGTGACTGACAATTTTTATCATGAAATGATAACTTCTTGAATCGTAGGGATTTGAAATTTATTTAGCATATATACATATGTAATTTACACTCGTAGTAAAATCTTGGAATGGATAATCAGTATTTTATTTATTAATTATATATATATTAATATATTGAGATTCACTCAGAAATAACTCGTATTTTCTAATGCAATATAATTTCATTTAAATCTTAATAATTATAATAAACTACTAATTTCTCCAAGGACCGAAGAGACGAAGGAGGAACGTCCATAATCGACCTTCACACTTTTTTTTATAAATTATCATTAAAAGATGCTAGGTGGTAGCTGATACTTATACTTACAGAGGTATTTTATAAATCCTACACTTCTAATTTTACAACTTTTACTTGTATAAAGTGTTTAATGTAAACTCCACATGTTTACTATTTGCTTTAAGCTAAGATCAGGTGCGGATACAAGAAGGGGCCAGAGCGATGGCTCTCCCATATCCAAAAAAAAAAATGTTAACCCTATTTTAAATTATAATTTTAAAAATAAAAAATATATAATACATCTACAATGTTAATTAATATAATACACATTAAATAAAGGTAGTGTTTATTTTTTTTTATTGTCTAACAATTTAATATTATTTTAATTTGTTTATGAATATTTATACGAATTCAACCTAAGCTACCCAACTATTATTCCTATTAATAAATATTTTAGATGTCTGATTAAATAAGAGTATCATATTTAATGTATAGAATTTTTTTAATTTTTAGTTAAAAATTTGAAATTCAATTTATTAACAATAAACAACTGTGAAATAATATGAATCATACTAACTATATGTTATTAATATGAAATGCCCCCCTTAATAAATACCTTTGATCCACGCCTGCCTAGGGTACTAAACAGACTGCCACCTGGATATTGGTGTTGCTTTGAGCAGCCCATTAGTTACAGCTGTAATTTCATATTTTCATGCACTCATGCGTAAAAGTCCTGTCTATATAAATTATATATTTATTTTTAGTAACAATATTTAATAATTATTTTAAAACTATAGTTCTACTATATGTTTTTAGGTACATATCTAAATTTTAGCAAACATTGTTTCTAATAACTATATAAAATAAGATACCTATAGGCTATTATAGGCTATAACAATTTTAATTTCTAAATATGTTTTTTTTCGAAAAGGTGATTATAATACTCTATATAAGATAATTTGTGGTGTTTCGAATTCTATGCTTATTAAAAACCTTAGTGTTCTAAAACTTAAACCATTACTCATATTTTATTTGTTTTCAACACATACATGATATATGAGTATATGACATATATGTTATTTAAATTTATCACATATTTTCATCTTCATATTTTAATATTTCATGTTAATTAACATCTATAATTAACACTTTTTAAAATAACATACTTTATTAAAAAAAAAAAAACTATACTATGATAGCAATATTATAATTAGAGTCAGTATCTATAAGTATTTTTTATATCCCACTTACAGATATTTTATCTGCTGTATTAACATATTAAAACTAAAATTAAACTATGTAACTGTTTAAAAGTAATTAAATAATATAATTTTTTAAACAAACAAAAATGATTTATTTTGTGTTTTACAGTGATTTAACTTGAATTTTCTAGAATGTACATTTTTATAGTGCGTTAAAAAAGTATATAAACAATAGTAATATACAATTCACAATGTCACATGATGATCAATAATTTTTAATTAGAAAAAAATTTAAGTACTTATGCTAATTCTATATAATTTTTGTATCATTTGTACTTTTAGTCATCTGGTTAAATAGTTAAAATATAATATATAAATAAAAATATTTTCCTTCCATTATAATTTTAGATTCCAAGCGAAGCAAGGAATGTATTGGTTTTACAAAGATGGTTTTTTTTATGTATGAAGACACTTTTTTGAGTAGAAATAATGGTCCGATTACCATGAATAGGGTATGCTTTCGGTAGCAAATTGCGTCTAGTTGATATTTTATTTAGCTCATTTTTCGAATTTCTCAAAAGTTTTTCTTTGGGAGAAGAAAAACTACCAAAAAATGACGGAAAACGTCAAAAATTACGAAAATCGTAATTTTGATGAAATTGATTATAGGTTTTTCATGATAACTAATGTAATTTTGAACGTAGGTACTTTAAATTTTTTTTTGAGTTTTCTCATAGGTAGTTTACACATGTAGTAAACTTATGGAACGATCTATCAGTATATTATAGTGTATTATACAGAGTTCCGCTTAGAATCGTATTTTCTCATGTAATATCATTGCATTCAATTTTTAATTATAATAAACCACTAATTTTTCCGAGAACCAAGGAGGAACATCCAAAATCGTCCTTCCCACTTCTTTAAAATAAATATTTTGTACTAAAATCAATTGTTAGTGTTTGATAAGGATTACATCATATATATTGAAGTAATGGGATTTAATAAATAATTATAAGCCTCTATACCAAATTATATTTAATTAATCGTTAAAACAAATTAATAAACGAAAATAGACCGCAACAACAAGGACGTACTTCATGTTCATGGTGGTCAATTTGTATAGTATTCTTTTGGTTAAAATCCAATGCGTATTTTACTATTTTCTGAAAAGCTTCTTGTACATTTGTCGAATCTTTTGCTGATGTTTCAAAATATGATAATACTTCCATATCTCTACTCCAAGATCTGGCATATTCCTGATTTACCTATTAAAATTAACTGTGGATAAAATATCAAATATAATTATGAATACAATTAGGATTTAAGAATAAAAATACATAATGTTAGCTTTCCAAAAATATACCAGTGAAACATAATAAATTTAGATTAATTGTTTAAAAATATTAAATAATTTAAAATTTAAACTATTAATATGTAAAAGGATTTTTTTATTGTTGGTGAGAGTAGTAAACATAAAACAATTGATAATTTGTCTTATTAAAAATATAAAAACGGACGAATTAAACTATTATGTTATTTGTCGATATTTGACATTTATAATTTTTGATTCTATGATTTGAAAATTGAATATGAACTTAATTAAATATTAATTTAACCAAATTAAAACATATTTTTTAACATCGTTTTATTATTATTTATTATTCAAGAATATCTTTACATTTTCAACTATCTATAAATAAATAATATCATTTATTATTTTGTTACGTAATGTGTAGCTTAGGATTTCATTTCGTGAATAATAATCTATATGTAGATTGTATAATAACGCGATGTGAAATTGACACGGTTTCGTTTCATGAAACGAGATTTTATGACGTGATTTCCATGTGACTATATTTGATGGGTAATAAACCTATATTATATTTTACTGGAAATTATTATATTATATTATTGAGTCTTACTATATTAATGCTTAGTCAATAATGATAATAAATTATTTTTTTAGTCATTTTTGTAAATTTTATAGTTTTTATATCGGTAGCAGCGTTGCATCTTGCATACATACATATTGGAATTTAGGAATTGTTGTACAAATAAAGTTCCAATCGAGTATATGAGTAGTTATGTCTAATATCAAATGTAAGATTATGACATATAGGTAGTCTACTATAGTTACTTACACAGTAGTTTGAAATACAATTTTTGTATCTAGCAATCGGAATAAAGGATCAATATTTTGTATAGATGCTATGACGAAGTATTGATTTTGAATTTTTTTTTACAATAATTTTGATTAAAGTTAATAAAGTTAATTTAGTAATAATAACTAATAAAATTGGAAATTTTACAATTAGGTAGGTACTGCTTAAAACTTTCATACATCGTGTCGTATTATTATTGTTTAAGATCATTTTAATTTCTAATAACCATAATGTCCATATGATATTTAAACAAATATTGTTGATATCATAACAACATGCAATTAGAAGAACTACAGTGTTACACTATGGAAATCTAAAAGCTTTGGCATTTAAAAAGCTAAAAAATTCACCGAGACTTTTTGAAAATCAAAATAATTTAATAATAGATGTGTTTACCGGATCACATTATATGTTTCAATTTATTTAACCACCATAGGCTTTCTAAATTTAGGAATTGATAAATATTTAACTTACAATAACGTTAATGCCAAATTTAATTGGTGAATAATCATAATCAATACGGCATAGATGTTATCTATTATGGAGATTAACATTTCCGGTACTATATATTATTATATATATATATATTGTTACGAACCCAGATTGTTTAAAGTGAGATTGTATTCTATTTAATAGTATTTCCGATAGAATAGTATATCATAAATAAATATACTAGGAAATAAAACAACCGCATTGTATCATCATAGTTTTATATGTATAAATATAAAATAATATTTACTATCTATCTGACTGTGGAACTATGGAAAAAACAATCTGTTTTACGAATTACAGTTACAGCGAATGGCAGATAAAAACAGATACATAAACAGAACAACAGGAAGACAAAAGTTTATATAAGGGAGCCAGACACCAGGCCAAATCAGACGACTGGAAGCGACGTACTGAACACCACCACAGATGACTACATAAGAACGAGTTGAAATACGTCTGATATTTGTGCTTTATTATAACTTTGTTTCTCTGAGTTAATTAAAATTGAATAAATTAGTATATTGTTAAAATCGTTGAGTTAACTTTATTCATTCTAATACGGATCAAGTTGATTAGGGTTGGCACGCAACAATATAATGTATATTATGAATAAATCGTAAATGTATCAATACGTTATTGAGTAATCATAGTTTTATAATTTCACGCTGTTAAAGGCTTCTATAGTATATGCTCTTCTTTTTATACAAGAAATATTTATTATTATATCATAATTTGTTATTATTAAAACAAAATTTTCGTATCATATTATTGAATTTATATTATTATTGTTTTTGACCAGAAATTATCTTGAGTATTAGTCATATTATATTATTATAATAATATAATATTAATAAGATAATAACTTATGTAACAAGTCTTCAAATAAACCTAATTCGATACCATTTAAAAACACATTTAACTACCTAAATGTTTCTCGAAATAACTATGTCTTAAATTTCACATATTTGAACATTATCAATTATAATTAAGTATTTCATTTATACTATAGTTTATATTATATTATATAGTTCTTTTGAATATATTTATAAATATATTAATTTATCACTGTTTCCTTTTAATTATAAATATTGTTATTTGATAGTCGATAGGTCATAGGTACCTAATACCTATACTATAATAAGTATTATCAATATTCTTAAATATACTATAATCATTACTCATTATGATTTAGTCAGATTTACTGTATTAGACTAAGGAAGTTTGAGGCCTAAATTAATTTATTGTCTTCCAAAAGGTGTAATCTGAATCCCTACTCTCGCGTGATTGATGATATCTTACGAATATTATAATAATAATAATAATGTATATTTAAAACAAATATTAATATAAAATATATTATGCAATGTTGCCGATTTATCATTAACGATTTATTTATTATATTGTTAATATTCACAAAACACTGCAGATTAGTCATAATTATATTTTTTAATTTATACAATTTTATACATTTTGTATAAATATATTTACTGTTTATATATCCACTCATGTAGTAAATCATGTAGATAAGTACATTACTGATCCACAGAATAAATGAATTTTATTTTTTAGTATATTAATGCGACGCTTATTATCGTTTTATATATGAGCCAAGCGGAAAACTGGATAATCTGATACGAATTTACCTATTTTGTTAATATTTATCGTTATTACATAATATATACCAAAATAGCTATCTTTTTAAATGTATATTTTGTCATCTTCTTATCGAATTTGTAATAAATAAATAAATATTGTACATAAAAAACCATCGAGGTCCAATGATAACCTAATAATTAGTAAGTAAGCAGTAAGTACTAAGTATGACTTTTTACAAAATGTATCGGTACATATAAAATATAAATTTATAATTTTAAACGAAATAAATATATTTTGGAACATAATATATATTATAGACAAAAAACCATTACTAAATTTTAGGTTATTATTTAAAAAATCTTACTTAAATAATCAGTTAAAATTTTCATATTTTTAAAACGGAATGACTTCAAATTTGTATTTCATATCAACTATAGTACTATAATTTACAGTAAATTTTCTTAACAATATACAGTTAAAAGTTATATAAACAGGGAAATCGGAAATGAATGATATAACATTTAAATAATATAAATTAAAATAATTATTAATTACGTAAGGTTGTATTACCTGCGTTTATTTTGTAGACATTCTATATAGGTAATATTTATAAATTAGTCCAATATTTTCATTTAATTTATTTATGTAATCAACTATATATTATATTAAATATTTTGAATGAAATCAATAAAATAATAAAATAAATCATTTATTAGTAAGTTAATTTTCACATAAACATTAAATACCTAATTGAAAATGTATTTGTTATTAACTTTTAACTGGAAGCATAATAGATTATGTTAGCTTAATTAATATGAGTTAATTTGTTAGTTTACTTTCCATTATTTACAAATAGTTATTATATAGATATGGTTATCGTAATAGATTATATTAAATTTACTAAATTTTTTTTTATATCTTATCGATATATATTTATACATATTAATTTAAAATGATTTTATAATAAAATAACCTAATTAAATTTGTTAGTTTATTGTGTTTTTTTCTTTTAATTATTAGAAATTTCTCAAGAACTAAGTGGATTCTAAAAATAAATTTTATAACCGTAAAAACAATTGTAATAAATTATTATTACTTAAAAAGATTATATTCAATAATGTTTAACATTATCGATATTTTGTAAAGACTAAAGTACAAAAATAATACATTTCTTAGTTAATAACAACTATATATGTTTTTTTTATATAAATATTTGATTTTAAATGTTGATATTAAGGTTATAATAACTAATGAGACACTAAATGTTTTAGGTAATACACTAATAAACTGATAACACTTACAGCGGCACCTAAACTATATTTTTATTTGTTGCAAATTTGCTATGAAACATTTGTACAATTTTTCACACCACACACCTGTAACTTTTTTATCTCTGAAAATCACTTAATATTTATACACAATCTCTTATTTTAGATTCTGAGTGAAGCAAGGAATATATTGGTTTTATAAATATGTTTTTTTTTTTATGTATGAAAACATTTTTTCGAGTAACAATTTTTTTTATAAGCTCTAAGTTAAAATCTTTAGTAGAATTGAATATTATGATATTTATGTGTTTCAATAGTTTGAAAATATCTTTTCGGGTATAAAGAATGGTCGGATTACCACGAATAGGATTCAGTGTTCGTTTTCGGTAGTAAATTGCATCTAGTTGGTACATTATTTTGCTCATTTTTCGAATTTTTCAAAAGTTTTTCTTTAGGAAAAGAAAAACTACCAAAAACTGGCTGAAAATCGGCAAAATTACGGTTTTCGTTATTTAAATTTTTTGATTTCATATTTAACTCCTTGAGATTTAATCGTATGGACTTAAACATTTTTTTGAGTACTAACATAGGAAATTTACTACATAGTAAAATTTTGGAATGGATTATCAGTATAAAATATTGTAATATATTGAGTTTCGCTCAGAATCGTATATTTTAATGCAATATCATTGCATTCAACTCTTAATTATAATAAACTAATTTCTCCGAGGATCGAAGTGACAAAGGGATCGACTTTCCCGCTTTTTCATTTTAAGATTATACAGTATTTAAATAACACTTTACACAGGAACTGATACTGTGAACACCCACTCAAAATAATGTGTAGCAATCGCCATACATTAAGTATAGTTTGGGTGCCACTGAACAATAATAATTAATAAGTATTATCATTGATTATATAGTATTATATAATCAATGGTGTTACTTAATCGATATAATTTATTTTCTAATCATAATTAGAAGTTAAATATAAAATGAGTTAAGTGATCTAATTTAATTCATTGTACAGACGAATTTTCATTATAAATTATAATTATAATAATAGTTTTTTTCTGTATTTGTAAATTTTTAATATTTATAAGTATTGAAATTGAATTCTGTAGTAATAGTGTAATTAGAAGATTAACTTTGTTATAGCTGCTTATAGGTTTAACAATTGTTGTTTTGTAAGACTATTTGTACAAACATAAGGCTACAATAACTACAACATATTTCTATAACTATAAATTCCAAATTGAGTAAATTGCAAAAGTCATGTCAAATTTTAATTTGAATGAAAATAATAGTTTGATAATAAGCATTTGTTATGAGTAAAATAATTATATTTTTTTATAAGTAGTTAAAGATTAAAATAAATCAAAAGGTTTAAAAGTATTTAAAATTTTTTATAGTATTTGTGTCATATTCAAAATACTAAATACCTACTAAATTTATTTTTATAAGAATAAAATATGATTATTTTTCCCTTTTTCAAAATATTTTATCCAAGTCTAATGCTTCTATAATGGTGGGGGGGGGGAGATTATAGGTTAGGTTAGGTGATATATTTTCGAAAAAGAAACATGGTTTTTGCTTGGTATTTTTATACGTAACAACTTCCTCCTTAATGAAAATTATTGGTGGATACCGCTATGCTAAGTCTGTTAGTAATTACTAATTATACTTAATAGTAAAATTTAAAAAATATAATATGTAATCATTTATATTACCATTCTATCGTTCAGATCAATTTTGTTGCCGATGACCACAAACGGGAACCATTGTCCATTATTGGGTGTGGCGATCTCGGCAAGGAACTCATTTCGCCAATAATCTAATGATTCGAATGATTTCAACGACGTGACATCATATACTAAAACGCAACAATCGGCACCTCGATAATACGGAACACTGCGATACCGCAACGATCGTCGTCCCGGCATGTCCCAAAACTGAAGACGAAGCAAAATGATTTACACGAATCAGCAGCCAAACATTTAATGTTTATTAATATTAAATAAAAGAACATTTGTTTCTCTGAGCTCTTATAAAACTAGCTTTGAATGGATTACAAAAAATTAAAAACTAATAAATGTGAAACAGAATACATTTTTAAATATTAAATAATATATATAAGTAGGTACCATTAAAACTTTGTTTGCACGAGTAAAAAATAATTTTAATTATATTTTTATTTGTAGGGCTAAGTTATATAAATTATATAAACTATATAAATTAAGTTAAAATTGGAAGAAGACCGTATGAAGAAAGATTTCAAAACGATAGAGCCAGAAATCAGATGAAGAGAAGTTACTGAAGACAAAAAAAGATGGCAAGATATGAATTTAGCGATATTGCCTTGAAGGCCAAAGCGAAGAATAAAATAAAAAATAAATTTAGCAGTCATTTAATTGTAGCGAACAATTATTCTGTTTATATTAATTAATTTCTTCTTATTGATTAGTTCATTTTTAATTTGTTCACCCGTCATTCTTCACCCTTCACCAACTAAAAATAGATATTTATACATTTATACCTATATGATTTTTCAGATTATTATTTTCTAATAAGTGTAAAGCGGAGTTATACGAAAATATAATTTTTGTTTTTTGGGGGAAAAATAATTGAGATAAAAATATATTAATATGATTCATAAACTAAATGGTAGACAATATAGTATATATTATACTTGTATTATATGTAAAAAATGTCTAATATTTTGTTAGTTGTTAAATAATGACTATAACTATTTTTATTTTACTAATTTTAAGAAATTAGTTTAAAACCTATAAAATTATCCATAAGAGCTTATTTTAACGTATACATAATTTATTGTATATATTTTTGAACAAAAACATATTTCATTAAATTTTAAGCTTATATTGTTATTATTCTTAGACTTTTAGTACATAAAGACTTGTGAATTTGATACATTTTAAATACATACCTCAATTGATAAGACTTTATCTTCGATTGTAATATCTTTCGTCATGAAATTGGTTTCGAGGTTGGGTTCAATATTTTCTGAATAATATTTATCCGCCAACAATGACGTTTTCCCGACGGATGAATCGCCTAAAAGCACAATTTTTAAATGATTTTTCATCGTGGATGTCTTAATATTATTACTAAATGACAATAAAATAACAGTAACTGTATTATTGTGACACCATAACACTGTCGTTGTTCAATAAATTATGAACTTATTATTATTTAATTTATTATTATCATGGTATATATTATGGTCATTATAATCATGTTTATTTGTGATAAACAAATTAATCAGAGTATTCGATCGCATGTTATCTAACCTATTAATATGAAATCAAATTTTAGTATTTATAAACAATGTAAATATATATTATAATATAAACACATATTATAGAATTATACAAGAGCATAATATAAATATGATAATATAACATTGTGGAGGGTGAAGATGCATCATTCCGGTATATTGGAAATTATTCGTAGATGGTTAATATATTCGTATTAATCGCCACATTATATTGTATTATAACAAAATCATATTTAAAAAAATTGATTTAGGCCTAATCAATGAGGCTGTGATCTATAAATACATAATTTTAATAAGAATTATCAATATATAATCCTATATATAGAAAGTATTTCTAGTTAATAATTGAAAGAAAATACTTTGGAGCTCATGAATGTTTGCAATATTTGTGTAAAATTAATATTTTTAATAAACTAAGAAAGTCGGTAAATGCTTAAATGGACACTTTGTACTGTTCATTTATTATATTGTTATATTTATATTCCGTAGTCCGCAAACATTCTGCGTACGATTAAAACAAAATATAGGTAGTAACTAGTAATATCATTGATTATAAATAGTATTTATAAATTATAATAAAAAAATCAATGATAATATTATATAATAATATCCTATATATTATAGAAGATTATGTTATCATCTTTAGTAATAGAAACTAGTCTATAACTGAGAAAGTGATTAATTAAGAAAATTTACGAACTTTTTCCTTAAAAATCATAAACTTTTACACGAATTTGTGCATATAATATCAAATTAATTTGATTTCTTTGAAGTTATATATATAAAAAAAAATAATTGAAAATAAAAAATTAAAATTAAAATTAAATCAGCTAAATAAAATTCATCTTTTATTATTATATTATATAGTATTATACATTTATATTTTATATTACATTATATTTATATTATTTGTATATTTACATTTATTTTTACAAGGGTAGTATATAGTACAGTTAATTTGTTATATAGGAATTTTAAACATACCTAATACCTGCAATGACTTTATTATGATACAAATAAAATCGTTCGAAAAGTTCGAAAGGGAAAATCAAAAAATAAATTAATAAATAATTAAATGTGTAGCTATATATAAATTATTATATAATGTACAAATATGCTACAATAATCATAAAAAGTAATTGTTATACAATAAATTTATATATTACCAACAGGCACGTAGTCAGGATTTTACTTCGGGTAAATAGGTCTAAATAAAATACATTTGAATTTTCTTATAATTTTTATAATAATGTAATTGATTAATAGTCAACAGACAATTAAAAAAATTCTGGGGGTCTGGAGCCTATTGAGCCCCCATGGATACGTCAATGATTATCAGCTATAGGTTATTTATCTACAATGTAAATTCTACAGAATGTCCTAGATGTATTTTCTACTAAATATTAAAGAATATATAATAATTATTTACTAGGAAAAAAATATTAGTTGTTAAAAATTATATATGCCTACTTGGCTAATTATTATATAAACTAAAAATAATTATTAATGCTTAAAAACAACATCACGTATGGATATCGTAGGTGTGTAAAATCACTAATAAAAAATATTTATTTAATAATCATAAAATAACATAATGTAACTAACTGGTTATTTAAATATTGAACAGAATAGGACTATAATAATATAAACATAATGTTTCATATACATACAGATATATCAGGCCATTTTTTAATGAATATCTACTGCGTGTCCACTCCTCTTCTATTTAAAATAAAGTCCTACTTTATCTCTTAGCCTTCATCAGTTAACCTCATTACCTTGTTATCAACATATATGTGGCAATAAAGTTATAAAACAACTGATATACTGGTAAGTTCTTTATAAATATTTAATATAATATCATTGATTAAATTTAGATACCTATATTACATATGTAATCTACAATAACATTATATGATCACCATGATCGATCATGGGTGTAAAATTTATAAAAAAATTATTAATTATATTTGAATTCAATTTTCTATCTAAAAGATTTACAAATAAAATCACAATTATACAGGTAAAAATATACATTTTGTTACCTTTGTGACTTTAATAAAATAACTATATATAGTATACAGTACCTATAGTTACTGTACATAGTCAAAGTGAATTTATAACTCTATCTAAATACATACACAAGCACGGTCTCTTCCATATCATACATTTCTCGGCATCAATGCATTTGTGGTTTTTACCTCGGAACAATACTTGATCTTGTGTCAAATAGTTCAGACAACTCATTATGGTTCGGTTCGTATAGTCAGTACCAAAGTTTGGTCGTGAAATTTACTGGAGTGTAAGATAGAAAACAATATTGAACTGTTTTGGGATAACTAATGCAGTTTTTAACGTAGGAACTTGTAAATTGTTTTGTGTATTCTCATCAGTAGTTTACACACATAGTAAAATTTTGAAATAGATTATAATTTATAAGTATAGTACATTGTATATTTGATTGAGTTTCGCACAGAACCGTTTTTTTCAAATGCAATATTATTGCATTCAAGTTTTAATTATAATAAACCACTAATTTCTCCGAGGATCGAAGAGTCGATGGAGGAACATCCGGAATCGACCTTTCCACTTATTTTACTATTATGTTTACCCAGAATTTTGTCCCTCCCTTCTCTCGAAAAGACCCAGTATTTTTTTTTTGTAGACTACACAAATTTAATAGGTAATTACTGTCTACTGATCTTACTAAATTAGTACCTTATAAATGAAATATAAATGTACAGATTACAGACATTTTTTATTTACAGTTTATTTTTTAATTACTTTTATATTTACCTATAAATTTATTAAGAGTACACTTCACATATATATTTTGCTGTATTTAGCTATCTCCATCTATCTAACAAAAGATATAGCAAAAATATAGCCACATTGAACTTAAATTGTTGCATTTGAGTTATTTTTGAGTTGAAATTTTTACCAAATTTTAAGAGTGGAAGTGAAGTTCTTACATAGACTTTTTGTAAAATGTCATCGATAAAGTTATAAGTAATTTAATCGTTTTCATATATTAAATAAATATATAAGTACCTATACGCATTTATAAAATTTTAATCTTTCTCATGGACATATTATAGTAAATAATAAATATTATTAGTATTAATATACATTATATTCTTAATTGACATACAGAGGTATATGTGCGTATACCTGATAATTTTTTTTTTTTTCGGCGGTAAACATTAAATAATCAAATCGTTGAAGAGTATATACTGTAGTGAACCCATACGTTCAACCACGTTCTACGTGAAGTTCGACGGAGTCAGTTCCACTAGATACTTCTTGAAGTTCTTCTGATGTTGGTTTTTACGTTTTATAAAATAAATAAACACTGTTGCATATTTTATTAGAGGATTAATTTATTAATAATAATTGACAAAATAATTATAAAACATAAGAATTGTTTAGGACCAACGGATAACGTTGAGGCCCGAGATATAAATAAATTTAAAGTTAGTCGTCGCGTACTCAGATTAAAGACACATGTTCTTTCGTCTTCGAAATCGAATTACATCTAAAAAATGTTTACATCGTTAATATAGTAGCATCGAAAGCGGATACAAAGGATAAAGCCGACAATAACAAGGCGTGTTGTTATTGTACCTTTGGTAGGTGGTGTAAGATAGGGTTTTGAAATTAAGCATTAATCGAAATGTCTATAGTTGATTTATAATATTGTTGTTCTTTCCCCAAATCTTACTTATTAAATTATATTATTAATATGCGTGGTTTTCTGACCCTGTTACTTTAAGAATCTGTTTATTATTAAATACTATTAATACTTTGTAGTCGAGTATTTTAAACGTCGAGAACCTAATTTATAGTGTTGTTATTGTTTTCCCCAAAATCTATATTGCTGTGAAAGTATTAATTATGTTTCTGTATCCTTCTATAATTTATTATAAACTACAATAACATATATGATATAATAATAAGTAAATCTCTCGGGTTTACTACAATACCGTATACCTTCCAAAACCCTAATGCGTATAGCATAGTATATACTTGAACACACATCTCACTAAACAATGGAACAATTGTGTTAGACGGTAAAAAATTTAAAATAGTTATATATTTTAACTAACAAATCCTAGTCTTGGGTAGGAATGACAGGGTCTAAAAAGTAATAATAATTATAAGGACTTAATATGTATTATAGATTTGTTGAAGTATAGCAGGCGCTATACCTAGCATATATGCTGGCGCATTTTAATAAATAAAACCAATTAAATTATTTAATCACTGTTTATCATCATTTATCGATTGACATTAATAAGCGATGAGTATTGAGTAGTAGTACTTGAAGTAATGACACGTCATGACAATTCGACATTAAAATTTAAAATCAATTTGAGTGATAGCTAATTGGTATGTTGTGTGGACGCGCGAAAAATGTGTCAGCACTCAACAGTGATACCAAACAAATAAAAAATAATGTAAGATAACAAATTGTCTTGACCCAATAGTCACACTGTTATGAATGATCGGTATGGCAGCGCGCTCTTTCGTCGAATTGCCTAAAAAAACCGATTGTGTACAACTACAGTGTACACACAATGTTATAATATTTAATTATTTTAATTTAAATAATTAAGATAATGTTTTAATTATAATAATTTTTTATTTTATAATTTATACAGTCGTAGTAGTACAGTTGCACACTATACCGATCTTTGAATTTACTAATATTTAATACACATTTCTCACACTGACATTTGACAGTCGCGCTAGTTACAAACTTGACGAACGTACTAACCGGCGCGCGCAATCCTAAAGAAAACGCAACCGCCCGTCCTCATAAGTCGTAGCTGTCAGCCGATATCCGTTACAGCTGCTCTCGTAGTTTTTTGTGCGCGTAGATAATATCGTAGGTAATCTAATAGTGTAATAATAATATAATTTTTTATCTCTAGTTTATTATATTGTTATAATATAAAATAGTAAAACGTTTTAATACCCGTCCGAAATTCCGGAGTGTATAACTTGTTTCCAAAAAATCATCCTGCCAGTAACATTTTACCGTCGCGCGCGCTCTCTCATTACAGTAATAACTAATAATAATACAGTCGCACAGTAGTACAGTATAATAGTATATACGCTACGTACGCGAATATTCGATGCGATGAATTGTACGTTTTATTGTCGTAAGTAGATAAACAAATTTTCATTAAATCGGTCGCATCAGCAGCCATACGGTTCATTAAATCCGAGCCAGTGACAATATTTGGTGTGTGATAACAGATTTTTGCTGAATACCAAACCCAGTGTAAACACCGACCGCCTTCGAAATGGACAAAAGGAAGTTATCGTGAGTATACTCGTTACACACGATTCACATTATTTATTATAAACAATTATTGTACGGTCGAGATAGCCTTTTTTTTTTTTTTTATGTAATCGGCTGAAATCCATTTTCATGATAAAAGAGGTCGATCAAACCGTATGCAAAAGTGTCAAAGCAGTGGGTAGTAAGTTATCATTTGACAATGAGTGCGCGTTTACCGGCGTCACTGGGACGGCGCGCCTACCCGACTGCGATTGATATTTATTTAAATTTTTTTGTGAAGGGAGACGGTGTGAAAAATTGACCGTAATGTTAAACCACCCTCGGGAAACTTGTTGTCTTTCTTTTTTTTCAATGTATGGTGCGTTTGCACGGTTTGCAGTTTATAATAATTATAAATAGTATAATCGAGAAATGTTATAACTTTTCACAATTCAAAAAACAGTGTTAAAAAATAATTCATATTATATATATATATAATAATTTATCATAATTATATTAAATGTTTGTTTAACCAATTAAAATACACGAAGAATTAATTTCTAAATTATTATGTTCATAGTTTTAAATATTTGTTTCAAATTAAAAATGAAACTTATTGCAGATAATATTACTCAACATTACTTAATGAGCATAACTACTTAAAGATTAAAATAATTGTGGCATCTAAACAATAAATAATTATCTGATAAGTTTTTAAATATATAATATTACCTATTTAAGAACCTAATATATAACATTATTTACATTAAGTATTTATCAGATTAAGTAATTTAATTTTGAATTTTAATACATTTTAGTAATGTAACAATATGTAGAATTAGGAGTAAGAATTAACATTAGTGAAACTAGACCTAAAATCTTTAGGTGAGGGCTTTAGATTCTTTTTATATAATATATCTATCTAATTTAATAATGAATAACATCACACATTAGCAATAAATTTACTTCAGGAGTGGACTAAGCTTCCACTATCCCGCTGTAGTTGCATCATTGGGAATTAAAAAAGAGTTACAACTATTATAAAGAAGATTAAATTATTAAATATATTCATAGAAATTAATTGACAAACATCATAATTATTAGTTAGGTCAAATTTTTTTATTATCAATATTATTAAGCAAATGAAAATGTTCTATGAACTTTAATACCAAATAAAAGTTAAGTAGGTACACAAAAAAAAATTCTCGAAGTGTACTTCTACTTCATACGAATGCTTGAACACATTTGCATATCATAGGTATCTTAAAAGTTTGTATTTTGTAATTGATAATTATGTAGGGTTGGTTTTGGACTTTATTGGTGAACAATACCAAACATTTCTAAAAGTTTTTATTGAGGTAAATTACCTATTATTTGGTTACTATTTATTTTGAGTTTTGTCCTGGTAACTTAATTACAAGTTCATGTTTAAATTCAGTCTTTATTGTTTATTTTATATGCCTCATTACAAATATATTTATAGTATTGTTCTAAATTATATTTATAAGCTATGAAAGAATAGCGGTAAATGTGATTAGTAATTTGATAGCTATAATGGGCATACATTAATTTTAGTATTTTATTTCCACCACGCCTATTTATTATGATCTTAAATGCTATGAAGTCTTAAAGTATACGGAATACTTAAGAAATAGGTTTATTAACTATTCATATCTTACATAACTCATAAGATTCATCTGTAATAGGTATATGTTAAATAAAAAACATTTCTATTTTATGTTTAAATCAATTATATTTTATACCTATTGTATAATGATGAACATTAAAGATTTAATAAATCAAATTGGATCAAGTTTTTTTAATGATTAATTTTACAATAAAATAACTTAATATTTTAAATTAATAAATTTAGTTTATTGCTTATAATTAAAATAATAAAAGTTAATTTTAATATTAAATATTTATGTTATGCAAGTAAAAATGTATCCTTAATTCTTAATATTATTTTAGATATGTTTTCGAGATAATATGAATAAAATATATAAATACAAATGCTTGTAGTTAATTTTATTGACCATTTTGGATTTATACAATTTAGAAATTTTGTATGTGAATGGTTTTATTGACTGCTACACATATTTCGTCAATTTGATTTTTATCTATAAAATCATGCATTACACTATGATTTATACGATGTTTGACACTTTCTGTTAGAGGTCCTTTAAAAAATACTTCTACTATGTATAATGCTCCATTGAAGAAAAATCCTGGTATATAGTTAGATAATTCTGACACACTCACTTCCATTTTGCCGACAGTATTTAAATTTATATTATATGACACCTGACAGTTGATCGGCCTCACAGCCATTTTCACAATAAATGTATTGTCCAACATAGTGGCCCACAGCTGACACTGAATTCCAAAACAAGTTGAATTGTACCAAATTACATCTAGATATTGCACTATTAAAGACATTTCTATCCAGGTTTCGACTTTTCCAGGATATACAATAACATTACCAATTCGATTAATTTTTGATATTTTTTCAATACGACCACCCGATCCAACAAAAAGTCCAACGGAAAAATCATGTACTCCTGTTTGTAGTAGAGATTTGTATCGATCCTCATGGTTGTCACGCAAAAAAGAATCAAAATAATGATTTAAAACATTTTTTTCATTTTCAGCTGTCACAAATAGGATTATATTGAAAAATAATATAAAAGCACATATTATTTTCACATTCATTTTTAAAATTTAAGCAGTAGTCTTGAACATTTAATACTTGATACCTATTTAAACAAATTTTAATGTTCTGTTCATGAGACAGGAAGTGTTTTATTAAATAATTCTCTTGTAAAATGATTATTAAATGTGTTAACATTTAAGCTGTATAAAGTACATATACAATGGATTTTTATCCCTCCCAATCTATATATTAATATATAATACATAGTGTAATAATATCAGATTTAATTAAAAAACAAAACATTTTCTTTTAAATATTAATCCAAGTACACAACTTATTTTGAAATAATATTAAAGTTTATAATTTATATAATAGTATATAAAATGTTATACAGATATATATATATATATATATAGGTATTTAAAACATTTTAATTTTACTGTTTAATATTCAAATTATTATGACTTACATAGCCCAAACTCCCAATAAATGTATTTTGTTACCTGTAAGGATTTAATTATATAGGTATACCACAAATATGATTTGTTGTTAACAAAATATGGGCAGGTAAATGTAGATCCTTGTATGTTATGGCTAAAATCCATTTATGACATAAAAATTATTAGAAAATTACTTAAATTGTTGGTTCTTATCCCCATTATTATTGTTTATTAAATTTAGTGGAATTAATAATATTTTTAAATATTTTTATTAACTACTAAAAAAAAATGACCTTAAATTAAAAAATATGTATAATTTAAATAAAATTTAGTTTTGCTATTGGAAATGAATTTTAATCTAGAATTAGTGTTTTAAATTGATGCATTTTTTTAACCTGATATTTATGCATAGTTCACATATATAATATGGCTATATTAGATAGTTATTAGATTTTATTTTCAATATGAGAACAATATTAAGTTATAACAATTTATTTATTATCTGAGAGATGAAAATGCTATACTTAAAGAGGAAATTAATAACTTGCGTAGCAAAATCACAACAATTGAAACCAATACTAATTTAAGTAATAATTTATCGGCTGATGAAGTTATTGTTAAAGCTCAGAATAGAATTATTAAAAGTAATAACGTAATAGTATTTAACTTATCAGAATTATCTAATGAGTCTACAGATAGCTCCTTATTGATTGTTAGTGAAATGATATCTGACCTTGGTCTCAATTTAAACATAAATTCAGCAAAACTTATAGGTAAATCTCGTTCTGGTGGGAGACCATTATTAATCGAATTTAATAATTCTCTAAGTGCTACATCACTTTTAAAAAGTAAGTCAAAATTACTTTTGTTAGATGGACAAATGTTTAGATAAATGCTGACCTTACCTGTAATCAACAAATCCATATGAAAGAATTAAGAGATATCCTTCGTCGCAAAAGAGAAGTAGGAGATTCTAATTCAGTCATAAAATATGTTAAAGGTGTTTCAACTATCTGCTCAAAAAACTAGTACACCATTCCGAAACAAGTTATAGTTTAAGTTGTCATTGTTCTAATTGTAAAAAAAAAAAATAGTAATATTATTAGTATAAATAAATGTCATAATTGTAATAGAGATCTAATTAAAAAAAAAAAATCATTACGTGGTTATTATCAAAATGTAAGAGGTTTTCGTACTAAGTTAGATATTCTAAGATGTAATATTACATTATTTAACTACGATTATTTTATTTTTACTGAAACTTGGTTGAACATCGATATATTAGATTCCGAATTTAACTTTAATCGATATAATATATTTTGTTATGATAGAAGCAAAAAGACTAGTAATTTAACCAGAGGTGGTGGTGTAGCTATCGTAATAGATAAAAGATATGATTCAAATGTTATTAATCTGCAATCCGACACTATAGAACAATTATTATTACTATTACTGGTATTAGTAAATTGGGGAAATAATTTTAAATGTATTATTGGAGCTATTTAAGTTCCACCAGGTAATCCTAATATCAGTTACAGCACTCATTGCGATACCATAGAATGGTTGTTGAATAAATTTTCATTCGATATTAATCTTATAGTATATGGTGATTATAATTTACCTCAGGTTCGTTTTACGAATAACAATATAGGTTTAAAATGTAATGGCCTTAGTTTAAAAAGCTCGCAAACAATTAGCTTTTCTTCATCAAATTTAACTATCAGTTAAATAATGTGGTAAATAATCAAGGAACCCAACTTGATTTAGTATTCTCAAATAACTCACTTATCAACATAATGTCATTAGAAAATAGTATTGTACTTATAGACAATTATCATCCAGTGTTAGTTACAGAGTACATCATAACTAACTTCATTAATCATAACTGTCCAAAAATATTGTATTATAGGTCGTCATTTAAGTTTATCTATATTATATTTAAGTTTATTATCATATTTATTGTAATTTAATAGCATAATTGATTGTATAATTGTATTTTTTATAACTACTAAGTATTATCCACATTATATGTACTGAGCCTTAACAAGGGCGTTTATTATTATTATTATTTTATTTAAAACTTTGTTTAGACATTTTTTTTTAATGGAATATTAACCTTAAAAATCCTGTTCTATCTAAACCTACCTATCTATTTAGTATTACATTAATATATATAGTTAGGTATTTATTAAATTAGATCCATGTGTTTTGTTTAGAACATCTGGAGATTCCCTTTATGTTACTTTGAGCTTAGCTAAGACAGCAGAAACCGAAGAGATTAAGAAAACATATCGAAAGCTTGCATTAAAATACCATCCTGATAAAAATACTGGTAATCCAGAAGCTGAAGAAAAGGTTTGAATTAATAATTAATAACAACTTATTAGTTCTACTTCTAACAATTTCAAAATAAATTTAGTTTAAAGAAATTAATAAGGCATACAGAATCTTGACAGATCCAAGCAAACGTAACATATATGACAATTATGGTTCACTTGGATTGTATATTGCAGAGCAGTTTGGCGAGGAAAATGTTAATGCCTACTTCTTTGTCACTTCGAAATGGTGCAAGGTATGTTTTAAATTTAATTGTTTAATTTTCTTATATAATATAGTTAAAATATGTGGTGGTCAATCATATTTTATATCATTATTATTTTTCAGGCCTTAATAATTGGATCTTGTATAGCAACTGGTTGCTGTTGTTGTTTCTGTTGTTGCTGTTGTTGTAATTTCTGTTTTGGCAAATATAAACCAAATGTACCCGATGATCAACAAGCAAATTATACAAATTTACATGTAAGTATCAAGATTCTTTAAAATGTATTAAGGTTTTCTTCTGATTATTTGCATGTGGCCTGTTTCTGGATTTTTAACAACAACAGGTTTGTTTTGTTTTGCTAAGGGCACTTAATAAATTGTCATAACATTGAGATGAAATAATTTTGAAATGATTTAATAACTTATTGTTTAATAAACTAAATGATAAATTATTCTTATATTTATGTTTCAATAGGAATTTTTTTTTATTATTTATTCTTTTGTTTTTCAATAACCTTATTTTAAATGAAAATGTGTTATTGGTAAGTAATATTATCTTTTTAATTAGTATTTATTGCTTACCATTAATCTTTTTCTTTATTATTCATACAGAATAATTTGTAATAAACAATTTGAGATTTGTCAAATTTTTATATTTTTTTTTAATGCACACAGTTGTAGAATAGTAGCAGAAAATCAATTTTAATAACAAAAATTTAGTACATATTTCAGATAATTTGCATTTTAACAGTTCTTTTAATGAATATTTTTATATTTAATGTTAATTCCAACACATTCATCATATTTTAAAATAAATTGTATTATTTTACTTAGTTACTGTACAAGGTACTGCGTGGGAATAGACCTATTTTGAAATAAACACTACACCATTAATTTTTGGTGTATTAAATTATATTTATATAGAAAGATAGAACATTAAATATATTATTAATGGATGATAGCATCACTGAGGTGATCACCATTTTCATGATTACAAATTAGTCTTTCTGAAGTTGGGTCTGTGAATATACATGCAGTTTGAAATATACCCAGAGAAATATTTACATGTTGATAGATTTAGTGAATATCTGTTATATATTACCAAATTGTGAAATTACTCAATTTGGAAATAAAGCTTGAATAGTTAACATTAAAGCTCTCAAAGTGTATGTGGTTACTTCATCTTGTTGGAATTATAATTAGTTACGTGCATACGCAATACAAATTTTCATATTAAATAGCAAACCCCAATTTTTATAATTCGTTTTTATATTTTTTCATGAATTTTGGTGATTAAATTAGTAAAATTAGCTAAGTTATACTAATTTAAAATTATTCAATATTTTTCGCAAAAAATTATAAAATTTTTGTTATTACATGGTAATTTTTGCATTTCAAAGGTAAGTTTAACAACCAAAACATTTCTTTTATATTTTACTACTGTGTTTTGACCTGTGTATTATTAATACAACCCTGATATATTGATTTTTATAATTTTATTTTATTAGGTATGAAATTTAAATATTTTACTAATTTAAATACATAAATGATAATTTAATTTCTAACATAAAACGTATAATAATATAATAATTATATATTTCTCTTAATAACTGCTCAAATTGTACTCCATTATGGTTAAAACATAATTCAGCATACCTTATAAATTCATTATTAGTTGCAATTGTAATTTGTGCTTCAGTTAGTTGCATGCTACTCTTATTTTTACTTATTTTGCAGATTAATAGGAAGGTCAGCATATACTATAGTTTTTAAGTGACCCCATAAAAAAAATCTAGTTGCGTAAAATTAGTTAATCGTGGTGGCCACTCTATTGGTCCATGTGTTCCTAGCTATTGATTTTCAAAAATTTTATTTAAATAATCATGAATTATGATTGCATTATTGCAATCGGAGTACCATCTTGTTGATAAATTATATTATTTCTTATATCTAGTGGAATATAATATAGAATAATGGGTAGATTATTTATTAATCTTATTAATTAAAAAATTATGATATCTTCTACCAATCAGTGTCTTATCATAAAAATATGGTTCCATCAATTTAAACCACACAAAAAGTTTGTTTCCCATGCACTGTTTTGCTTGTTATACAATTATAAGTAAACTTAGATTTATCTGTCTGAAAATCTGTATCAAATTTAAAGTGATTGGGTTTATTTGTAATTAGTTCATCAAGCAATAAATTGACTACGATTTGCATCCCCCTTAGATAAATGTTGTATTAAATCTGGTCAATATGGATGTATTTTATATTATTTTTTAAAAATTTTAACTGCAGTATGTAATATTTCAAATTTTGTGATGTATAGAAACTTTCAGATTTCCTCTAACGTAGGCCAATATGTGGTCTTTGACCTTTTCACCAAATGCATTACTTCATTTTTGTTGTTAAATCTATCTTCGAAATTAAAAAAAAAAACCAATGTAATAACAATAAACGTCATAAATTATCATGAAAAATATCAATTTTAAATTGGATAAATAAGCTAATTTTGCTCTTGAAAAATTAATTTAACTACCAAAATATATGAAAAAATATAGTTAATTACTAAAATTAGGGATTGCAATTTTTAAAAAGTATTGTGCATGCACGTAATTAATAACGTTAAAATAATCAGAGATGATGTAAATGTGTATAATTAAATATAATAAAATAATAACCAACTAAAAAAAAAAAATTAAATTATTATTGTTCTACCTAATAATATTTAGTGTATTCAATTATTATTTACACACTGTATATTGTTATAGTATTGAATAACTATTAAAACTATTTCTGTATCTGTAGACATATAATTAACGAAAAACAGTAACTTCAGTAAAATAACCATGTAGATCTATTTTATTCTTTTTTATTTTAATACTTTGTGCTAATCAATTTCCAAATTAGTTGCTTAAAAATTGTATTCATAGTATAATACAGTACATAGTATAGTACATTGTTAACTCCATATTATTTTCACTCATTTTATCCTATGATTTTTTTTTTTTATTTAATTTTGTTGGTCCCATTTTTTTTGCATTTAACGTTTGCTTGTTTTCGGTGTTTTTATTTTGTAGAACGGCGGAGCAGATCAAAATGACGGTATACATAAAAAGGTAATTGTTTAATTTGTTAGTTAAAAAAATAAAGTATATATTTTAATTTAAGTTAAATTTTTTTATTCATAATAACTGAGTAGTTAAAATACATTATTTATGAATGCAATTAATAATATTTGTTAAGTTCCTACTATTATTTTAAAATTATTTATACAATATAAATATTATATATACACACACTTATAATAGATTAGATAAAGTACAAGGATTCTAACTTATTATTAATTATTATTTAAAAAATAAACCCATAATGTTTATAATCGAATTTAATTTTAATAAAATAATAAATGAAACATACTAAATGTAATTAATTAATTAATCAATAATTATATAGTGTGCTACTTAACTAAATATACATTTTTAAATATTTAAAACACTCTTTAGTATTGATATAAATATATATATTTTTAATTTAATTCTTTTTATCTTACCTACACTATACTTATATTACAATAATGTTTTTATTTATTAATTATACAATGTATGGTGACAGTATGTAGTAAAATGCATAAATGATAAATTATTATTAATAACATGGATACTTGTTTTGTAATGTTATATATTACAAATTTATAATGTATTTGGTAAAAGGTCACTATAATAATTAATTAACTATATTTGGTTGCATGCGAATATCTGTAATCTACTCATAAATAATATTTAAATTGTTGTAACTCATTTTTACATAGTTTAGTCACAGTATCAGGTGTGCATGCAGGAAATCCCTTCTGTAGGTGCAACATTTATTAAAACTTAGTCCTTACTTACCCCATCTATAAATTATTAACCTATTTTGAGAATTTAAATCATTTAGAAAAAAAAAATACTTTTATATATTTAAATTAAGACGATACAACCTCATATTTTCTTCCTCTATTTGTCTAAGGAAATAAGAATATAGAAAAAATGTAGATAATATACAGAACTATAATGGGGGTTGTTTGAGGTAAACTTATATTGTTATTTAGTTTAAACAAATATTACCTAATTTAAAGTGAAACATATTTTGTTTTCTCATGTACTTATTGTAATATGTAATCTGACAATGAAGTTATTTAAATTTGTAATATTTAATGTTCCTTTTTAAATATAATGTAATACATGTTTAAAATAAAGTTCAATCTAAATGTCACAATTTAAGTTGTGACTGAAATTTTTTACTATATTACATATTGAATACTCAAGACATCATTATAACAAAATATAAAGATGTATTGTATCTTCTTAATTATATAGAACATGGGATAATTAGACAATACAAATTTAAATATCATGTTTGTAATTTTACATTTTTGAATATTTATTAATTATCTGATTAGTAGTCATCTAAAGAAGGTGCTATATAAATATTATAAATTATAATGTATAATTTAAGAGGTACATGAAATACATATTATAAAGAATTTATCACTTATTGGGTGCCTTATATAATATCCATCCTAATTTTTTTACAACTATTAGTCTTTCCACAAATGCTCCTGTGCTAAGTAATGTGCAGTCAACATGTTTTCTTTAGGAATAGAGTATATAATGAACAAAGCATGTTATTATATAATTATTGTTCATTTAATAATAGTGTGAATACTTTTTTTACTAATATTTATATAAATATAAAATAAATAAAATAATTATAATGCCGTTTATGAGTTATATATTTGTGTTCATAAGGATGACAATTTTTAATAACAATAACAAAATCAACTTATAAATTGTGTTATTGTTTTATAATTAAGGAGGACAGTGAAGATGATGTAGTGGTAAATCAACCATCTTCTACAAATAATACTTCAGGCGGAACAGCACAACATACAAATGTATTTGCTATGCCACCACCGCCGTCGGCCAATGAGACTACCGCATTGAATCCAGATGGTACGCCCACAAAGTATTCTGCAAGCAAATAAGTTCCATTTGAAAGTTATTAAAGATCCCATATACAATTCTTATGTACAACCTGAGCAGTCGTTATCAATTACTCTCCTCCATTGAAATTTTGTTATTGTGTATCACAATATAATTTTCCTTTTCCAATAATCATATTTTAAAGAATATTTTAACTTTTTAATTAGTTATTTATAAAATGTATCACCTATAAGCGTGCGAGCTATCCTTGTGTGTTTTTCTCCTACTGTAGCTTTTATGTGTATTTATTATTGAATGGTCTAACTTAAATATATTTATACCAAAATATCTATTACAATAGTAATAGTTTTATTTATTATTATTATTTTATAATTTCATACATTTAGATTCATAAAGGACTATATTAGGCTTGAAAAGAAACATCATATAAATCTCGAGAATCGGCTGTAATAATCGACCAATTCATAACAATGAATAATTCAACCAAAATTAAGCAATTTGTTTGTCTAATAAGATTAATTATATTAAAGAAAATATGATATTCATTTAATTAAATCTCCATCATTAATTCATTTACATAATTTACATAATTATATATTATCTGAATATATTTGAAAATTATATTTAGTACCTTAACACCAGTCATATTTATTACCTAAACAAATGTCTTGCAACTTATCCAAACTGAGAAATTTAGTAAACACAGTTCTATATATATATAATATACAAATAAAAAGTAATATAATATATATTTATAGTTCTATATTTTACATCATAATCAAGTCACTATAATATTTTAGGTTTTTCTCTAATTTAATTTAAGAAATTTTTTGGCATGTGATTTTATTATATATTTAACTAGATTAATCACAAGAATAATAATAATTGTATAATTTTAAAATTTTAATAATTAATTAACACTATTCTTAGCAAAAAAATCAATACAATAATGCATTACTATTCTATAGTTAAATAATGATTTATTTTGTTTTACATTTGTTTATTGTTATTTGGTACTTGTTAAAGAATAAAACTATGTTCATGAACTAAATGTTCTGGTTTTTATTATATATAAAAATATATATATTAATTTTAATATCTGAAAATAATTTTGTAGTGATTACTGCGAGAAGTTAATTATTTGTTTAACTTTATGTAAACAATAAAGTGAGATATCTAGACAAAAGTATCTTGTATATTTATTTTTAAACACTAAAATTATAAATACTATCATTAATAAATAATATTATTTTATTTATTGTTTAAACATTTTCTGGGAGTGGATTGGTACATAAGGAGCCTGTAATTTTCACACAGGAAATGTCTTGTCATTATGATATTGTATAATACATACTTATATATTTTATACTAGGAAATAAATTATATTTACTTAGTAAAGTACTTGGTCAAAAGTTGTGACTAATCTGCTCTCAAGTGTTAGTTTTGTGTTTTAGTGATTTTTTATAATTTTTGTTTATAATATTATAAGTTAACTGATATTTCTTTGAATCTCTTACACATATACATAATGTTGTAAATAACAAAACTTAACTTTTGTTTTACTATTGTTTAAATGAATATGTTTAACTGATTTTTTTTTTTAAATGTTGATTTAATCTTAACATTAGATTTTACAATATAGAAAATATTTTATTATTATTTCTATTATTTTTTGTACCGATGCCATATTGTCTCTTAATATTATTTTCTAAATAACAATAATATTATATTCCCTATACTTCTATTATTGTTATTTTTTAATTTTTACATTTAATATTCTGTTATAAGTATATAAAGATATTGGTATTGTATTTAATAGCAGTTCTTTCATGTTAATAATATTATTGTATTTTAAAAACACGGTAAAACACAATTATATTCTTAATTAAATTAGCTTTAGCAATATTGTATTTTGATTATTATGTCTACTTAAATAGCAGTCGCAAGATAGATGTGTTCTATAATAAATATTATTATCTACTACTACTAAGTACTTTTATTATTATTATTATTATTTTTTTTTTTAATGTAAGATCCAATAAATAATATTAAACATACATTCGCGTTTTCCATCATGTTCATCGTATATTCATATAATAAACTATCACTGGTTTCATATAATCTGTGGTTGAATCAACGGTTTGTATATCACAAATACCACTTTATTTATTTTACATATATATTGAAAATCAGTATTTGTATTTGGTCTTAATCTTGTTCAAAAGTAATTTTTCAACATTGAATAAAACAAAGAGAGTATTCTTATGAGCAATTAAAAAAAGTTATATTTAGAAGAAAGTTTTAATTTTTGATTGGTATACCAACAGTTTTAGAAAAACAAAATGTTCTTGTATTTGGTTATTTTATTAATTTAGTCTTAATTTATACACAAAATAATAAGCTAAAATGATTAAAAAATTGCATAAAAGTTTTCAAGTGTATAATATTTACTACTTAGAGTCTTAGTTGTCTAATCGTCATGAATAGATAAAAAAAAATGATTATATGTTTTTATTTTTCTGTATATAAATTATTATTATTGAGTATTCACTGGTACGGGTTAAGCGCTATATTATAATTTTTTTATTAAACATTTTTAGAATAACTGAATTTAACAAGCTAAAAAATTAGTTAACTATCTCAGCATTGGTTTTAACAATAAGTACAAAAACAATATATATAAAGTATAATATAATGTATGTAGGATCCTACTATGGATTACTAATAAATATACTGATTGTTATATAAAAGTATTATACTATTATATATTTTGTACATTTATAATTTAATTCTGAATTTTATTTTATAATTAGATTATTGTTATGATTATAATATTGCGTTTATTCTACCTTACCGTTTAAACTTTCAATTAATTTATTTTTAAAATATTTTAATAAATTATAAAATGAAATTAAAAGAAATTAAAATAGAATCTGGTGATTTTAGGCAACGTTCATGATTTACACATTAATTAACAGATTATGTTAATAGCGCAAGATTTAAAAATCGTATTCAATCATAATATAACAGTTTGCAGTAGATTAACTAGTGGGAGAGAATCCGAAAGCATTAAATGAGAGGCTTGAACAGTGGAGAATAGCGCTTTAGTGTAAAGGACTAAGGATTAGTAGGAGTAAAACTGAAGCAATAGCGTATGATTTTGAAGGAAATGATCAATAAATTGATAGAGCTAGGCATAATATAATGAAGATGAGTGATGATGTAGTGTATGAGACTAATAGGTTCAAGTACTTATAGGATCGGTAGTGAAAAAAAAAAAAAAAAAATGGTTAAAAAAATTAAGTCTGAACAGAGCATAAAAATATCATGATTATAACGTTTAAAACGGATAAATATGATCAAACGTAATCAATAAATGAAAAATTAAAAACGTAATTAAAAATATATCAAAAACAAAACATAGGTGGGTACTGGGTATCATTAAACAAAAACAAATAACCAATAAACAATACCTGTGTAGATAATAAAATCATCATTAACGTACTATTATTAAGACTTTAAATGAAAATGTTATAATATTTTCTTCTTTGTCAAAAGATATTTTACTAAACGGATACGATATTCCTCCAAAAATATGCTCATTTTTAAATTTTCTAATAGACGTTTATACTCTAAGTTCAACCAAAACGTCATAATTATTGTTCATCTGCATTGGGTACTGTGATTTTTCTATATTCTCCATTAGACAGACGAAGACAGAACATACGGGTATAACCATTGATTATAAATTTGTAATCATTGGTACCCAAAATTATGCTCAAATATATATTTCAATTTTTAATCTATCACGATGGAACAAAATAGTATATTTACATTATATTATATTTTAATTTCGAGACTCCACTAAAAATAAAAATAATAATTATATTACTTACCTATAAATGATAACAGTAAACATAACATTTATATAACGTTAATCCTATAACGTATGTTTGTTGTTGCTCCTCGGCAACAACTGAGTATTTTTATCTTGTTCTTGAGTGATAATATTTAATTTTATAAATTTTCATTATTTATTAAATAATGTGCAACAGAAACATTAGTTATTATAAAATAGGAGTATGAAATTAAAGTTTGTCAAAATTAAAGTTTATGTGAATTTTGTAGGTTTTAAAACAGGTTTCGTAGTTTTCATCAGAGCTGTATTTAGGTTAGTAGCGTTGTGTTTTTTGTATGATTTTAGCCCTGGTTTTAAGAAGGAAATGAAAATACAGAGGATGAGTGTGGCGGAGATGAGAATGCTTAAATGGATGTGTGGAGGGACTAGAGCGGATAGAATAAGAAATTAATATAGAAGGGGATGTGTAGGAGTTGTATCAATTGTAGGGAAAATGAAGGAAGTTGGTTGAGATGGTTTGGGCGTATTGTGAGGAGAAGTAGAGGCAGTGAGATTTATCATGGAAGGTATTGTAATGTAGAAGGTACGAAGGGAGAGTAAAATCGAAAAAAAAGGTGGATAGATGGAGTCGAGAATAATATAAAGATAGCTGGTTGCTAGTAGGAATGGAAGAGATATAGGTGATCGAAAACTATGGAGATGTAGGATTAGAGTGGCCGATCCCATTAGACATTAGAGAGAGGCAAGGTAAAGAAGAAAAAGAAGATACAATCATTATAATAATCGTTGTTCTATTGTGTGGTATTGGATTGGTAGACACTTCATTCAACCGCACGTACGTTTGGTTACAATTTTAGTCAAACAGTGACGGCGCGAACATTTTAAGTTGGAGGGACAGCTGAATATTTGGCCTAACCACCACTACCCAAAATCCATAAAAAAATAAAAATATTTTTTTGTATATTTTTTTTATTTATTTTTAATTCTAAGTTAATGCTTTCTTAAAAATAGAGTATGACATTCCAAATGTAACAATTGCTTCATATATGTTTACTTCTTTATCTCTTTCGCACGAAAGCTCTGGATAACACATTAACACGTTTTGCTGTAATGCTGTGTTTATAATATTTACATTACAAGGAATAGAGCGAAATCATTATTACGTAAAACAGAGAATTCAATTACCTATACTATATATAATCTCAAATACCTTTAAAATGGTTATCATTTATCTTATTATCAAACTCATATATCCGACTTACTATTATACTTGTAACCTGCCTATATATAGCATTCAACCAGCCATCCACTATCCCTCATAAAACGTGATGGGACTAACTGTCACAAAAAACCTCGTTCCCGTCGCTATTGATTCACAATATCTATAAAAAAACAATAGTTTAATGATTTTTTTTTATGTGTGGTTTGGTGTGTATTTTTATTACATCCGGAGCTCCGAGTATCTCATCCACAGCTATCAGTCTGGGGCTAAAAATTTAGCACAGTATAAAAAACTCGATTTTGCCTACTTCAAAAGTGACTTTCAAAAGGACCGGTGTATGTGTAATGGCAATTACAATTCTAATATTTTATTTATTATCCTTGTAATGTAAAATAAATGAAATTTCCGATTACTCGACAATTTTTTATAATTGCCGACTATGAATACTTTTTTGACTAGTGGAGGGGGTATCACCTCCTATTTCTGGCTCTGGGCAAAGCATGTTATTTTAATCAACTGGGTGGACCATTTGTTTTAGAAAACTGATTTCAAACCGACTTTAAATGTAAGATCGTCTGGTTAGTAAGAGGATTTGGATACTCAAGATAAAGAGTTTTTTGACTCGACAAACTATTTATTTTAGAGATATCGATATCTGAACTGCTATAAGTACAAGATCATCAAATTTATTGTATATTAGACATATTTTAAACATGTTTTATTCCAATTTATGACGCATTTGTAGAGATAAGTTGAAATGGCGACATAATAAACGTTAGGTTATAAAGTAAATTTTGAAAATTATAGTTTCAAGTCTTTAAAATATTACTTAACTTTTATATTATTATTTCTTTTTTTCCGTATGGTATTATATTTTAGGACCATAGTCATACAAAACTGTTCAAGTCTTTCATCATTTAATTTTAATCAAATATATTATTAAGAAATTTGAAGTGTGTTTGGTAAAAATTTTAAAATTGTAGAATAACTAAAATTCTCCGTAGGTTTATGATAGGTATAGATAAATTAAAAGTGAAAAATTATACTTATTCCTTAAAGCCATCTGTTGTTGACATAAGAAGAGGATGGAATGAATATTATTTGTAGTATTATGATTTCATAGTTTTTCAGTTTTTCCAGTTTGGAACTTTGTATTTTATCTATTGATTAGAAGTGAATTATAAATTATAGTAATATAATAATACATAAAATTATTGTTTTTGTTTTTGTTTATTACTCTAAATTGACAAGGACATACAATAATAGAGGATTGTCCTAAAATTGCTTTTTTAAATAGGTACGAAATATTTTATCCACACAATCTGTACACATTTTTTATACATTTTTAAATAATAATAATAATAATAATAATAATAATAATAATAATAATAATAA
>CM023357.1:55024284-55184701 GCA_013282895.1 Eriosoma lanigerum | reverse complement strand
AATAATAATAATAATAATAATAATAATAATAATAATAATAATAATAATATTCAAATAATATATATATACAATATACTACGTAAAACAAGAAAACAATTATTTAATTTATTTTAATTGACAAAAACAATATTCTTTAAATAATGAAACTAAAGAACTACATAACATTTTTTTACCGTTTTTATTTCTCATTGTATCTATAATCTATATAGATATTACTCGTTTACCTTATAGTTATAGGTTATGATTTTCTCTAAATAATGTAATTTACACAGAACAATCTTAAAAATAAATAATAATACGATTTAATCGACTTCAAGTGAAGGACATTTGGGGTAGAACGTCGTTGTTTCTTGGTCCCGTAATATATGATTTGTCTTCTGAAAAATAATTATGAATAGTTTTTTTAATTTTCTTATTGAATTATCATACTTATATAGTATATTACTATATATATAAAACTTTTTGAGTCATAGAAATTCGAGTTAAAATAACTTGTGATTCTATTGTATACTATGCATGTTCGTTTTGCATATAATAGGATTAAACTTAGATTTTAGCCTAAAAATAACATCCAAAATGGGATTACAAGATTTAGAAGGGAAACTCCCAATGCATCTAGTCGTGAGGATTAAAATAAGACAGGATTGTCATTAATTATTATCATATGCGTAAGTAGCTTTTGCGATTTGAGAGAGATAGAGCACAAAAAAGCATGGAAACGCATATTCTACGAATATCTTATGTTTCTGACATTTTTTAAAGATTTATTAAAACAATAAATAATTTTAAATCAACTATAATTATAATTTTATTTGTAACAATGACGTCGGAAATTAATAGATATAGTTATTTTACGTATAAATCTATAAAAAAAATAATTAAAAATACATTTTGTTTTAATATGCATATAATATGTAAACGGCGTATTGTATAGTCAATATTGGTACATAACTGTATACGTAAACTCAATATTACATAACCAATTTAATTTTGAAACCAATTTATATTTTTGGACTATTTAACTGGATTACCAAGGATTTCATTGACAATAGGTACTATTTTTGGGTTATCGTGTCTCAGTAAATGTTTACGTTTCTGGGTCGCATAAACGTATAGAGCAGAATTAATATGTTTATATAAACATGTGAAGTTTACATGTTACATGGTAGCATTTCCGACTAACATATTTTTACATTTAAAGGAAAAATTTATTTTTAATACATTAATAAATTGTATTTATATATATATTTTAAAAAAATTCTCAAGTTAGTTTTATATATCTTAGGTCATATGCACATCCTAATCCTCATCATAAGTATCGTAATGTATATGTAAGTGTTCATTTCAATTCGAACGTTTACAGTTGAATATTTAAACTAGACAAAAAATATGAATCTACGATTTTTACAATCCAAAAGTAATATTGTTGAGTATAAACAAATCGTTATCAGTTTATCGCATATCGTTATCACAGACGTACTCACATTTGTCTTGGACACAGTGCCATCTAAACGAATTATAATATATTGTATCGCTTTGATATTATACAATATAATATATAGATTCATTTAGCTCGATATTGTCTCGTTGTTACAATCTATCGGTGACGACGAGATATTGAGACTAGAGGTATTCGACGATGTCGCATTTGACGGCGATGTTGGGACACGACGCGATAGACGCCCGGTTGTGGTGATGCTGATGATTGTGAGCGTGGTGATGGTGATGGTGGTGATGCGACGACCCGGCCGCCGCCGAGTCGTGCGCCCGTCTCTCGGTCAACAGCTTTTGGAATATCGGCAGTATTGCCACGTCGAGCAGTTCGCCCTCAGACAGCGTGTTCACCCGGGACATGCCCCCCGCGATGCCAAGTGTGGTTTGCGGTGAACTGGTCCTACCGTTTGTCGGCGACGAGCCACCCGTCGAGCCACCAGACTCGCGCCGCCGCCCGTGGTACACGTTC
This sequence comes from Eriosoma lanigerum, assembly GCA_013282895.1. NCBI lineage: Eukaryota > Metazoa > Arthropoda > Insecta > Hemiptera > Aphididae > Eriosoma > Eriosoma lanigerum. Next base: position 55,182,738 of record CM023357.1, on the reverse strand, counting down.
GGCGTGCTGTGCATGTGAGGCGCGGAAGGCCGCCGCAATCCTGGCCCGCGGTTCCGGGACGAAGACGATCCGCCGCAAGACCCGCTTCTCTCGGATACGGAACGGTGCATGGAACCGTCCGTTTTCAGCGATGACGAACTATCATCCTCTGCGAAAATAACAACACAACGCGTATGAATAAAGGTGCATTTTTTTATGCGTTAAATATACATCGATAGTGACGAATCTATAGAAATTGAATGGTGGGGGGGGGGGGGGGAGGGGATAGGAAACATCAGTCCTTATTTTTTAATAAAAAATAATGTTATTATTTGATTATATTTTACAAAATAATCTAGATAACTCATTCCAATTATTATTAATATTATACGAAATTATAATATGAAATATAGGGGTATACATTTTTAAAGGGCTTCTACATTTTTTGTATAACTTTAATGTAGGTATAATACAAAATATATAATACGAATTATTTTAAAAAATAGGAGCTGAGAAACATGCATTTGGAGAACGCGGTATAATTTGTATATATATTGATGAGTGGAGGATGATTGATTCATCAATCACCAAATACGTCTTAAAATTTCTTTTCTCGTTAATTACTTTTGTAAATTTCTATATATTCGACACACTGAAAAATATATTTAGTCAAAATAATCATTTTTAAAGTTATTTCAAATTTAAATTCTAGTTTCCTACATAACATTTTAATAACCTAACCATATAATATTTAGTTTCAATTATAGTAAATTAAACATAACAAATTAGTTTGATCAATTAAATTTTAGTTTTTATTACAATTGTTATAGTTCTTTTGTATATTTTATAGTTGATATAACCTTAGTATAACAAAATAAACTAAAAATCTTTAATTATTATTATTTTTTTTTATAGTTATAGCAAACTAGAATATTAAGTACGTATTCTTAATTATTATGTTTTTTCCACTATATGATATTTCCGCCGTTAGATAATACATAATATTGGTACGGCAATAAGTGATGACTTTATGAGTCTCATAAAATTGTATGTATATATCATATATTTGTTTTAAATATAAGTAGCAAAAGCTACCTCAAAATATTATTATTTTCCAATTACAATCAAACGGCAAGTGTTTATGGAATTTAATCAACACGAATAGTAAATTGGACAATTTTGGTTTCACTATAGATTCCTGTTTGATCGGCAATGGAACCAAAATTAGATTTACTGAAACGTTTGTGTCGGAATTATTATTAGAATCCACTACTTAGACGATGTCATGACCGGTGCGGTGAAAAGCTATACGACGCGTATGAAAAGTGATTACATTTGGAAATTTGACCGCACACGTTTCGTGGTTATTAAAATACAGGTATATCGATGTCCTTTCACTGTATTTTTAACATTTCTAGCTTAATCCTAGATTAACTGTATGTGGGATATTTATGACGACAGCAGGTAAACGATAAAACTTCTGTGTATCATTCAGGCAAAACAATCTATAATATTATATTACCATAATATTATTGTACCGAATATATTTAGTTCGGTGAATTAGTTAGAACTCCTTCAAAGTCTAGGGGTCTAGGTTCTTTAGGGGTCGCAGAGTTTTAAGTCCTAGATGTGAACAAAACGAAAAGTAGGTATTTATGTAATATTATAAAAATAAATTGTTGTAATTTTAAAGTAGTCATTTTTTTTATCAGAAGAGTATATTTGGCTAAGCTAGAGTTTTTAAAGAAACGAAATATTTTGACATGTAAGCACATATCAATATAAACTAGGAAAATATTTGTTTTATTTTTTGCTTATGACCTATAACTATACAGAAATAAGTCTTTGATTTTTAATACTATAGACACAAAGATTATTGAAGCAATGAAAATATAGACATATCGGACATAGCGCAAAACGATGAAATTCAGCTTGATGGAATGAAAATCCAACAAGGATGCTAAGCATGGTGCAAGAGCCAAGGTAGATTATTCAAATGATAGAAATAAAATTATATAAGTTTATTGGTCACACTATGTAGCACACTAAATTCATACTAAATTCATTGAACATATAACGGAGTGGATGTAATTGTTGATTATCGTGTAAAATGTAGGTACGTATAGTGTGAAGTTGAAAGTTAGCATTTTTGGATATCTTGATTAAATCTAAAATTTCATTATTGAATTTACTATTATATATAATAGGTATTGTTTTATATTAATATTATTATTATTAATTAATAACGTTAATTTTTAAATATAACTGAACACATAGATAATAAAAAATTGTATTCTGAAAAAGAGTCACTTTACTTTAATAACGCAATAAAATTAGTGTTAAAGAGATATTTTTGAAATACCTTATGTTTATTTTATAAATGATTAGTGTGGTATAATATAGTTTGACGTATTTTATCGTTTGAATATAAAAACATTACTATTATTTATTATTTGTTTTTCACTTTTTAGTATTAACTTAAATAATTGAAAATAAAACATTTAATTTTCATTCAAGTCCATATTCACGTGAATATATGTGACATTGTACTTCAGCATCGAATATCCTAAAATATATACATTAGTCTGATGAAAAATATTTTTATTTTTTTTTTATTTTTCCCTAAGTGAATGTATATGTTGAGTGCTAACAATAAACAATGGAATATTCAAAACTTAAAATAAATATATTCTGAAAACACACGTAGAGCATATACTTGTATACAATATATAATATTACGGTATTTAAGTTTTCAACCACTTAAATATTTCAATAGATCGATATTTAATTTTTTATCTTTGTGACATATACATTTTGTATAGGTGTATGATATAGGATAAAAAGTAATAAGTTTAAGAATAACTGATTGATCCGAATAAAAATGGTGAATATAATATTATATCAATATAATTTTCCCAGACGAAAAACGCAAAATAAATTTCTATAACGGCTGGTCGTAATAATATTGACGGATTGATGATATTATCTGGAATAAATAGTCTTTTTTAAGATTTTCTTACAATATTAACTGAATTATAAAAACAATGTTAATATAGAACATGATAAATATATCAAATATATCACCTAAAAATGATATGATTGTATCTTAACATAAAATAATATAACAAAATAGCTATATTATTTTACCCAATTCGAAAGTTTATAATTCTTAATATAATTTCTACCTCAAATTTTTAATTGTCAAGAATTAGTATTTCACATTCAATAAAATATGTGAACATTTTTATTATTATTTAAATTCATGAAGTATGTGATAAAAAAATCTAAAAAAATTAAAAATATGCACTAAAAGTAAAAATTCATACAAAATAAAATTGCATACTTTCGTACAAATGTAAAGCGAATTAAAATTTGACTCTGCTGTTTTTGTGATCGATTTTGTGGAACAACCAAAGTTATTTTTTCCTAGTTTGAATTCGCGGTGATGAGGGGGAGGGGGAACGAAGTTTCTACCTAACCCACCGTGACCTATAACCGTTACCACGGTTCAGTTAAAATACCGTACTGTAATAGTAATAATATTGTTTATTATTATCGATCGTTTACCGTCGTCGTCTGTCGGCGAATCGACGTTATTGTTGAGCAAGCCTCTGGCGATTGGCGGCGGTGACCGGTTGGCGTGCCGTTGCGTTTGCGTCAACCACAGCTCGTCCTGATGGACAAAAGTGGGCTGTTGGCACGTCCTCTTGGTCTGCGGCATCGACGGCCGCCTGTGCGCGCAACCGGCCGCCGCTGTGTTGTTGGCAGCGGCGGCCGACTGCTGATGATACGCCGCCGCCGTCATCGAGGCACTGCTGCTGGACCGTCTCTGACCGCCACACGACTGCGAGCAAAACAATAACAATATCGTCGGTTAATGATAATTATTATCACTTGGATTACGTAATTTTTGATTCTGAGCTGAGCGATCTTCTACAAAGATGATTTTTTTTTTTTCTATGTATGAAAACATTTTTTCGGATAGAAAGCAGCAAATCGTGTCCTCTCGGTACTTTATTTAGCTCATTTTTTGAATTTCCCAAAAGTTTTTCCTTGGAAAGCGGAAAATCGGAAATTTTTAAAGGCTTTTTTATTATTTTTTTTTCTGATGTATGAAAACTATTTTTTGGGTAGAAATAATGGTCCGATTGCCACAAATATGATACGCTTTCTATACCGAAATTCATCTAATTGGTACTTTATTTAGTTGATTATTAATTGAGTTTTGAAATTTTTTTGAACACTAATATAGGTAATATTTACGTTTAGTAAAATTTTGAAACGGATTGGGGGGTTTTTTTTTGGCTAAATATAGAGCTTTTAATTTTTTCCACAAATGTTTAATATTACTATTTTGGTTTAAAGATATGCAATTTTTATAGAAGCCTACTCATATACTATTTAATCTATTTACAAAATATTTTGAAAATCGTTACTGCCAATTTTTATCATGAAATGATAACTCCTTGAATATTGATCATAGAGATTTGAAATTTATTTTGCATGTTTACATATGTAATTTACATTCGTGGTAAATTTTGGAATGGATTTTCAGTATAATATATTGTAATATATTGATATTCGCTCAGAATCGTATTTTCTAATGCAATACCATTGCATTCAAATCTTAATAATTATAATAAACCATTAATTTTCCCGAGGACCGAAGGGACGAAGGAGGAACGTCTACAATCGGCGTTTCCCACTTTTTTCATTTTTTTCGTGAAAAATGATTGTAAAAATGTTTTTTTTTTTCGCGATCACAGGGCTGGATATTGGATAAATTTGGCCCACCGAGATATCAAACATTTTACCGTCCCATCTTTTACAATTTCATCTTTTAAACCTAAATTGTTAATAATATTTTAAACACATTTGGTTTTGAAATACAATACAATTGCGGTATAACAATAATATATTATTTTTCGATTGCTTTCAACACTTTTCCAATGCATTTTTCTACTGGCCCTCTGAGATCTTCTCAGTAATTCACCAGGCCAATGCGGGCCTGCTAGATCATATAATATTTTACATCCAAACAGACAGTTTGCGATTAAAAATAATTAATGGTGTAACTAATTTTTATTAATTTTTAATTTTATTACAAACTTCATAGTTTTTAACGATTTTATACTCAAAGAAATACAGTTGATGATTTCGATACATATTTATTATATTGATTATTCTACGATAAAGAGTAGTTGTCTTTATTTTTTTAAATCTAAAAGTTTGTTAAATAAATTACAATGTTTTTAAAATTTTTATTGTTAGTTTGAATATTGTTTCATACTGTATTCGTATGTGAGTGTTTTTTATTTTATGATTCCCAATAATCTATAATATAAAAGTTACCCATACAAGATCTCGTATGCTATCAAAGTGAAACTAAATTAATTACTTATGTATAATTACCAACTCATTGATTCTTAATGATGTTATATGGAGTGTTAGAAAACACATATAGGAAATTATGACTTAATATTTTTTTCAAAATTTAATCCTTCAAAGTAAGTTTCAAACCTTTGATTAGACGAAAATAGGTATCTAAAATTAGATTTTGGGTGCGAAAGGGTTGAAATATAACGTATTATATGTAATCATATTTATCTTTATTCTACTAATATTTATTTTAATTTTAATGTAGAATCACGTGTCTTACATCTTTTAGGCTCGTAGTTTTCATATTAATCATTTTATTTTCAATAAATTTTTGGACGAAAATAATTGTATACTATAATACCTATTATATATTTTGTCTTATGTCTACATATTATAGTAGTAGTATTGGTTATTAGACATCTACGAGTTAAAAAATCTAATATTTATTTTGTTTATTTATTGTTGATTTTTTTTAACAATAATTTAGTTACTTATATTTATATTTATGTTAAGTTAATTAGAAAATCCCAAATTTTGGGTAACTGTTTTGTGTTGATATCATTCACGATAATAATATAATACCTATACATAACAACAAAATTCACTGATAATAGATTGAAATGAATATACAATTATATTAAAATAGTATTAAAACAGTCAATAATAATATGTTAGTTTAGCTTTAGATAATGGTTAGGTTTCAAAATTATTTACTGTGGAACGCATTTGTAATTCGAGTTTGATAATGGGAAATGAGAATATATTTTATATTCAGTATAGAGCTTTACCGACATCCATCAGAATGGTAGGAATTATAATTAATCAAAGTAGGTTGAAGGGAGGTAAAATGATAAATCATATATTTTATGATACAGAAGCCAGTGAAGTCAAAATATACTCTTAAACCGTTTCCTGCTATATTAATTATATTTAAATGCATAACACCCAGCATACGGAAAAAAACTAAAATGTAGAAAAAATGAATTACTTGTTACTATTGTCTGCTGTAATGAATTACGTAATTATTATTTATGATAGTATTAGTAAAAAAATAAAAAGTATGTGTTGTTCTAAAAAAAATAAATAAAACGTGTTTTAAACATTTATATTTTTCAAGGTTTGAAAGACAATAATCGAAAGAATAAAAAATATATTTATGTATATAATATCATTGATTAAATTGAAATAAATTTCGATTTAATCTAATTCCTATCAAACCAAATTTAGAAAACAATTTTATTTATTTGTCTTTTTCATTCGTGTTTATAATATAACACAACACTAATGAAAAAAAAAAAAATCTATTCTATAATAATATAATAATAATAATTTATCGCGGTAAAATTAACTGTGATACAATTTACCGTAATACAAAAAAAAAATATATATAATTAAATACTACAATTACATTAATATATGTTAAGTATAACTTTATTATTAAATTAATTTACGTGTTTAAAATATAATAATAATAATTATTAAAATTTGAAATGTATTATTAAATATGATTTCTAATTGCAAATTAGAGCAATACCTCGAAGAAAATCTAATTAAATAATTAATTATTTTATTTTAGTCAATACAAATATTTTTAAAACATTTTACTTCTGTCATTATACATTTTTTTGCTGGTGGTTTTTGTCCTGATATATATTTTTCGGTTTTCATTCTATTCACACGTTTTTTTTTTTTTTTTTTTTATAAAGCATTAATATATTTTAATATTGTTGGATGTTACTCAAACATGTGGAATGAAAAAAAATTGTGTTAACCTTTAATAAAATTGTTGGTGCGAGGTATATCAGCAGCTACTAAGTCATAGCAATTCCATATATTAATTGGATATGTGGGTTCTCTTCTTTTATTTTTATATTGTAAACATCCTATCCAATTACTTTCGAAATAATCCATTAAAGGTGTCATTACAACTTCATTATCAAAAAAATAACTAGTATCTAAATGTTTTTAAAAATCGTTTATAACATTAATTTTAGAGGCAAAAGCTAATGCTGATAATACACGAACATGTAAAGCGAAATTGAAACATCATTATATAACAATATATTTTTTTTTGCATTCTAACAACATTTTTTGTTTCGATCAACATTTTAAATAATTATTTTCACATAGTAGACACAATTTAACTGAACACAAAATTATATTAAACACATTGCACATTGAATAAGAAAAATTAAATTAAATAATTAAAAGTTAGGTAATATTGTCTAACCAGGTAATTGTAATGTCCCAAAAAGGTCTTGAAAGTATTATATATATAAATTATCTCAAATATCTGCGGGCGGGTAAATCATTATGGGAACCAGTAGGTAACTAAACTAAACTCGTTAATATTTGTTTATTGCAATAAATTGTTGCACAACATATTGTTACGTTTGATCAATTTTCCGCGATCAAATGTCAGTATACCATGAAAATCAACGACATTCAAAATGTTATCAAAGGTTTCTATATATTTATTATGATTTTCTATATATACATTTTGTACTTTGACCTTAGTGGCGGATCAACGGGGGTGATATGGTGGCGGGTCATTTCTCTCCTGGTAGGTAAAATAAAGCGTTTTTGTAATATACATTTATTATTTTATGTCTGAATTAATAAAGTATACCTATACATATATGTACACACATATTTAATATCCCCCCGTGAGAAAATCCTAGATCCGCCACCGTCTGACCCTATTAAGGTTTTCAAGATTTACTTATACGATGATGAAATTGAAGTGACTAGAAAACACGAGAAAAAAAGAATATTGTGTATTCGATGATGTTAAAAAAACTTAATCAAAAGTTGAAATTAAAAAATTATAAAATATAATTATTTACAGTTCTTTATCAATATTATATAATGATATTTGAACTGTTTTAAGGTTAATTATACTTTTTAATTAAAAAAAAAGATCTGTTTAATTTCCGGTCTCAATAATACTTTTTGAAAGATAGATAAAAAATTGAATCTAAAGTATGTATAAAAGAATATATAAACTATCTATATATATAAGTGTGTTTATAACATAATTACAGTTTACTTTTTAAAATATAGAAAAATTAAATATATAAGAATTTTTATTTTAAACCATAATTTAAAAATACTTACTCGTGTTGGTGATGGGGTAAAGCACACATGTTCATCTGGTGGTTTTGCTGGTTCGATGGAAATTGATGGAATTCTGGAATGTCTTTGACATATTTTACTGAAATTACAAATTTATCATTTATATTACGCGAGATAAGATATTTACGAGCCACACGCGATTTTTTTCATTATTTAAATCCAGTTTATATACCTATGCTTTACTTATTAGGTTTAATATAAATTAAATACTTATAAAAATAAATTATAGAATGGAGATAAAATAATATCTAACTTTAAAGTTATTCTGAAAAAAGAGAGTAAAAATTGTAAAATATTAAATATTAAATATTTTATAACTTCCTAATATTATATGTATAATATAGTAAAATATTTATAAAACTAAACGTTTTAATTTTAAACTAATTACATGTCTGGAGAAATTTGTTCGGGCACAAGAACTTCTATGACACCATTAGATGATTCTTCTTCTTGTATGACGTCGACTTTAGTTTGTTTTTCTTCTGCCAATTTTTTCTGTTCTGTAATTAGATCTACATAGAAATATTAATCAAAACTTGACAAAACTAGAACATTTAACGAAATTGTGATATAAATATTTTAAATAATATAATCTGAAACTAACTTAATTCTGATAATTTAAGAGCTCGGAACGTATCTATCTTCAATACCATCGCATCGATTTCTCGATCTACGTCTAATATTTGTTGTCTATATTGCTGATTTTTATTTTTTTGTGCTCGTATCTGTTCTTCCGTGTCACAGACATCCTTGTATGTCTTAGACATAGGTCTTAAAGTCGCTCTTATCCGTTTATCTACTCCTTGTGGATTTCTCTTTAATTCTACAATCTATATGGACAAAATTATATAATATACATATTATTTATATATTTTACAATAATTATTAATGTCAATCAATATTCTATAAATTAAAATCTGATTATAAGGCTATTTATGATTAGTTTTATTTTATTATTTATTTTTGTAAGTTTTTTATTATTATAAAAATACAATTTATGTTTAAAACCGAATTAAAATTCTTAATACAAATAATTTAATTACTGTTACAACAATGAAACAATGATAGATGTGTCGAAAATTACAGAAACAAAATTACGGGAAATAACTCATACTTAATTTGAAAATACTTTAAGTTATCTATAGTATATATTATATTTTCGATTGAAACGCTATCACCGCTATTATCTTTTAAATTTAATTTTTTTTCTCCAAAATAAACACAATAACTGCAGTACAATAAAAACATAATAAATGAATGGGGGAATTTATGACGCACGTTTTAGACTAGATCGTTACTCACTTTTGGTATGAACACTAAGAAAAGTGTAGCGGTGGAACAAAACAATATAAATACTGATATGATGATGAAGGACGCGTCCTGTTGGTCGCTCAGGACGAAGGAAATAGCTGCTCCCGCGACGCACATCAGCACCACGTTGTATACGCTCATGCCTACGTATTTCGAATCGTTTAACGCTGGTATGCTCACGTGTCGGGTTTCCCAAGCTAGGAAAGCTCCGAAAACCTAAAATAAAAAAAATAATAAAAAAAAAAACCATATATATGTATTACGAAGGTCACGACGAATATATTTCATTTGTTACACTTTGCACACAAAACCCACGATCATGGTTCGTGACACCGTTCATCCCAAAACCCTTAAAAATACGTTTGCGTACCATTAGTGATCCCTTGTAGACGTATATGATGGCGAGGAATACGGTCATGTGATCACTCTGACAGTACTCGTTACAAGGGATGATTACTATGTCATCGTTGCGAGGGTGCGGCTGTGGAAAAAAAGATCGAAAAATATAAGATCCAAACTTAAATAATTGACAAAAGCTGAACAGTTGAGTTTTGAGTCAAGACGAAAACATTCTGGTTAGTTTAAATGACATCATTTCAAAAATACTAGAGGTCTGTAATTCAACTACATTGTTGTATTATAAGTGTTACTTACTATAATATTATTAAAAAAAAGTCAAAATAAGGTTATTAATTAAATATTAAATATCAACGATATTTTCACATTTTTTTGTTTTATCATTTAAAAATCTATTTATTTTTTCTTAATTTTTTATTTTTAATATTTTGTTTAATATATTTGACGAGTGATACAGTATACACGATACAATCATTGATTTTATAATATACTTATTTATTTATTTATTTTATATATTATAAAATCAATGATACAACGTTTCAATTTATTTATATGAAATTAAAAAAAGCTATAATTTTAAAATGTGTATTTACTATTGTTTCTTTTTGCCGGGTATTTCTAATTTTGCCCGTAACATATACAATTATAATTGTAGAATTGTTTAAGTAACAGTTTTGATAATTTGTATTTCTTAAAAACTAAAAAGTATAAAAATAAATACCATATTTAATTTAGTAGGTACGTAAATATACATTTAAAAAATCCAATCAAAATTCGAAATACTTAATTTATGGAATTTTTTTTAAAATTATTTTATATTATATCGATAAAATCGAGTAAAAAAGTATAAATTAATATCGCATAAAAAATATTGTCCATTTTTAGTTTTAAATAAAATAAAAAAAATGATGTACTTATAATAATATATTATATATAAAAAAAGTAGTAATAACAATATATTTGTGGACAAAGAATGGAAGAAAAAGACCATCGGCATGATTAATGTGTGAAATTACGTATTATTATTATTTTTTCCATCCGTTGGCTCTAACCAGGTTATTACTCACAGCGTCTTTTGTGTGTTCCCGTGATCTCTGAATAATCGGATCAAGGGTGAACACGAAAGGCCAACCATTTAGCCAAAATAATCCGGTGAAAATGTTTTCTAGATAGTTCTTAACACAAAACCCATTATTTAAGTTGAAACTTAGATCCTAAAAAACGTGAAAAAAAAACACGTTTCTACCACGTTAGATCTAACCGAGTGTAAGGTTAATTTTTAAACGTGTACAAAGGAAATTAATTTACAACACATTTCGTGTGATATTGTTTTTAATCATTTTTTCATTATTATTCAGTTCTCATTAACTCCTATGTTTTATGAAAATATCATTTTAACATGATATTTTTTTTTTTAAAACAAAAACGGTAGATTACAATATCATGAATGAAACAATTTATAATTGCTTCGAGAACATTAAATTACGAAATTATACTTTGAGAAATATTAAAAGATAAAAATGTTTAATGGTTTTTTTAAAATAGAAATATTTTGACTTTTATACTCTAATTAGAAGGGCTATTAATAAACTATGTCTAAACTCTAACCGTATTTTGTTGATAATTTTTACAATACAAGTGATTTTAAATTTTGCCGATTTATTTTTATTTAATGAATTATAATTATTATTAGATTCCAAAATAACATACATTTTTTTCGAATTAATTTTAATTAAAGTTACATTAAAATTACACATACATTTTAAGTTTTATTTGTTCAACCAAAGTACGGTTCTATTATTATTGCATTACAATAAATATATTAACATAATTGGTGCACGTTTTACTATATTGAAGCCGTTTACTGCTGTATATTTATCTAAGTGAAAATGTGAAATTAAGATAGAAAGGATTTGTTATTAAAATTAAAGATATTAAAAAATGTTTTTTTTTTTATATGATTAAGGATTATAATAAATGATAACCATGTTATTTTATGACGTTGATATTACGGCATTTGTAATCATATTTAGAGTTTTAATACTCACGTATGATTCCATTCGTTTAGTTTCCCGGTAAAATGGATCTGAAAACTGCCACGTGAACATTATTCCCAAATCGATACATAACAATATACCAACCATTAGAAATAGCTGCGTGTCTTTTACGATCTGTAACGCCCGAACAGTATTTTTTAGGCAAAATTTAAATATATAAAATTATATTTGGCACAAGATCAGTGGCGTATCTAGGATTATAGAACTATGGATGCAGTAAATTTTAGAGCGGCCATTTTACTTATAAATTTGTTTTCGTAGATATATCATATCCCCACAACAAGTTGCAATACTAAATAATAATTATAGTTTTGTTTGTATAATTATTCAATACATATTATAACTGTTGTAACCGGTTTATAGTTTAAACCAATAATATAGGTACCTCACGAGAAAATAAATTTCAATTTTAACACTTTTGTTACTATTGTATATATCATATAGGAATAGTAGGAATTATCTTATTTATAAATATACCTATACTGATCATTTTGTTATTACTGTTATAATTATTATTATATCAGAAATTTAGGAATGACATTAATTTTTCTAATTTATATTTTATTTATCAATTCAATTATTTTTATAATTATTTATTTATGTGTTATAGAAAATTTTTTATATTAGATAAGTATATATAACAACACTTTTTTCATTTTCAAAAATGTTTCAATCACATTACTAAAATTATTTTCAGTTCCATTTCTTTTCAATTCTGAGCATTAAATATTTTTAAATTTAATTATTATGTTCAAAGGTGTGTTTATAAAACTCTTAGAAATACAAACTTTTTTTTGAATTAACTTCATTATTTTAGAAAATAAATGTTAAAACTTACTTGAATTTTAATTAATATTTATTCCGTATTCATACAAATCATTATCAGCATATAATTTAAAATTACGAAATATATACGATATACCTGACCAAAACCGAATAATCAAATTGAATTTGTTGACTTAGGTTGGACGGAGAGAGGATACGCAGCATAAAGAATTATATTTGGAAACTTATTACACCTAAATAAATAATATATATATATAGGTATAATAATGGCTTATATATTATATTTTCCTATATTTCATATTTTGTTTTCAAAACAATTGAATGTAGATAGAAAAATGCATAGATATAGATAGAGAGGTTAAATTAAAATTTAAAACAACTGTTAATTTGCTGACCCCTTAACCTCCCGACCCAACAACTGGACACGCCACTGCATAAGATGATGGTTTTGTTATAAATAAAATAATTCGTTGTATATGTTTTTAATAAAATTATGATAGATAGTGATTTCATTGTTAATAATATTAAACAATTTGCATTTTTTTTTTTTAAACACACTTTTTAAATGAATTGTTAATTTTTTACAACGATTTTTCAAATAAAATAAAAAAATATATTTGTATTTTATCATTGTTTACCTTTTTATTGATGGTGATGTCAGTGAAAATTGAATGAACCCTCCAAGTTTTCGAGAACATCGCGCCGAAAGCCAACGAAAAACCGGCCATCAGCAGCCATGCCCGAGCTGCGCAGATGTATGGAAACATGTTCACGCTAGTCATCTGGCTGTTGAGTCCCAGAAATATGACACTGCTGTACGTCAGCATGGCGCCGATGATTATCAAATTGTTCAGGTGCGGGCTGGACATTTTTATGTACCTGAAAAGTGAATTTAAGGGGTGGTAGAATTCTAATTGTGATATAATTGTGTAATTATAATGGTAACGTCATTGGAGTAAAATATCAACGTCACTGGAGTAAACAAACTACAAAATTAAACGAAATAAAAAACACCATTACAAATTCCCCTAAATATGACAACTTAACACGCAAGCAGGAGGTAATCATAAACCGTTTAAGAATAGGACATACAAAACTAACACATAATCATTTTATGGAAAAAAAAGAACTCCCAATGTGTCAAACGTGTGGTACACCGATCACAACAAAACATATCCTCATTGAATGTTTGACATACGAAGACAAGAGGCTGAGGAGCAAACATCCTCACTTTCTATGCCAGATGCTGGGACCAGACCTCATTGAAACCTCAAAAATCCTCCAATTTCTGGATGAAACCAAACTCACAAACCAAACATGAAGACCAACAAAATAGTTTAAATTATTTATATATATACACCTAAATTTATTGTTATCAAATCCTTTTGTAAACAAAAATCGAAGTAATAATTTAGGGGCTAAGTTTCTGTTAGCCCCTGTTTACCAGCAATATACGGAGAGTGCTTATATAGAACTTGGGGGTGCTAAACACCATTTTTTATGCGCATACGAATATACGTACGGTTCAGAAGGACCACAATACTAGATATAAAATATACGCATATAACGTTAAACTACGGAAATCTCCCCTGAGAATGCCCATAGTATGATCAAGTTAAGTCGGGGACGTATTTAGATTTTTGGTAAAAAATATTTTAAAATTAAATATATATATTAAATTTAAATTACTCGTTTTTTCGCCGTTGGAAAATTTAAAAAACAAATTCAATATAAAATTTTCATACATTTTCCGAGGGGCTGAAGGGCTGGAAACTACAAGGGTGATTTCAAAGTGTTAATTTATATCGTATTATAATTTGTCTAAATATAATTATAGTTTATAATTGAAACAAAATAAAAAAATAGTTTTCTCACTTTTATTTATAATTATTTAAATATAAAATAAAATAATTAATTAGCATAAATGTATCATATTTGTAATCGTATTGGAAATTTTTTTTAAAAACATATCAATAATCGTTTTGAATATGAATTTTATCAATAATAGTATTAGTTATTTTAAAATATAATTTTAAATTGTAAGGACGAACATCGCGTCATATTATAACACATAATATTAGGTAAATTCAGTGGTTAGAAGTTTGTAAAAAATTTAAAAAATTAGTTACATTTAAAATATAAATTATCAAATATAATTTATAATAAGTTTCATAAACGTTATTTATTACCAAAATAAAATATCTTACAAAAGAGATGTGTCTGAATTTAATGGACTTTTTTAAGTACTTATATGCCCCTAATCTAATCTATTGTGTATCTTATAGGTATACCTCATGTGACCATTCCAATTATAATTGGTGTCCATGGTTACCAGTAACGATATTTTCTTCATTATATTGTGTCTGTAAATTTTCTTTATGATTATAAAAATCCTATGGATAGTCAAATAACTTACTTTGGTAATTGCAAAAAATGCACATATTCAAATTTTAAAATATCTAAAATATTTGTCTATGTGAAATTGTTAAAACATTTTTTTTTCTCTTTTAGAATTTAATATTTACTATAACAATTTAACATTACACATTATTGAATTTTCCAAAGACAATTTTCTATTAATATTAATGTACTAATATTATTTATTATTATTATTATTTTTTGTTAGATACTCTAACAAAACGGTGTTTAAAAGCTTAATTTGTATTGTTTTTATACAGAGTATTAAATATTATTTTATAAAATAACTTAATAAGACAACAATATTGAAAACACAATATGAATAATAAAAATTAAGACAATTTTAGAATATTGTAATCTACCTATATTTTTACAATTGAAAATAAAAGTGAATTATTTTAAAAAAAAGGAAAAAAGTTATTTCTTAATTTGAAAATGTAACTGTACCGTTTGAGATGATTGTTTACTTTTATCACTATACTACCATATAATTAGGGTTAGGGGTTTTTTCAACTTTTATTATTAAAATATTAATAGTAATTAATAAAATCTTACAAAAAAGTGAAAATATATGGAACTATAATTGTTTTTCTTATTAATTTACTTGGAGAAATAAAAATAATTAAAGGTTTCATAGAAATGAAAAAAAAATGCATTGTTTAATGTTATATATTAAAAAAGTATAGATTAATTTTTAAAGTTATACATATAATATGTGATTAATGAATATTGTTTGAATATATTATCAATTAATGTACTCGTAACTCACAAATATTTATGATATTTATGATAAATATCATATAAATTACGTGAATATCATGTTGATACAATAAATTGCGCATTTTAATAATTGACATAATTTAAGTTGTTATTACGAATTGTAATTTTTACGGAATTGGTATGGTCTGAATAATAAATTAAAGCGTTTTAAATTATTTTATATTTGTGTCGAATTCGTATAATTCGCGTAGCAGTAGAGCGCATAATATAAAATCGATTTTTTTTTTTTTACGTGCATAATATAATAATATACATTTATATAATACACTATTTAAAGATTTTAAACAAACACAACAACAGTCTTAGTAATAAAATTAATGGCAATAAAATAATTTCAACCCGAAAATTCGTTTGAAACGTACAGTTTATATTATATTGTGCAATATTTATTGTAGGTAAGTGTATTATGTGTATTACAGTGGGATATAAATAATCGTTAAGTCGAAAATGTTATTTGTTAAATGTTATTTCGTTTTCAATGACTCCGGCGGAGATTAAATCCATTTTTGCCGGTGTGAGTTATGGCGCGTACTTAACGGTTTTTTTTTCTTTTGTTTATTTTTTTATTTTCGATTATATTATACGGCGGACTGTATAATAATCGCATAATATGATCGCATCAATTATTTACACGGGTCGCCGAAACACTTACTTTTGATCTCTGTACCGGATGTTGACGATGAGGAATGCGGTCGCGATGACGATACCGACGACGGCGGCGACGGCGAGTCCTATGTAAACGCCGACGTTTACGTGCGAATCTTCGTAAATCGTAAGCGTGCGATCTTTGGGCGGTCCTTTGCCGCCGGCTCTCCATTTCACTTCATCGCCGACGCTCAAGTCTAGTGTGCTCGTCACTCCGTTATACTCGCCGATCTTCACTTCCTTGTCGCCTAGAAACACAATACAATATTTTACGCCCGCGTCATTCGTTGTTTTCCATCAACAGTTTATTCAATTCTATATATTTGTTTATTATAACAAAATAATTTAACAGATAGAAAGAAAAATTTATATTGATAGATATTAAATATACAAAATAGCGAATAATTAATTAAGATCAATATCAACAGTAATTACCATAAATAAGGTTTAAAATATTGATAAATAATTCACATGTAATAATTATTAATATAATTATGAAAATACTCAATTGAGTTAAAACGAAAGAAATCGACTTGTGTATCATTAGCCGATCTCATCGTTCTATTAATAGCAGCAATTTTATTAAGTAATTAATTCTATGTAATTGCGTATAAAAAGTATTAGTCGATCTTGTATGACATTTAGGGACATAGAAATTAAGATAATTTAGTAATTCACTAGAATTAATGATACCGTTTATCAGGAATTATATAGGAACTTTAACTCAATTATATTTCCCCTGTTTGCAAGACTATTCATATTTAAAGTGTCTAATAAAGGCTTATATGGTGTATGACGTTGACGCGGAATATTGCACTTGTACGATATAAAGCGAAGGAAGCGATTTTGTATACCTTAAAGGCTTTGGATATGGGTATTTAGCACATTTGACGTAAATACGACGGAAAATCGAACGGGTTTCATTTTATTTTTCCCCTGTTGGTTAACACAACCCTATTGCCAGTTTCGTCAACAGGCTACAACTCTACCGAATCGATCGAATTTACGATTCCTAATTATATGGTAAATGAAAAAAAAAACAAAAAGAAAGAAAATTCACTTATAAAAATTAACAATGCAAATTGAGAGTGTATATTTTTTTTAAGCTCATCGATACCTATCTTAGTGCGGATTTTGTAAATGAGAGCAACTGCTGACCTCAAAAAAATATAAAATGTTAATAACAATTATTTCTTAGATTTATCTCTAGATATTAAAATCGTATTATATTATTTTTCAGTATCTTAATTCTTAAATATTTTATATATATTAATAAAAAAGAAAAACATTTTAAATAAATTTTTGTTGTTACTCGTATTTATTAATTCAATAGTTTTTAAATATTTTAAACAAGGTAAATATACTCGTGTTTAGACATACCGTATGGTAAACTATTGATTAAGTTAAGAAATTTGCTCACGGCGGAAATACGGAACTTTTATGCATTTTAAAATACACTTACTCAGTAAACTCAAAATACAATGTTGGTGTAAATAAATAAGAGGTATAAAACAAGAACAAAATAAAATAATATAACAAAAATAAATGCAGAAAACAATACTATTAAAACACTATAAATAATATAACTTTTATAAAATTCATGACTTGAAATTATTTAGATAATAATATTGAACAGAGAATAAATATATTTTCCGGTTTAATGAAATTCAAAAATAATGACAATAAAACTTATTTAACAAACAACTTAAATTTGTTAAGATATAATGTATTATTTGTTAATATTATTTAAATAAAATAAAAATTTAAAAGTTTCGTTTATTTATAATTTAAATTTATTTATTAATTATTTCTTATGTTATTTATTGAAATTTATTTGTATTTTAAAAGTAAATTTTTATAAACATAAAATAATTGTTAATAATAAAAATGATAATGTTTGTAAATAGTACAAATTGTAATAATATTTAATAAATATTAAAGTTAATTGTTTATACTTTAAATAATTTTTTGATAATAATTAATTGTTTCATTGTAAAATATTATGCAATATATATTTATTATAGAGAAATCTTACATATTAATAAGTATCTCATATATTCTTTTCCCGCAAAGTGACCACCTCTCTCCTATGTTCTTTTCATTATTTCTAAAAAGTATAAAACTATAAAGGATATGATAATAAACAAACAAGGTGTAGTAGATTTTAAAATCTATTCAAAATTTTAAAGTATTTACCTTTTAAAAACGAATATTTTAAATCGAGACCAAATAGTTTAATTCTAGACAAAAATGAAGTGTAGTTCGAATAAAATATTAAAGAGGCATATGAAGTTATTTGGTGATAAGGAATGTTGGTTGTGCATACTTTTTGTTTTTCAATATTACCTTCATGATGTGCCCAGGTTAAAAAAATAACAATCATTATAATGAATTAATTTTTCAGACTTAGCTATTAAAGTATTCTTTTTATTTTTAATCAAAATATTATAAAATAAAAGTTATTATACATTAAAATAAATAAAGAACTGTGATGTGTAATAATAATTTAATAACAAAACAGTTCAAATCGATAAATTATATTAAGGATTTGTTTTATATATTTTATTGAGATTTTATTAAAAAAAAAAAAAAAATACGATATTGTTTAAATCATATATTATATTCAGTTTATTGAATGGTAACATATAAGTTATTAAGTTATAATAAAACTTTTTAAGGACGATAAACACAAATAAAAGTAATATAAAATTTCATTAACATGAACAATTAAATTATTTTTTTGTTCAAATTCTATAGTTATATTTACTAGATGAATGATATAAATTTAATTTAGATATGAGGAATCAGACTATGAGTTCTATTTTTTATAATTGCAAAATTAAACAAATAATTATATTTTGAAATTTTTAAAACGATAACTTTCAGTATAAAATTAACCAAATATAAATGTACACGTACTAATAATTTATATTATTTTAATATATCCATATAATATAATTTAACATAACCAATAATTTGTGCAAGTAAACTATTGTATTGTGCATATATATTTGAACAAAAATTCTACGCGAATATGAAGATAAAAATATTGTTACAACTGTTGTACATGTATTGATATTATATATAAAAAAATATTTATTAGATTTAATTAAATTTTGACTTGAAAGAAATGTTTATTTTGTTAAATTTAATCATAGTTCTTTTCAACAACTTGCAATAACATATCTTTTGAGATGTTCAGACAGTCGTAGCAAGTTTATGTATTAAATATTAATTTTTATTTGAAAAATTCAATTTCCTTTTATCAAATATATTTTTCGGAGGATTTTTACATTTTGATAAATATAATATTAATATTTGAATCATATTTTATGTTGAATAGTAATTTTATCTCAAAACATCTACTTTTATATGGTTTTATTCGATATGGAATTATATGATGATCTATCATTAATAAATAGTTATAACTTATTATTGTTATATTCTAAAATAAATGATTTTTAAAAATGGTGTTCATACATATGTAATATTTAAAATATATTGCTGAAATAATAATATAATTTACTTATTTCATATTTTCTCGATTATTGTAAAAATAGGAACTTCTCTCTGGAAAAATCTGCTGTCCCTGTTTGTTTTCGCAACTGAGTTTCAAGGTTCCTGCTCGATCACTACATTTAAAGCTTAAGTCCATAAATTACTTACATAACCTCCTAACAATCTTCCCACATATTATATATAAGGAAAACTTTTATTCAACCTTATAAAATTTATGTTTAATCAATTTTCATCTCAATTCTATTCATTGAACTTATTCTGGGAATAATATAAATTGTTAAACATTAAGTACACCAAAGGTTATTTAAAAAAGTTGCTGCTTATAATTTAGCTATCATAATTTTGAATATTGGTAGTATGAATTTTACATTCTACAATATAATAGATTAAAAAAATAATAATTACAAAAAATGATGTAAGAAATATAATTTTTAAATAAATGAAAAAATTCCTGAAAATTGCCATTTTGATTAAATTAGAATTGTGTATAATTATTTTCCTTTATCATATTTTGTTTTAGAATATCTTGTATTTTGCTTAAAATTGAAAAATTAAAACTAAAATTTCCATTATTAAAATTCTAAGATATAATATTTTCTAGTTTTTTTTTTTAAACTAAAATGATTAATTTTCAACATTTAAAAGTTTAAGTAAGAAGAAGACAAAATATTTTTATTTCATAAGTACCAAATGGAAATTATATTTATATTATTTTATAACTAGATAAATAAATGCTGTTACAAAAAATTAAATAATATATGGAATTTATAAAATGTTATTGACGTGAACAAACAAGCAGAGACCTAATATATTATTATAAAGGGTTCGTTGAGGATATTATAACGTGAACTGGGATTGTGATGTTGAACGTTTATGACCATCTATGCGTTTTGATTACTAATTGAAGCAGGTTTACTCTGTCGTAGATGGAGTATAAATTAAAGGGTAATGGCTGAATAATATAATAACTGAAATTACAGGCTTCGATTAAGTACAGGCTGTCCCAGATTAATTTACTAATTGCAATATTTCCGTGAAAAACTAAAATGTTAAAATTCTGTTTTTTTTTCTTTCTAAGTTATGAATTATACATCATACAATAGTCAACGTCATATTAGCTTTAATATAAAAAGTGACGTCTTTAAAAAAGATGCCATGTATAAAAAGTAATTTAAATTTTTAAATTTTTAAATTATAGTCAATACAATGATATACAAATTAAATAGTTTATTTTTAAAAATTTGTATTACTTAATTGAAAAATGAAACATTTTATGCCATTTATCATTACTATTTAAATTATTATAATGCAAAATTTATAATCAATAATATAATTAGTGTAAATTATATTTACAATTAGTAAATTGACTAAACGCCTGCTATTTATTTGTAAATCGACCTTTATTATCTATGTTTTTACAGATATAAAATTGTGTTACTATTTGAGAGTGCCTTATTGATATTGATAATATGAATTTTACGTACAATAATATTAAAATAGTTAAAATACTAAATTATTATAATAAATGACGTAGAATATTTCAATTAAATAAAAAAAATTCTCAAAATCATTACCTTACTTATTACATACGTATGAGACAAGTTAATTTATATCTACTGAAATTAAAATTCTAAAACATTTTACAATCATAATATTAAAGTATGATTTTGTAATAATAAAACCAAAGTTAATAAAAGTGGGAAGGTTGATTTTGGAGTTCCTCCTTCGTCCATTCGGTTTTCGAAGAAATTAGTGGCTTATTATAATTAAGATTTTAACGCAATGATATTGCATTTGATAATATAATTCTGAGCGATATTTAATATAGGTAATACAATATATAGTACTGATAATCCATTCCAAAATTGTACCATGTGTGTACTTATGAAAATATTCAAAACAATTTATATGTTCCTATGTGTAAAACTGCATTAGTTATCTTAAAATTTTAAAACCAATTTCATTATAATTTTAAGATTTTTGTGAATTTTGGCGCTTTTTCGTTAATTTTTGGTTTTTTTTCTTTTCCTGATGAAATTTTTTAAAAAAATTAGCGAAAAAAGTACCATTTAGATTCAATTTTTTACCGAAAGTATACTCTATTTGTGATAATTAGACCATTATTTTTACCCAAAAAAGTGTCTTCAGGCATAAAAAAACATCATTGTAAATCCAATATATTCTACGCTTTGATCAGAATTTAAAAGTGTTAAAATGTGTTATAATTTCAACAAACGTTCAGTGTACACAAGATTATATTTATTTTGTTATAAAAAGAAGTAATTATGAATATATTGCAGATCACCTATATTGTATTTTTTACGTTTTAAATAACACACATATACACAAACGTACGCACTCGCATTCACACACATAAAAAAAATCTAAACTATAACTTATCAATATTATAATATCCTGTATTATTATATGTAGGTATATAATGTGTTCACTTTCTATTATCTGTTCAGATACACGAAAAAATGGTTATATATATTATTATTATCAGAAATTTCCTGAAAATTGTCAAAATCATACTTTTTTCGATCATTTTCGATTTATCATTTATTTACACTATATATTATATCGGTAAGACGGTGAGTAATATATTTTAAAATAAATTTCTAAATTTATTTAATGCCGCAAGTGCGTTTATTGAATATAATATTTCTTATCTCGTTGTTTATATACCTATTGATTTTATTATGACACATATAACATACTTATAGTACAGAAATTATATGATAAATTGAACCTACTATCTATCAGTGACGTAAATAGGAAAATATCACATAAACGCTATATCATAGTTTTCAAAATAATTTGAACTTTAAGTATAAAGTTAAACTTCATAGAATTTCAAAAAAATTTCTCCCGTAGTAACTACTGCTGTTATATATATTTTATAGCGAGGAGATGACATCACCAAACACTTAGTAGGTGCATTGAAAATTCTCTAAGGTGGACCTTAAATAAATAGGAAAACCGTTTTAGCCGGAATATGTTTTCGTTCTTATACGCTATATTGCGTCTTACAAATAGTTTTAAATGCAATGTTTAAATATTGTATTTATTAAAATATAAAAGACCAATAAATAATTACATTACTTCTCTACTCACCTTGAAACTGTTTCAGTAATATGCTTGCTTTCCTCTCGTTTTCATAAAATCTCACCGGACCCTAAATGGTAAATATTGAAAATTTTAATAAATATCTGTTTATATAATGAGAAGACCAAAAATTGCAATGAAAAACAATATACCGTCACTCCTTCAAAACTTGTGGCCTTGAGAGCGTCCAGAAATAGATTCTCCCATTCCTTGTCCCTGTACTCAAAGTCCGCAATTGTTCTGTTCAATATCCCTCTGTTGTGCGATGACTGGTGAACTTTTCGGGCTACTTCCTGTATAGCCAAAGCGGCAGTCCATAACCCGTCGTATGTGTACCCATGAAATCGCGAGTATTCGTTTCCACGTCTCATGTCATATTCTTGCTGATATTCTCTGGAAGTCTGCGAACAAAAACATAACGAAACTCGATTTAATACGATTCTCATTGTGTTATCGGGAATCTATCACGAACACTAAAATATAAACGGTTTTCTATAATTAAAAAACATGACTTATAAACTATTATTTTAAATTCTATATTCTCATAGCTGTATTTCATTATTTGAATATAACCTAACACAGTTTGTAGCTTATTAAATTAACATAATATTGTATGAAGATATTATATATATATATATATTATAAATAAATATGAATATTATATCATTAATTGTATTTAGATAACATTTTGTCTAATTTGGCTATTTTATTAAGTACAATATAACTTAAAATTTTAAATAAATATATTATTTGTTGTACAATTTTACGAAACTTAATTTCAATTAAAGCATAATTTTATAGATACATACAATAATACGTTTTAAGTTTAATCTTTCCATCCAAATATGATATTCCTCATTATAATTTAATATCGATGTTGAACTTATCAATTACACGTCAATTTATCAAATTTTGGTAATTTTTTCTTTAATTTTTTCTTTATTATATACATACGATATATTATATTGTATATCGTATATACATACCGTAATATCTATTAATTATATACCTATTTAACATATCTTTATTGTTGACGTATTTACTGTCGCATCACTTGTTAGTTATTAATTTTTTAGTATTGATGTTATTATTTCAAAGTATCGAATCAAATTATTACTATAGTATAAAATAAAATATGTATAAGATGTTAGCGTGAAGTTTTCTTTAAAAAAAAATCCTCAGAGAGAAAATTATTATACCATACAAAATCACACAATTTAATATAATTATTATATTTTAGTAATAGAGAAACTATTTTGATTAGTATAGTTTTTTTTGTGTACGATGTGATTCTAAAAGTTTGACCCGGTAGCGATTAATGTCTATTAAAGTACAGATTCTAAATATTATTTGTACATTTTCTTCCGAATTTATGTTTATATTATTTAATACTGTTTAGTTATTTCAAGAATATTTTTATTAATTTGATTATATTTATTTTAATTTAGACATTTCAACATTATTCATAATACTATTTGTATATTATTCTAACTACTTATTTAAAAAAATTTAATCGTACATTTACTGTATTGATATACAACTTAAAAGATATATATACTTTATAACTCATTACTATCAAATTACGTTATTCGATTATATAACTAATAAATAACTTAATTTTAACTTAACTTTAAATTTTATTTTAATTTGTATTAAAAACATTGAGCGATTTTTAGAGTAACTTTTAAGAATATATATGTATATAAAGCTCATTATTATGCTATATTTAGCTAAAAATTATAAATTTGTATATTATACAATATGCAAATATTGAGTTTTAAAATTTTAGAACGTATAAAGTTCTTAGATTGATTGATCGTATTCATAATATACGCATATGAGTATAATAATTATTAATAATAATGGATGATTTATTCTGTAGTAGATGGTATAAATTATAATTTAATGGTTTCCATTAAATAGTGACAGTTATATATAAATGTCGGACAATATGTCATTTTATTTTATAAGCTACATAATATTGTTTGGTTGTTGTCTAAACAATAAATAACGAAATATTATCATATTAAATTTAATGTAATTTTCAATTTTAAATAATAATTTAAAATTTTAGGTATTAAAAGTTAATATAATATAAATGATTTTATTGATTTACCATGACAGTCAATTTAGTTGAAACTTTGGAAGTGCAATAGGTTCTAACGACTAACCTACTTTTATATGTTCGTGACATAATTTTCGTTACGGTTGAGTGACCATCAATACGACACATCATCTTTTGTTTTAGTTTCATAAATTTAACAAAATAGGATGGTGTTAAATCGTCAAACCAACCATAAAATCTCCCCGATAACTGTAGGCCATATTAACAAGATGTATAATATTATACTACCACATTTAATTGTGTAGCATTTTTTTTTATTTAATAATTATACTGTTATGACGTTTTTAAATAATATTTTTTTTGATTTTTAATCTCAAAACTTAAATTTTATTTAGTATCTCGATAATAACAATGAACACAAATCAAAAGTTACAAAAATTTTGATCGTTATATACGTTATTAAAAAAAAAAAAAAAAAAAAAAAAATACAAAAGAAATATTATAAAAATAGAAATAATTAATGCAATTTTTTAAATATAACATTTTTTATTTTAATGTGTGTTAATTCGTGCATTGGTTGAAATTTACAATAATTTTTAGAGAAACTATGATTGTGTATGGCATTGTAAAAAAGTTAATTTTAAGTATTTCCTATGAAATAAGTTATAACAACAATATTATTTTTAAACAATTTAATCATTTAATCATTTTGCATATATATATTCCTTTCTATTTTAAGGGGCCAGGTTTCATAAAATGTATTTTTGAGGGAGGTAAGGTTAAGATCTCCCTCTTCCATTTCAGCCTACCGTGACTCAACAAAGATTTGCCGCATCCTGAATGCAAATCCCGAAAACGGTATCAATAAACATTCAATTATCAAATGATTATGCTCATAAATCAATATATATGTATATATTATATTAACTTAAATTAATTACATTTAATAACAATTATAGCCTACAATCCCAAATCAATACAAAATGGTAAAGTATTATAACTTTTATAATAAATTTGTATATTTTAATAATTTATTTTTCTAATTAGTTATTACGATGTTATATTTCATTAATTAATTAAACTTGATTTCATTAATAAATAAATTTCGATTTTTTTTTTAAACTATTACATGGATCTTTATAACGGATTGTGTCAATTTTTAAATGGATTAGATATAAGAAAAAAACAATGTGATGATATGCAAGATCATAAAAATTTCATGTTACATTATTGGTGGTAATCTCGTACGCTTACAATGTTATTTCCGTTATTTTTTTTAACACGAAATTCTGATCATACTGTATAATATATTATATTATTTTACATATTATATTGAATGGAACAAATATAATATATATATATATTTTTAGTGTATACCTAATTAGTATTTATTTATAATTATATTCTGAAAAGAGGAATCCTTCTGCACACACATCTCAGGAACCCCTGTGTCTGGTAGTATGAGTATCGCCAAGGGAGTTAGACGAAAACTTTAGAGAACGTGGTTAGAACAGCATATTCCCTTGGAGATTACCAGTAGGCTATTGCGCACAAGAAGCCATTTGTAATCACAGTATATTAGTTTATGTAACTAATTTTGAAAATGCAATACTATCTTATAAATATTGATACGCAATTTTGAAACTAAATTATGTTTTTCACATTGTACCTTGACTATATTTATACTCGCCTTATCTACACTGCGCCATCCGTGATTATGCCTATTGTTTTTTCATACATAAATCATATTTATTCACTATGTTATTGTAACAGATTGTTTATAAGAAAACAAATTATGACAATATTATGGTGTACATAATATATTCAAAATAAATGTACTTTTTAAAATTTATTTTGTATATAGTTTCAAATGTAAACGAATGATACTTATATTATTTTTTATATTTTTATACTCATGTTGTGATATTATACACATATGTTAGTGACAATATTTTATCTATATATTATAATCATATATTTTTGAATAACTATTGAAAAGTAATAGGTATTATTATGTTTTTTAAGTATAAAAATATTTAAATTGACTAATTAGTATCGTACAAATAGTATTCCTTCTATAACAAGTAAACACATTTATTAATCAGACATTTAATAGATATTTTAAATAAAAATGTTTGATGTAGGTAAAAGTATATTGATTTTATAATTCAGTATTAATAGTATTGATTAATAATAATTAATATTATTAAACATTTTATGTGTTATATATATATATATATATATATATATGTATATAAATGTATAATATTTTGTATGCTTAAAAATAATTTACGATAGATAAAATAAATAATTATTAATGAAGATTTTTGAAGAGTACGTCATTTATGGATTCTATTTAATTACGAATGAAAGTTCAGAACGTAAAATTCAGATGCTTTTATAAAATGTACATACCGCTTTAAAATATATAATTATTCATTTTATATTATATTATATTATTATTTATAATTTCAATAGTAAAAATAAATTTTAAAATATTTTAAATGCATTTATTAAATATTAAATTATTTACATTAGTTGTAAAGTAAAGACCGATATTTGGTAGCAGTTGAGAGCTTTCTGTTTTTGAAGACTATAGTGTTTGTTCCAACTAAATTGTAGTGATGAAAGATAAAGATTTATATGGTGTTGTATTATTATTATAATTTAAAAGTAATGATTAATCATCATATTTGAAAAAAAATGATTCAGAGACAAACTTAGACACAAAATGTTATAATAATATTAGACTTTCATCAATTTAATGTAATAACTAAACTTATAAATTAGTATTTTCATAACAGTTTTTAACGTAATCGACGATAAATAAATAGAACCAATTTATATAATGATACATTTACTAACTAAAAATTTGAATTCGAATTATTTATTTAATAAAAAAAAAGCATTAAAAAATTATGGCCTTTTGATTTTCGAGATATTTTATAAAATGCATTTAAATCAGCACATTATCAAATGTTTCAAGTTAACGTTATGAAAATTGTGATTTTCATAAATTCAATAAAAAAAATCGTAAATTTAATGAATTTTAATCAAATTGGTAAATTGTAATAAACTTTAATTAGATAAAAATCATGAAATTCCAAAAAGTTGTGTATAAAAGTTATCATAAACGTTCCAAACTATATTATGTAAATTCTCATTCAAATACTCAAAAGAAATTTAAGTTCCTATGTTCATTTATTTTTTTATATTTTTTCTAAAATTATTATAATTATTTACTGAGTTATGTTTAAATAATTGATTATACCAAATAGATATTTATAAAGTACATATTTTTCATATTAACATAATATTAGATACCTAATATATTTAAATTAAATAATTAACTTTGATAAGTATGCTATTTTTCGTAAAATGTATTGTACGTAATAATATTATAATAATTCCATGATATGTATAAAATTTTTTTAACATAATTTATTTTGAGGGCACACTATTATTTATTTATTTATTCATTATTATAAAATATTAAAACACTAAGTAGGTACGTAGTCGTTTATATATTTAATCACAATTCAACCAAAACGAAAATACGAACATTTTAGATCGTGTTTCATTTAAAACTAGTTTTATATTTCTATAAAATGGTACCTAATGGATTTAAGTAGTTAAATAATTTTGTGTTCATGCATATTATATTATTATGACAAAACGTATATTATATTTATGGATGATCTAGTATACTTTATTTGATATTACTCTAAAGGATAAATAATTGGAATTTGAGTGTTAAAAGTTAAAACTTATAATTATTTATATAATATATTTGCTAATATTACCATGATATTATAATTTATACTCAATTTATAAAATATTTATATTAATTTTTTACTATTTTATACAATTGTACCCTTGGTAAAATTTTAGAAACACAAGTGTGGAAAATTATACATAATCACCTAATTAATTGGTTTACATTGGATAAAACTATTACATAGATACTAAAAAATATAATATTTTGAAATTTTACGAATAATTAGTTAATATACATATTGTAATACATAAATTATAAATAAAAAACCACAAGTTTTTTTACATTTTTCGTTAAGTTAAATATATTATCATTTTATGAAAACTTGAGATATTGTGTTATTCAGAACTTCAGATATAATAAAAAAAAAATTGATAAGTAGCTAATAAAATTTATATTAATTTTTTACTATAACTTAAATACCACCTCTCAATATCATAATTTTTCATTCTCATAAAGTGTTTACGTGAATTCGAGTAAAGTATTAGGTTCAAACTTTATCAACGTTGAACATCTACGTGTTCATACACGTTTTTTGTAATCATAATTTATAAGTAAACACAAATATTGCCATAATATTTAAAAAGGTTTGTATAATAGAGTGGCATTATAATTTGTATAATTTGGTAGTTTTATCATAAAGTATGTAATATTTGTAAATATATTTTTATATCAAATTGTGTATCATATTTATATTATGACCCTGAAAATAATAAATTTTATATAATAATATAGGAGGTATATTTATGTTTTTTTTTCCTTAGGGGATTTATTAATTTTGGAAGCGTGACTTATAATTTAATGTATATATATGTAATTTATCCTAAACTATGTTCAATGTAACCAAGATTTTAATTTTTAGAAATTTTTTTTAATTATTGGAAAAATCATATTTCTGACCTCATTATAATAGTGTATGTATTTCATATAGTCTGTGATTATATCATGAAATGCAAAATTCATATTATAAATATTATGATATAATATTTACATATATTATTACATATAGTGATACAATATGTAGATTGATAATAATTTTTCGATAAATATTGATAACTAACAAACTTTATAAAACTAATATAACTGTTTGTGTTTTAAATCATCGTAAGCACTAAGAGCGTTCATGATAATATTGATAAAACAAATTTTACGTGTCATTATGATGTTAAAATATTAAAAATAATAACGTATAATCAGAAATATAATTTCTTCAATAAATGTGAAAAATTCCTAAAAATTGAAATCTTGATTAAATTCAGAGATCAGACACGTCAACATTCTCATATACCTAAATATACTATTTATAACGGCTATCTTTAAATTTTGCATAACTTAAAAAATAAAGTATTTTTTTTAAAAAAAATTTGACTCATTTTTTTTAGTCATATAGGTGATATTGTTCGTTGTCTAAATAATAATTTTTAAAAAAACTGTACTCAAAAATTTTAATTTTTTGCGGTGATATTCCAAATAGTTAAAAGATCTGGGACACTCTATGTAACATAGAACACATTTTTATAAAACAAATATTAATTTTATTATTATGTCTTTAACGTAATTTACAGTAATATACGAGTATGATATATGGTTAGGTTTGTAATTAATTGTGTTCAATAAATATGTTTGAGATAAGGATAAAATTTAACAATATTGTTCATTTAGAGCATTATTTTTCTTGAATCTTTATAATACTTTGAAAACATGATAACTATAAAATATTATTTACGTTTAATTGTATCTGTTAATTATTGTTCAGTTTCAGTTTAATTCAATTTCTGATTTTAAAAATAATATCTATCACCATTAACCTAAATTTTATTATTATTAAATTGGTTCCTTGATATTACCTATAATATTGTAATTTATTACTAGTAAGATTATTAGATTTACATTTATTATAATAAAATCAAAATATATAAGTAATGATTTATGATTTATTATATTTAATAAAAGTTTATATTAGTTTGAATGAAAATATAATTTATTAAATTTATGTTTATCAAAGTCGATTCAAAGTTAGGAAAACAATTTTAAAAGGTTTAAAAACAGTTGTATCATGAGTTTTCAAATCTAGAAACAAAGTATTATTATTTATGTAACATACATAATAATTTTACTTCGTAATAAAAAAATTATTATTGATTCGTGTTTTATCGAACTAAATGAGAGAAATATCATTATTAGTAAATATAAAATAGTTTATTTTCATTTATTGTATACATTTCTTAATTAAATTAGAATAAAACTTAAATAATTAATATTTTTTTGATTCTAAGCGAAGCGAAGAATGTATTGGTTTTATAAAGATGTTTTTTTCTTTTTATGTATGTATACCTACTTGTATTATAGTTATAGTTATTAAAATGTAATAAAAAACAAAATAAAATAATTGCATATAAATTTGTTTTCTAGGAAAAAATAATTAATTTGTTAAACAATGTTTAACACTGTTGTTCAAAGCAATGATTATTGAATTTATATTACATAATTTTATTAAAATACATGTATTACTTTACAAGTTATGCATGTGAAAATATAATATTTATGGTAGCCACACTAGTTTGTTTAATTATTTTTTATTTCATTGTTTGAGCATGTATATTTTACGCATACTATGTTTTTTATGCATGATGGATTATTCATTAATTATTTAATTAATAATTTAATTTCTAATACAAAATATTCTATTATTAATTTATTATGTAAATTGGGTTACTTTGGTTTATAGTCAATAAAGGAAATCCTGACATAAAATATATTTTCGAACAAAGTGGAATACCTTAACACGCATATTTATTATAACATAATTTTAATATCACAGTAAATGAGTAAACTAATATCGTTTTATTTTGTGTTATTGTTTAGGAAACAATTTTAATTTTTATATGGGAACAAATGTTACCGAACAAGTAGTTTGATTTTGAAATATTTATTAGATACAGATTGTTTGATTTAATTTTCATTTAGATAGTATTGTTGGGTTTGAATTAACATAATGTCGATATGTCTAGTTTAACCAGACAGCGTCTGGTTGGTTTAGAGATGATTGTATGAAAAAACTATTTATTTATTTACGATAATTATTCAAAGAATTTAGCGAAGAAAACTTATTTCACGTGGATAGAATCTTGCGGATACAATATTATATAGGGGAATAGCAACAAAAGCGAATTTAAATATTTGTGGGCAATGTCAAATTTTCCATTAGTATACGGGTTAGACGGTTTTTTCTGTACGTACACGTATTGAGTAAAATTCGTCTTGTAAAATGTTCTACTTTACGTATTGTGTGACTATACACTTCAGAGACTCGTAAATTAATACTGTCTCATAGACAAGTCAAACATGATCCTAACGGTCCTTATGAGAAATTTAAATTTGTTATTTTATGGATACATCTTTCCGACAGAACATTTTTCTGTTACAACCAAGTATCTATTGTTATATGTTTATCGATTTTATATTTCACTTAGAATAATAATATACGAACGAAATCAGATTTCAAGTATTAGTAAAACATTATATTTTTGAATGTTAAACTGAAAATTTGATTGTTTTATCAATAAATTTTAATGAATTGATATTAATATAAAATTATTTCAATAATAAATATGCTTTCTATTATATTATCTGATAAATTTATGTAAAATTAATTACACAACTGTTTAAGAATAGTCGTATTAAAAATAATTCGGATGTGGTAAAAAAGTCATATAGTATACAAATTCCAAGCTGAGTGTGCTTAATAGAGAATTATTCATATAAACTTATGAATAAGAAAACTTGTGAATAATGAATATCGATATATACAGGGTGTATCACGAGGTTTTGTCATTTTTCAATATAATATTATTAATGAAGAAATGTCAAACTTTCGTGACATATTAATATATTTATATTTAATGTATATGTTAACGTTAATGTATGAAATTCCGACAATATATAAAATAATTACCTATAGAAATACAGTTAATGTACCTATAAAAATCAATCTATATTTATTAATTTATTTACAAAATTTTATTTTAATGTACATCATCAGTTGAAATGCAGTTTTAGAATAATATTTTGAATTCACACTTTTCTTTTAATTTCGTTTCACTACTTTTGTTATAATAATGTAAAATTTTGTTTTCATTTTAGATTCTGAGCGAAGCAAAGAGTTTATTAATTTTACAATGATGTTTTTTTTATATCTGAAAGCACGATTTCGGGTAAAAATAATGGTGCGATTTCCACAAATTAATTTTTAATAATTCTCTTTTTTTTGCATGATTTTTAGTAGATCACTGGCCTTTTACCTAATTTTGTATTAAATATTCATTTACGATTTTAAAAATATAATATGTTATTTATAGATTAAATAACTATTTAAAAAAAATTCAAATGTATATGTATTTATTTTTAACATTATTAACGATAATAAATTATATTATAATTAGGTGAATATAACTTTTTCTTATTTCATAGTTAATCATTTGTATTATATTAAATTTTATCATATTATTTTCTGGTTTTGATATGATTTTTAATAATTTAACAAAAATAGTGTAAACTTTAATCGATTATGAAATAAGATCCCCTAAATATAGTAATAAGAATAACGTAAAGATCATACCACGTTATCAAAAGACGCATTTTTAGGGTTTATTTTTGGATAAACGAATGGTCCCGATGGAAAAGGCACGTCTGTCAAAGATGCATCGCCATCAGTCAAAATACAATTCAAATTGTTATACTAAAACTCAGACAGAAGGTTTTGAGGTGGCGCAAATACGTTTTTTGGGGAGTATGCTATGATTTTGAGGTGTACTTAGGTGGAAGGTAAATTATTTTCAATATCATTAGTTGTTGTATTGCGTTAGCATTCATCGAGCGTAATCCAACTTATTTATCCTCTACGCGATCATTAGTTTGCATTTTCATGGTTTCCTTTCACAGGAAAAATATTTTTTTATTATCCATTTTGTTTGTTTTAATTTCCTCGGAAAACATTATGAGTAACAAAGCTACTATAGTGACTGAGGTTTAATCAGAGATGTACAGTCAGATAAAAGAATTAATTACATAGATTATACTAAAATTGAGATAAAACAACGAAATTTTCTCATTTTTTTACAATAATAATATCTATAAATAATTGTCTATTAATTTTATCAAACGTATTGACTTAATATTTTTCTAAATTTAATTTTTATATAGTTAATTTAATAAAAATATTTTGTTTATCACTATATGGTTTGGTTTCTATTTTTAAACAAAATAGGTTTTAATCATACATTATAATTTTTGCGATAATATAAATTGATATAAATGAAATTGAGGTTAAAATTTAATTTTTATAGCCTATTGCAATATTTTTAGACTTTTCTAATAGTTTACTTCGTATTATTTCTATTTCAAATATTTTATTGAACAACAAATAAAAAAAAGAAATTTTATAGCACAACAATGTGACCTAGGTATTGTAGTTACGAAGTGGAATGACAAACGTGATGTACTTTCCACGAAACTCTGTCCGGTAAGTTATGAGACAATCAAACTATTGGTATACTTTTTGCAAAATGAATTGTTTTTTTGTTGCTCATAAAAGTGTGCTACGAAAGTAATAAAACTAGTATTATACTAAATTAATGTAAATTAAGTACTTCATATTTGAATTAATATACTTGTAAAATTTAAAGTACTGGTAGTCATCAAATAATAAAGATATTTAAATGGTGTTTTGTCAATGTATATATAAGCAGTTTTTCAAATATGAATTAAGATAAGAGTTCAAAACAACTGTCATAATCTATAAATATCAATAAATGAATGAGAATTAAAATTTTCATAGCCTTTGAAATGAATTTAGTGAGAGTTGAATTTAATTTTCAAAGAGAAAACGGTAAGTATGCTATAAAATTATTGAAGTTCTCGTGTTCGACCAGTAACAGTTAAAATATATAATATTCAAGACGGTTAATTTGTTAACATTATATATTCTTAAATCCCCTCTCAACAATTTCCGAGCAATAGGTGTAATCGAAAAATAATGCATAGTATTTACATAGTAAAAAATGAAAAAAATACATTTGTTATATGATATTGAAAAATATCGTAAAAAAAAAATGTTTGAAATATATGATCGATATCTTGAATATTTTCTATTTTAAGATAAAACCTTTATTTAAGATTTAACGATATTACAATTAATAATTAAGTATATACTTATAGCAGTCTACTAATACTGTTTAGATTTTGCTCGATGTTCAAATCGAGATTAATTAATTTGTTTTTATTTTTACCCAATGTCGGTGAGTATATAATGATTGCTGATTGAAAATAAAACACTTTTAAATATGATTGTGTCTATAATCGTTTTTTTGTATTTTTATTATAAATTTTCAGACGCTACAATATAACCAAAATAAGTAATAAATGTTAAAAAAGTTAAAAAAGTTATAAAAACATACATTTAAAAAGTTATTAGTAATAATACGATTTTAAAACATTTTATGTTGTAGATAGAAATGTTCTTCTCACCATTTTTAATAAAACAATGATAAAACAATTTTATTCTAAGTTAATTAGGTAGGTACCTAATTTTCATTAGTAATAATATTTTTGTTATTTCCAAATGACGCATATAGTGAGGAAATACCTCATTGTTCCGATCCTTCACATTGTTGAAATACAAATACGTTCAATGTGAAAACATAATTAAAAAGAAAGACTATAGTATAATACATTTATTGTTTAATTAAATTTTGTATTGCCACGTATTAATTGAACTTTTTAATTTTATTACAAAATTCACACACAAGTATGTTGAGCACAAATAAAATGATTTCGCAGTTAACAAATTGTAGTATTTATTCTATACCTATAAGGTATCAAACCTATAAAATAAAACACACAAAATAAATAAATAAATAAATCCTTAGGAATTTACGATTTAAATAATAAATTTACAACTTTGATAATATAATACTTTACAATGTAATAATTTTTTAATACTAAAATAAATTATAATCTTATTTTCACAAAAAAAAGTTTAGCTAAAAATAACAATCTGCGTAAAAAAATTACTCGTACTAATATTTTTCACTAATTATCACAAGTTCACTTATAAGTGTATTGTTGTGATAAAACTATTTTTTGTTAAA
Source organism: Eriosoma lanigerum (assembly GCA_013282895.1). NCBI lineage: Eukaryota > Metazoa > Arthropoda > Insecta > Hemiptera > Aphididae > Eriosoma > Eriosoma lanigerum. The sequence continues at coordinate 55,146,276 of CM023357.1, read as the reverse complement.
AACTAAATTTATATAGGAAACCTATATATATAAATGGGTAACTTCATTTTATGATAAATATTTCTGAAAACTTGTAACTACAACTATGATTTATAATATTAAATTAAGCCAACATCTAAAAATATTATTAGGTTTATGTCTGAAGTTTAATGATATTTTTTTTGTATATAATTTATTCATAACTTAGTATAAAATAATTATTTATACTTATTTTATGAATATTATTAAAACGATAGATGGAAATTTACGGTAATAAAATATAATGTCTGTTTATTTATTAAACACAAAATAATATATATTATCTTCAGTATTGCATTTTGAGTACCTATTTATAGATTGGCTTATAATAATATTTATCGTTAATAAAAGTACTTTTTAGTGTGTACTTAATATAAAGTATACTAAAGTTATATAGAATGTATCAAAATTAACAAATATTATATTCCAACAATCAAATAATTTAAAATAAAATAATGTTAAAAAGTTAAAACACAGAAATCATTACGAATAATAATAAAAATACATTAGGTACATAATAATATTTTATGAGTCATAATATTTTATGTCCCATTTTAATGCGCAATCATAATATCATTTTATTAAACAATTCTATCGGAATATTATTTAATATTAATTTTGAATAATTATTATGATTAGTAAAACTACTATTAAGATATCTATTAAATAACAAGTTATATTTTATTATATTCTTTCATTACATTTATCGATATAGGTAATTATTAATATTTCCAATATTAGATACCTTTTTTTATATGTTATAATTACATTGATTTAAATAAGTATTTTGTGTATATACCGAAAATAGATACCTAAGATTTAATTTTGAATATAGTTTTTTTTAAAAAAGTTAAGTTAATAGGTATAATTAAGTAAGATAATAGGTGCATTACAATATAAAGTATTATACTTTATAATATGTTGGATTTTATAATTTTAATTTTGATAACTATATTATATTTGCAGCAAAAACATTTTATGAAAAAGGTTTGGTTTTTTAAATTACATATCAAACACAAATTATTTTTAATATGTACTATGAAGTTTGAAAGAGTATAAGCGAAAAGAATTGTAAATAATGTTGATCATATAAAGTATATGACCGAAAAAATAATATAACATGATGAAATTTTAAATTTAAATATACAGTTGACTTAATATAGAATTCTGGCTATTATTTTTGTGAAATTAGTGTGGCTTAGGTTAATTTCATTTAATAAATTTTATATATTCGATTAAGTATAATAAGTTTAATAGACTTTATCCCATTATAATACCTACATTCAGTATGCAGATGCAAATATATACATATACATAATAAGTAGGTACCTATAATATTATTAGATAAATTTAATGACATTTAAATTACATATTTTTAGTCAATTTTAAGAAATAAGGAACATTTTTTTTAATCAAATTTTTTCTTAAAAATTGTTTTTATTGATTATATGATGATAATGATTAACTCACTATTCCTGATATAGTAATTTCTCCTGTAGTGGATAGTGGTAAGTAATCTGTGAGTATACATCCGTCTAGCGCCTCACTTAAATGTTGTACAGGACAAGGCGATCTTGATTCATTCCACCACGTTGGACTGTAAGTACCCATTATAAGCCATTGATATTTACCACCAACCATGCCAACCCTAAAAAGATATTCATGTTTACAAAATTAATGAGTCAGCCTATTCTAGTTTTATGATGCAAAACAATTAAGAATTTTTATAATAGTTATATTTTATTTTTAACATTTTTTAAAATATTTAACTTAAAAAAACTGATAAAATATAATTTTTCGAACGTTTTAATTTTTTAATTTCTATACATAGTAAAATTTTGACTTACATTTTCTGAGAGATATTCTTTCTTTCAGGTGTAACAGGTGAATTTTACCTCTCTAAATTTATACCGAGAGGGTAAATAACGCCCAAAGTAAACATTTTCATCCAATTAAATTTATATATATACCTTTATACTATTCAAATTAAAATTTAAAGTGGGGAAAATGTTTTCCTCAGTCGAATATTATCTCTTCTTTAAAAATTTAGTTGTGTAAAAATTTCCAATTATCAGTAAGATATTTTAATAGTTAAGCTTAAATTGTATACTTATGAGTTTTTTTTATATAAGGGGGGAGGGGTAAAAATTGCTTTTGGTTAAAAAATAATTTTGAAAAAAAAAAATAGGAAAAAAATTTTTATAATAATAAAACCATATTAGCTGACCTGTATGCTTCGCAAAAGACTTTTCTTGCCCATGTTTCATTGAAATTACCCAAAATTATCCGTATGTCTTTTTCTCGAAGTTTTCTGATTGGTAAAGAAACATCGCCGGCAATATTTTGCGTGTCGTAAACAGTGAAATTATCTTTCTCTAGCATGGCTACAAGTTGATTATGTGCCTGTAAAAATATTTTACCAATGTTGAACAAATTTAAAAATATCTAAATTTCAATAAAATTTTACAATAAAAGTAATAAAAATGATTAATGTTGTTAAATAATAATATTATTTAGAGTAGATATATAAAACTATCTTGTTGTATAAGAAAAGAAAATTAATAATGCTTTAATAATTGAAAATATTTTAAAATGAAAAAATGAATATAATATTTTATCGAAAAATTTTTTCATATCATGTTATATTAATTTATGTTGTATATATTTTGTATTGGTATTCTTTTTACTATTTAAATGTATACTTTATATTTTATTATTTCTTTGATAAATATTATGAATTTATTTAAAAATAACTTAAGAAATAATAAAACTTTACTCTAAGGCGTAATAATACTTTTAATTCAAGTATTCAGTTGACATTTAGCATATTTGATTAACCTAAAATACTTTCTTCAAAATTTATTTTTATAATATAATTAACGAATATAGTGCGGAAAAGTTTTCATCAAAGTTATAAAATATAAGAACGACTTTTTGAATTATAATATTATTTATTACCCAAAGATGTATAATAATTACAATTTTGTTTTCTCTACAAAAAATATATATATACAGAGTGTCTCAAATCTATTTATTAATTGTAATATCTCCATGATAAATTATGATTTTTAAATGCCGTTTTCTTAAATTAATTATATAGGCGATGAAATAAATACTACCTATATTATTATTTTGGTTTTAAATGTTTTGTCAAAATAATTTTAACTTTTTTTTTAAGTTCTGTGAAATTTTATGATATCTAATTTTATAAAAATGTTGATTGATTAAGTTTCTAATTCAATCAAGGTACCAATATGTGGTGATATTTAGGAATTTTTTTCATTTATTTTAAACATCTTATTTTTGACTTTTTTTTTGTAGTTAATATTTATTTAATCTATCATATTGTAAAATTCACAGTATTAATATTCAAAATTTTGATAACTAAATTAAGAGTAACAAATGTTGCAAACTATGATATTAATATATTAAATTATTTTTGAAATTTATTAATAATAAATAATTAATAAATAAATAATAATTAATTATTATTATTATAAATAATGACATCAAAATATAATAAATTCCCTAATAAATAGAATAAAATCTCAAAATCGACATCTTGGTTAAATTAGATACACCAATATAGTCATGTTCAATTTAAAATTACTATCTTCAAATTTGACATAACTAAGACGACGTCTATTTTGAAAACGGTAATAATAGGATAATATTATATGCTTTTATTTAACTAATGATAAAAAAAAAAAACACATTCAACTATTTAAATTTTTTACAGAGATATTGGCAAGGCTAGGCAAGTTAATGAAATATTTTAGTAACTTTGATACGTTAATAGTTAAATCTAAAAAATAATTTAACTTATTAACTTTAGTTAAGTTAATTTTTATTATTTAAACATTATTAAACAATATATATATATATACTTTTATCAATTGAACGCTGGAAAATTTTCAGAGGGCTAATAGAGTATGCGAAAGTAATATTCAATAAATGAACATTAAAAATAAACAAAATATTAATATTATTAATTGTAGGTATCTAACTGTCTGTAAGACACTTTAAATTTTTGAAAAAAAAAATTTTAGTATTAAAAATTATGTCAATTAAATTTATTAAAAATACGAATATATTAACTGAACTTCGATTTTAAGAAAATTAACTCGTTATTTATTATGTTTATATGTAATAATAAAACTTGAACTACAAGTTAAGTTAAAAATATTCAGACATTAGAATGTTAAGTTAGAATTTTATTAACTTGACCTAATCTTTTTAACTAGTTAATATCCTGCATTGGATATTGAAATTATTAAATAAATCTTGGACATTCTGTATTCATATATATGTATATATCTTGCTATTCAGTTATTATATATTTTATTTAAATTAAATATTGCTGAATAATTCTATACTTATGTTTATAAATAATTTAGTAATACATTTTGTCACATTCGTAAATGTAATTTTGTTCAGTTGTTTTAGTAATAAAAATATTTAAATATTAGTTTTATTTTAAATTTATTCATACTGGAATTTGATCAAGTCGTTTTATACTTCAATAAAACAGAAGTAACAAAATTATAAAGGTAGTTTATATTGTTTCTTTTTTCGATTTGTTTTGAAATTAACAAAATTGATATTAATTATTTTTGAAACACTTCATAACATGTAAGTTTAGTTTATTTCGTTTAAATAAGGAATTACACTATATTGTCTAAAAATAATAATTTCTTATGAAATGCATTAAATAATTTATTTTATTTTATATTTTTACACATTTAATTGTCTATTTTTTTTTTATATTTTAATTTAAGTATTTGACTTATTGTTATATTGATTGTCCTTTGAAAATGGATTATATTTATAGCAAGAAGATTGCATAAATTATATTTTTTATTTCTATTGGGTACACATTTAAATTTTTTAATAGTTATTGATTCTTGCCTAATCAATTATTATACGTTTTGAAAAAAAGTTATGGCCATCAGTAATTTTTTTATTTCTTATTTTCACTACAGACATTTATATTTTCAGAAAATAAATTTAACATATTAATGGTATTATGGGAATTGTTGATATAATAAGTGTAGTTTTAAGAATGTCGATGATATTTATGATGCAATTTTTGTATGCATTTTATGAGGACTATAGAACATGTAGTTAATATTGGTCTTAAATAGCAGCTCCAATTATCTACACTCATAGATTATTCATTAGTTCGAGTACTTATAACATTTAACATTTTTAATTATTTATCTCATACCTGTAATTACGTACATGTTTTTCTCGTATTCTTTAGTGTAGGTATGTCTTTATTTACGTCTTATATTGAAATTATCTTTCAATATTGGTTTTCGTAAAAAAATTAAATTACCGTATTTGTTATGCATTTTTTATTTAAAATGAAGAAAAACGTCTTACATAAAATGTAAATATAAACTTAAAATATGTACTAATATTTATACACAATTAAATATTTAAAATGATTTATAATAAAATTAAAATATTCTCTTAATTTATTCGATTTGTGTATTCCTTGTATATACTATATCTATATTAAGTCTTACTTAATGAAAATAAATACTTAATTGTATTGCATAAGGTACCTACATATAAAAATAATGAAGACAAATAATTTTTTTATTTATATAATTATAACGGATTTACTTTAAATATATGAAACACAAATTTCTATACACCTAACTAATAAGTAAAATTAATAATTTAAAAATTTGATATTTACAATTTATTATTAATGTATTGTATATGATTGAGATTATTATAAAAATTAAAACCTAATTTTATAATTATATTATATATAAACGACTGTTCATTATTTTAAAGATATTTTAATATTAACATTTTTTAATAATTAATGCAATTCTATTATCACTTTATTTTAGTTTAGATACGAGTAATTTAAATTGAATATTTATTATTTGATTTAAAATTATTTGTTAAATTGTATACTAAATGTTAAAAAATGTGTTTGTACTATATAACATATTGCAAATAATAATTTATCATTATACTAATATTATGTTAATTTTAATAATTAATTCTGTCAAATAAAAATTACCTACATACCTTATATTTATAAGAGAAATGTACCAGTGAATATAGTTCATATATAAATGTTTTATTAAAATTTTTTATACCTAATGATATTATAAAAATTGTTTTATTTTGACAATAATTAATAATTGGTTTTTAGTTTTCCGTTAATGACAGTAGGTCTGCGAATATAATAGTCCATAAAATGGCTTATTGTTGTGAAACGAAAACAAAAGAAAAAATCTTTGGACTTAATGTTTAAGAAATGGATATTGTTTCAACGGGGACATAGCAATTAGGAAGGTGCAGGGTCGACTTAATTATTTAATGACAATAGCTGAAGACTGTTGTTGACGAAGAAGGATATCATTAAAAAAAATAAATAGTTTTTCTCATACCGTGTTAAGAAAAATAAAGCTTAATATGATACGTAGAAAATGAATTTCGCTTATATTATAATACATTTTTTTTAATAAACATGTATAGATTGTATATTATTGCTTGACAATATCAGATACAATAAATCAATAACATCTAAAAATAAAATTAACAGAATATAATGAACATAAAATTTAAATTGAGTAACCCAATTGAATATATATATTTATTACCGATTTCAAAAGTATAAATAAATAAAAAAAAAATATTTCAGGAAGTAATTATAGAACTACACAAATATAATGCTTAGATGACCTAAATAAAAATTGAACTTGAATATGTTTAATAATTTTAAGAGAATCATGATGTGTAAGTTCATATTTATTAAATAGGAATGCAAAGAAAAATGGTTATGCCTAAGCCATGGTTTTGCTATACTGAAAAATAAAAGAAGAAAATATATAATATGTAATAAATAATAAAATAATATCTAAATTCTAAGCAATATTGGGCAGGTAAATTAATATTAAGGAGACACGGAATAAAAATATAGAAGATAAATAATATCAGCCTTATACTACCTAGCTAAAGTAAGATGGGATTATCACCTAAAATCGAGTTAGAGAATGCATTATGTTTACGTCATTTTTGATTAGAGTATCTTATTTTCTTATCTATATTTATGATTGTGATCATTGTCTTAGAAGATAAGGTTCGATCACTTCCACCAAATTATTGGCTATCCCTATCTACTTAAAAAACTACTCAAAGGATTTACATTTTTTACTTATTTAAGACGGATTATTTTTTAGTAGGTAGAGTTATATTAACTTGTTATCAATTATTATAATGAAATGAAAAAATATTTTTGTAATATAAAGTAATATATATATATATATATTTATGTATATAAATTTAAAAATAAAAATTAGATCGATAATTGTAAAACATAATTATTTTGTTGTAAATACAGGGTAAATCTATTAGATAATAATATTATATATAAAGAATGCGACAAGAGTTACAGTTTATTAATTTTTTTTTGTATAATCAGGTAGTGGTATTATAATAATATGATAAAACATGAAAGTAAAAAAAAAAACGATTAAAAATTTTGTTATTATTAAAATACTCTGCACCAGAGATCCAAGGATTTAGTGCTTGTGTTTCTTAATTATTATTATTTCTTTAATTAATACAATCTTAAGTTTAAGGAAAAAAAAAAAGGAGAAACTTCTTAACTGGTCGTTAGTTCAAACTTAAAAGTAAGTTTGGTGAATAAATCATACCACAAAAAACATTTTGCTAGCTTGATCAAAAGAAACTACAGAAGTTGAATTCATAATTATAATAAGTGCGTCTAATATATAAATGGAAATTTTAGTATGCAGTTTTCAGTTGTAACTACCTAATAAGTATGAATTATATTAATTCAGATTCGGTTCACGTGATTTAAAAAAATTAAATAAAACTTAAAAGAATTAATTTTTATTTGGCGAATAACTACCTATTTTATAGGTACATACTACATACTACATAATATATTATATTGTATATTTTGAGTTTAAATTATTAAACACTTATTTACAAATGACTAAAATGAAAATATTGATTTTGTAATTTACCTACTGTAATTTATTTACTTTATTTTTAGTAATTTGTATTTAAAAAAAGTCGTTTAATCCACATAAATTAATATTTGAGTTGAATTAATTATATTGTTTTAAAGACTTATATCCTGAGGACTTAATAAAAAATAAGTTTATATTTTGTTTAATTACTACTGATAAATTATAATTGTATACTTACTTATTATTAATAATTTATATGGAAAAGTATTGTATGTTATAAAATTCCGTTTGTACATTGTTATTATGAAACTAGCAGTAAATAATTTATAATTTATAAATATTCATCATATTGTATTTGAAAATAATCAATAACTATCTATTCATTACTTATTATATACAATTATTTAATTGTTTGATATGTAAATATAACTATGATATAAGAATTTCGTACCTAGGTAATGGTCGCATAACATGCAATCGTCAATCACCTATAACTATCAATAATATTTTATCGTAACATTCCATTTTTGATTATCATTTATTTTTATACATGCACGGATGCAGGGGAAATTTTCTAAAACAATTCAATTTTTTATATTTATAAATAAATAAATAATTCAGAACAGAATAATAATAAGAATTGCTATATATTAGTGACGTCCTAATCGAATTTTTATTATTTATGAATTTATCATTAGGTACTCTGAATCAGAGTAATCGTCATAGAAATACAAATTTCGATAATCAAATAGTCAGAAATTATAAATTAAATTTTTCTTATAATCGTTTTATAAATATTTTATCGTTTATTTGGGATAATTTTATCATTCTTAAAAATATTTTTTTTTGTGTTTTAGCTCATACCTATATGAAATAAACGTATCTTACATTACACTTTATATTTTGAAATATCAACATCTAGAGACAGACTGCATTAACACTTCTAATTATTTTACATAGTTTACTGTTTACAAAGTGTAGGTGTTAGCTATCTTTCTTTAACTAAATGTTGATATTTTATTTCTTTCGCTCCCACTAAGTCCATATATTTTCTTTATCGGTTTATATATTTTACACGCGAGGTATTTTTTTTTAATAAGTGCATATATCAAGTTCAAAATGATGGTAATTCAATCAATAGTTTATTGTACAACTAAATTTTAAGCAGACAAATACTAATCCTATCTTGTTATTTTTTTTTCAAAAACGGTCTAGGCAGTTTAAGACGTAAAAAATTTAATATGATCTCTTTTTTTTTGAATTTATCATTGAAGACAATTGGAGTATTTCTCTACCGTATAAAATACATTAATTTAGTACTTATAGTAAATATGTATGGCGATGGAGTGTTCGTAAGTAGTTTTGTGTATTTAGTGAAATTTAGAAATTTCATTATAATTTATGTATATTTATTTATCATAATTCGTTGTACATTTTTTATCAATTCCAAATTGAAAAGTGATGAATATATGTATTTGGGGAGTAGAGTTAAATGAAGAGCTTATGCCTCAGTTCATACAAAACAGCGAACTAAATACAAAATATTCCAATTAAAAAAAGTTGTATTTCAAAGGACCAGGAGTAATTTAATAGAAAATATTTTCTCATTTTCAACCTTACGTAATTTTGTATCTCTTCTTGGACTATTTAGAGTTCTAACTCTAAACCTCCCAAATTTTCATTTAAATTATTGCAAAATGAGTTTGACTTATTTTTATATAGTTTACTAATCATACAAAAATACTAATCCATGACTCGACATTGAAAATAATAAGAGAGTAAAATTGTTATATATTTTTATTTTACTAATGTTAGCAGACATTAAAATTAGATTATTTCATCATAATATTACGTTTAATGAGTAAATATGTTTTTTGTTTATTTATTCTATTATTATTAATATTTGAATACTTGATTTAATAATTTTATATTTTAAAATTTAAAATGTATTATAGAATAAAATATAATAATAATTTCGGTAATATTACTGTTCATAAATGATAAAACTTTAGAATATTTACATTAGATAAGGTTATATCCTTACAGGCTTATTTATACATGATTGATTTTAATTTTTCTACTTCAAGGTTTTTGTATCAAATAACTATTAAATTATTATATAATATTTAAAAAGATTTTCATTAACATAAGTCTTCGATGAAAAATTATAGAACTTTAGTTAAGTATATGTAAAAAAAGTAAAAATTAAATTTTTACTAGAAATATATTTATATTCATAGGTAATTAATTTTATAATACATTAGTCTTCAGTAAATTGTAATTATTTACCTAAATTATAAATTACTAAAAGTTTTTATAAAATGAATAATTATTAAAATTTTTAAAAAATGTATATTGCATGAAATGTATTAAAATTTTCATTTATCACAAATTCATTTCAGTGAACATTTCATTTCATATCACAAATTATTAAAGATCTCGAGGTTGTATTTTATACAATCTACAGAATATTTTATAATTTTTTTGTAATGTCGAAAAACAAAGAATAATTAAAACATGAGTTATTTGGTATAAAAATAAAACTAAAAACTATAGGTAGGTATAACTTTATAAAATAACATACAATAAATTGATAAATACTACTTTTAAACTAATTTGAAAATAATTTAGGTACTGATATAATAAGTAATATATAACTGAACTCTTATTGTCAAATCCTACAGTTCTACATAGTACCTACATTATTTAACCATTGTCAATTGTTATTATAATGTCTACTATTTTCCGAAGTTAAGATAAGTTTGTTTAGACTTCACGATTATGCAGGGTGACCTATTTGATTAAATTTAATCCGTGTCCCCACTTGTCTAGACCCCAGGCGTGTATTATGTAAATGTGAATTAAAATTATGATTATATATCAATTTAACAGGCATTAACAACATGATTTTAAACTGAAATCTCGTCGATAAATTTAACTTATACAATTTTTTAAAAAGTATATTTATTTAAATAAATTAATCTGTTAAAAAAAAAAAAAATTAAAATTATTATTTTAGTAGTTGTATTTAATATACTATGTTTTGTGTATAAGTTATAATTATACAAGTCAGGAAAATTACATTTTTCAATTATTCAAAATACTTTTGTATCAAAATAATTTTCTACTTTGACCAGGAAAATGTATATTAGTTTTATATTATTAATAGATTTATATAAATAATAAGTCTATAATATTAGGATGTTTAAAATCAATATATATCATTAACATTTCGTGTTACAAAAATCGTGGGAATTACATAGAATTTTAATGTTACAAATGATTGAGAACTCTGTATAAACAGAATTAGGTCAGGAATAGTTAGTTACTATTAGATAATAATTAAATGACAATGACTCTTATTTTATCTAAATATTTATTTCTACAGTTAATAAAATAATTAACTTCTTACTTATAGAATCATGATACTTATAAATACTTCTATAACACGTAACATATAAAGATTCTTTTAATTATCATAAAAGCATTTATTATTTTTTTAATTCAAATGTTTATTGTGATAAATAGAAAAAGTAAAAATAAATATTTTTTAACGTAAACCTCTTAAAAAAAAATTATTTATGATAAATAATACATACTTAGTGCTTTTAATAATATATGTATGACTTGATTGAATTCTTTTAAATATTATAAAATATGGTTTAAATTTACTTTTGCTTTAAAAAATATTATTTTATATTTATGACCAGGGTTGTATTAATCTGAAGGGCTTTTGATATAATTGAGGTAGAAAAACTTGGAAAATGGTAATAGCATAATTTAATTTATTTAATTTATTTAACTTACATAAAAGAATCATAATATAAAACCAATTTAATATATTCATTTTATTATTGATTTAAGAAAAAGCTTTAATATTTTTTTTTTATATTAAATTTTTATATTTATCTAAATTGTATATATAAATATTTCGAATTGTTTATTATACCTACTCACTTAATCTCAATTGAATTATTATATTTATACCTAGTTGAATTACCTATCTAATTTAATATATAGAACCTTTATGTATATCGATTGAAACATAAATCATAATAAGATTCAAATTCATATTTAAGATAATAGTCAATAATAAGTTCAGTGGATAGTTTATATCATTTATATGTTTTAAAAACTAATTTGTATTAAATGATAAAAAATATACGACTAATTATTTATTTCCAATTACTTATTTCTAAACTAATAAAAATATTTTAGTCCAATAGGTAAGGTTAGGTTTGAAAATAAAACTTATGTGAGAAAATATGTAACTCGAGATAGATATTATACAACAATATGATTTTATCAAATTGTCAATACATCACACGGGTATTTATTTATTTTTTGATATTTGAGATTATACAACGAATTTTTAAATGTTAAAAATTATAAAATATTTAATGTCTATTTACGAGTACATTTAAATACTTCATATTCTATAAAACAATATCAGTTCTTTCAAAATAATACTTCACATTTTCGTTTAAAAATAGTTTATTTTCTTCACAAGGAATATAATATACTTTCTCATTAATAAAACATGGTTTTAAACATTGTAATTTTTAAAATAATATTTTTTTTTTAGTGAGGTTATTTGACTTATAAATTTTGTTACATAACTTTTAACTACTAAAAAAATTGCATAGTTTTTTGTTAATTTGTTATTGACGATGTCATTATTAATGCATGTTATAAAGTTAATTACAGTTAAAAATATAAAAATATATTTGAAAATATATTAAAATTGTATAAAAACCTATTGTCAGAGGCATATTTGTGTGGGGGAGGGATCGAACAAGTTTAAACCCCCCTATGACCAATAAAAAAAAAAAAATTGATATTAATAATATTAATTTAGATTATGTATATACAGATACAGAACATGTTTAATTAATTTTTTTTATTATTAATATTTTATATTAAAAAACGGTGGGGTTCAGTTTCATGAAAGCTTACAAAAAAAAATCTGAAACCTCCCTTTATAAATTGCTAGTTACACCACTGCCTATTACATTTTTTATTTGAATATGACTATCATAAATTATTACTTAAATAAATTAAATTCTTTCAAAATTTGATTTAAAAAATGTCAATATTTTATATGTAATAGATACACTTCTTCTTTTGACGATCTTTTTGATGTAGCCTTTCTTTCATCATTATACCATTGATTAATTCTTACCGATGTTTCTCTTCTTCTTAATATAATATACTTTTATTTAGCCATAAACCTTCTAATTATTGTTTTAATTTTGTCGAATTTAATGTTTTCATATTTTATTTATATTTAAGGGTTAAAATAATAATATAAAACAATAGATGTTTTATTTAAAAAAAAAAAATAATAATAATAATATTATAAAACATAGAATATAGAATTTATGATTTTGGTAAACTTAAAGTTTTGTTATTATCAGTGATATACTCATATACTAATGTTTTTTATAACTTACCAAAGCGTATCTAGGTTCGTTTTGATAGATAGTTCCCACCCGGGTCCAATTGAAATGCCTAAGTAATGCCAGTCGAGGTGCGTTAAACGCATTTTCACTTGGTACAACTCGAAAAAAATTTGGGAAATCTGTATTGCTGAACATTGGGTGAGTGTCTGCATAGGATAACTGAAAAAAGTTTAAATTCAAAAATATTTATTAAATGTTGAACATACTGAAGTGCACAAAAAAAATTCATAAAATTGCTTATAAAATTATAATTTTATCGTAATACAAAATAAATATGTTTTTACCGAAAATTAAAATGTACAATATTATTAAAAATATAATAATAATAACTAAAAAATTAATTTTTATTAATATTCATTTCATTTATTTATTAACTTTGATAGCTGTAGGGAATATGCTATTGTGTGTTTATTTATTAATAAAATATATTTTTTTTAATTTTATCAGCATATATCCCATTTTTGATTTCTTATCAAAATACTACATTTTCTCATTACGTTTGATCAATTTTACCAACACGAACAATAACGTATGTTAGATATAAAACGTAACATAATATATTTTTACCAAAAATATTAATCTTTCGGATGAAACGAATAATATTATTCAAACTCAAATATAAAATAAATTTAGATTACGATAATTTTTTTTCAGATGATTCGTTACCAAAAATAACATCAGGATATAAACAGTTAGTGTTTTTTTATTTTTTTATAATCAATTAATCATCTCAGCAGCTGAGCTTTGACAGGTGGGGTTTGATGAAGAAGTCAATTGTAAGGTTATTTATTGTCAAGTGATTTTTTTTTTGTTTCAATTAATTAATATGTATTTTGTTATCTTATCGTTTTTACCCTTAGTAGTTTGAGTTATTTAATTATATAATATATATAACTTTGCACCTATATTGACAATTATGGATTAGTGTCAGATTTTATTATACTATATTTAAAATATTATTTTATTATTCTCTACTAAAATCGAGTTTAAAATCAATAATTGTATTTTGCTTAAAACGTACAATGTCGGATGCACAATATTTGTTCAAATTATATATCTAATATTTATTACATTTGTTTAATTTAATTTATAATTCGGAAAACGTTTTACACAACTATAATTTTTACGAACAGTAATATAAAATAAAAACAGACATAATAATATATTTACATATATTTCCACTAAGAGGTTATCTGTTGTTGCGTTTCAACGTTTGCTAAATTTTATTATTCACCGTGCTTTCTTGAAAAATATAATGGATGCACAAGAACCAGATATAAATAACAATATATTTTATAAACTATTTCAAGAAACATAAAAATTTGATAATAGTCACACACATTTTCCCCAAACATTAAGATATATATTACTAATAATTCTTGTGGTAATGAAATAACATAAAATATTTTAATGTAATCAGTATTCGTTAAATAATATAAGCCCAGAAATTTTGTTTTAACAGCAAAGTATAATATACTTAATAGTAGATAATTATCATTTTATTTGTAGGTTAATATTATTATTTCATTAAATTATTAAAAAGAACAAACACAGAATAAATTAACAAAATTATACGAAACTGTGGTTTCATAAACGATATATTTCAATAAGTCTTGTTATTAATTTCTTGTTTTAAATATATTGCGATCATCCTATTTTAAACATTTACATTTGACATGTAGCTTAGAATCTTATCTTCGGGAACACTGCGTCTCAAAGTTTTCTCCCCGCGGAAAGTTTATAAAATATCAAGAGATTTACGGTAATAGCATCCTTTAGAAATCCTTATCAAGAAGACCCGTCAATAAATAAGCTTTAAATCTAAGGTCCACTGGTATAAGCCATAAGGTAAATTTGAATTTAAGTGACATTTATTAAATATCAATCTATGCTGTCTGTGTATTGATTAAATATTTGTTATCATTAAATTTTTCCGGTATTTCCATTCAAATATAAGAATTTATTATTTAATATATAATTTATATACAAATAGTACGTTACAGTATGTACAAAGTTCATACGGTTTGTATACCTTTAGCGTATATTTGAGCTAAAACATAAATCGAAATACTCGAAAACGTATGTAGAGTTTTATAAAAAAAAATATGAATGTTCCGAACATAATTTTTTAATTTTTTATATAAACTAACTGATGATCGTGTATTGTCAATAAATTTTTGTTACAACTCCGTTAAACTATGTATAAAATAAGCTCTAAGTAAATAATGCCAATGAATAATACTATATCATGGTTATGACATATAATATATTTGATGGCTTAAAATTCAATCATTCGTTTGCGGACAAGTGTAAATTAAATTAGCTATGGCGCACACACGCAATATGTTTCATAAAAATAGTCGAAAGAACCAATCGTGCAAACAAAACGCAATTGTATTCTCGGCGTATGTATTGTAACCAAGAGTTTGATTGAATGCCGCCGAAAACAAACAAAATTGTTTACCTGAGTTATTCTCCAATGTTTGGACGCTTTTGCAATTGGATCCGTCACTTGGGTACAAGCAGCGCCGAACAACATTACTTTGTGTGGACCTTCGTGCATCATATCGAAAAATGCTTTCATGCCCACTGCAGCGTTGCACTGCAAATGAAAACAAATAACAATCAATGTGAATGATTCAACGCACAGATAATGGTTTCTTTTGTATAAGACGTAAAACGTATTTATATATATATGTATAAAAAAAAAAAAACACCAAAGTTACTTTTTTCCGTATTTTTTGAGTCGCATTTTCATGTGATGTACATACCGCGAGAAAAAATAAATAATATTTATAACCAGTATCATCTATTGCAACGAATTCGAAAACGAGTATTTGAATAATAGTTTTAGATTCTGAGCGGAATGAACAAAAATGTTTTTATTTATTTATTTTTTTATGTATGAAAACACTTTTTCGGATAGAAATAATGGTCCGATTACTACAAAAAAGGTATGAAAATCGCGTCTAGTTGGTACTCTGTGCAGCTCATTTTTCGAATTTCTCAAAAGTTTCTTCTTGAGAGAAGAAAATCTACCAAAAAATGGCGGAAAATCGGCAAAATGATGGTTTCTGTTATTTAACAGTCGTGATAACTAATTGAGTTTTGATCGTAGAGACTTGAAATTTTTTTTGAGTATCAACATATGTAGTATACAAGTGAGGTAAAAGTTTGGAATGGATTATTAGTATAGTATATTGTAATATATTGAGGTTCGCCCAGAATCATATTTCTAATGCAATATCATTGCATTCAAATCTTAAGTATAATAAACTAATTAATTTTTCCGAGGATCGAAGGGGCAAAGGAGGAACGTCCACAATCGACATTCCTACTTTTATAAATACATTTTAAAGTTATTTTTAATATTTTTTAAAAGTATTTTTAATAAAATAATAATAATTGTAACTATTGAAAAAATTAAAAATTTAACGTTATTTTGTTCGTTATTTTAATAATTACTAAATGATATAATATTTAAATTTGAAAAAAAAATTAATAAATTATGTTAAAAACGATTAATGATTTATAATAAGTAAGATTTGAAATTTTATTTAGTTATTTAACAATAAGTTCATATTATATTTGTATATATATAATTTGTCATAATATTATATTATATTTTATAAAATATATTTTTAAATAGAAATTAAATTATTTGTTCGTAATGTTTTGGTATAAGATTAAACGTATAAATTTTTTGTTTGTAACATTTTATGTATTTGTAAACTACTTATTTTTATTAGTATTTTTTAAGTATTTATAATAATTCTTAATACAAATTAATTAATAAATTATTAAATTATTACCAACAACGTATTGATTGATGATTATTGTCTTAATCCTAATTATTTTTTAATTAAATTTTTTTTTTTTAAATTATTATATATTTTACTACTATACTCTGCATTGTATTTTTTTAATAATTTCCACTACCTACAATATTTGCTCAATATTATTTAAATGGTGCTATATTTAATGTAAATTTAGTTTTAATTATCTACTGTATTTAAAGAATGTATATATTTTCATATAAAATAATATAATTATTTATGGATTTTTAAAGGTTAAAAGTAGTTTTTAATTAAATATTTATACGGAGAAAAATTAAAAATTGTATTTTAGATATTGGGTGTTTAAAAGAAAATTTGTTTTGTAATTTAAGTTACTTTCCAAAAAAAGACTACCCTACAATTTCGACATATAGAGAAAACAATTTATTAAAATACGAATAAATTTAATATTATTATCTAATTTGAAAAATAATAATATTAATTTTATTCGACTATGATAAAACAAGTTTTTTTTAATGTTTTGGTTGGAATGATGTTAACAAATAATAAATTATTCGACTATAATTTGTTTTAATATTTATAAAATTATTACATTTAATTTAAACATTATATAATTCATTGGATTATTTTAACTGAATTTCGATAGTTATAATAAAACAAAACTAGTAAACGTATATCAGCATTTTTGTTTATTTACAAGTTGAAAATTATATACTGGAACATTCAATGGTTTTATAAGTATGTAGGTATATTACGACTCGTACATGTCTAAATCATATATACTTAATAAAATTTAGATAAATAGCATAATGCATATTTTTGCAAATTAAGACAAATCGATAGACATCACTTTCGACCATTTTGGCCAAAGTCGGTGAGCTATGTGAATTTGGCTCATTCTCTGCTAGGTTAGGTTATGCATCTTCTAATCTTAAGGTCTCAATATCCGTTGATATTTTCAATTTCGAATTCTTGCAAACTTTTTGGTATTTATGGATGCAATTTTTATCTTAATCAAACAAAGTTGGTGGGCCAAATTCACGGACACACATAATTTCTACAATATGTTTGTATTATGATTTTCTATATAATGTAAATAAATTAATCATTCATATTTAATTATAGTACTTATATAAATATATTTTTTTAATCAACGAAGTTGAGTTAACATAGAGAAAATAAATAAAATCAATTTTCACTTGAACATTTTACGTTTAATTAATTAACCTAATTTATGGTTAAAAGTCTTCAAAATATCAAAATTTTTACATTTGTATTCATAGGATTATTATTATTCGACCCTTTTCCTGATTATATAAAATCTGCTGAATTGTATATGAACTTTTAACCCCTGACTGAAACTTCTATCACTTACTCGACTAACGGAGCTCACACAAATGTTGTCATGTGAACAAAAATGTGACAGCTAAATTATAGGTAACAATACAGTTAGTGTACAGACTATTCATGAATAAGTTTTGTAATTTTCAGGAAGAACTTTTAATATTCATATACCAACTAAACATTTTATTAAAAATATTTTAATTTTGCTATTTGAATGATATGAAAATCCATCACTTATAGAAATAATGGTGAATTGAAAATACGATTTTTCAGAATAACAAAGAATAGTTAATAAATCTGTTATGTAAACTAATATTATATAATGAATAATTATTTGTAATTTTGATTGTCTAATGTAATATTTATTAATAAAATTAAATATAAGTAATGTTCACTAACATTTTTCAACAGAGTACACATTAATTTCTTTCAAATTTGTAAAATACGAGTTGACGTTCCCCGACCAGTATTTATTCATTTCCACTTTTCTTAAATAAATTTACTTAGGACTAACTAGTAATCCACTTCACTAAAATTGCTGACTGTGCGGATAACAAAACTAAAAACCCCAATGTTACTACAGAAAACTTAATACAACTTCTAGATGATATGTTAAGGTGGTATAAATAAAATAGCTAGATAAATCATTGAGAGTAAATCAGTTCATGTAACTTTCACGTTACACAAAGAAATCATCCCTAGATATTTAACTTATAACATTTAAATAGTAATCCGGGCAATCTTGGACTCTGAAGACCGAAGAAAAGGCGGATATATAGAATAGAGATTGATATAAAGATAGTTGTTTTGAATGGACGAGAGAGGAGATGGAGATCGATGGAGGTGTAGGAATAGGATCAGCGGCGGATAGGGACACCGGGAGAATTCCCGGTGGGTCGAATAATATGTTATAATTTGGGCCGATATTCATTTACGTAATTAATAAGTATTATGTAAATATAATAAGTATTAAGTGTGGTTAGAATAACAATTATTTTCTACTTTGGTCGGCTACAGCCACAACTTGTCATAGAATGAAATATTTTTTATATTATACATAATAAAGCCGGTGCAAGGAGTAGTCCAGGATGGGCCGCGGCCCACCCTGTATGATTTCAAAGTATCGTTGTTAGTGATATTTGTTACGCCACTGGCAGTCTCTCCAGATCAGTGACCCCAGCCGGGCCCTCCCAGACAAAAATTTTTGGTGCCGTCACTGAATATAGTTATAGCAGTAGTAATATTGTTGCCCTTACCATCCTAAAAACAAATTTCCATTAAAATTTTTCGAAATATTAACTTAATTGAACAATGTTATTTTCCTCATCAATTCAAAAGATAAGCTATTTATATGATATTTCAAATACTAATTACAAATAAAAAATGGGAAGGTCGATTGTGGACGTTCCTCCTTCGTCCCTTCGGTCCTCGGAGAAATTAGTGGTTTATTATAATTATTAAGATTTTAATACAATGATATTAGAAGATGATATGCATTAAAAAATACTATTCTGAGCGAATCTCAATATATTACAATATATTTTACTGATAATTCATTCAAAATTTTACCACGAGTATAAATTACATATGGAAATATGTAAAATAAATTTCAAATCCCTACGATCAATATTTAAGGAGTTATCATTTCATGGTAAAAATTATCAGTCACAATTTTTAAAATATTTTGTAAAAAGATTAAGTAGTATATAATTAGATTTTGAAAAAATATTCAAACCCATAAACCAAAATTGCAGGAAATATTAAACATTTTTGGAAAACTGTTCAAAGTTTTATATTTAGCCAAAAAATTAACCAATCCGTTCCAAAATTTTACTAACCGTAAATATTACCTATGTAAGTACTCAAAAAAAAATTCAAGTCCCTACGATCAAAACTCAATTAGTAATAAAAAATAAAAAAAAAAATAAAAATAAACATTGCATATTAAACATTAATAATAATAATATAAACAGTTTTAAAATATATGCATTATATTAATATTACATTAAATTATACACCATCAGTGGTGGCGACATGGAGGTTCCTAGTAAGCATCTTCTTTATGATAAAAAAGGGTGGGTAGATGGTTAAGTTTGGTCATTATTTTGCAAAACTACAACTCAAAATTAATTATATTAGATTCTGATCGAAGCAAAGAATGTAGTTTTTGAACAAAGATTTTTTTTTTTATGTATGAAAACATTTTTTTAGGTAGAAATAATTGTCCGATTACCACAAGTAGGATATGCTTTCGGTAGCAAATCGCGTCTAGTTGGTACTTTAGAAAGTTAATTTTTCGAATTTCTTAAAAGTTTTTTCTTAGGAGAAGAAAAACTGCCAAAAACTGCCAAAAAATGATAAAAAATCGGCAAAATTTCGATTTTGGTTATTTTTTATTTTTTATCTCGTGATAACTAATTGAGTTTTGATCGTAGATCTTGAAAATTTTTTTGAGTACTAACATAGGTAATATACAAATGTGGTAAAATTTTGGAATTGATTAGTTGATTATTTGGCCTAATATAGATCTATGAACTTTTTTACAAAAAAGATCAATATTACCTACAATTTTTGGTTTATGAGTTTGAAAATTTTATAGAAGCTTAATAATATACTACTTAATATTTTTACAAAATATTTTAAAAATCGTGACTGATAATTTTTTTAATAGACTTTTTATTTTTATTTTTTCTAATCTATGAAAACATTTAAAAATGAAATAATGAAATTTTTAAAGAAATAATAGTCTGATGATCACAAATAGGGTACCCTTTTCGTACCGAATTTCATCTAGTTGGTACCTTATTGACTCATATTTGGAATTTCCCATAAGTTTTTCCTTGAGAAGCTGAAAATTGGCAAAATTACGGTTTCCATAATTTAATTTCCGTATAAAATATTTTATAAAAAAAATTAGTAAATAATAAGTAAGTATTATTATGAACTTAAAAGTTAAATGTAGTATCATAATTATTGTATTATTTATAATAATTCATTAATATACACAATATTATGTGAAATAAAAAAATACATGGGCCGACTTTACCGTAAATTCCTGGGCCGAAATTTTTAACCTATCCGCCGCTGAATAGGATGGCCGATTTCATGTAGTTGGGAGTGTATGGCGAGATAGAAGAAAAGAATGAATTGGATTAAAACCCATATAAACGTGATTAATTAATATCGCTTATATGCAAAATAATATTACTCAATAATGATTTCTTCTGTATTAAATGATAAAAACGAATTAATACAAAAGTATGCTTGTATTATATATATAATATTTATAAAGTAAATCTGGTAGATACTACATAAATTATCACAGATCCTCCAATATTTGGTAAAAAATTCACGTACTAATAAAATAAAAATGTTCCAATTCCAAGTCACTAAAATACTAGGTCTGTTCGTGCTGTTGGACACCAGAAAAACATAAATACATTAAAAAAGTTTCGAAATCAATCGCCTTCATTGACACCCTAATTCTCCGATTGAGAATCTGGCTTCAAATAATCTCCTTGAAAGTTTACCCAGGTGCAATGACCTTTTAACTTAATCACTGGAATTTCATTAATAGACTGTTATATGTTAACATAATCAAAACACTGTCCATTTTCATTATTATATGTTATCATAACTTACATAAATTATTACTTATTTGTTTCTACAGATTCCGCATTTTATATTATAAATAAATAAAATAATAATAATAATATAAATTGAGTGCAATTGAGTGAGTTTTATATAAGAGAAGTCAAAAATTGAATTGCCTATATACGATAAAATATGAATTTGTATGATGTAAACACGTATATACACTGTGCATATTCAATTATTAAACTAGGTATTGTTTTTACATCGAAAAGATTTTCTATATTTATGGCAATCATTTTATTGACATGGTGTTACTGTCATGTTGCAAAATCATAAATTCATTTTTTTCAGTGACACGCGGGAATAAGGATTTTTATTTTATTGCAAACAAATAATAATCATAAAAACATGAATTTGACATTTAAATTTAAAATGTTTGTACATATTTTTATACATATTATTCAGTAAATTGAATATTTTTTTTTGCACTATATAATATATTTATAATATTATAATTTATAGTTATTATTGAATATTATTTAAATTTAAAAAAAATACATACATATTAACATGGTATTAAATGGAACTAGAAAAACTAGTTCAGTTAATAAAGTAATTTAATTTTAAATTGTTATAGAAAACATATTACATCATTCAAAATCGATTAGCTCGACTTATAAAATAATATTTTAACATAAAATTTATCTGGAAATTTAACTGGAAAATCTGGATAATATTTATTATCACATCGTGATTTTGAATATATAGAGGTAGATATACTCGACGAAATTGAGACGTTTGCATGGGAATTTAGAATATATTTTAAATAAATTTATATTATTGTAAACATAATAAGGTTACATAGTAAGGTTTTATCTTTTTTTTATTATTTTTCGATTTTTAATGTTAATTAAGTGTTTTAAGAAAATTACTTTATTCATCTTCTACTTCGCGTTACACTCTCAATTAGATTAGGTAGCCTAGTCAAACACCTCCATAGATCTTTATCTCTTACTTCTCATTCATTTATAGTAATTATTTTTAATCACACTCTATTCTATTTATCTATCTCTTTTTCGATCTTCTTTTTCTCCTCACTTCCATAACAAAACTAACTGCCTCTCACTCTGGACTCTGAATCATCTCTCCTCATGACATGTCCAAACCATAACAGACTATTCTCTCTCATTTTCCATTTAATTAATGCAAATCCTAACACTTCTCCTCTGTTTAAATTTATTTCTATTGTGTCTAACACTTTATAATGACACTAGTATACCACTCTCTCAATATTATCTTATAATATCTACATTTCAATTTTATATTTATATATTCTATACCAAGGTTTATTTAAATTGTTTATAATATATTTCTATTATCAGTATTAAAATATAGTAATATATTATTATTCTTTCACTCATAATTCAATTTATAATTACCTATCAAATTTTTATTCAAAACACATTTTTCAATGTGGTTCTAAGACCATTTTTATGATATTTTGGTACTTCCATAATAAAATAATTTTTATATTTAATTTTTATTATAATTTAGTAAAATTTAATACTTTTAATATTATATTTATTATTCATTACTTATAATCAAAATAATTTGAGTTGTTCTATAAATATAGAATTAAAATATATATATTTTTTAAGTTAACTATTTACATGTATAAATTGAAATATATAATTATATAGGTAACTGCTATTTATTACATTTATCCATAAAAATTAATAATATTTTTGTAGTATCGTATATCATATTTTTATCTCTTCACATTTCGCAGTGGTAATATATTTATGTTCAGGTAAAGTTTTCATAACCATTGATTCATATTCTGAAAATTATAAATCAATGATACTTGTTCTTCAGTAACCCGCAGAACCTTTTCTTTATTCTTATATATACGGCTATAAACAGCATGCATACAAATAAAACTCTTACTTTGCTTTAAGAATTTTACCTATACTGTCAGTTAATCAATCACCCTATTCATTTTTGTCTTTTTTTATATTTATCGTATTTTTGAATTGTATCGATTTATTTTACTGCAAAGTATTTTCTAAACCTTGAGTTATTATTATTTGTATTAATTCTATCTCTTTTTAAATAATATACATATATTTATAATATTTTACAATATTTAAAAAATGAATTGTTGAATATTTCAATTTTAAATAAACTATGTATTGTTTTTTAAAAATAAATTGAATATTAATGGTAAAAATAAATTTATACTTTACCTATATCTATACTGCTTTAGTATAATATTAAGTAAAACTTTATACATTTTGTTTTATTTGATATCATGATTAACGTTCAAAATAAAAAAGTATGAAAATAAACGGTGATATATTGTGCGTCATAATATTATCAATAATCTTGTCAATATGGAATTATCCAGGAAATATTTGGTAGAATGAATCCATCATAAAAAAATCAATTAACCGATAGGATTACTTCTAGTTATTTATTTGTCATCGAGTAGTTTATAATTATTTATTTGAAAAATTAATCTATCATTGTTGGTTTTTTGCTACCGTTGAATTCTATTGCACTACTATAATATGATTAATTTCTATATTAAAGTTTATAAAAATTTTATTTGCTAAAAACATTGAAATACAAATTATTAACAAAATAATACAGGTTAATATTTTTTATTAGCATTCTTAGAATTATTATGATAACATATTTTATAAACATTAAATTATTCGTTTGATAGAATAAGATATTAAAAGAATAAACAAATATTATCAAAGAGATATTATGTTTTTATTTTATGACATTATACCTATATTGGTATTACATAAATTTACGAAATTGTATACCTAATATATTTTCTAATAAATATAATATTTTAATTGTTTGATTAAGAAAAAAAAACATGTCAAATACAATTATTGAAAGCTTTCCCTATAGGTAATTTAATTTATTATTTATATTGACATAAATTAATTACATTTTTTTTTTTTTTAATTGGCATTTTAATATTATAAAATATTAAATTATAATAACAATTATTATATTTAATACATCGGTTAATAAAAAAACAACATACGATTGAAATTTTACTACAAATAACTTAACAAAAGTCATTGTTCAATGTTGAATTAATCAGTGATTTCAAATTTTAATAGCCTATATTTTTCTTAAATATAAATTAATAATTTGACAAAATGTGATTATGTAAAGACAGTTACAGTGACTTATATTATTTTTTCAATGGTTGATTCAAATATATTTAAATATAAATGATAGAAATCTAGATGTAGACCTACATTCAAAGACCATGACATCAACATTATGAATATTTATTTTCATATTAACCATTTATAATTATATGTTTTTCTAATATTTAAAAAATTACAAATAAAATTGTATTTAATAATCAGTATCTATGAAATAGTATGTAGTCAAATAAAATTGCAAATACGTTTTACAAAAAAGTAGTTTTGCGATAAACTGTTGGGTTTGATTGTTTTTGTTTGAAGTCAAAGATTGATTACACCAGTCAGATATACCTTATTGATAAGTGATAATTCATATTGTATTTATCATAGAAGATTTCATCATTTGATTTTCTAAAGGTTTACAAAAAATCAACAAGAGCAAGATGTTTGATGCAGAAATACACATGACTCGACTAAGTATATTATTTCGTTTTGTTTAATCTTTCACTCGGGCATTGTACCATAAGAAAACATGATTATTACAATGAATTATTTAATTATATTATCGTATTAATATAGTATTATACATTATGTTTGCTCGGTTTGTTTGATAGAACAAACTAGCAACTAATCGGAATCGTGTATGACCTATACTCGTGAA
This sequence comes from Eriosoma lanigerum, assembly GCA_013282895.1. Taxonomy (NCBI): domain Eukaryota; kingdom Metazoa; phylum Arthropoda; class Insecta; order Hemiptera; family Aphididae; genus Eriosoma; species Eriosoma lanigerum. Next base: position 55,120,257 of record CM023357.1, on the reverse strand, counting down.
AATAATATTGTTTAAATAAAATTATTATAAATATTAAATTATTTTAATAAGGAATAAACTTTTGATAAATACGAAAATTGAAGGCAAACCACGGAAGGGAAGACCTAAAAAATATTACATAAAGCAAGTGATGAATGATATTAAAAAAATAATATACAGAGAGCTAAAAAGAAATATAGGTGACAGAGAAAAGTACAGGAAAACATCAATTATCATTTAACCACTCTTCGGATTGATTATATATATATTACATAAAAGTTATATAGTTATTATCATAAATTGGAGTTACGAATAATAGGCATCAATGATGATAATGATAACATAATAATTGTCATTATAGGTAGAATCAGTAACACACATAATATGTATAAAGTAAAGTATTTATAATATATTATACGTTTTTATTATATGTACTTATAAAAATAATACAATAAAAAAAAAAAATTAATTTAAACTCAATGTTAGTTGATAAACTACTAATATTATACATTTTTACAGCAATTAAAAAAGTAAAAAATTATTTCAAATTTTATTTAGTAGAATTGATTAAATTCAATTGAAAAAACAAAGTTAATAAAATATTAAAATATAATTATTTAACAAAATCAACAAATTTATAAAAGTAAATAAAACACAATTTTTTACCAAGGTAACAAATTCAGAAATAGTCATAAGTTTAATTTAAATTTTAGATCAAAAAATTCAATTTATTTTTGTTCTTTATGGTATAGTTTGATCAAGATAAATTAAAGTAATGATATTCCCATAATAATAATAATAATTTTGATTTAAATTATTTTATATTGAGTTTCGCTAAGAATTGTATTTTTGAAGTCTTAATTATAATAAACCACTAATTTCTTGGTGAACCGAAGGAACGAAGGAGGAACGTCCAAAAAGACCTTCCCACCTTTCTACATATTACAGTTTTATCTTTTGTGCAGAATAATATAATTAAAGTTTATTGATGAAACTTAATTTTAGGATCACGTTGAAACACGGTAATACGAAAATTTGAAATTAATATTATCAAATCATTGAATTGAATTTAAAATTAATTATTTTGTTCGATTATTGTCTGATTTATCTAAAAAATGTTTTAGTAGGTATTATTATTTAATATAATAATTATGAGTAAAATTTAAAAATAATTGAAGTACTAAACAAACTGTGAGGTGTTTTTTTGATAAACAAATTAATGCACATCAAAACGAAAAATTTACCGTGCTTGGTACCTTGTAACCAAGTTTCACGATAGTTATAAAAATATATCAAAGCATGTTATATTAAACAGCGTCCTTCACCCGATTTCAATTTGTCGTGTGAGCACGTGATTACAAACGCGTATCCCTCGTTTGCCTTTGTTTGTACCCGTACCCCACGAAATTGACCAAAATCAACATACTGGGCTTCCTGTGTGTGTACACGTCACCGATTGTAAAATTGTGTATGGTTTCTTTAAAATATTATGTTATTTTTAGTTTTTTTTGGTCATGCTCAAGATATGTTTATAATACGATATCCGGGAGAGTAGTAAAAATAGTCATAATATCCGATATCGTATATATATATAAACTATTGTACATAATTGGTAGACATAACTCCACTTAAATGTTCAAGATTTACACTTTATCTATAATTACTATTATCTTTATAAATATAAATATTTTTAATAATATTATTATTAATCACAATATAAGAAATTAAAAATATTTTTTAATATCACATATTAGTATATAGTAAAATAAACTTGTTAAAATTTAACATCGTAAATAAAAAATGTGTATTATGTCATTTATTTGGAAAATATGGAGAGACATCCGATATATAATATTAAAAACATTTCCTTTGATTGGATACTAAAATTATATTTGAATAATTCAGTATATGAAAGTTTACAAATATATTTTATTTTACGTTATAAAGTGATATAATTATATTATAAACAAAAGCTCGTGTGAAGAATATTAATTTAGCAATGGTTCAGTTTAACTTTTATTCTGGTAATCTCTAATAGTAATTATTATAATAATAAAAACAATAACAACAATTAATAATATATCATTAAAATTTATAATGAAAAATAGTAACGATGTTCTTGTGATAAAACATATGTGCTTAACGTAGCTAATGTTTATAATAAATTATCATACTCGGTTAAAAGATAAAACGAAAACATTAGTCGTATTTTAAAACTACAATCGATATTTGTAAAGTCTAAAGCGGAATAATGAGTCTGAAATTTACGTAATAGACGAAAATACGTCTATGTTTATTATCATGTAAATGTAGACAACAATGATAGTAAGTAATTTCTAAAACGTTAAGATATTGATCTTAGAAAAAATTAATTATACCTAACTATTGTTATTTTTTTATGACTTTTTGAATAATATTATATATGAGTATTTTTGTATTATAAAACACAATGTAAATTTACAATTGCATGAGTATAATAGAACATTATATGAAAACTTTTGAAGCACTTTTATAACTTTAAATTTGCTAGACTTGATTTATACTATTAAACATAATAATACTATGTTAAAAGTTAGATCTTAATGATAACTTAAAATCTAAACCAATCTATAATTTTTTCTAATACGTATTTTACATATTATCTTATATTTACATTATATAAAAGTACAGTTAGGTACTGAAAATAAAATTGGAAAAAATCTCCAATGGTTAATATTAATTAAAAAAAAAAAAATTGTATTTTTACTCATAAAATATTGTTAACATTAATAAAATATAATTGAACCTAACCAAAAAAATGTTTTCGATAGAACTTTTTTTTAATTGCATTCTTTACAATTGTCTAATTACAATAATTATTGATTTTCTCTGTTAAATTTTAGATTCTGACCGAAAGGAGGAATGTATTGTTTTTACAAAGTTGTTTTTTTTTATTTATGTATTTTAATATTTTTTTTTGTTAGAAATAATGGTCCGATTACCACAAATAGAGTATCCTTTTTGTAGAAAATTGTATCATCTTGGTACTATATTAAGCTCATTTTTCGAATTTCTCATAAGTTTTTTCTTGAAACGTGGAAAATCAGCAAAATTACAGTTTCCGTTATTTAAATTTTTAAATTTTTTTTATAAATTCTCGAATTTTGGTCGTAGGGATTTGAAATGTATTTTGAATATTTACATATATAATTTACTCTTTGTAAAATTTTGGAATGGATTATCAGTATAATATATTTTAAAATATTGAGTTTTGCTCAGAATCGTATTTTCTAATGCAATATCATTGCATTCAAATCTTAATAATATTATAATAAATCACTAATTTCTTCGAAGGAACGAAGGGGGAATATCCTAAATTGATGTTCTCGCTTTCTTTTTAACAGTTATGTTTAGGAATAATATTGCTTTCCGGAAGAATATTAGTATTATATATATAAGTGAACATTGTTGATATATTTTAGGATTTAGATAAAAGTTTAATATAAAAGAGACTGTTTATAATAAAAATATATATAATCGTTTAAAGTTTCATAGTGACAATTTGATATTTTGAGATAGTATATTTTGGATTTAATCTTACAATGTATCGGAATCATAATCTGTACTGTGTACATAGTTTATTAAAGAAAAGTTACCTAAGAAGATTTAGAAAAAATCTATATATTTATTTAAGATAATTGTTTCAATTAATTTTTTATTTTCTTGTGAATTGATTTTAAACTACACATAGACTGAATGATATTTTTTTAAATTGAATAACCGGATAATAGTTACTTAGTTTAAATAGGAATATTTTAAAAATGCTAATAGATTTATTTTTTTTGAAATAAATACAATAACGATTTACGAATGAAGACGAATGAAAAAATTTCACTTTAATTCTTTTCGAAAATGAATATAATATTTATATATAATTTAAATATATCTGTATACAGGGTGTCCTAGATCTATTTACTAATTGCAATATCTCCACGAAAAATAAAAATTTTTGAAGGCAGTTCTTTTTAAATTATTATTTAGGAAAATTAATTAGTAAATATTTTTAGGGAATTCTATACCTATATTGATGAAATGAGACTGTTATAATGATTATTCTTTTTATTAATTTTAATTGAGCAGTAACCGTCTTTGAATATGTATAATTTATGTTTTAATTTATGTACAATTCCGTAGACGTCATCTCTATAGCCTCAAATTAAAGTTCTAATTATTTGTTGTTGTTGATAACAGCTTCTGATTTTTACAATATAAATATTTTAGAATTACGAATAGTTTCAGTAAATTTTCATATGGCTCGAATTCCTGAATTCCTTTGATACAAATCGGTTTAACAACGAAAATATAAAAGATTTGGCGGCTGTAAAATTCTTTGTATAATGTGTATACAATTTCAAAATAATTAATTTTTTAGTTAAAAAATATCTATAATTTAAAAACGCAAAAGAAATATAACGATAACAAATGCAAGACAAAAAAAAAGCTATAAGATAAAATATTTTTAAATACTTATTATGTTAACAAATTATGTTTTAATAAAGATCTTTGTTAACAAAAATTACTTTTACTATATTTGGTTATTAGTTAAAATAAATGAAAATAAAAAAAAATATTTAAAAATTATAGCATTTTAATTTTTATAACAACATAAATTAAGATCATTAGTTTTATTATTTATTTTTTAGCACATTCATTTTTTTTTCATAATTTAATCTTAGAAAAATATAATATTATATTTATATATTGTTGTACAAACCTAAAAGTTCTGAAAATGATACGAGATTAGATTCTTCGTATCTCGTATCGAACGATATATTATATTGGTAACTACTTATATGTATTGGTTCACTACATGTTTTTTTGTATATTATTTTTTTTAGTCATACGTGTAATAATATTGACAGTTCAAATCTTAACAATTTTAGTGTAAACTATTATTATAAAAGAATATAAATATCATTATTTTATTTATAATCTGACCACCGATAATAAAACAAATAATTTTAAATGTTAAAATGTATAATGACACACTTAAAATTTTTTAATATAATTCAATATCGTATTTGATCCATAAAAACCACTTCAAACTATGTTAAAAGTTTCACCCTTTTTATATACATGAATTATTTAGATTTTGATGATTCGCGTGCTAAAAATGTTAAAAATAAATAAATAACTCAATATGTTTTTAAATATCATTTCTTATTGAATATACATATAATATAATATACTGTATGAATATAATATTTGTTAATTTTTAAGTATAATAAACGATGACATATTGATTTCATTAGGTTTTATGAATATTATATTTATGTTTCTTATTTCTATAAATGATTTTTTTATTTAACATGAGTGCGCTAAATTAATTTATACATTTCATGGGTCTTATAAATTTTTAAATATTAAATATCGGAATAACAAAATTAAATTTTCATCACAATTAAATATTTCTTATCAAAAATAAATAATATAAAACGCACATTTTAATCACATTAACAATAATTTATTAATAGTATTCGAAAAATTATTTCTTATCCTTCAAGTTTGACACAGCCTGTCATTGTTATCGTCTTAAAACTAATTTATAAATAATAACTTTTAATAAAAAAATAATTTAAATACGTTCAATGCATTTATATAAATCAGTACGAAGGAAATATTTAATAAAATATTATAATTTAATTTTTATATATATCATTGCATTAATTTAAAATTTAAATAATCATTAATTTAAGAGTAGGTATATCTTTTAATTATCATTACAGGCGGACTATTTAAATTAAACATTATTTAAAGTATTTCTCAAAATGTTTAACAAGCATTTTAAACGCACAATTCGTGTATAGGTATGACTTCTTCTTCTATTTTAATTCAACTCGAAATGCTATTTATCTTTAGTTTCTCCTACATTTAACTCGTTTACCAGGAGTTTTTCAACTAAAAACGATTTTAATCAGCCAACTTACTACGAATGTAATATTTATTCGGTAGAGCCAAAATATTGTTTTTTTACGATGATAAAGTTCATACCCACCAAAAATGATTTTTAAAATAATTATAAATTATTATTATATGTATATAAATTTTGAAAAATGATTACTTTAATGGAGGTATACATTATTTTTTCTCTGTTATTTAAATTAAATCTTATTTATAATATTTTTCAATATTAGTATCGATTATAGTAATCGAAGAATCATACAAAGAATTGCTAAAATGGTAATAGGAAGGAAAATATTCTATATATTTATAAATAAAAAAAATATTAAAGTAGTACAGCCTACAGCATATAATTGGTAAATTATTTTTTGACAAATAAATAGTTTACAAAACTATTCGACTTTGGTTTAACATTGTATAAATTATTATTATCAATGTAAGTAGTATCATGTTACTTTTGGTTATCAACCGAATACTTTATCAATAACTATCATTATTTACGTTATTACATTATAATTATATTAATATATCTAATACGTTTAAAGCATTTGCTTTTAAAAATAATTCCAAAATAATTAAATTTATTATTTATATAATATACGTACAAATAGATAGTAATAATAATATATAAAAATGTTTAATCAGTTAGAAAAAGTACTATCTACGATCGTACTAAATAATTCCCATGTTATTCGGTATAATCAGCTTAAATTAAATGCTTTATCAATTTACTATAAAAATACAATTATATCAATTGATTTTAAATTAACAATCACAATATTGGTTTTAGCATCAACAATATACTTACCAAAAATATATTAACAACGGTCACGGAAAACGGATAAAAATATAAGACGGGAAAGACAAGTAAGCTTTTTAAGAATTCCGATTATTGTATTAATTGAAAGACAGTAACCACACACGTCAAAGAGTTCAGAAAAAACATTGAGAGAGAGAGAGAGAGATAGAGAGAAATAAAACTAATGTAAATATAACGAAATTTCTGTATTTAATAACTTGTATTTTGGTAAATTTCAACAAATTTCAACAAAATTATATTTTACCATTTTGTTTTTATATAAAATTCGATAATTTCGTCAAAGATCCATGTACATAATTATACGTAATCATTATACACGTATAAGATTTGTACACAAACAATGACATGTAATTAAATGGGACACATTAATACAATCGGTCTTTGTTAAAACAAACATGTCAACCAAGTCAAAGTTTCATAATATTCAGTCACAAAGAGTTATTGTGCAGTTTATTTCGTTTCCCAAACTGACATCGACGTTTTCTATGGCCGACGAATCGTTAAAAATACGCCCTTTTTAGTATGTTTGGTATTCTTTAAATATGCGCGTGAAGAGGTTCCGTAAAACTTGTTAGTTGTTTCCACGTTCAGTTGTAAAACGCTATACAATGGTGTCAGTTTGTGTCGGAATATATTCTAATGTCATTTATCACTGTCTCGTATAACTACGTTTTGTTTCTCAAAGTTAATCCTTTACGTTTTCATTTTTACGTCATCATTCTGGCGTTATCTTATTTTGTTTTTAATATTATATTAATGTATATAGTCGCGTATCAAATAATACTTAACATTACGATACAGGTTAAAGATATAGAAACTACCCGATCGATAAAACCTCTAAGCCCCCCACGTCGATTTACCTATATTCCGGATAGAACCTTTGAAAACATATACACAATGATATTATATACTATTAGCTGTTACCCGATATATTTCTTTGATACTAAATGTTGAGCGGATAAGGTAAAATGTAATTCAAAAATCAATTGGAATTTTCGATATTTACTTGCGTTTTTTTTGTTTTGTATAAGAACAGGTCACAGTTTAAAATATATTTTTTCACATATACTTTATTCTGGTGTAGAAAAAAAATCATTTTTTCTAAATATTCCTAGTTTGTGTATTTTTTATTATCTGACATTAAAATGCAATCATATTTTACTTTATATTCTATACGGGAATACATATTTAGGTTTTTATTTTTATTGCTGTTACCGCTCATGAAGTGTCTAACCGATAAAATATTTCTCAAACCTAACCTACTTAAACTATAGGTATTGTTTTCCATCAAGCCTAGTGACTGCCTTTATTACTAAAAAAAAAAAATAAACTATGAAAATAACCAATTCTAAACTAATTGAGACATAATGGAAATACTGTATTAGATTATATATTATGAATATTTTGAATCAGGATAACGTTAGATTATCAGTTTAATCATTTGGTAGGAATCTATTGAAATATTTTGGCTTAGTAATAATAATAAAAAGTATTTAAAAATGAATTAATGATATTATTTAAAAGATTAACAAATTAAAAAAAAAAAAAAAAAAATGTTAATTATTTATTAACTTATCTTATACATTATTAATAGTTTTAGGTTTATTTATTGATCCATGGTGAGAGCAATATTAGAGAATTTTTTTTTAGTGACAGCACAATGATATAGAAAATACAATTAATATACTTATTTGAATTTAAATTAAAACTTTGGACCAAAATTAAAATTAAAATTACATAAAAAATGCATTAATCAAACGTGCATCATAGTATTGAAATTTCATGAATTTTATTTAAGTGAACTATTAAAACATATACGATTATAGGTAATACTTATGAGTTATAATACTATAATGGAAAATACGGGAACCGTATTAATATAGGGATTTTATTTTACGCGCTAAAATGATGGATAAACTTATTCACCATTACTGTTTCCAATCTATTTCGATTTATTTTTCTGGTCAATTACCCTTCGTCTGAACCACGGAACGGATGAATGGGTTTGTATTTGTGCCAAAAGTATCGCGCTACGACTGCAATCGCATTCATTCGTTTATTATTATAAGTTTAAACACATCACCGCGCAAAAAAATCATCGCGTCGATATCCAAAAGACATTATGAATCATCTAAATCATTTACTTTCAAACTCCGTAGAAAAAGCTTGTTTGAAATGAGATTTTATATTCCGCGTAATATCGGCTTTGACAGAATTTATTCTATCAATCAAGAACTCGCACATCAAATTTATATTAAAACGATAAATTTAAGCCACACAAAATCGTCGCATTCGGTGGATTAAAATATAATTTGCTATTTTTTTTTTTTTTTTTTGCATATAGTTTGTCATTTAAAAGAGCTGTTGAAGAAGTTAGAATACCAAAGCGCTTATGCCTAACAATTAGATGTCAAATACCAGGAAAAACTTTTAATTAAAGTAATATGTTGTAAAATAATGATAAAAAACCTTTAGTGAAATATTTTTTTCCCTCGGTTAACTGACGTGGTGCCGTGGTAGTGGCATTTTAAAAATTGACTTTCATGGAACATGGAAAAATAAAATCACCAATGTATTCTGTGTATTTGTATAATATTTCATAAACGTTGAATTATTGACATGCTAAACGGAATTTATAATATCATTCTGTTGAGAACACTCGATTTTGCATAATAAACAATTTTTTTTTTTATAAATTACATATTCAGTGTATCAAGTAACACCTGAGGGCTACATTTAAAATTATTTTATTATTCAAACGTTAACCAAATAATAAATAGCTAATACTATTACACGTCTACTAAGCTTATAAGTTAAACTTACAGCCTATACTTATAATACTATTGTACAAATATACTGTAATCAACAATTAATATAAATTTGTTGTAGTTTATTATTATTTTTTTATATATTTCGGTTAAGATTCGATGCTTTTAAATAGTTTGTTTCGATTAAACATCAAAAATAATGCTTCGTAACATCACTATTGAAATGTATAATTAATATAATATTCCAGTGAAACGAAAAAAAAAAATTACACCTTTTACCAGAAACATTACACTTTGACATTAATTATATAATATTGCATGCAACCAATAAATCTTAAATATTATCCATACAAAAATAACTAGTATAATGTGTTTTAAAAATATTGATTTAAATATAAATATACTTATATTTGGTATAAATATATGCATAAGAGTATTGATTATATTTTTTGAAAATTATTATTATGTTTAAATTAATATCAGAGTGAGGATAATACTTATTATTTAATAATAATGGGTACAGTGTTTGCGTTTATAAACTATATATTTAAAGTATAATTGAAGCCAGTGGCGCCAAAACCTAAAATGACAGGTAGGGCAAACATTAATTTATAGCACCTTGCCTTCCACACCAACCCATCCATTAACTAAATAATTTATAAATGTAAATAAAATAAGATATAATTAAAAAACAAATTAAGTAGAATATACTTAAATTTATATTATATTTATAATTGAAACTGTTATGACATGTGAGTAATAATATCATAAAAGTCTCAATAAACCAATGGTTATAACATCACAGTAACTGCTTTGCACATTATAATATTATTATAACAAATAAGTTATAAACTGGAAATTTGATAAAATTTAAAAACACCTACATCATTCATATTATTATTAATTTTTTTTTAAAATGACATAAAATCTACCATCTACGATTTTAAATATTATAGTCTATTTATTTAGAAAACGAATATGTACCTAGAATGAAAGTGATCTATGTAAATTCTTTTATAGACTACGAACATAATAATATAATTAGGCTATTTTGTTAAATATTCATAGCATTAGTATTTATGAAGTTAGCCACCCACCCACCAATTTTACATGGTAGGGCAGTTTCCCTACTTAATCTTTGGCACTACTGATTAAAGTGTTTGTGAAATTATTACAAAATATAATCTCAACTTATAATTTTGTTAAAAATTTATTTTTGTGACTCATTGACATTAATTAAACTATATTATGATATTTGGATAATGTTTTATTAATTTAGTAATTAATTATTGTTTAAATTATGTGAAACCTTATAATTATATATAAAATGTAATAAAGTGCAGAATACATTAATTATTTATATCTAATTTTTAATTAAACTAAACATAAATAAATATACATTTTTAAATACCTAGTTATTATTTTCCTAGTATCATTTGAATTTAGTTGTTTCCGTTTTGTCCAATGATTTAAAGTAATATATTTAGTACTATATTTTAAATAAACAACCAAATTATTAAAAATGACGTTGATTTATTTTTTCAAATACAATAACAATAATTAATAAATTACCCACTGCACATAATTTACCTACATCAAATATGATAAAATGAATCCAATTGCTTACGGAATTTTCTAGGTTCTTATATAATTATAATAAGTTATTATCAGTTTTAAATTAACTTATTAATTTATCAAACGTTTTATCAGTTTTATTAATTACAATTATAAGATGATTTAATTTATATTATTAAGTTTAATTTCGGTAAAGAAAAAAAAAAAAATAAAACAAAAAATTTTTAAATACAATATTTATATGAAATTATATATATATAATTACAATCGTACATTAAGTATAATTGATATTCTAAAATTATTATTAAAATTCGTTTTTTTTTTTTTGACGTTCAGTTCGGTAACAATGACAAACACTTATGAATTATTTTTGTGTTAAAAATATACTTAAAATCGTATGAACGTCATTAGTAGGAATGAAATTTTACAAGCATTTTATCAAAACGTACAACAGCGGTTACAGCTTTTAGCCGTCACTCTGGTTCTCACGCAAATATATAGGTTAGGCGACCTATGCGTGTCATATTTCTAAATTTATACGCATTTTGATACGATATTTCAGTTCAACCGGAGACATTTGTCACAGGGTGTGCCAAAACGTATAAACGTATTTATCATTAATCCCTTTGAAAGGCAGTCAAACCCCATCGAAGGTAAAAAAAAAAAAATATATATACCGACTATAAATTAATTTGAAAAAAAAAAATATATATATATATATATATAATAAAACACACCTCGTTCTCACGCAAACGAGTCGTACCGCGCGTAATATATCCTAAACTATGGTCAAAAATACACATACACACACAAAATAATATTATTATAATAATAACTGGATGTGTGTGTGTGTGTGTGTATACATAAAAAAAAGTTAATTATTATAACGTCGCCAGACCGTCGACAAAATTTAGCCGACTCTTGCGTGTCATATATATTATTATTATTATGACGTTATTTCGAGAGACTTTTGCGACTAATATAATAATATTTAAAAAAAAAAAACATTTTATACAGTGTGCGCCTCCACACGTAAGTCGAACTTTGTATTTGCCTTGAACTTATTTTAATAATTTACTTGTTATGTGTAACCATCGATTGCAAAAAAATATATCTTAGACAAATCAATATTCAAACAAAAAATATAGAATTATTTATTTTATCAGCCATCGTTAATAATTTATACGTTATATTATATTATTATTAGGAAATTACGATAGTAATTAATATCGATTTATTGTTACGTGAACGTTGTGAAAATGTTTTCCGAAAGATACGCAAGTTTTTTTTTTTTGGTGTTATCATATTCATTCGTATATAAGTCGAATATTATATTATACAAATAATGAATCATTGTTCAGATGATATAATAATACAAGTAAACTTGTTTTTAAGTTTTTGTTATTATAATTATAATTATTGTTTTTCTTTGCAAGTTTATACAATATAATTTATCATCCACTAAACAAAGTGAATTATATTTTCCATCGGAGTCGATCGTTTTATGAAAACTCTTCAATATAATAATTATTCGCCGACATGGAATGTTCGTTAATATAAACATTTTCATTTGATGCATATTAAATTTAAATTTGTGAAACATCATTTGATTTTCATACAATATATTCGATGTTGAAAGTATAATTTAATCTTACAGAACATATTTTATTATAAGTTTAATTAAATTAGTTCCTCGATGTTTGAAATAAAGGAAGGCTTCTTACAGCATAATTTTATTACTGCGTATACCTATGTTGCTACATCTAAACAAAAAACTTTATTTTTTACTCAGCTATGTTTAAATCATATATGTAAATTATACATTTCTCTTCTCTACTAATATTTAATAGTTAAATTTAATTTAATTCATTTAAATATATAAACAAATTTCTTACGGTCTTACAGGTAAACTGTAAATGATGTACAGGCTATTTCGAGTAATGTATTATAAAAACATTGGAACTAGTACTGATGATATATTTTATGATACATTTTCATGTTAAAATGCATTCTTAAGTGACACGATATGACAGATTGAAAAAAATCCGAATTTGTCAATGATTAATGACATAAATATTACAGATAAATATTGTAAATACAATTATTATCAATCAGTTCTCATGATGATTGAATCACAATATTTTAAAAAATATGTACCTAAATAAAAACATGCAGTTTCAATTTTATTTCTCTTTTTAATATTGTACGATTATATTTTAAAAATAGAGTGAAAAAAATGATTAGGAAATTATAAAAAGTTTTCTATAATATCTAAAATTGTTTTATTTAGATGATTAATTAAAAAATTATCAATATGAACATTTCAACTAAAATTATCTAATAAATCATAGATTCAATGATTTTTTTTTATACAATAATAATAATAAATCAGGTCATAAATTTAAATTGTATAATTTTGTAACAGATTGTAAACATTCATGATGGTATACTAATAGGAAATATGATTTACATAATCTGCAAAGACCAAGTTAGTTTCCTCGGAAGTGTAATGTCTTAAAATTAAACAAAAAGAAGACCTATCGCACATACAATATAAATATATTTTTTCTGAATATCGAATTTAAAAAAAAATGTTCAAAGAAAAACAATTAATTATAAACACTAAAAAATTTTAATAAAATCTTTTCATTTTTCACAATCTAAAATTGTATTTATTACGTTTTTCATGGTCACATCAATATGATTACCACATAAATATTTTATTTTTAGATAAATTGTGTATTAATTTCTTTTAAATTGCATTAAATTTATAATTCATAAAACTGCATGTAATATATCACAAATTTGTTTTCTTCAAATATTATGAATTAGAAAAAAAAATAGTGCCTATTAATACTTAATTTTGTATTTATTAAATATTATTATTAAATGATTAATCCACATTATTATATTAATTTATTCGTTATTTAATTTAATAATATACGATTATAGTTTTTGGGTAAATGTGACGATTCCAATAATTTAATAAATTAGCATTTATTTTGATTAACTTATTTCTATTACGTTTATGGGTTTGATGGTGTCAAATAATTAAAAAATTAAGTGTAATATTTCGCACTCATAAATCTAGTTAGGTATATTAATATGGGGTTCCATTTTATATATTTTAACAGACTCAATTTATACGATATAAATTAGTTTCTTTTAATTGAATATTGAAAATTGAATGTTTTAATTTGGTTTTTATATTTGAAATTATCATTTTTACATTTTTTAAGAATTATAGTAGGTTTTTTGTTATATTTTTATATAATTATGTTATTAAAAAAATTATAAATACAAATTAAATTTGTTATATATATTTATTATAAACCTAAAATCAATTAGGTATACATTTTTGATACTTAATATCACTGAATAATTAATAATTCCATAAAAACATACTATTTCATTAAGATTTTGAATAAAACATAAAATAATAACATTATAATTAAATATATATTTTTAATAAATAAAATACCCTTTTAGAAAAAAATATAATATTACACACTAAATTAAGTTTTAATTGTTTAAAATAAGAATTCATAAATGAAACAAAGAGGGTTATTTAATTTTTTTAATTATTAAATTATTTTAAGCATCTATAAATAAGAACGATTGATATAATAATACAACTACTATTTAGTTTTAAAACATGAAACTAGTTTTTTAGTTATTGAAATTATATTCTTATTAGAAAATTTATAATGTCTTTAAAAGTATGTAAAATTATTATATAAAAAATATTAAAAGACATTGTTTGTTGAATTGTTTGGTTTTGTCCAATATTTTTATCTTTGTGATATACAATAGTATATAAAATATGATAAAAAGTTCAAATAAAAAAAATAATAAATTAGTGAACTTTGTATAATATCCGAATTGACACGACAAATAGTCATTCGTTTTATTTCTAACCGAAATTTATGATCGTAAGAATCTTCTTTATCGCCCTTCGCGTACTTTTGATATATTCACTAACAGAAGCAGCAGGAGTAGTGATAGTTATCACCGTTGTGGTTGTACATTTAACCGTTTTCTACTTTTAATAACAATAATAATAAATCCTTTTTAGAGATGATGATATTGACATCAAACTATAATGGTTGGAAATAAAATATAAAACAAAATGTAATCCAATTTGTTTTCAAGTACTTGTCTCTCGTTGGCTGATGACGATAACATTGAGGATCGAAAAAATGTTTTGCATGAAGTTGATCGGTTGTGGGTGTACAAAACGACACGTGTCACGATGACTAAAACAGTCGTCTCTTCGAGATCTTTTGTCGTGCCGTCATTATTGACATCGAAGGATGAGAAATAGAATTAAATCTTTAACAGAACGCTTTTCTCTATCACTTTTACTATCTACTCATGATTTACAAAACTCATCATAGGTATGAATGAATCTATATTTCTCTACTATTTCAAATTTCTTTAAAAAGAGAAATAAATATAAAAAACGAATTTGTTTGACTTCTGGTGATTTTTAATTTGTGTAAATAATGTGCGTAAGAAAATTATACATTCCATTATTATTATTATTTAAGTTATTATTATTTAGGTTACTCATATATACTATATATTCAGTATACTATTGGGATAAATGGATGATGTGTGAAGTTTCTACTCACTCATATAATTTTATTTAATGAAATTCTATAATATCTTTCATAATTATTAAGCTTGAAATACATTATTTTATGAGCTAAGAACAGCTAAGATCATTAAAGACCGTTGTTTTATCCCTAAATAAATATGATTATACACCACGTTTACTGTTTTAGTGAATTTATATATGTTATTTATGTATAAATATTTATATTCAAGAAATTAAGTAAATTTTATTTAATAATATATAGGAAAGAATTGATTTTTTTTTTTTTAGGTGGGTACCTATAGGCGTTAACAGTTGGTTGCAAGGTTACATAATTAGAACTTAAAAATACCTGTCACCTGCTATCTTTAAACGACATGAACATATTTTATTTAAATTGGTAGTAAAAAAAAAAATGTAAATATAATATTTTACGTTTAAAGAACGGGATTGAAAAATACATTTTTGAATTTATTACTATTGATTTTTGATTTTATTCTAATTTAAATAAACAAGATTTTCAATTACAATGTAATTTTATGTTATAATTTTATTTTATTTATTTTAAAATTATTTTATAGTTTTTATATTTTGTGCAATTTTAAGGTATTTTTAGAATAAAACATGTATACAATCAATATTAGTTATTATTTAATACAAAAAAGTTTGAGTCCGATTTATTAGTTATTCATTTAATTGAATATATACTTCATTACGGCAAGAAAATTAAAAATAATGTGTTAGTGTTAGTATAAGTTCACCATCATTCATTATCAATTATGTCTATGAATGGATAACAACAATATGTATATTCAATGTAATTTCCGTTATTTTAAACAGAATTAGTTTAATTGTGCATTTCAATTATATTGTACATCATTTTGGTATATAAAATACGAATATATATTAAATATAGAAAATAAAAAATTGTATCGATTTTTTTACCAATCACCATACTACGAAAAACATATTTTTATTACAGCAATTATTGCTAATTAAATTGATGAAAAATGCATGTATTTAATTGTAATAGACTCGTTTTCTTGAAAAGTATTATTATTATTATTTCTTTTTAATATAACTAATTTTAATCCTTTTGGATTTACCTTAACTAAGTAAACTTTTTTTTTTGTAGGTACTTTGTATATCTACTACTATGATTAGGTGTTTTTTGCGCCTCATCGGTATAGAATACTAAATGTAAACCTATTTATCTTATTAATTAAAATTTTAGACAAACGAAAATGATCTGTTTCGTTTGAATAGAAAATATATTAGAAAAGGTTATTACAACTTATTTATTTTCTGTTATTGTAAATATGACCTTTTTATATACTGATGAAAATATTAAGATGTGACATGATGTAAACTACATTTACCTCCTTTATACAAGTATTATATATTTGACTACATTATATTAGATCTGTAACTATTGTTTTCCAAAACTACTTGAAATAGCAGTTGAAAAACTTGAAACAATTAATTTCGTAAATTGGTTAACTTGGTAATATTTTTGTCTAAGAAATATAATATAATATTTATATGTACATGTTATAGCCAATTGTTGGTTATAATTTTTCCCCTCAATATTTCCTCGGATGCGTTGCGATTAAATACGTATTTTATTTACTTTGTTTTTGTTTTCCAAACGTTTTGTGCAACATTACAAAGTGACTGGGTACCTAGTAAGACGGAATGCATAACGTACCCGTATTTTCCACTTGAAATATTAATGAGCTCAGATTATCAATATTGATGTTTACTGAAATACGATGATTAAGCTATGATGTAACATATTATGCACGAAACCGACGGCGTTCAAATAATATTATAGTGTTATTTATGCGGTAAAGGTATTTATAGTTATACCAAGCCAAGAAGATCGCGCTCGAGTGAACGTTTTCGGCGCCGAGCTGATTTCGGGCCAAAGAAAAACAACAAACGTCATCCGGCCACGGTTCCGAATGTAAATTAATCACTCGAGAATCTACGAGAAAATTGTAATAATTTACATTAACATATTATTGTTATTATTGTAATCAATAATTACTTTTATTCATTTCATTATTCGCGGTTACGCAATAACAGTTATCAGCTTGCGTTTAAAATTTTATCAACCACAGTTATACACACCAGTGAACGTTATGAACATTCGATTATATAATTTTTTTCGATCTGACTAGTTGGTAATATAATAAATAAATCAATAGCAGTGTATACTGAGAAATTCACGATGACACGTCGAAGAAAAATAATCCCCGTGAAATTACTTTTGCTTAATTCAAAACTTGATTACGCGAAAGGTTTGCAAACTTGAATTATGTATTCTCCTCAGACAGAACTATCAAAAGTCGACAATATTACACGTTATTAAGTCTCTCGTATAGTCATTCCATACTATAATATCAAAATACATTTCTTTTGATAACAGTATCAGTAGTTGACATAATTAAAACATTAATTTGAATTAAATAAACCAGAATATAATTATTATTTATTGTAAATTAAAACACAAAAAATTATTATTATAATTTTTTTTTTTTTTAAATTTTACCTATAGATTGATAATTATCTATTCTCAATTTATTACACATTTTATTTAAATTATTAATAATTTATATTTTATCATCAACTATTTAAAATTATTTAAATAACTGTATCTCCATTTTTTAGGATATTACTACTCCATCATTTAAAGGTGAAACTCAAATATTATATTAATTATCTTACGAAGAGAACTTAAGGTTTTGATATCAGACAGATTTGTTCATCAAAGTTGTACAATAGTAAAAAAAAAAAAAATATAATGTACAAAGTAAATCATTTCTTAATAGAATTGTAAAAATATACAAAAAGACATTTGAATCAGATAATTAATAAACAAATTAACATATTTCTTCAAAATAAACGAATAATAGTTAGTAATGAAGAAATATAGAACCTTTTAAATTTAATATCTAATCATTTAATAAATTATAATAATTGTTTTATTAATGTATAATTATTAAAGTACCTATAAGTAAACTGTCAAAATTTTTATTAAATTTATTATTTATATACACATTATGTTTACTAACTTGATAAAAAAGCTTTTAGGTTCTAAAATATATTTATAATACATAATATAATATAATATATAATGTTTTATGATTAATTGTACAAAAATGATATTTTTAGTTTCAAAATGTGAAAAAAATAATACTTTATCTGTAAACATATTATGTAATACTTTGTTTAACATAAAAATAGGAATAATGATATGTTTATGTAAAATTTAATAATTTTGAAAGAAAATTATATGAAAATATTATGGAAATATTAGCTAGGAGTTATATTATTATATAATTAGTACTATAAAAACAACTATAAATACATTTGTATTAAAAATGTATAAAAATGAAAATATAATTAATATGGACAATGTACCTATTATTATTATTTTTTATATACAAACTTTTCCATGCAAAAGTTAGAAAATATCTATTTTTATCGTATTTTTATTTACATTTAAGTTTTGTACAAATCATAAGTTCCATCTGATTATTTGAACATTATTAACAATAAGTTATGTGCTTTACAATGTAAAGTTCTATGTTAGGGTTTGAATGTTATTTAAAATAATTTTTTTTAGATTCTAAGTGAAGCGAGGAATATATTGGTATTATAATGATTTTTTTTTTATGTCTGAATAACATTATTAATAATAACATTTTTTCGTATAGAAATAATCGTCCAATTATTAAAAGTAAGGTATTGTTTTTGATAGAATATTTAATTAAACTGGTATTTCAATTATCACATTTTTGTATTTTTCATATGTTTTTCCTTAGAATAAGAAAAACTACACAAAAAAAAAAAAAATAAAAAAATAAAAAAAAATAGTTGAAAAACGATGAAACTCACGGAAAGAGTAAGTTTGACGAATTTGATACAAAAACAATTTTGAATGTAGGGCATTGAAAAAATATTTTTGGGTATTCTTATAAGTAGTGTACATACGTAATAAAATTAGAATCGATTGGTTAATTTTCTGTCTAAATATATAACTTTGAAATTAATCAGTAATGTAATATTTTTTGTCAAAATTGTTTGACTTATTTGAAATCATTATTTAATGAATGATCATTCTAATAAATATTTGATACTTTATTTAATAGTAAGTATATTACCATATATCATAACGATTTGACCTACAATTTCAAAACACACGACAAAAATTCTACATTGTATAAAAATAATGAATTTTGATAAGGTATTTTTGTCGTATATACTCGACTCAGACACGTCTTATATGATATGATATATATATATATATATATATATGATATATACGACTCAGAATTCGCCCTAAGGGATATCGGAAAGTTATATGAGTCGTTCGACTGGAATGCATTATATTACATTTTGTTATTCATGACGGGAGAAAAACTTTTCCACCCCTAATGTGCCACCAATAATTCCCCACCCCGTCGGCCAGCTCGAGACGAAAAGTTTCAAACTGTACAACACGCGATATCTGACCTATCCAGGTACAGTCGGAGAGAATGAACGCGATTTACGCGTATTTTTCTAAGCATTAGAAAACGTCGCCGGATCGTAAAATAAAAATCGTCGAACAACATTTTCGCGAAATTTATGTGTCGCCAACCGCGTTAATTTGCGGTGTCTGAGGGTTCGGCGAGCGATAAATAAAACAGTTGACTCGCCGCGAAAAGAACGGTCGATGGCGGTAATTTTCTGTTCGGTCAATTTTCCGCCATCCCGAGTTCGTTCGTCCGATAGTTAAGAAAAGTCGCACGAAAAATGCAATGGGGTCAAAAGCCGGTCGCTATATAGTATACGTAATATAGAAATATCGGTTCGTCGATATCATACGTCTCTGCGGAGTTTGTGGACGTGACGTGTCCGCGGGGTCGAACGAAATGAAACAGTGCGTGTCAAAACCGCGTAAAATACCATTTTTCGTCAGAAATTCGGGCGAACAAAAAAAAAAAATTATATAAACGCGGTGCTCGTGATTAAAGATTCGAGAATTCCAAAACAATCCGTCATCGGTCCATTTATATCCTTCGCGAGAGGGATACGTTTTCACAGAATCGTAAAGACGACGCGCTTGGCAGTGACTAAACAGCATCGAACCGTTTTAGGAAAAACTGATTATACGTATAACGTATTTTGAATTTTCATCGCATCGATTGCGCGAGAGAAACATTAACGAACACGTGTTATCGAATAAATTGTGATAATCACCAGAACATACGTTTTATATAACTCGTTATTAACGGTTATACCGAATTAAATTACATTTAAGATAATACGATTAATATGATAAGTAATGATAATTATATCATTCAATCGTCAAGAATAATAATCACGATAAATCCTCCACCAGCGATCCATTTTTTTTTATACCGAAAAATTTGTATTGTTGACGCTATTGAAATTTGTTCATGTTGTATTTTATCACAGATATTATTAACATTTAACGCAATAAAAACATAATATGATATTATGAAAAGGAAATACTATGATACATACTTATGACTATACTTATAACACATAAACTTGCACAATTGATTAACATAAATTAATTTTAATAATATTTCATTATCACACATCAATTAAAACAATAAATATTAATTTCCCCGATATTGAGATATTCCATTAATTAGAATGGAATTTTATATTTGTATTAGTAATGTATAATAATATAATACAATAAAAACAACACTGCATTCAACACCGAAAGTATGCTGCAAGCAAATAAATACTATGCATAGTTCTCGATAATGTTCATAAATTATAATATATTGCTATTATATTATTGTAGCCGCGATATTTAACTGGAATTTATAATTATTTACTCGATAACTAGAAAAGGCATTAATTAAAAAATACTTTACATCACAATCATTATTATTATTATAAATTTATTTACTCACTCCATCGAATGTTCCAAAAAAAATATGTGAATAAATGTTTACCTGAAAAAAAAGAAAGAAATGTTTTAATTATATATAATTGTACATAATCAAATACGGTATAGTAATTAATTCCTTAATTTGAACATAATTATTTATAATAATAATTTTTATATATTTTAAATATTACAATTGAATTACTTATTATTGTTAATAATATCGATTTTATAACTATGAGAATGTGATACTCACTATCAATTTTTAAAATTTTTTTTTTTGTTGTTATTATATGAAGTTTAAAATGTTTTATATTATTTTTAAATAAAAACAATTGCACTTAACTTATGGATGAATGAATTAAAATATATTTGAATTGTCCTAGTTAATATACTTAATTATTTATTTTTTACAACAATAAAAAAATAATTTATAAACAAAATATTACGTTAGATTTTTTTATATTTAAATGTATATTATTTGTGTCAATAATATGGGTAATATTTTGTTTAAAAATATTATTTTAGTCAATGCAAATAGATTCAGATTATTTTTATATTTATAATAAAATAGAATTAATGTCTCTTTATATTTTATTTGAATTATTTGAATAGTGACGGTCACTATACATAGCGCGACGATTTGAAAAGTGTCATATTTTTAATTAAAATATCAGTAAATAGAACAACCGTTACGCATACCCGTCAAGCGAGGGCGGTAAAATTACTGACAGCGTAAAAATATACTGTAGTGTGTGTACATTGTACGATAGAGAGAAATATAATATCATCAGTCGTATGAGAATGAAAAAAAAAGTATATAGTGGTTATATATCCTTCTACCACATCCTTTACCATCGTCATTTTATTTTTTTTTAGACACAACAACGTGATTGATGGTCGTTTTTGATGGAAATTATGTTTTTCTTTCGTTTTTATTTTTATCATAATAACTATACCAGAACAGTGGAACACCATTTTACCATCACTACTATATGTATCAATATTGAGGAAACCATAATAATATAACCATAGATCCTTCAAAATAATGATCCTGTTAGATTGGATAAATTATTCAAGATTTTTATACGGTTAGTAATAATACTTTTTGGCGGAAATCGAATTTCGCTATCAGAATTTGAACTTTGGTTTATCGTAATTTTGTTTTACCCTCGGTCGGTTTATGACCTTTCACGACCATTGCACAATGATAAGAATCCTAACATAACTTGAATATTGAAAATAATATTGTTATAACTTCATATGTTATATGTTGCAGATTTCCAACATCAACAAAACATTGAAAACTATCTAACAGTTTTGCTATAAACTTTAAATGGAACTACACAGATAAGAATTAAAGTTTAAGCATTAAAAAAAACCAGTACACAATCAAAATACAAATATATTAATTTACACTCTGTTATCACGGTTTTAATGGTTTTTGAAATTTAACTTTATCTCCGTCAAAGTTGGAGTCATAACGAGTTTATATATTGTTAAGTGGGTATACATTTAATGTGATAAAGGTATAAATAATACTATTGTTGAACAAGGATACTTAGTAATTTAGCATAGTATGTTTTTACCCATTTATTTGTTAATATTTATAAAATATAATAAGTAATTATTACAATTTAAGTTTTAAGAAATTAACATAATAATATGTTCGTTTTTATTTGATACCACAAAAAAAAAAAAAAAAAAAAAAATACAAAATAGATAAACAAACGTTACATAATAATAGGTACAAATATCACGATGCACTTTGTATTGCTATAAAAATCACTTCAAATTTATGAATAAGTATAAGAATAATTTGTAAATTTGTATGCAATATTATCTATATTCAGTGGAGTAGAGAGGGTTAGAATGACTAAAAAGTTATATTTTATACTTACAATATTATAAACTTTATATTTGATGATATTGTCAATCTAAGATTTCAAACTTCTATTTTTAAAATAGAGGTATATAATATAGTATTGTTGTTCCCTAGAGAAATTAAAAACAAATATTTGTACTTATGTCTATTTCCAAGTCTTATCTTTTTTTATATAGGTATTAGGCATGTATATATTACGAGTAGAATAGTATAGTAGTAGTAGTAGTCAGTACATTTACCAATCAATAATATTATAAGAGCTGATTTTGATAATTTATAATTTCTAATGTTAAATTGCAGTTATCTCTAAATATTACATCAGGTATTACTTCACAATTCCGTATTGCTTTAACTTTATTAGTTTAAAAATTAATTTACTTTGAAAGTTAAGTCAGTAACACGATTTATGTATGATTTTAAACAAAATCAAATTATTAACTTAACTAATTATTTACAAATTGCAGCATCGAGCAAGTCTTTCACAGAAATAATTTCACTGTTATAATTGTTTTCCGGATCATTTTCGTTGTCATAATATCGATAAATAATTACTATATTATACACATTCATCAAACGAACTCGTGTAATTTACTAACATGAGCACCGTTTTCCGCACAAAAGATGACATGGCAGTGGGAAATTATATTGCTCGTTAACGTTTTGCGATTAAATCAAGCGTTACGGGACGAAGTCGTTCAAAAATCGATGTAAATTATATTTGGATTTCGTGACAGCGGAGAATAAAATTATTATAAATTTAAAATTGAATATTTGCACGAAACCATTTAAATATGGTCAAATACGATGAGATAACAACGTTGGAAACGTTTCAAAAAATGAAATTTTAGAGATAGATATATTATTGGAATATAATAATTAATTAATTCGATTATTTTTATGGATTATCTGTAATCTCAGGTGATTCCGCCAACAATTACGGCGAGAAGACAATATTCATAATTCGTTAGTAACTGTATACTCATAATATACAGGTATGAATTCGACTCTACCAATAATATTATAGTTTCCGATTGTCTTTGTAATAATAACGCCAGATTTTGATGGAAATATAAAACATGAAAAAATGAGAATAAAATAATATATTTGGTTTCTTAGGTTTGTTTTGATTTAATTTATTCAATTTCTTAAGTTAAATCAATAACACTAGTGTACTATATGTCTATATGGTACATGCTTCAAAACCGTGTGTAAATCTAGTCCTTATTATTATCGATATTTATAATAATATAAATAGTACCTATGCTTTGTTTTTTTTTTTTTTTTTTTAAATAATTTTTATTTTAGAAAATTGTTTAGAGCATAAGACAACTTTCAGCTATTGTTTTCATAATTTCTCAATACAACTTTTAAGCATAGAAATTAATTGAATGTTAAGTCACATATATTAATAATAGCATCTCAAGTTTTTAAGAACTTTTTAGTTCATTTCTCAGCATTCATTTTAAACTAATTATATTGTCTACTACTTCCGTTATTTCTAAAATATTCAAGTCGTCTGAAAAAACTTAAGTATATGATTTTAGGCGATAATTTATTTCAGTCTCTCTCTCATACAGTATAATAATACATTTTTTTTATGTTGATATTAGGAACAATTTAAAGTACAGTATAAAAAGTATAATATGATATGATATATTGGTATATTATTACATTTTGTTATATTATTAATTAATTGTATTTTAAATTAAAAATAATTTCTGACCAGTGTCCACTTAATATTATTTTAATTAACGAGAAAATTATTTTGTGACATTTTTTCGGTAAATTGTTGTATAATTAAATAAAACAACTTAAAAAATACGTTTTTTCTAATTATTTATATTAAAACATCTAGAGTTACACTCGAATTATTTAAATTGATTGTCGTTTATAATTGTCTGATATCGTTAGTATCGAAAACATTATATAATGAAAAAATTCATTGTCTCTGCTTAAACTAATAAATATTTTCCCGCATAAATTGTGACACTTCTATACTGTGATATTATTGTTGTTTGAATGAATAATAAGCAGGCAGTAATAATTTATTTAAATTATAAATATTTTTTTTATGTTTATTCGAAGCATGTTTTAAATTATCAAAATAATTAATGGATAAAAACAATGATGAGAAAGAAATATTATTATTTTAAAGACGAACTCATTTTATTCGCAATCATTTTTGTATATGACAATCCATATAATAATAATAATAATTTTAAAGGACGTATTCGCACGCCATTTTTTTTTCGTATTTTACAGACAAAGATAGAAATTCTTGCGTTATGGCATTATCGTTTATTAAGCCCCATTTCTTCCGAATACCTACAATTTTTTTTTTCTGCATTTTTGTAGCCTATGCAATTTTCATTACTGTGTCTCAACCGTATACTGTCTAAATGAAATGTGTACTAGGCCGACAAATATAAAACCATTATCGAATAAAATAATATTTTATTATCGTGTAACGGCAGTATACGGATGACAATTGTGAAACATTACACGTCATATATTATTTTATAACGAAATACTCGTACGAGCAATTGCCGGTCTTGAACGATATTTTTTTAGTAAATTTTAGTAGGAATACTTATAATGTATTATTATCACCGAGACAGCAAAAAGATAAACAATAAACGTTTTTTGTAAATTATTATTACAATGAAAAATAATATTTAACACAATATAGTTAAGCAATGCAGTAGTTTTTTCAAGTTCAGATTTGTCCGATATTAAGTACGTATATTAAAAAAAAAAAAAAATCTTATTTACTAATATTAATTTATTTTTATTAAGAGTTAATATTTTTTTAATTTTCCTAGGTTTTTATTATGAATTTTTAATAGGTATCAAAAGATGTATTTGTCCTTGTTTTCTATTGCAATGTTTTATTTAGTGCATATTTATATTTATTTATAAATGAGATCTAATTCATACCTTACATTCTTATATACCTAATAATTTTTAAATATTAACTTAAATATAGTTGAAAAACTTGAAAATTTGAAAATTGAGTTTTTTTTTATTACATAATATTATGGTGATTCAATATATACTACTGTAAACGCGTTAAATATTATCTTATTATATTATCTTAAAGTAATACACTACAATGGAAAAGTATTTTTATTTCGCATAAACACTTTAATAAATATATTATATAATACATAGTTTTTAATAAGTTTTCATATCCTGAAACTTTCGTTTATGTCTGTCAAAAACAGATCAAAAAGTTTCTGTATATTTTATGAAAGTTAGTTTAACGAATTTTTAAGCGATGTTGATTCTACAAAGGTTAAATCCAATTCAAAAACATAATTATATAAATTAGATTAGACATTAATCTGAATTATAATATAAGAGATTTAAATATTATATGCTTACATTTTGTTTTTTTTGTTGGATATTAAATTATTTCCAGTGATTTTATTTTATGTCTTAATAGTGGTTTATAAGCTTAAGTATTTATCATTAGTAAATATAAATTAATATCCAATTATTTTTAAATATATTTAAATCTAAAGTATAATTTGTATTTAATACTTGATATTTTATCTCGTTTATATACATTGTTTATTCTCTAATAATAAACCTATTTTGATTTTTGATTTTTTTAAAATCAATATCACTATAAATATGATAAATAAATATTTTTCAAAGAAAACATTGATAATAAATAGAAAGTTTTTCTATAAATTTTGTATTAAGAAAGTTTTTTGACACCATATATAATGTTTATTGTAATCAGCAAAGGGGTACTTTGCATTAGTTTGAACGATGAGTTTTTGCTATGCTTTCGGTTTCAATCATTGAGATCTAGCGTAAATCATATTCCACAAAAAATAATATGATTAATAATTATCATATTTTGATAAATTGTTAAGATTGAGGCTCGAAGGACCCGTGGGAAACTCGCATCGGACGAAAATAAAAACGTGACGATGCGCGACTTCAATATTTTTTATATTTCCACACGAATTTATATCCAGAAAAAAAAACACAGATATAAAAACAAAAACAAATACGCGTTCATTCATTCATTTTTGGTCCAAAGATTGTGAAGAAACATTCTGCGGAGGTGACGGGACATTTGTTTTTACGTGTGTTCGACATTGACAAAGTGCATTTTGTTTCAAAACTAGCCCAACTACCCGAACACGTACGGTTAAAAAGGCGTTCACTGAATATGTAACGCTGTGTTTTTTTTAATATTTATTATTTATTATCATTTTTTTGTTTTCTTTTTGTAACCCTATATTATTTTACCAGATGATTCTCAAAAAACCTGCTTGCAAGAATGTTATTTTTCATACTTAAATGGTTTTATAATAATATTTTATTTTTAAGAACGTTTTTTATTCTTTATAAAAATCTCACATGCACATTTTGTACCGCTTAACGTCTTAAGAAAAGTTTTTTTTTTTAAAAAAGGTAAAAGAAACTACAGGATATTATTTTACATTAAATCGTTTTTAAATTTAAGCAAATAATTTTCTTTTTAAACGCAACGAAGAGAAACTGACAATAAAAAACTACTTAGTTTAGAATAGGTTTAGGTATACCTAAATAATATTTTGTATACAGACATCAGTACATATATATATATATATATATAATGTATAAATAATAATAATATATATATTATAAAACACTATACAAACATTTTATCTTATCTCTATAAATAATTTGTTTTGTTTTTAAAGTAGTATTATTAGTATTATTTAAAAGCCCATAACCAGAATTTATTGTTCAATGTTATTGTTAATATGTTCCTAATAATATAATTAATTATAAAAAATAAAAACAGACATAATAATGACATTTATTTAGAAAAATAAGAACTACATCACTAATAAACTCTACAATTTTCAATCTATTAAAAAAATTAACGATATTCTTTCATAACTAAATGAGTTGAAGTTTAGTTTAATATTTATACATAAGAACGTCTTTAAATGTTCTTTAACATTCATGTTAAACTTTTTCCCATGGAATGTGCACATTGTCACATTCATATTATTTATTATATAATTGAAGAACAATTCAAAACATTAAAAGCAATCATACTAAAAATATGTAATATGCATATAAAGATTTTATTTTGTTTTAACATAAATAATAATAATAACAATAATAATAATAATAATAATAATAATAATAATAATAATAATTATTACTTTTATTATTATTATTAATTGCAATATGATAATTTCAAAAAATGTTTGATTTTTTGTTATGAACAATTTCTACTATAATTGAATCTACATGTCTAAGTGAAGGACACGTTGAATACAGGTTAAAGGACACGATGATTGTACGACTAAAATAAACTAAAATTGTTTGCGAATTTCACATACACCTAAGACGTAAACTTAAAATGCAAAAACGATCTCGGAAATAACACGATAGTATTTCATTGATTCACGTGTCAGCTAATAAGAAAGAATGACAAATAAATAAATAGTCGTCCTTGATCGAAATTGCACTATACTACTTCGCTTAAACTGGCTGCTGTATAGTGCTAATTGTGACGATATGGTTATAAAATTTGATTTTTAAAAATTTTTAGCCGTTAGAAAATTGTATTATCTTACATAATGTAAATTTACGATAATAATTATAAATTAGCGCCATAAGAGCGATGAAGATCTCTCATAAATATACATTATAAATCAAATTATATAATACTCGTGTCCTTTTTGTGCAAAAGTAAATTAGAATTTTTAATAATTTTAAAAAACCACAATTTTTATCAAGTTTAAAAAACGTAGTGATTGACAATTATGTAAACATGTTTTTTTTGTGCCTGAAAATAGTGAAAATATTTACTACTTTGTCTCTGGAATAGAGGTGTTTATCGAAAAGGATTGTATCGAACATTTTTTACTTTTATTTTATAAATATGGAAAATCTCCGTTGGAGATATAGAATTTTAAATTTGTTATATCTACGTGAAAGGGTTTACGGTTTACGGTTTAGAAATTTGTCGACTACAAACACACATGATATAATAACATCTCATTATTATGGTTACCTTTATGTTATCCTAACATGCTACAATGACCTATTTTTATATATTTCTCAATGTAAAATGTACTATTTTACGTCACGTATATATTTATAATGCATATACATGTCACGATTAAACATTTTATATAATATTATGTACTTTATTATTTGCGCGCACGCGTGTATTTGAATTCCCAATTTAACGCATATAATATCCGTGTAAAATATTATATAATATTATAAATAGAGGGTGGAGTTTTGGTCATGAGTTTAATATCGATATATAATTCCGCTTTTTAAAATCAGAGGTTTGCAATCGGGCGCGGCTCCAAAAGGCACCGTGAACCTTTTCTGCAAGACAAATATTTTATATTTATACAACATATTATGATGGATAACTTGTTATTTTAGAGATTTTTGTAAAATTATAATCATTAAATCATAATTTGAAATGATCTGTCTTATAAAACGATTTTAATAAAAATTTATTCTACATACTATATGGATCACATTATGTTGTAGGTACGTAATTTTTTATGCTATGTACTGTTTAATTCAATTACGATTTTTAATATGTATCAATTCACAAACATTTAGTCATTTAGGTAGTTTTGGATGATCTATCAAATAGAGTTCATTACTTGCTCTATACAATTTTTATAAATTATATAGGTGTAATAATATATTATAAAAACTATGTTATTAAAATATAACACAATTATATATGTATAATTTACAAATAAAAAACACTAGAATAAAATTTAGTTTGAGATAGATGTAATTATAATTTTTTTTTTTACATAATATTATTATTTTGTTTTACTAATATTATTAATTTTCTAATGTTATAATTATAGGCTAGTACTAGATCTTGGTGACCAAATAATATTATTTAAACATTTATAATATGTTACCATTACTGGCAGCCTTTCAATGATGCTGACTTTATCTATCCATCGGGGAATATAGTATAATCATGGTAACGCGAAACATTAATTGTGACATTTAGGTTGTATTTAGAGTATAAAAATCTATTAGTATATTTAAAGAAAAGCATATTTTGGAGAGAATATCAAATACGTTTTGTAAAATACCGCATGGTAAAGAAGTTACAGAGTGTTAAAAAAACATGATAATATTAAATTACACTATAAGTTTATAACTTTTTTCAAGATGATATTTTACAAAACGTATATGATATTCCCTCCAAAATATGTTTCGAAATAGATATTTATACATAAGTTCAACCTGAATAATTGAATTGTAAAGCATTATTTTATAAACGATTTAAAAGAAATTTTATAACAAAGGGATATGGAAATATCAAACAGTCGTTATATAATTATAATTTTATTTGGGGTATTTAACATCGTGTTTATACACAAAACTGTATTGACAACGTTTTGGAAATGTTATAAAATTATATTAGTATATTTTTTTCAAACAACAAATATAGTATGCAATCGGTTTGTAATTTTAATCATTAAATCTAATAAACTAATCGTTTATAATATTAACTGATCACTATCATAATATTTTTAAATATTTTTGTTCTAATTAATTTACCTCTAATAATATAGTATTTAATAAACAATATATTATTTTTATTGTAATTTAAGAATTCAAGTTTTCGAATGATTTTTTTAACAAATTTTAAGTTTCTGTTAGACGTGTAGACTATAGACGTAAGTAATTGTTTTGTTGCTTTTGTTTGTCATTTGTATATTTTTATTGTTTTTATACCTATTTCTTGTTTCTTGTCATGTACTCGTACACGTATACTTATTATACTGTAATAGTTAATAACGTCATTATGTCAATAGCTAAATAATGAAAAGAAAATAACATTGTTTTCATAGTAAAATATTTTAAAATACTCGTTATTATTTTAATGCAATTTAATATTTTTGAAAACTACATGGTTGAATATCAGTTTGAAGCACAGCGGAAAAAAATATATAATAAAATAATTTCTTAGATCTTTTTTTAAAATATTTCTCGAGTATTTTATATTATCTATGTATCTTAATAGAGTTTTTTTAACGCATAAAGAAAACATTAAAAAACATTTAATTTTATCATTTTAAAACTAATATTAATATTTATTTTATTTTTTGCATATTTACAATTATGTGCACAACAAATATGTTTATTTGATTATATCAATACATACTTTCTAAAATTCAAATACTGAACACATATAAATAATGTTTTAAATTTATTCACATTTAATAAATTTAATATTTTTTTGTTAAGACAAATGTTGATGATGTTATTTGATCATTAAAACCGTATCCCCTAGAATAATTGTGCTGTTGTATTTTATCACACGGTTTCCGTTGAATAGACATGCTGTCCATTTAATACCAAGTATGATGCACGTGCAACAGCAACGTTTAATTTACATCTACAATTCTTGATTAAACGGATACGCACTGCCAGATAATTATTCCTGTTTCAATCTACAATTGACAGAAACGTATTTATGAAATACAAAATAAACAATATAGCGTTATATTATATTATTATATAGTACCAAGCGAGTGTATATTAATCGTGGATACGGTTATATTGTTTTATATAATAATAAGGGTAGGTATCTAGTTGAATTTGAATAAGATAAACACGTGCACGTCATTAAAGTGAACACTTAATGAAACTAAATTTTGCATAATGATATACGTAGAATAATAATTTTAAAAGTTCCTATAAAATATTGTAATTGAAAATCACTTGAATAGACACTCAGTAAACGATTTGTTCGATTTCAGTCGAAATTTATTAATTAATGTCACCTAAGAATAAGAATTTGAAATATGATGTAGATATATCTATATATGTATATATAGATATGTAAATAATATGTATTAAGGTTATAGGTACTAGGTTTAATTCGATTTAAACTCTTATAACATAATTTGTTTTATATTTTAATATTATTTATTAGTTTAAAAATTAAATTTTTCGAATTAAATATCTAAAGTAATTTTTTTTTTTTTTTTTTGAATACAGAGAGATTAGAATATACACATATAAATACATTATATTACCTAATGTTAAAATAATAAAGATTATAGTTATTAATAAATGCTTAAAAGTTATCATTTTTGAACATTTTTTTAATTAGAATATTAATAAGATAAGATATTTCTTTAAAAATTAATTAGGTATTACATAATTCCCAAATCCTTTAGCGTGTGTCATATCTCGAACCCTTCCACTATAAATCTGGTCAAATCAAATTAACCAATAGAAATAATATAAACTTTGCCGAAACATAATAATAATATTTTCCTTTTGATCGCTATCGTGTCTTCCATTCGTCTATATTCTCACATATTTTGGTCAAGGCTGCTCTAATAACTAGATGTCCAATTTTAATACATATTTCAGACATCTCGAATTCACAGAGTCATGTTATTACTTTGTGTTTGTAAGACTTGGACGAGTTGATTGTTGAGTTATATATTTTATTGATTAAGTATTATAATATTATATATTGTATATCAAATTATAGTCATGTATTATAGGTGACTGGTATATTACCATATTATTATTTAAATACATATCAAAGTATTTTTTTCTTATGTGATATTCTCGATTCTTTATTTATTAAATAATTAATTAAGTATTTTATTTTAATTTAACTTGAAATGTATGTTTCATTTAACCAAAAAATAAATCAAAATCTTTAAGACTTACACAGTTTTTTTTTTATATACAGGCAACGTTTAACAATACATTTCAACGTTAAAAGTATGATATATTTTTTTTCATTTTAACGTAATGTTATAACAAAATTTCGTTTCAAACAATGATCCTTAAACTTTTTATTATAATTATGCCTAAACTTTATATTAGATGCCCCAAAATGTATTTTTTATACACATGTATACTATATAGGTTACTGTTGAACATTGTGACCCTAAATAATCATAGTTGGTGATTCACAAATTGATAATCTGATAATGGTCACAGAGATCTTCAATTACCTATGGTAAATACTAAATTGTATATTATCGTCATTTTATACGGTTTAATAATTTTTGTTTAAGAATGTTATTATCATTTATCATCCATCATATGCAAAACGCAATTGTATTATTTGTATTCATATTGTATTTAGAGATATAAGTACGTAGTACGTTGAAACATACATTTCAATAAAAATAAAATAGGAACGGTAAAACAAATACTAATTTAATTGGATTATTAAGAATTTAAAAATTTATTTTCTTTGAATTAGGTATACCTTGCTCAGATATTGCTCGTAATTATATTGTCAATTTAAGTCATTTTAACAATAAAACAATATAATTACTGTACGCTATAAAAAATAATTGTACTATACCTATAAGTAAACCTAAACATACTATGTTATAATACTTTTACCTACTTTAAAAGAAAAATGTTTAATCATACGAAACATTTCAATAAAAACTTAGTATTTTTTTATTTAATGTTATTAATAATGAATAAAAATATAAAATTTAATTTTAATTGCATTTGTATAATAATTAATCAATAAATTAGTAAACAAACAATATAATCCAATGATTAAATAAAAAATAAAGTAATAAAAGAACATAGTAGTAAGACACATATTAGAATTTAAGTCAAATATATAATAACTGTTAGTTTTATAAAATGTATTACTCAGCAATATTTTATAAACTCAATTAAACATTTAAATTTTTTACGCAATTTTTATTGAAATGAAATAAAATTTTTTGCTGTACTTAGTTTGTTATATTAAATCAAGTAAACATGAGGACTATATTATAATTGATAATTATTAACTGGATCGATGAATATTATACGTTTAACGATAACAATTATTGATAGTAGGCAGGTACATACTTAGCTAACATAACCTAGGTTTTTTAATTTCGTGATAACTAATTGAGTTTTGATTGTAGGTACTTGAAAATTTTTTGGATTAGTAACATAGGTAGTATACAAGTGAGGTAACATTTAAGAATTAATTATTAGTATTATATATTGTAATATATTGAATTTCGCTCAAAATAGTATTTATAATGCAATATCATTGCATTCAAATCTTAAGATAATAAACCATAAATTTCTTCGAGGACCGAAGGGACAAAAGAAGAACGTCCACAATCGACATTCCCAACTTTTTCATTTTTGTTTTATTTTGAATTTTCTGATGAGCTGAACCGGAATAGAATGATTCTCTTTAAAAAACAACGTCTAGACCTACTATAATTAGTATTTAACCATTAATAAAAATTGAAAATCAATATTGATCTTAATACCGCGTAAATTCATATTACCAACTAATCGAAAGTCACTTAATATGTTTAAGATGGATTGTTTTGAAATGAGCATCGTGTGTAAGCCTACATTATCTATCACCAGCTTAAATTCCGACTTTATGGATATTACTGCAAAGTGCTTCTTAACTTCTATCCAGGTTCGCGGGTCGTCAATAACCGTAAGCTACTTAGGTGGAGCAGGGTGTAAGGAAAACTCAATATCACTGGCTGTCGTTGGCTGTGTGTAATCTGCGACCTATCTGTCGTATCACAACAAATAAGTTATATTTATACGTTATAAGACTAATCTTTTCGTCGTATAATTTCTTCAAAACCTATCGGTCGACGTATATAAGTAATATAATAAATTATTTTAAGTATCGTTCGATAACGTTTACAGAATTGCTGAAATTCATCTGATTACGATTATACTATACATATATGCTACCAATCATTTCAAAAACAGGGTGATCAACAATTTACGTGTCTTAAATGTTGGGAATGACCGTATTTTATAACAAAATCCCTTCCATTCTAGACGCTATAGTAATATGGTGAGTGTTTTGGATCATCCTGTATAATTTACCCTTAATGATATATTTTGTGTATCACAAAACCGCATTTAATGTCCTAAACTTTCATAAAAATGAATGTTTCTTTCATTCTTTATTATACATTAAAATAAAAAGCATCATAAAAATATTATGATTAAAAAAAAATAAAATAAATATGTTATGTTATCAAAATTTATAAAAGAAGTGTTAATATTAATATTTTAAATAAAAAAACTATTTCTAATTATTTATAGTTCTTGAAACATGTCAATAAATGTCACAAAAATGTAATATAGGTAATGTACATAAACTTGTTTAAATATGAATATAATTAAATTACATAACTTTAATATTTACTTTAGAGGGTATGCTATTAAGAAAAGAAAATTAATTAATTCATTAAAATCCGTATGTTTATAACAATCTACTGTTAAGGATAAATTAGCTATATTTAAGGTAAACAAAAGTAATAAAAATCGATATCTTTATAATTTTTAATTAATTTAACTGGACAAACAAAATAATATTTGATAAACAACGAAGCAACAGTTG
Organism: Eriosoma lanigerum; assembly: GCA_013282895.1. Classification (NCBI taxonomy): domain Eukaryota; kingdom Metazoa; phylum Arthropoda; class Insecta; order Hemiptera; family Aphididae; genus Eriosoma; species Eriosoma lanigerum. Next base: position 55,084,382 of record CM023357.1, on the reverse strand, counting down.
TTAAGTTTTATCCTAAACATATACTTGTATTATTATTTTTACGATTCGTAAAATTTGATTACACACATTAGTACTACCGGTACACCAGTCTCAAATCAAACAAATTATCAATGCTTATCATTATTATTTGACCTAAATTGCTATACATTTTACCAGTAATTCTCATCCGTTTAATTGTGGTTATCCCTCAGAGAAACCCCCACATTGAGAATAACTGCAATCATTTAGTATATAGATATAATATATAGGTATAAGCCTGTAATTTATATATTCATCATAAGAAGATATACTATAATTATTAGTTATTACTATTATATTTTACAACTACCGGGAACATATCAAATTAGAATCTAAGGTAATTTGTATGAATAATTTATATTAGATATTAAAATTTGAAATTTGTTCAGTTACTAAAGAAGTCAGTAATAATTTCTTAAAAAAAATATTTAGATAATTTATTATTCATAAATATCATATATAAGACAAGACAATAACCTTCGATTTTTCTTAATATCTTTATGGAGACTAAAAGCATAATTTAAAAGCAAATTTATCACGAATGTAAATTGCATATGTAAATATGCAAAATAAATTTCAAATCCCTACGATCAATATTCAAGGAGTTATCATTTCTTGGTAAAATTTGTCAGTCAAAATTTTCAAAATATTTTGTAAAAAGATTAAGTAGAGTCTGATTAGATTTTGATAAACCAAAAATTGCAAAAATATTAAACATTTTTAGAAAAAAATTCAAAGTTCTATATTTAGCCAAAAAATTAACCAATCAGTTCCAAAACTATAAACTAACTGTAAATATTACCTACGTTAGCACTCAAATAAATTTTCAAGTTTCTACAATTAAAACTCAATTAGTTATCACAAAATAAAAAATAAAAATAATAAAGACTATAAAAATTGCCGATTTTCCGCTTTTAAAGTAATAACTTTTGGGAAATTCGAAAAATGAGCTGAATAAAGTACTAAGAGGACACGATTTGCTATCGAAAGGATACCCCACTGTGATAATCGGACAATTATTTCTATCCGGAAAAGGTTTTCATACATAAAAAAAAAAAATATATCTTTGTAGAAATAATACATTCCTCGCTCCGCTCAGAATCTAAAATAGACTCCGACATACTATTGATATTTCTAATTATTAATAATATTACGTCATCGATAAACGATTATCCGAAAGTCATTTCATGGCACTCGAAATAATATCATTAAAATAATATTATCGTCATTCCATTCTGATCTATATATTCGCACGGGTTGTGTCATCAAAGTGTTCGCATTTACGTTTTTTAAACAGTCAAATCATATATTAATAGTATATCATATATTCTCTAAACTATATTATATTATTATACAACTATGGAAATTCTGTAGTATTGTATAATATCAGACGAGGCTTGAATTTTGTTTTATAAACATATTTTTAATATATTATTTTATGTATAAGTACCTACATAAATAACACGATAGCTATAATGCCAGTAAAAAAAAAAAAAAAAAAAAATGTGTTTAAATAATGGTATATTATCTTGTCTCGTGACAAAGACGTGGTTATTAAAAACGACTTTGGTCGTATTCTTTACAAAATGCATATTCTTCATTCATGTTTAATGGCAAAAATTGTTCGGTAGCTGGTACTTCACGTTAACGATAAATATATTTAAAAAATTATTTTATTTCCACACACATAAAAAGTTTTTAATTTAGTAAATTGATATTTTAAAAATATATACACTACTATCATTTTATCGAAACAATTAAAAGTTTTGCATAATGTATTTTACGAGTAAATGGGAATATACAAATATATATGTAGTAGTTTATCTTATTTTGAATTGAATATGACATTTTCTATGCCTAGTTATTTAGAAAATTAAAATTTGTTTCTGTTGTATTTCACACGTTCGTATTATTTTATATTTAATAAATATTTGTATGTACAAAATAAATCTAAAACTTGTATGTATATTAAATATTATATACATGTTGTTTTTAAATATTAAATGTAAAAATTAATATAATGTCTATTTAAAAATATTGTTTTACATTCTTAATTTTTTCAGTAGTAATTTTTTATTATATTATGAAGATTGCATATCAATTAATTAACTGAATTCGTTATTTATAAATTACTAATAAAACAAAATATATTATTTTAAATTTATAATTCAACTTCTTTCATTATACATTCAGAGCATTCAATTTTCTTGATTAAATCAATAAGCTATGAAAGAAGGCCAGTTATTGTAATTTGTTTATAATCAGTCAAGTGAAAAAAATTAACAGCAATAATTTACAAAAATTAAATTATAAATTGTGCCTTCGGAAAGTCTTAATTTTATTATTTATTAAATAAACGAATTGATCGATAATTAAAAATATTGTATATCAATCAATAAGCAGATTGGTCAGTGATTCTAGAAATTTGTCTCCCTGATCCATAGGAAAATAAATAATGGGTATTATATTGTATTATTATAATTATTTCTTTAAACAAAAGTAATTTAAAAAAAAAAAGCATTAAAATTAAGGTTTAAAACCATCGTTAAATCGTTGCATTTGAAAGCGTATTTATCTTAACTTGCTAATTTTTATGTATTTATCTAAATTTATCATACGAGTAATTTATAATTTATACTACGGACTTGATCTGAAGCGAGAGACATTTTACTAAAATATAATTATAATTATAAAAATTACGGATGGTCTTGGAATTTAACCAAGTTTCATTATATTTTTTTTTACCTTTATTATATTATTCAAAATTATTACAGTCTACAGACTTCAGTAAAAATGTGAAAAATATTAATAAATTAATAATATAAAAAATTGTATTATTACAGTTGGTGAACACAATAGATGTTAATAATATTGTGTATTATCTAAGTCTTTCATTAAAGAAATGCTTAAAAAATAATTTGGTAACTGAATCGTTAAAAATATTGAATATTACAATTACATCAGTAACTAGTTCAAATATATTTTCTCTTATAATAATTTTTTAGTATTTGATAGTGACTTTGTCGATTTATATTAAAATGATAATTGATAATGGATGTTATAATGAATCATTACAATTTTAAATTACTTAATCGGAAGTTTAAGTTATGCATAGTTTTTCAAAATTTTAGAAAATCATTTAAACTTATTTTAAAATATTTGCTGTTTAATGTTATTAAATTCTGAGCGAAGCGAGAAATGTATTGGTTTTATAATGATGTTATATATATATATATATATATATATATGTCTGATGACACTTTTTGGGTAAAACTAATGGTCCGATTACCACAAATAGAGTTTGTTTTTGGTAGCAAATCGCGTCTAAGTAGTACTTTATGTAGCTTATATTTCAAATTTTTCAAAAGTTTTTTCTTGATAAAAGAAAAACTATAAAAAAATGACGAAAAAACGTCAAAATTCACACAAATCGTAAAAATTTGTAACGAAATTAGTTTTAATTTTTCATGATTTTGAATGTAGGTACTTAGTAGTATGAATAGGTACTTGAAATTTTTTTGAGTATTCTCATAGATACTTTACACACGTGGTAAACTTTTGGAACAATTTATCAGTATAGTATGTTGTATTATATTGAGTTTCACTTAGAATCGTATTTTATAATGCAATATCATTATATTCAAATCTTAATTAAAATAAACCACTAATTTCAGAACGTCCAGAATCGACTTTCCCGCTTTTTTCATTTTAATATTATATAGTATTTAAATAATACTTTATACTGGATCTAATTCTGTGATCATCCACTCAAAATCAGGTGTAACAATTGCCATACAAGAAGTATAATTTGGTTGTCACTGAACAATTATAACTAATAAGTAATTAAATTTATATATATGTTTATGTATGTGTTATAATCCATTATATACTTTACATGAAAAATATGTAAACATATTAAATAGTTACCTATATAGAATTATTTTTATATGTCGAAGAAGAAAAAAATTGAAATAAAACACTTAACTACTATACAAAGTTACAAAAATATAATATATAAATTACTTATATAAAGTATTGTTTATTATTATTTTATTAAGTAAATCGGCATGTTATCAGCTGGGTCACATAGCACGTTGTTAAAAGGGATAGAAGATAATATAAATTGATAATTTATTTAGTTAAGGAGTTGACTATCATATATTATCTAAATTGCAGGCTATCAGTTCGAAAGAAGTAAAGTAAAAAAAAAATATATATATATATAAACATATTCTCAACCTTATAATAAAATCTAATTCTTATTTTTTAAGCGCAAATCTTATTTTGTTAAATGTCATTTTAAGAACCAATATTAAAATAATTACATTTCTTTTGTTACAATGTCATACACGTGCTTAAAAAATATATATATATATTTTTCTTTTTCTTTTGTACTTATGTAATGTTTCAAAGCTCTATCACAACTGGATTCCCATTTCATTTTCTTTCAATATCTAAAACCAATTATATAGGATTCAAAATTTAAACCGTTACTTACGGACTAAGTATAAACGAAATTGAGGATAAAATGTATTTTATTTTCTATAAACTGAATTTATATGCAATATATATTACTATACAGGTGTAAGATAAAAATTTAGTTAAAAACAAAATACATCCAAAATAATAGTTCCGTTATCCTGCCATCCCAATGTTTAATATATTTTTTTTATTTTATTAACTGTACCAAATTTGTATCGTGAATCACAGAACTTGTATCAAACAATTTCCCGGAGAAAAATCGATTTTTCTTTTGTGTTGATAGGGATACGTTTCTCTGACCAAATGAACTTTTAACAATTTTTGTTTTTAATAAGTGTATAAATTTGTACCATGAATTATAGAATTTGTATCGAAAAATTTGTTTTTACATTTATGCGTTATAAGTTATAACTTAGTAGGATATATCTATAAAACTCGGGTATTGGAGGTAGAAAAAAAATTGGAAAATATCGTAATATCGATATCTAGTTCTTCCTACTAAATAAGCCTATATTAGACTCCTCATGCGTTTTACAAATATTATGTATACAAATTTCCAAATTTTCTACAATACATTAAAAATTAATAATTTCATTAAATGTTAATTATGAATAATTAGGCATACAAAATGACTTTGAACAAATATATGCATTCGACATTATGAATGTGCAGTTCCCAAAATAACATATTCGATTACATATTATTATATTAGTACCTATATACCAATATTGAAAAAAAAAATTATACCCGTTTATCTACAAAACTATTGTTCTATTGTACAAAACCACTTAAAAAAACAATAATCTTTTTGTTTCCTAAACCGTAAAATATATTCTTTGGGATTTACTCAACATCTCTCCTAATTGGTTTCCGTTCTTGTTTTGGATTGCCTCCATTTACCCACATGGTATAGGTACATACATGTACGTTATCGTTTTCCTCTATTTATCCTTATCTCTGACGTCGATTTATTGTTTGCCCACATAAAAATCTCGATTCGATTTATTTCAAATACACATTTTTATTAATGTATTTACGGCGTTTATATGCGTATGCGTTTTTCTTTTTGTTATCTTCCTCAATCAAATTTATCATCTCTTATGTATAATAATTGATTATATTATGCGTTGGTATTGGTAAAGCATATTATTGTGATCTAATTTGATTTATAATTATCCAAGTATATAGGTATCAGTGGCATATTGACATAACATTTATTTAAGTAATTGTAATATAATAAACATTTTAAGATAAATTAAAAAAATTAATTAGGTAATTACTAAAAAAAAATTAGAATTATTTTTTAGTTACAAAATTAAATTGTATACACTTTCATAGAGCTATTAAATAAATTTGGGTAATCTTATAAACACTAATGCCATACGAAATAAATACAAAAGATTAATACTAACATCAAAATAATTGTACTTATGTTTTTTTTTTTTTTTTTTTTTTTTTTAATACCTTTTTAACTTAGCTTTTATTATTCATGATATAGGTACATATTTTGTAAAAAAAAAATACGAATTTTTTTTTTTTATAAAAATACAGTATTAATAAATAAATGTAGTAAAAAAATTGTTCGATATATTTTTATTCTAGAGAAATACAGAGAAAAAAAATTAATTCAAAACATAAAAATATTATAGCTGTTTTTTCACGTAAACATTTTGATTTTTTTACCCATATAAAGTTCACTTTGAAATCGAAAATTAAAAATGTATGTATGCTATTATGATAATATGTGACCCACGAACAAAACATTAGAGACAGAAATAAATTCTACGTATCTAGTCCAGATGCTGCTGTTGTGGATATCAAATGTTGATAAATAAAATATATAATAGACCCATGGGGTAGTGCTACACGAAATTCAGTATCAGTTAAGCAAGGTACGTTAATAATTCAATTTAAAATCCAATATCCTTAGAAATCTTTTAGCAGGGTCTCAGCAAAACACACGACGACACCATCCGGAAAATGCTTTCTCAAATCCATACGCGACTACAATATTAATAATAATTATATTATCCATCGTATAATATAGAAATTAATTTTCAACCGAAGGGTGATAGTGAGTGCTTTTCGCGGTCTTACACGAATAATAATATTATTCACACAAAAGATAAGAACACTGGGAGGAGATATTAAGTTTTGTCGTCACACAATATATTTTATCCACGGTTAACCAACGTATTTAACTATGGTCGTGTAAATGTTTTGGTAATAATATATTATTTTAACAATATTGTTTATGTTAACATAATGTGCACACGTTTTATAATAATTTTAATAAATAATATTATATCTTCCCTTAAAACGTGATCAACACGTGAAAAACTAAAACTTACACTTGGCAAATTAAACCACAACATAGGTAAACTTAATAATTGTTGATTAAAATATTAATTTTATAAGTATTACATAGAATCAACTAAAACGTAAGAAAACGTGATCAAATAATGAATTCCTAGAAATACTTTAAAATAATTTTTAACTTTAAACAAAATCTGGGTGAAAGCAAGATTAAATTTGTAAAAAAATGTTGTCATATAATTCATTAAAAGTTATCTTAAGTGAATTATATTTTACAACGTGTATGAAATCAAAAAAATGCAAAAGTTTTTAATTATAATTATAATGTTCCATAAGATGCATTGATTATAAAATCGACCGTCCTTTAATATTCCAATGAATACTGTCCATTTATTTACTTATATTCTGAAATTATGTTTTGTAATAATTACTCCAATTAATTTATGTACATTAAATTATTCAACAAATGGTTTTTATTTCATTTTTTAAATTACCTAATTAGGTTATTTTTTAATTTTGAAAAGTTTGGCTTATTTCAAACGTTGTTTAGTTGTTTTAAAATGTATAAATATATTTTAGACATGATAATCTTTATAATATATACACACATATATATATATATATATATATATTGTGAATTCAATAATGCTTATCGAACATTTATTAAACCTATAAATAAAATACAGTTATCCCAATAAACTGAAATTTGACGGTGTTTTAGACATTAACTGTTCATTAGGTATATATTTATAGATATTAAAAATTCACGGATATACCTAGGAAAATTATGGTTATTTTGTTTTTTTTTCAAATAAAATATGTATTGCAATATAATTTAATAATATCAGATACCAAATAAATAACTACTTAAATTACTACCTACTTAAAAAACAACTAAAAATTATAATTGTACAAAATATAATAACGTTAAATATACGTATTAAAAACGTATAACTATTATTATAGCTGATAATGATAAAATGTTAAAATTTTTCATTTCAAATACTATTTTACAATTTACGTATTATACACCCCATTATGTATAAAAATAAAAGGCCGAATATTGTCAAAGTGCCATAAAATTTACGTAAAAAATATGGCAGAGAAAAATTTGTCGCAGACATAATAATATATTTTACACCGTTCGAAAATTGACTTTTCGATCTACATATTATACCTTGTTAGTCAGATAGATTTATTTTAATGTTCGTCCCCGAGAAATATTAAACGATTAAGACGATATGACGGCGAACCGTCACGTCCAGGCTATTTAGTGTGTACACTATATTATATTATACTAATATTATATTATATACAACGTGTATACCATAACCACAAACTGAGTTTCCTGGTAACCGATATTACCCTCAACATTTTCCATTAAACTGGTGATCTGGTCATTTTCCAACATTAACGATAATAATATACAATATAGTCCTTGTATTCCATATCATTTAAATTAAAAATTCTTTAGCGATAAAATACAAATATAAAGTAGACAATTTTTACTTAAACTACTTAATAATAACATCGACAGCTTCTATTCTTACTTTGCCAAATCAACTTTATAATAAAAATAATTATTTTTTCTCGTATATTCCACATTTTTCTAAAAAAAATATATGTTTTGCTCTCAGATAAATATTTTATTACCAATTTGTTGGATATGGCTGATCTGTATGATTTTTTTTTTAATAATAATTCATCGTGGTTATCGTTAGATACGGATGATAAAGTTCACCAAAAACAAAATGTTCTTTATAAACGCTAATAACAGCGTTCCATTTTTATTTTATAAAATATTTTTTTTTTTATTTAGTTAGCAACTTTACTTTCATTGTGTTTTACTTAAGGGCATCTTTACCACCAACGATTTCTCCGTCATGTGTAAAATCGTATTAAACTTAAATTAAAATTACCCGCAGAAATTTTCGGGGCTTACGTTACCCTACAACGCATGCACCATATTACACGGAATCAATTAAGTAATAACGTTATGGTGGAGATAAAACAAATTGTTTAAATAATTAAATATATAAATATAATGTTTGTAATATTCAATATTTTCTTGAGTAAGCGCATAATTGTCGATTGAGCCTTTTTTAATTTTTAAGATCATTCAATTAACAATGCTTAATATTACAAATACAATTTATCATATAGGTAGGCATATAATTATATTATTACTCTTCTTATTTTTTTTTTAAAATATTTTATTTATTTTTTATGTAGGTACCTAGGTGATCTAACATTTCGTGATAATCATTAATATAAAAAATTCATAAAGTGTTAAAAAATAAAGAATAAATTTAAATTATAAAATACCAATATTTAATAAATAAATAATATCTCTAGAATGTTTCTAATAATATAGTCTCAATAATCAATACCATTATGTCAAAAAATAATCATTTTATCTATTTTTTGTAGTTCGTTCGTCTGTTATTCATCGATATGTTTACTAATACAAATAATATTTCTTTAAAAATTGGTTATATTCATTTGTTTGATGTTAACTAATTAATATGTTTTGAAATTTCAAAAATTCTAATTAAAAATATTACAAATTTCAATAAATAATTGGGATTGATAAATTTTTAAAATCACAGAATGTAAGTAGGTTTCGCTAATGTTATGGAAATATTGTAAACATAATTCTGCTACATTAGTAATCTCCAAAATGAAACGACAACAAAGATTTATTTAAAGTGTAAAAATTAAATGAAATTGATCATTTTTATACATCTATCTATTTAATCTTTATATTATAAAAGATAAGATTTATATCGAAGTTGAATGAAAACAAATCGAGTTGTCAAAGCTTTGAGTTACAATTAAAGTTTTTAAATGTTTATTTTAAGCCTGGGGAATTGATATTTTTTAAGTTTCTAACTTGTCAAAGTTTTTGATATAGCTTGACTTTGATTTATTTTATAAATACAATATAAATATTAATATTAATAACCTCTCAGACAACAAACATTTTTATTCAGAACCACGTCATGCCGGGTGGTCGAACTTTATTAATTAGGAAGGTACTATAATAATTACGAGGATCATACAAATTCATTCATGTTTTGATTGCTTAAGTTGACTCCTTAACTCAGAGTACAATAAACGATATGTACCTACATTTCTAGAATGATATTTTTCAGTTAAAACAAATTATTAATTCATTGAAAAATTTAAAACCAAGTGTTATACATTTTTCATTTCTGTCCACTTTTCATTATTTAAATTTAAATATTTTCCATTTACATAAATAAAATAACGTGCAAGGTTCAACTTTTTAATTTAATAAATAACGTATAAAGATTATTTTGACACAAGATAATTTATTAGAATTAATAACAATTAAATATAAGTTATACTATTTTATAATTGTAAAAATATAATAATAATTTTACTAAAACTTTTCATTCCCGCTGTTGATTGTAATTTCAATAAAACAATATCCTTTATCCATTGAGAAATTTGTATTACTTTAGTTTACTGTAATTTATAACATTGCATTTTTTAATAATTTAATATGCTATTGATTATTATTTGTAACTATTACTTGTTTTATGATGTCTGCATTTCTAAAATTTCAATAAATGTTTATTTTATTTCGAATTCCAAGTAATTGCAAATAGAATAATAAAATATATACCTAGGTATAAAAATATTTCAAATTTCTAAACATTATTACTTTAATGTAGGTAACGATATTTTATACATCATTGTTACTAATCGTTAATGGGTATAACTTTATACATGTCATTCTGTTTTCAAATATTAATTTTGAAGAACGAAATATCATATTTACATATATTTATAGCTATAGTACAGTTATATCGGGGATTTTTTAGTTCGAAATTGTAGCAATGTTTGATAATATCAAAAAAAAAAAAAAAAAATGATAGTAATTTATTGATTACAAAATAATGAGAACAAAGACTCTTTAAATGTAAATAAATGGAAAAACAATTATTTTTTAACATTGTATATTTATATTATTATACTACGGTGTACATTGTACTTATATAGCTATATATTTGCACAATAGGTATGTTGTGATATTTTTTTAAAATATCATGTTTTGTTAAAATATTTTGTGTATTTATTATATTTTTTTTAAACGTGTATAAGTGTATTACGTTATATTATTAGTTATAAATGAAAATGATTAGAAAAATTGACGATTGCAAATTCATTAAAGATCTAATAAAATTATACATATGTCATTTTCATTACACAAGTTGTGATAATATTGTGTATAACCTTAAAATTGCAAAAATATATATTTCTAATGGAGGAAACAAATGATATAAATATAGAATTATCATTATGATTTATGATAGATGAACCAGTATATTTTTTTTTTTAGTCCATTAATTTGGTGTTTACAACAGTTTTAGCTTAAAAACGGAAACATATCTCATCATTTGAAAGCATTCATTTGGGCGATTTTCATAGAATTCGTCTGTACCGAGTAAAACGCAATAATAAATTACATTATTACGAGTGGTAACCTTAGTGTTGGGAAAGAAAACCATAAAAAATAAGGGTTAGAAAATATATTCCCGTTTAATATGTGCTTCTTTGGCATATTATATACAATACCATTTAATCAGAAACTCGTGGAAAACCACGTTTTTACGAGTTTTAACCGTGCAGATGTTACAGAAAGGATCGAAAACCAGTGAAGTTTTTTAAAAGCGTAAAAATTAAATAAACGAATAACATGGTGTATATATATAGTTATATTATTATAAAGGATAAACGCCAATAAACGTTATGGCGGTGATAATGACGACGTGTTTGCCGATGAAATCCCAAAAGGTTTAATATTTCAAACGATTTATACATTTTATTAAACCGTGTCGTATGTATTATTGAAATGGAGGTTACTCATATAAATTTAATATTCGATTTTTTAAAAATAAAATAAAATTTGTTTTAGTTAATAAATTAAAAAAGAAATAACTAAGTACTATTCGAGTTAAATATTGTTTTTATACCTATACCTAATTAAATATATTTGAAATTGTAATAACAAAATGGAACATAAAAATGTAAATGAAATTGTCAACATCACAATTCGTTATAATATATTATTATATTATAGATTTATTATTACAACATGTGAATTAAACAATTACGATTTAATAATAATTATAATTGAATAGAAACATAAATAGTCAACAAGATTTTAGTAAAATTTCCAATTAACTATAGTTATACAGTGATAAATATTTACATTAATAAATTATCACTTACCTCTTTATAAGTAATATTTAATAAAAATAATACATAATAACATGATATTTGTATAAACATTGACTATAATATAAATGGTGGTCGGACTCAAATATTACCGTCAGTTAACTATCGATTCTATTTATTAAAACAAGTTAACTAGTTTTTAATACATCTGTGATAAATTTTTAATTTAATGAATGTGTAATGAAATAGATTGTTTAATATCATGTCATGGATTACAATGGATTGCAATAGATTGTATTGTACGTTTGATACATAAATGTAGAGATGACTTTTACTTTGATAGTAGGCTACAGGGTTTGCTATTTAGTAGATAAAATGCATATTGTTGAAGGAGTGATAGTATAAATTAACCATTGATATCATATACGGCAAAATAGTTAAGAAACCTCTTTATATATATAAATATATATATGATATATATATATATCTATGAATGAGCGTCGGCTTCAGATACCTTAGTCTTTAAATGGTGCGTAGACAACTTAACCGTAGATATTCGTGTCTACGTTAATGGAATAAAGCGGTGGAACCAAAAAAAGCAACTATACAATTCTATTTTAGCTGAAATAACTAATTTATAACATAGGCCGATGTTAGTTTATTGGAGAACACGAGCAACAATATTTATTAAAAAAGAAAGGACTTTGACTACTATACTGTGGTATACCATTATGACGTGTAATTCTGTGTGTTTGTGACCTCTATGGGCCACAGAAAATAAGATCATCATTGCAAAATAGATGAAATCGAGAAGAATAATGTTGAATTTATTTAACAAAAGAATATATATATAGGAGGTACAACTGTAGAACATAATTTTTTAAACCTATTTTCATTTGGAGCAGTTGTAGAAAGAGATATATATCATCTAAATTTTCAGAAATAGTTAAAAAATTATCGATAGAGCTGTTAGGATGATAGATAGCAGTATAATTCTTCTAAACAATAATTTAGACTGTTTGACACTTTGACCTATATATATATATATATATACATAACCAACCTATCAGTGGCGTGTCTAGAATTTTAGAACTATGGGTTTAGTAAATTTCATAGAGGTCATTTTACTTATATATTACAAAAAAAAAAAAAATTAAAAAAAATAAAATTTAAAATATCACCTACTGAAATAGTTTCCCTTTCTTTATTAAATTGATTGTAAACTAAACAAAATATTTTGTACTCTGTTATAAGATCATATTGATCTACGTTAACCTGATAAAATTCATAAAATTCTTGTAATGGCTGAAGACATAATTTATCAGTATTTTTCTTTGATGTGAATTTTTGGGATCTAAAATTTCAATTTTTTTAATAACAAGAAAAATCTTTAAAACAAGTTTTTAAAAAATTTGAAAATACATTTACTATTACAAAAAAAGTATTGACTTTGAAGCAATGATCAGTTTCTGATATAGTATCATCATTAGTTTTTCATCAAAAAACTTTTTGTTTTGTTGCGCTGTTCGTTAAATTTAGTATTGTCATCAAATTTTACACTTAAGACAATTGCATTTTTTTTAATATCTAAAAATTCTTCATGAGTGCTCATAGAATAAATATTTTTAAAACAAACTTCTATCATACTTTGTTCTGTCCCGACTTAGTAAAAATATAATACAATATTATCAAATGTCAATTATCTCGCATATAAATTATAAATATAATATAATACGATAATTTTTCTTATTTCTATGTTTTTTTTTTTCGAAACAATTGAATATTAATAGATAAAGGCATAAAACCATAAGAAAGGTCGAATTCAAATGTAAAACAACTGTGGGTCAGCTGACTTCCTATCTCCCACACTAGACATACCACTGCAACCTATATATAACTACTATTATATTGTTATGGTAAAATAGACTTATTTTCAATTTTACGATAATTTACTAGAGTCATAAAAAAGACGAAACAACCGCAGAGTAGATCGAAAATCCGACGAACACGAAGTTTTGTTTAAAAAAACTATACGGTAGAATGAAATAATAAATTGGTCATTCGAAATCCGTTCACGGAGAAAAAACTCGAAAAATTGCATTTTGTAATAAAATATATGAATCGTGAACTTGTACACGAATTCAATTGTAATTTCGAATGATTCGAAAATTGAACACAAATTTCAATTAGTTATTATATAATTATACTCGCATATTATAATGGGTTTGAATATTAAATCTTTGATTATATATAGGTCATAGGATTGTATTTTACGTGCTGAAGTGAAAAATCGTCCGCGAAAAAGAAATATTTGATATTTAAGACTTGGCGAAGTTTTCACCACAACAATATAAAACACTATATACATACACTGTGCAAAATTACAAATGGGATTAATTAACAATATTAACATCACGAACGCGTATAGGCCGTATAGGTTTTTGCTACGCTTTCGCTGAAGGATTATGTATATTATTATTAAATGTAATTCGATTGTTTTAAACACGGACGAAACACAACATATTATATTGTTGTATACGTAGTTATTAGACACACATTATATATCATATACAAAGTGATCGGAATTTCGTTTTATAAAAACTGCAGAGATGGCATACAATTTTAATATATCATCTCCGTGATTTTTGTTCCATTTAATTCATCCATTCTATTTAATAATAAATAATAAAATAATAATATAATGTTTAGGTATACATTAATGTCGGTAACGGTTTTACTAAAACTAATAAAATGAATCTTGTGTAATAAAGTGGAAAACTAGAAAGTATTACCACCGGCTTGATAATAATGTATTGTATACTTAAGCATGAGTTTATTGTTTTTCATAAAAAGTTAACGTTCAATTAATATGCGAAATAACGTCCATAAAAAGTGTCGAGTATTTGTTATACCACTGTTTAAATAATAATAATTATAACAAGATTATTATTATAGCTAGTAGAAAATACAATAATATGTGACACAGCAGCCTATACAAATATAAAACGTTATATTGTTATTGAGTTTTCGTTTATTTCGATACCTCCATAATTCTCAAAGTAAATGGCGCTTTGGACAGTTTTGTTATAACTTATAATATGACAATGTTGGGCATTGACAGGATAAAAAGTTAAGATTAAGTATTAATTTTAATTACGTTCAATTTCATTTCATTTGAAAGTATATATTAATATATATATATAGGTATATTTTTAAATTAAATTGTGTAGTATTCTTTAATCATAATATAGTATTTTTTTAAAATTATTATATACGTACACACTTTTTTAAACTTTTCAAACAAAGTCAGTTACTTTTATTTTGATTAAACTTTGACATTTTAAGTTAACTAAAATTAAAAGTAATATTTAACTATTAATTTAACTTGAACTTTTTTAGAATAACTTAATTTAACGAGTGAAAAAATGAGTTCACTTGGCCTGGTTAGATTAGCCTAATCTTGCCCAGCCTTGTTATATACATGAAATAGACATTTCATGAAAATACGCATAATGTAGGCAATCAAAACTTTACTGTATTTTATAATAGTCTCTATACTTAATTATTATACGATAACATATTAATATTGTTACTTGAAAAAAATAAAAATGTATTAGTAATTTTATTTAAAATTATTTTTAGGATATATACATTGAAATAATGACTTAATGTAAATAGGTATATATTATGTCCACATTTGTAAGGAAGAGAATATTACATTTAATATGTTACACATTACAAAAAAATATGTTATACTTATCGTATAATAATGTATAGCAATTATCTATCATGTTTACTATCATGATATTTGATAGTAGAAGATATAAAAAATAAATTGGATTAAAAAAAATGTTAACTGTATATTTTTTCTTACGACAAAATTAGAATTGAAATTTTTTATAAATATAATAGTAAGAGAGATGAATAAAGTCAAAGAAGTATACAAATTTTAAAAGTTTTAATAGTTAAAAAAGTTTTTATTTAAGTATTGTTATTGTAGTTCGCCAGTTAATTGTTTGGCATTTCTGAAATTGTATAATACGATCATTTTATAAATATAAAAATATATAAATTATATTAATATAAAATGTGGTTTTATATATAATATAAACGTAGAAACGTAGATCGTTAGATGCAATTAAAAACATTCAATTAACATTATTGAATACTACTTTGGAACATATCGAAATGGTCGAAGAATGATTCGATTTTAAAACATGTACGTAAACTTTTATAATTAATGCCTTAAAGTTTTATCGTAAAAATAAAACTAAACAATTTTCTAGGAGTACTGTTAAGTAAATTTTCTATATACAACAAACTGAACAAACAAAGTTAGTTGAATGTTTTAATTATATACAGAAACAAAAGAAAAATGGATTTCATTGGTTTATTTTGATACAGTTATATTTCGTGTAGGTATTGTATACTTAATTGTATTAAAATTATCAAATATATTTATAAAAACAAATTATTTTGATCCAACCTATTATTATTATAAAAAAGTTAAAGTAATTACTTAAATTATTTATTAATCTATAACATTATAAAATAAATACTATAGTTAAAAGTACACCCGTTTTACTGTGATTTAATAAATCCATTGACGACGCAATATTATGTTGAGCGAACAGTATATTAGCGTATATTATAAATTGAATGATAAATATTTTATACTTAAAAATATAATGTATTTAATTATTATTGTTAATAATTATATCCGTGATTTCGTAGATAATTTACAATTATTTACGACAAATTCAAGTGAATTTTTATTTCTTTGGAAAAACGGTAAATGATTATAATAATTTAATATCGTTTACAAGATCGACTCGATTTTTTCCGCTTCACCAATGCGTGTCATTTACTATTCCGAGTGTACCAATCTCTGTAGACGGTCTGTAAAATGACTTGAATAAGAAATGAACTTAATTTAAAAAACCGTTATTAGAAAACGATACGTATTTTCATGTATTTTTACTATTCTTTTGTATCGCGTTTGTATTATAAGTATAATATAAACAAATATAAAGAGAAATAAATAATTTCCCAAGTGACTTTATATTTACGTTATTGTGGGGTAACAATGGTAAAATACTTCATAAATTATACATGCTGCTACCTAAACCTAAATTGCATATGTATTAATAATAATATTATGTTGTGATTATTTTATAAACATTTCCAATATTAACAGGTCGAAATTTATTAAATGACATTTTACGAGCATGTTACCTAACATAATCTAACCTTTAATCGTAATTAGTTTTGATATGACCATCATGCATATGATATAACTGTAGGTTGCCAATATAAATTCTAATTTAGCCAGTAAATTAGTTAAAACATTTTAGAACTATCTTAATTACTCTGTCAAATGAATGTTGAATAATTTAATTATTAAAATAAAATAAAAAAACGTCTACTACAAATCTCAAACAACTTTTCTAGTTATTGTTCAAAATAATCTCGTTAAATTACAAAACACTATAAAAATATAATTTTTTTTTATCGCATCATTATATTCTCTTTAATATTGAGAAATATTTTTATATAAAACATAAACTTTTTAAAATCAATTAATGTTTTGTCGATAAAATTTACGATATATTGTTTATTATTATTTTATTATCTTATATTAAACAAAAAAGAATTCGTCTAAATTATCTATTCAAAATATTCAAAATATTGGAAGTTTAACAACTGTTTTAAGTAGTATCTGTCAGAAAAGTATAAAATAAACGTGAATCTGTCATACAAGTATAATTTTAAAATGTCAGATTTATAAAATATGAAATAGATAGTTAAAATATTATCGAGAAGGATAGACACGAATAGACGATGGTATATCGTACATGATCCTATCACTGATTTTTATTTATATCATTGTTTTCCTCCGATTATATGTTTGGTGCACAGAGTTGAAGTTTTAAATGTGTTTCATAGTGTACATTTCCCGAAATATCCTATCACAAATTAAACGTGCTACAAATAGGTTATACTACAAATACGTAGTAAAATATCTTATATATTTTTCCCAACCGACCGCATTGCGTAAGCATATAAATATCCATTTTGTATCACAAACGTATCGTACAATAAAAATAAATTATACCATCCGAGGCCTTAGGTTAGGTTAGGTTAGGTAAGACTTCATTTATTTTACAATACGTACTTCAATACGGTATATAACTTTATTGTATAATATATAAATATCATAGATGCGTATAATATATTTAATATTATAAAATATAAATGAAGGTACCTATACTCATATGAAATACAAAAAATAAATATAGGTATTTTTAATTACACGTAATACGCAAAAATAAATAAATCAAAGTAAGAAATAGTATTTCAATTAAAGTTAAATTCAAACTTGATAACTTAAATTGTGTATTGTACATTTGATTTATGTGATAACAATTTAACAATGATTATTCCATTATTGGCGATTTTCCTTAATGCTCGCCAACATTGTAATCACAAATATAATATCGTAATCGGCTAAAACGTAGTGACGCATAATATTATTATTATAAACTTATAACTCCTTAATGTGCTTTGTTTAATTAAAATAATATAATTAATTTAATTTATAATTGATAACTTCTATAGTGTTACCTTGTATAATAAAACATATTTCATATTGTTTATATATTGCATAAAATAGTTTTAATTTATTTATTTTCCTTGTTTAATAACACCATAATTTACAATAATCATATTAAATATTTGATTGTACTTATTTTTATAAACAATTTTTCCAGTCTAAATATAAATCAATATATTATTTTTAAAAATACGTAATTTTAATTTACTAAGATATTTCCGTATTTTTCTATAGTAGGCTATCAATGTCATCGACCCATAATCTGATAGTCTTTTTCAATAATTCTTGATTGATAAGGTGAACTTCAACATTTCAAAAACGGAAAGGAGTTGGACGGACTATTTTTGCTTGATATTTACACAGTCCGCCGCAGCTGCCTTCCCGATTTTACCATGCCAACTATCAATTATTTGTTAATTGTATTATTAATAATTTAATATTGGACGAAATGAAAAAGATTATATAGATTATTGCATGACGTGAATTATATTACCGAGATTTTAGACAAAAACTTAATTTTTATATTTTGTACATTATACGTGTATAGTACAAAATATTTGATATTATTAAGCAAATAATATTTAACACTTGTCCCAATTAAGTAGATAAAAATATAACATGATAATACAGTGACAGTTCTATGATGTTTATCTAATTTCAGAGTTATAATTAATTGTTATAACTAAATATAACTAAATAGTTACAACAGAGTTATAACTAAATAATTGTTGTAAGTGTATATACTAAGTTAATATGTTAACATTAATCAATTATATTTTGTTTTCATCATGGTAAGTATATAAAATTAGTTCAATACTATTAAATATAGAATTATCATTCTGTAATAGCTAGATAGTAAAAAAATTGAATATAATGCAAAATTTCAAAAAATCCTTTAAAAAATATGTTTTGTATTTTATAATAAACTTGGTGGAAATAAAAATAAATATACAAATACAAATTTACTAGATTGAAAATTAAATATTTATAATTAGCTTAATCAAACTATTATTCTATAATCTATTTAAATTATGTCTAATATGTTTTAAATATAGTTATAATAATAATAATTATAAAAATTACTAAAATTTCATTCGTTGACTATAACGATATCATAAAATTTTATGTGAAAAATAATTGTTTATATAAATTGTATAATATGATTGAACCGTATGCATTTTCCAGACATAAAGACAGTAGACAGGTAAATAATACATAATATTCCTCTGAATCTTAATAATGTAGCTAAGGTAATGATTTTGTCCACAGTGCTGAGCTGTATTATTAATATAATAAATTGTTATTATGATAAATTATTACACACGAGTTACAAACGTACCATTGGGTTGTGCGACTGTTTCCATGACTGCAAGGAACCAGGATTAACGTGATATCCTCAAAAACCAGCGGTCACTTAAAGCGCCTCGTTTATAGCGAAAATGTAGTGCACCTGAGGTCCAAAGGGATAGACTATAATAATATAATATTACTTATAAAAGTATGGCGAATATATAATTTACTATGCACCGTTATATAATGTTCACGTTAAAAGTTTCCATTTTCGTCTCTTCGCTTATCTATCCGTTCCATATAAAGTTACAAGAAAAACAACCATTCTGCGCTTATAATATTATATAATAAAGCCATATATATATAAAAAAAAAAATAATAATAATAATAATAACAATAACAATAATAATAATAAAAGCTCCATTATTACAGTTATAGAAAACTTTCATGTTATTTGAAAAACTTAACAATTTCTATATGTTAGCATAAAAAAAAAAAAATACTACGAATTTAAAATAAGATTAATGCTTTATAATTAAATATCTATATAAATAATATCTAATAAAAAATAAGTTAATGTGCTATTTTGAAACTCGTATGTTTTTTGCAATATTTATCGTTAACGAACGAATAGTATACAAATTTGTTTACATAAAAATTATCATATTCTACCATTGAATTATATTATTATTTAAATGTTATAAATTCTGGCCACCCAAGGTTCTTACCTCGTATTCTATTACTATATGTTGTAGTTTGCAAATGAGTGTACTATAGATAAACATAATGAGTAATTCGATTGGAAGAATCAACGTGAAGATATTACGCATATTAGGAAATGTATAAACGTCTAAGAAAATATTATATTTGTTTTCCAAAACCTTCAGAAAACTTTTAACTGCATTTTCACGAGGATATACGTGTTTTTCTCGAACCGCGTTACTTTTAAATTGCCCCGTAAAGTAGTTTATTTCAAAACGATAACAATATTGTTACACGTTACTTAGAACATATAAAATACGAAATAAGAAAAAAACTTTATTTATGAAAAAAGTTTAGCTATAGTAATACTAGAGTACCTGTGGAAAATTATGTTTGTAAGTATTATATAAATACGTTGAATTCGATGAATTTGATTGATAGTTTAAATATCATTTATTTCGTCTACATTCATCAAATGTACAACTATTTCGGTTTGCCATTTTATTATCATTTATTTTCAATCAGTATCTATTGTAATAAATTTTAAATTTTGTAAAGCTCATAATGTTTAAAGTGAACATCTTCAATATTATCTATGTGGTTAAACTGTTTTTTTTTTTATTAAAAAGTTTAGTTTCTGATCACGTATAGATTATAATATAAACATTACACCTCAGTGTAAACATATTTTACATATCTTAAGTTGTGATAATAAGCGTGACTAGAAGTTATTTCACGTTGATAATTTTATATATATGAGACAATTTCAAAAATGTACTTTGGATCATAGAATGCATCAGGGTCTCTTTCTAAGATGGTTCTTAAGACTAATCCAGGAGGATAACAATACTGGCTGTAAGTGGTATTATGCATTTCACAATGCTTCTAGAAAATGATCTTATCAAATTTTTTAAATTATGTTCATAAAAATTGCGATTGTCGAAAAGATTTCTTTAATATATTGCTCTTTCCTCTGCATATGTTTAAACATTTTAAAATGAATCCATTTTATTTCTGTATTAACATTTTTTTTTTATTACGTAAGATACATTTTTATACAAAATTTTAGTTTTGATTTAGTATCATAGACATTATTTTATTGATTTTATCGATCTTAAATGGCTTAGAACCATATATTTATAAACAAAACGACAACAAATGAATTATACTAATTTATCGTCTTATTGTGGATTGTAATTTGTAATAATTGCGATTCCTATTAGTTCTAATTAAATAAACTAATTTGTAGGTAGGTGTATCAAACTTAATTTCTATAACATTATGCCAATAATATTGATAGTTATAGAAAATGTATAAAACAGTTTACAGTATATTGAACTACAAGTAATGTAATATTGAATAAATGTATTTTATAACTGTATGTATGTAATTGTGTACTAATGTATAATGATGTACTATAATATTATTATTTATCCTAAAACCTAATATAAAATTGTATTAAGTGGAGAATTTTTGACGAAACCAATATTTTACAATTAATAATTGATACTGTGAGTTTGTATCACACATATCAAATGAATTATATTCACCTTTACGTTCAAAACTTTTTAAAATAAAGTTTAACTGATAAATAATATAATACTCATATAAAATGCAAAGTACCATAAAAATTGTACTGTTATTATCAAGAGAAAATAATTTGAATTTTAACTATTTAAAATATGTTTTTAAAAATATTTTATTATTAATATTATATTATTATTTATAGACTAACTATGTTTTTTTTTATGTACATAATAAGTGTCTATATTACGTATACTATAACAACTGCCCAAATGTTATTTTTTTTAAATAAATTTATAAAACAAAATGTTACTTCAGAAATGATTAATTTTATTATAGCTTTAAGATGGAAAAATAGTCTATTAATATGCACACAGACGACAAACACCTTTATTCTACATAAACATAACATTTTAACATTAATGCGTTTATGTAAAGTTAATAATTATTAACAATGCGTATTTTATGAAATTTTAGAAGCTTTTTAAGTTACAAACGTTACTCATATGTTTCTATAATAATATATAAAATAATTACGCGTAGGTACTTAGACTTATCTACACGTGACAATTATTGTTCGATAAAGTAAATAATTTAGTTCATAATATTTAATATTGTGCTGAATAAAACTTGATTTATAGGTTATCCGTTAAACAATATTTTTACTAGAATAATAGAATAATCCGTGTTGTACACAACAAATCAAATCATAATACAATGTATTATAAAGAGTTAATTCTACGATAAGATTATTATGATTAATTAAACTCGAAATATTATATACGAGGTTCGGTTATAATACAAGCTTTGCACGCCAGAAATAGGTCGTATCTCTAGTATGCATTAAAAAAATATTTGAGCTTAATTATTCAGTCGAATTAAAATTTGAATTTTTTAATTGTTTGGTGATGAATTATAATAATATAAAATACAAATTATACGAACAATCGAACATTTAGTATAGAATTTAACGACTAACGAAAATAATTGAAAACCTATATTGAAAGATTTACTATAGAAATACGTATAGAGATTAGAGACCGCTCCAAAGTGAAATCCAATGTATACGGTTCGATAGAACGACAAATGAAAAATTGAATTTGGACCACATCCGTTAGAACCTGATACATATACTATGGACATACCGAAACCAGGGTTAGGGCCCAATAACCAGGAGTGCTGTAACCGATACCCCCTGTTTTTTTCTATAATGTTCACCCGTCGTGATAGACCGCGTGCCAACCCTGACGATAACTCTTTTGAATTCGTATAGCTTTACCTACCTACTATTGTGTTACCCCTTTTTTCGTATTTTACGTTTTTTATAACTACGATATATACAATAGGTGATACCTACCCTAATTTATTTTATCAATCGAGTGCCTCTGTCTGAAACTTATCCTTCTATACTTTTAGAAAATCCATAACACGTATTGAGAGACTAGTACACGTCAAAAAGTGTATTGATCCGTAGTAATATCATTTTGTCGCCAGTAAAATCATAGGCATAACTTGGTCATATTTTTACATGGAGGGAGACAAATTAAAATACTAATTATTCATGCCTATATTAAAATTTAAATAAAAAAATATGTTACTATAAGTCATCTTCCCATTTGAGTTGAATTAGCGTCAAACTCATTAATGATTAGAACAAAATTAAGTTTCAAGTTTTGCTCAATATATAAAATAGCCATATTACTTTTCAGTTAATTAATTAATTAATTAGCCATTTTTACTTTATGAGCCAATACGAGTGGAATTTCTGGCAAAAGTTTTAAGGTGACGTAAGTAGAGATGAAAATGAGCGTTCACAAAAAAGTTAAAAAATTTATGAAATGGTACTTTTCATTAATATTAATAATAAAAATAATATATTATTATTATAATATTCTATAGCTTCACATTTTTTTTTCTCTAGAGCTTAAATAAATATTATAATTTTAAAAACCATTTAAAAAATCAAGAACGTTTAATTTGTTTTTTTGAGGTCTAAAATTGTGCATACCGTTTTTTTTTATAATTTTATATAAGAAAAATTATATTTATGGAATAAAATTTTAAAAAATTCTTTCCAAAATCATTCAACATTCATTATTTAGTACTTTTATATTCTCAGCCCACGTGATACATAACAAAATGAAAAGTATTCTATAAAAAGCATTTCAATGTTCAAACAGTGTTTGAAGAAAATATTTCTAAATTTATTTAATAGTGTACCCATAAATAAAATAAAATGAACACGAAGAATCTCTCGAAATAATTATCGATCTGAACCGTAATTATAATCTAGCATACAGTCAACTTAAAGGAAGACACAGGGTGACCATGTTAAGAAAATAAAAATAACGGAACAGTTGTTATTCCCCCCCCCCCAAAGAAAACCCACAACAATATACAACATAAGCACATAGCTATAGAGAGTAAAAGTCCAATTTTTTTTCTTTTAACTAAAATAATTAAAGTGTTTAAATCTGTTATTTATAACTTTGCTTTCAAATTTTAAATATGTGAATAACTGTTTTATATTTGTTTCATAAATCGATATTTTTTTAATAAAATTTATATAATTATATGGAAATAACGGGATTAAAACGGGACCAACTTCTAAAAACGGGATAAAAAGCGTCCCGTTTGAAGTTTATCGGGACAACGGGACATGATGAACAAATAAATGGACAATTCCGTTTTAAACGGGACGTCTGGTCACCCTAGGACCTAGCACATCTATTCCTTATACCTATACAATTTCTATGACATTAAATTGCTCACTTTTTGTTTACGATTTTTTTTTTTTTTTTGAAAACGAGTATCGAAAAATTACGTTAAAAATTTAATAATACACTCAACATATTTTCAGCCAACATAATTTGTAAATATTTTTCAAATTTTATATTTAAAAAAAATACGATTTGAAAACGTGCACTTACCTCAGTATCGTTCCACCAAACGTGCATCCGGTAGTTGCGCAATACCGTCGGGTTCTCGTTGATGTGGTCGACGGCGAGTTTAACGGCCGGCATGACGCCCTGTCCCACGCGACCCTCGGGAATGCTGCCAGACACGCGGCCGCCGAACGGGAAAAACCCGGCTATGTAGACGTCGTGCCGCTTGTTCGGAGTGGGCCGCTGTGCGTCCACGCGCCACGACACCAGCAATAGCAGTAGTGGCCACGACCACGACCGCGGCCACGGCCGCGACCCCGACCACGGCCGCGACTTCATATCTTGGCCGAGTGATGGAAATCTAAAACGCAAAATATAACGATGGTAAAGAAACGGCGATTATAAGAAAAATCGTATTTTGTCCAAGTTTCGGAACAATGATAAAACAATAATAGAATATACATTCGTTTTTCGAACACGATTATAGTTCATAGTAAAACTCGCAGCGGCGGATCCAGCGGAGGTGATCCCTCCTGTTCATAAGAAAAATTTAATTCGATATTTATATGTACGGACGTTTTGCATAATGATTCAGAGAAGATGACAGTTGTCATGGAAATAAATGTAAAAGGAAGGAGGGAAAGAGTATTTGAGAGATGGAATTGAGAGTGATATGAAGATAGCTGGCATTGCTGATCGAATTCTATGGAGGTGTACGATTAGGATGGCCGATCACATATGGTTTTGGAGGTAAGGCGAAGAAGAAAAAGAAGTTATGGATATTCTGCATTATGTAGGTAGTTCCCACAATATGGAAAAATATAGAATTCGCCACTCCCTCCCCACCACACTCCTGTTACTTGGACTGGATCTGCCCCTGAAAATTCTTGAGAATATTATGTCATTATAATCTATAATTTCAATTTTAAATTCGACATTTTAACACGTATTTCATAATACTAATTAATTTTTTTAAGGCATCGTTTGTCTGTAAGGTGAACTCAAGTTTCAATGTTCTATACCTACTTGTTAATAATTTGATATTTCATTAATATTATTACTTTAGGAACATAATCTATATTATACATTTGTATTCATACTGAATTTATGGGATAGGTTATCACGACATAAGGAATTGATCATTGTTGAGTAATTAATATAGTTGCCAGTGTTTTAATATTGTATTAAAAAACAGTATATATCTCTGTAATAAAAAATCATAATTTTATTAACAAAATTAAATAATATAATTTCCGTTAAAAAATGTAATTTCATAGACGCCTAATTTTATGTACATGACCTAAGTAGGTATATAAGTGTATACCATACATAAAGAGAAAAGGGTTTTACCTCGCATATTATACATGTTCATACTATGTGCTTAGATATTATTTTAACAATATACAGCTCCGCCATTTCTACAATAAAAGTTTTTGTACTCACGCATAAAATGAAATATTGAATAACTAACTAAATCCCTTTTTGCTTAAATCGGGTCCGAAATGTAAACCAAGTCCACTATCACAAATAGTAGTAATATTGTTACGAAAGATATGTTTTATAATTTTATGTATATTAATGTTTGAACTTTATAAACGCATCCATAAATTCATACATCTGTATCTTAATAATAATATATAAACCTAATCTAACCTTACCTAACCTATCTAAAAGGTACATATTACTAAATTTCCTAAAAAATGTATAAACTTTAAAATCGTAAACAGTTTCATTTTAATAAGTATAATAAGTATTGTACAATTGTAATTTTACTAACTGGTATTGTTTTGTTTTTATTTTTAGTGGAACGTAAAATCAGGTTATTAGCATTTTAATTAAGTAGATAGGTAGGTGATACCTTTTTGATTTCTAAAGTTATATCAAACGCAAATTATTATCTAAATAGTCAATTATTATTTAATCCAAATTTTTTTAAAATTTAACATGTTTGTCTCATTAACTATATTTTATTATAATTCTACTGATATTTTTTAATTAATATAAATAGGGAAGTGGGTTGAACTTCCGTTTTATTTTTTTTGGCAATAAATTTTCCTCAATTTTGTGATTATATTAAAACATTTTCTTTTGATATCTAAATTCTAAATTGAACCTTACTAAACCGCAGTGTTTTTTTCTCACGAACTTTTTTATAGTATCTCATTTACAATGTATATAATATGTCAGCTATGACAGATATAATATGCACACCTGCATACTTGTCCTTAATTTTATTTAACTACAAAAAAAAAAAAATCGATAAAAATATACCAATGCTATAGTTCATGAATACTTAAATATATTTTTATTTTCATTGTATTTTCTTCTCATTATAAACGTTATATTATTTATATATTATTATTTATATTCCATAAGATTACCTTGTTAAATAATTTTTAAATCCATTTTGAATTAAAATTTGTTATATATATGTACCTACAAAATATTATTTATCACAGTGAATTCCTATCTATGTCCACATAAATCAATTAAAAACAAAGTGCATCTTAACTCGTGTGGTTTAAAAAATGGTAATAAACAAATAGAATAGTTTTAAAAAAACCTTTTTTATCTTTTCAAATATGAGCAAATAATAAAAATATTTCAATCAATATTTTATAATAAGTAATAATATTAGGATAACATCAATATTAACTTTATATTTTATGTCATATTATTGTTTTATTGTTATGCTTGATTAAATTGTGTAAATATAATTTGATAATTTATTCAATACTATATTTAATATATATTTTTTTAAATGCAATATTTTATATAATACCTACTATAATTATAATACTATTTCTATGTAATTCGTATATAAATTTATAATTGGAATTATATAATTCAATTTAATGTTTTTTTAAGACACATATCTGCAATATGTATTTTTATGATTCTAAAGAGTATAAAAACTATTTTGTAAAAAAAAAAGTAAGTATTGATTTATTTTCAAACCATTATTTAATTTTATGTCCCATAGTTGTATTGTAGTAAGACATTTTAATCAAATATAGTCTTCATATTTAATGTTTGCGAATTCCGACTATAGTAATAATAATAATGATTGAAAAAGTAGTTTCTTACGAAACTTACAATTACATTACGAGAAAGTACTTTAGTGAATATCTAAAAATTTTTATGTGAATATAATAAATCAATTTCTATCCAATATATATTTAGATTATATTGATTATTTAATTTAGGTTAGAGTTGACAAAAATTAATGATTGTTTTTTGTAATTTTATGTAATGTTAAATCACTTTTCAAAATATATGAATAATAAAATAATAAAGTAATAAACAATTTAAATACTTATCTATTATAATATGAAAATAATAATTTATTTAAAAGTTTGAAAACATTATAAAATGCTATCAATTCTAATTAAAATAATTATTCATTATATCAAAAAATCTATCAAAACAAAGTGTTACTCTATCCGTATCGTTTATTAATTATATTATTTGTATTTAGCACAACGAAGGAGTTATATTATAAAAAAATAAGGTGAACGTTTGTTGAAAAATTATATGATTAATAACTAATAGGAAATATGAAATTTATTAGAATTTCGTTGTTACATTATATATCAATTATTAAGTAAATATAGACACTTAAACACAAATATAATAATGTGTGCACCGTAAAATTGTTTGTGAAAATTATGATAACACGCTGTACAGTAATTTTACGGTAAATTAACCTCAAACCTAAACGCTCAAAGTAAATCTCATCACTTACATCTCATCACGTGGGATGTTCCGGTTGAATAGTTTGGAATTTGTAAAATATAAAAATATACTTCAAATCAACAACTATCTCATTATAATAATGTTTATTTTCGTAGAAATAAAATTTAAACCTACATAATATGTATATTATTCAGTTATGAAATAATCTATAATACCTACATAATTTTAAATATAAAATGCACTCTACTTTTAGAAAAGCAACACATCATGAGTACTAACAAAAAATTTAACAAATTTCTATTATTATTTAAAACAGGGTCGGCCTGGCCAAGGTAGAAGGAAAAGTATTGCTGCCTAGGCCCTTGTCGTAATATAATTCTTGGGTCCTTGCTTTTTTTCACCACAACACTATGCAACTATTACAATTTTATTGAATTTAATATTAAATATAAGTATAGTGGAATATTAAGAATTTGTTTTATCTCAATATTTGTGTTCCAAAAATATACATTGATTTCAAAATAATTGACTAATATAGAAACGTTTCATTTTATTTTATTTCAATTAAAATTTAGGATAGCAAAATTAGCTGCGAAATTCCATAAAGAACTAATGGAAGGTATTAATAACCTCAAGCAAATAATTTTTATATTAGGTAATAAATTAAAACGAGATTCCAAACTTAAATATTTTTCTTTCTTTATTTTGATAATTAGTTTACATATTATTGGGCTCCAAAAATAAATCCCTGCCTGGGCCTACAGGTACTCAAGCTAACCCTCTTTATAGTTTATTAAACACCAAATATTATATTTTTGTTAGCTTTTTTAAATTTAAAAATAAAATAGAATGTATAACAAAAATTAAGAATGCCATATAATGCCATATAATGCCATATGCATTGTGTGTAATAGGTATATCAAACGAACCTAATTATAAACCATTATTAATCATTGATGATACTTACTACAACTCATAACTTAATATCTCTATAATAAATAATTGTTGTCTCAATAATAGTATTATTTTTTAATTATTAAACTGAAATTCTAAATAAAAATATGATACTTAAATTTCGTACCAGTATCTATAACTTTATATAATAAAATATTGAAACTATAAAATAGTAAATAACGTTTATTGATTAGTTTTAAATTGTATTAAAAACAAATACACAATTTTGTTTTCATGCAAAATATTTTATTCTGTGAATACCTTCTATTTCGTGACTATTTTAATTAGGTACTAATATATCATCTTAAAATTTTTGTTGAATGATAAATTTTCTTTTCAGAAAGTATATAATATAAACAAATTATTACAATTAATAAATAAACTAAATTATATTTATAATGTACTTAATAATATTAGAAGGTAATTCATATAACATACTAATAATAATTGTATGAAAGTATAAAATTAATTTGTTTTGATATTTGTTATAATACTTTACTGGTAATTAACTTATAAGTTATATTATAAATAAAATTATAATTACAATTTATTAAGAAGTTAGTTTTACAAAAACAATATTTTATCAAGTAATAAATTTAATAATATAATTTAAGTTGATCAATAGTTAATTTATTTAATTTTTTAAATTTGCTATTTCAAATCTGTTTTGCAAAGATTTACAATTTTAAATAATAAATTGACAAATTAACAAATGAAGCTAATAGAAATGAAAATATTATAGCATTATAATATTATATAAACATTTCTCTATATCACAAACACAATTATTGATAACATACGATTTTACATTGAAAAGTTATAGTTTTCGTATAACTGTTTGAACAGTATAAGGTCAACAAATATTACTTTGTTACGAAAGCCATTTGTTTTTTCTATAGAGCACTCAAAACATAATTAAATTAAATATTTTCAAAATAACAAAATACCAGGTAATATAAATATTATCTTGAGAATGGTAAGATTTGTTATAGAAATACAAATAAATGTTTAAAAAAAAAACCTCGATTGTCTGGGTGCCCATTGAGTTTATTAAACAATACGTTTATACATTTATATAGGTACCAAAGTTTATAAATTAAATTGAAAATTTCATTATATTTTATTATGATGTTCACTTAAAATTGTTCGGAGTTAGCACAATACGTATACTCTGTTAATATTTAGTTTAAGTTTATGTTCTCAGTTTTCACGTGTATGAAATCTGCTTGCCAGTTGCCATACATTTAAGGATAAAGTAAACGGCGCGTCCTAAATAATTCTGCTTGTCCTCGTCGATAAAATGCCCGTGCCAGTGAATTAAAATCTTCTGAAGGTATTATACATGATTTCGAAATCCAATTAAAATATCCGCGATGTGTCTTCTTGCGCGCTTATCAAATTGATTAAATAAATTACGACCGAGATAGCACAAAAGGTTCATGCAATCAGCTCGATCGCGTTGATTGTGACAACGTGTCATACCTATAAATAACATTATATTCATATACAAAATATCACTCACTTGTGTAGATAATTATCAATTACCTAATAGCTTATTTACGAATATGTTTTTCGATAGTATTTTATTTTATTTTCATTACTTTCTAGAACATTTTAACCGAATGTTATAGTATGTTTAACGTTTAGTTGTTATAAAAACGTGTTGTTAAATATTTAATTATACAATAAATAATTATTATTTTCAAAACAATATTTTTCTTTCGTATTTTGTCAAATAATCATATTTTAAATTTAATTAATATATCGATATTGATGCAACGATAAGTTAAATAATGTAATTTCTAGGCGTTAAAACAAATTTTTTTTTACAAATAAAATGTTTTCTTTTACATAAACTATATTTTTCCGTATAATCCTAAATTATTTATGGTATTAAAATGTTATTTGAGGCCGTAATTTTAATAAGTAGGTACATTAAAAATAAATTTATTTACAATACAGACTATTATATTTACCTATGTTTTTCATCTGATGGATTATATAATATAATTTAAGGATTATATAATGTGAAAACATAATAATTATTTCTGAACTTCTGAAAAGAATTAATTTTTATATTTAAATAGACATTGATTTTTTATTTTGTTTGGTCTCTTTCTGGTCATGCTAGATGTCAATTAAATGCATTTCATATTTTCGTTATAATATTTAGTTCATATTAAACATTATTTATATACACTTTTGTACGAGTCTATCACCATAAAATAAATACTTTTATAAAATATATATTTTTATGGAATGATCAAAGTGTCTGAAACTGACATTGGATAAGTTTCCGTACTTTTTGACGCGCTATAAATATATAATGCACTAAAAGGTTTAAC
The DNA here is from genome assembly GCA_013282895.1 of Eriosoma lanigerum. NCBI lineage: Eukaryota > Metazoa > Arthropoda > Insecta > Hemiptera > Aphididae > Eriosoma > Eriosoma lanigerum. Next base: position 55,052,349 of record CM023357.1, on the reverse strand, counting down.
GTTAATGTCATAATATTATGTTAACTTTGAAAGCATTATCTAAAATTTAAAATGTTATACAAACCTAATTTGTTTTACTGTAATATTTAAAATTTATTATTTGACTAGTTAATTAAATTCAACAAAACTTAAATAATTAATTTTGGTACTGTTTTTTAGAGAATTTTCATTAATTCACTATAATAACATAATATTTTATTTGACTATATTAGTCAGGGATATAGCTAAACTTAATTTTTTTTTTTTTGCGGGGAGGGATTCGTTTTACAATTATAATGTTTAATAAATAAATTAAAACAGTACAATCTTCTAAATTTAATAACATTTCAAAATAGATTCCTAAAATCTCCTTTCAGATATGACCTTAATATTTGTTATGCTGTAAATGTTTACACATTCAACATGATGAAGGACCAAAGTTTATTTATATGACTAACTGCGTTATTTTAATCGCTCATTTCAGAAAATAAAGTATTATAATTTAAAAAATTACGTGTACGTTTTGATACTCTTTAAATTTTAGGTTTATTAGGAGCAGACTATTATTTGAGTGGCTACGTTAAAATATGTTAAAATACTATTTTAGATTCTGATGCGAAACGAGAAATGTATTGGTTTAACAAAGATTTTTATTTTGTGTTAAGACACTTTTTCGAGTAGATATAGTAGTCTGATTACGACAAGTATGGTATTCTTTAGATAGAAAATTTCATTTACTTTGTACTTAATTCAACTCATTTTTCGAAATTCTCAAAAGTTTTCTCTTGAGATATGAAAAACTATCAAAAAATAGTTAAAGAACTTTAAAATTCCCGAAATTTGGTAAACTTTTCGATCAGATTACAGTATAATGTATTGTATAACTCACTGAGTTTTGCTCAAAATCGTATTTTCGAATGCAATATCATAACATTAAAATTTTAATGATAATAAACGACTAATTACTCCGAATACCAAAGGAACGAAGGAGCAACTTCAAAAAGATGAATTTGAGCCGGAAATTTATCTTCCTACAATATAAGGTTTAAATCGTTCACAGTTTTTTTTTCATGAGTTCTAATTTCCAAAAAATTTAAACTCATTTCGAATTTTTGGTATTAATATAGATAAAATAACAAAAATATGAGTTTTTTTTTTTCATTATAATATTCAAAATATTTAAACAGGTACCATTATGTATATAAAAACATATGATATAATATTACTTATATAAACATGTTTCTTATAAAAAATATATAAATATATAATAAAAGATAATGTATAAGACAAATTAAAACGATACCATAGTATTTGATTATAAAGACACTTATGATATTATAATATTTTCAATACATCCAGTCAAGGTCAGCCAGGCCAGGGCAGGAGAGCAGGCATTGCTGCCCTTAAAAGCTTACTTTTGTTGTATTATAATTCCTGAGCCCTCGCTTTGTTTCACCACAACAACATTTAGCAACTATTATAGTTCAATTGAATTTAATATTAAATATAAGTTTAGTGGAATATTAAGAATTTGTTTTGCCTGACTATTTGTGATCTAAAAATATACATTGATTTCAATATAATTGACTAATATAGAATCCTTTCATTTTATTTTATTTCAATTAAAATCTGGGATAGCAAAAGAGCTGTAAAATTCCATAAAGAATTAATGGAAGATGCTAATATAATATCTAGCAAATAATCTTTATATTAGGTAATAAATTAAACGTTATTCCAAACTTTAATATTTTTCTGTCTTTATTTTGATAATTTGTTAACATGTTGTGGGGCAATTTTACCTCTCAAATTTTTCACCATATTGTGTTAAAAATACCTGTGGTAATTTGCATGAATGTAATTATTGATTTGGATGTTTATTTTATTTAAATATTTCTCTAAACATTTTATTTATAATTAGAAATTATTTGTTATATGAACAAAATAATCTGTTAATATCGCGAATAATCTATGGTTAAAATAATGAACTATAATAAATGATCAGTAATAAAGTAACAACATAATACAAAATGCACTATACATCCTATATACCACCATTGATTATAAATGTCATATGAAAGAAAACAAATTATATTTAATAATACTACATGAGAGTCCCGCCGTCAGTCAGCCGCCGTAGACCATAAGACAATTGATATTTTTATAATAACGTGATAAACTAATATAACCAAACCACTAGAAAAATACCAACCTAAAAATAGAACAATCCATATAAACACACTTGAATTCTAACAAAATAAAAAAATACATTGCTAATTTAGGTGATGAAAATTTAGGGGGGTAAAAATCACCTGTGACACCGGGCCTGGCAAATCCTAAGAGCGGGACAGTTACGAGAGAGTGCCAATTTCTTGGATTTCCTGATCGACCACTCATAGATACAACACGGGTTTCTACTCCTTTTGAACTGTTAATATTACACTAGTTACTGATTTTATGTGTTTTTATTTCATACAATAACAGTACAATAAATTTCCTATTAAACTTAGATATAGCCAGTCTTATAAAAAATACTTTTGAAAAAGTATTTTAATACTAATATTTAAATTGGAATAAATTTGTATTCTAAATACTTTTAAAATACTTTCAAAATTTTAAAGTATTTGAATAAAAATACTCTTTCGTTAATATTAAATATGTTAACTAGTGTTTAAAAAAATAAAAAATATCTTCTGAGTTTACCCAAATGAATATAACTAATAGTTACTTTACATGAAAAATACTTGTTATTTTCATAACCTTCAGTCCTGATGTTCATTACAATGTGCATTGCTAAAAAATGGCAAGGAAATGTGTAAAAATTATGAATTTTTCATAGTAGCTTAATTTTATAACGTATAAAAATAAAATGCAAAGAAAAATTTTTATCTGTGACTATTTTAATATAAGTTTTTTTTCGTATAAAATACTTTTAAAATGTATTAAAAATACTAAAAAAATGTATTTAAAATACCGAAAAATACTTCACAATGTATTTAAATACTAATATTCAAATACTTTTATTCGAATACTTTACAAGACTGGATATGATATAGCTTATAACCGTATACTATATTGCAAATGAACAAACGTCAACGAATGTCGTCGTAATGAAAATTTTAACGATTGAATCGGCGGTACGGATATTTCGTTTTATCATCAAATGAACCAACGTTTATAATTCGATTGTCTAATATTTTGTAACCAACATACACATTTATATTCAGAAATGATTAAATAATATACTTTAAGATAGAATAATAATTATAATAAATGTTGTTATTATTTTTGAAATGTCTAAATTTAATATTTTTACTTGCGACAATTGGATACTGTAAATACATAATAATATTGATGAATAAGGCGGATCCGGCCTAAGTTAATGGGACAAGTGTGAGAATACATTCGTATAATTATGTATAATATGTACGTTGTGAAAATATCAGTTATAATTTGCTTTTTGCTCAGAAGTTCTGAGCCATGGAAAATATTATAACATAAAATTTAATTAACGAAATACAACCTCTGAAGTTATTACTAACCAATTTCAAACTACCATTAAAATTTTTAATTATAGACTTATTTATACGTAGTGCCGATCATAGGCAGGGGTAAACGGTGCATTTGCCTTGGGCCCAGAGGCAGTTTGACATTTTTCAGTTGGTGGTTCAAGATTAGTAAATACCACCCACCCACCTACAAAAAAGTCAAACTACATAACTTTACTTAATTTTATAATTTTTTGACGATTATTATTTATACTAAAACTTGCTAAGAAATTTCAATGTTTTGATATGATTAGTACCGAATTGTAAATAATCAATCAAACAATTTAATATTAGAAATAAGTAATAATATAGTTTAAAATAATTTAAAAACTATTTTTAAAAAAGCTATTTTCAAAACTAGGTTTTTTTTTTGTTTTGCTTAGTAATAATTTATTTTGTAGGCTCCCCTAGAATTTAACTCTAGATTCGCTACTGGTTAATACGTGACTATATTTTCATTATATAGCTGTATATAAGTTAATCGTTAATGCAGTTAATGTATGCTATTCAATCTTTGGTGAATTTATCTATTTGCTGCTAGCAATGACTTGGCTATCAAATTATCATTTTCATATTACTACCTAAGACCAGGTAACATAAACCAAGTCCACATCTATAAAAATGACACCCACCCCAAAATTATTGGTGGTTCAGTGAACCACAAAAAGCATGATCAAGCCGCCTCTGCTCGGGCCTTGTACTTTTATTCAAATATTTGGGACATGTTTTTTAAATTGTTATATAAGGTATAAATGTAAATTGTTTAAGCGAAAAAAACTATAAATTCCAATTTAATTTGACATGCATTTTTTTTTAATTACTTTATAATATATTATTTATTATTTTTTACAATACTGTTAAAATAATACATACTTAAAAATATAAATACTGGAAATTATATATTAAAGTATAAAATATGATAAGATCAATTCAGGGTATTTATTATAAACCTTAATCCGAACAAGCTGAAATTGAATAAGTATTATTTTTAGAAAATATTTTCGGGATATTTATAACACCATTTACGTAAGGTAACATTATATATTTTGAATTTCCATAAATAAAAAGAATAGAATATTATTATTTTGTATTTATTGTAATAAAATAATAATAAAAAATATTACAACTATAATTAATACCATTTTGTTTTTAATAAAGTTGAATAATATCAAATTATATTTAGATTCAAAGTAAATCATTAGATTTCCTTGGGTTAAATTTATTATTTGTATTATTTAAATTAACCATTATATATTTAGGTACAAATGCATTACTTCAATATTCTTTCTGTTATTAATGTTTTTATTTTATAAATATAAACTTATAATATAAATAAATACTTTTCATATTATAAATCAAATTATGGAAAATAATCACTAAACCATAACATGAATATGTACACTTCTTTAAGATTTTTTTTTAAATTTCGAGAGCAATTACACAGTTACATTAAAGCTCAGTATTATTATTTTTTTATAATCTGTATTCTTTATTTACATATTATTAAAACAAGTCATTTATAATAATTTTTTATAAATATCCCTCCTAATAATTAATGATAGATTTCTAAGAAATTTAATTAATAATTATAATATAATAAACACTTATATTTTGTAATTGCCGATTGGATTAGTAATATAACAATAGAAACAATAACAATAAATAGTAATAAAACAATTTACTTTAAAATATTTGATTATAGTATCAAAATCTCAACATTTCTATTTTTATGTTATATAATGGAACATTAAACTATGGTCTATAACCAATACATTTAAGAGTAATGTTTTAGATTTATTGAAATTTTATAATATGATTTTAAATTTTTTAGGTAATTTTTTCAGTTTTTTAGTTAATTAAAATTTGTATTCTATACTAATCACTTATTATTCACATTGGTATTAATATTTAAATTATATTATAGAAATTTAATCGTATTATAATATTCGTAATGACGAAAGTTGTCAATCGGTATTGGTGCATAGATAAAATATAATTTTAAAGTAAATCGTCATGCGAGGTGAATAATTCTAATATTTATATTACCTAGTTGTATACCTAATGGACGTGCGTATCATAGCATTGTAACGTTTAATTTAATGTTTTGTTTAATAATTATAAAAATATATTCTCATTTTTCAGTGAGAGTAATATGAATAATTGTGGTATTTTGATACTAAAACTCGTTTATATTATCATTCTTAATAAGTCATAAATAGACGACTGATATATAAATTCTCAAAACTAATTTCATTAGTCGTTGCTGTAATTTAATTTTAATCAGCAATACTAACAGTGTTATACTAATATTTGTACATGATATGAAAACCAGTTAAGTAGAATGGTAGAACGATATAATACTTTTAATTGTAACGTATATCACATTAAATAAATCAAAAACTAAACAATTTATGTAGATAACGATTTTAAATATTTTTAAATGAGTATTTCTATAGTGTTTGGTAGGTGTTTATCGAATTTTTTATTTTACATCTCAGTAAATTTAAAACATTGTGATTAATAAATAATATTATAATATTGCTACTTTTATATTTTTCATATAGGTAAGATAAGATAGAACATATTTAAGAATGAGATTTTATGTTATACCGTATAAATATTAAGTAATTTAAGGTACAATCCATTATATGTCCAAAATTCTAAATACTCAATTTGAATGTTACTTTTGTCTTAATGTAGTTTATAAGCCATATAACTAATTTTCAATTGATCATAATTTAACATTATATATTAACTAGTGATCAATATTTTTAGAATTAACCGTATTGAGGATTGTGTCGACAAATAACAGTATTTGTATATTATTCATATGATGGATAGTTTTATAAATTATAATATTATTGATGTAATCACTGATTGTATTAGTTAATATCTTGATAATAATTATCTACTTTTAAATATTAAACATTGTTTTTTTTTAAAAAAAATTTAGGTTACATAACGGGGTAATTTAACCCGTATAATTTTTAACAAATTACTGATATAATTGCAACAGTTTGTGAAAATAAGATTATAAAATTTAAGATTTTTTTTTTTAGATTAAAAAAACTGAGAGTTTTATATTATTTTTATTACTTCGTGACTAAAATAATAGTAAATATATTATTTTATATATAACCTATAAAATAATATTTTTATTTTATATTCGTTTCTGTGTATCTTGTATGTACAAATAGTTGTATAAAATAACAGATTGTTAAAAAATCAAAAATAATTATTATCATTATTTGAATAATTATTATACCTATATTTAAATACATATTGTTTAACTAATGGAATTTAAAATTACGAATTAATTAGAAACAAAATTAACAGTACAATATTCAAGTATAATTTAATCGTTTTAATTTATTAAATCTCAATTTAATAGGTATGCAAACCAAACCAATTCAATTGAAATTTATTTATAATTTTAAAGTATGACGAGTTATTTTTAATAAGTTCTTATTAATCTAATATTAATAATAACTTTAAATGAAATTATACAAAATGTCTCCTGGAAAAAAATAATATCAAAAAATACAATAATTTATTCAAGATATTTTTAAGACTGTAAAATTAAGATCATTTATTTTATAAATTAACCATGATAAAATTATTAAATAATTAATAAACTAATATGTAACTAAGAAGTATACGACATAAATAAGTAAAAAAAAATGTTAAAAAAAAATTTAACTTTATCATTCAACCTAGATAAACTTATTTGTAAATACGTGGTGTTCTTAATACATTTCAGTAAAAAAATGAAGTTTTTTATAACAAAGTTTGATTATAATACGTATAAATAATACATATACAATATATAAGCTGATTAATTATAACTTTGTTTATTATTATAACAAATAGACTTATTAAAAATAAAGTAAAATAATTTTCTTAAGCAAATAAATTATCTTTTGATCTAGTTTTTTAAAAACAAATATTAGTTTTAATTTTAAATACATTTATATTCGAAATATAATAATGAATAAATAATATTTTATTCTATTTAAATAGAAAACTTAACATATTATAAAATTATTATAAACTATTGGATCATAAATTTCAAGCTATGTAACATTAAATGCAATATTTTCTGAAAAAAATGTGATTTAAAATTTTAAAAACATGCTATACTTTAAACTTTTATTAGAAACGCTATTTTTGATATGTTACTTAAATATAACTTAAAGTCCATAAAGGATTTTAAATATTATGCTTAACCATGAATATTGTATTGATTTTACAATGGCATATGTTATTTTTTGTTAAATATTTAAACAAATCTGATCACTTCAAGTAGGATATGTTTCCGGTAAAGAATTTTATCTAATCGACACTTAATTTAGTTTATTTTTTAAATTTCATAACAATTATCTTAAATATAAAAAATAAATACTAAAAAAAAGGCAAAAAATAAATAAATAGTAAATATCACAATATTGTATTTTAAAATAAGAATTCGTTATTTTATAATAACACAAAAAATAATAAACATAAACGTTGGAAAATTATTTTGGGTATTCACGTAGGTATTTTATATTGGTAGATAATTGTTATTTTTAATCTTGTTATAAAAGTATATAAATTAAGAAATCATTTATAATTTGATTTGCCCAGAATCTTTTTTATTTTAAATGCGATGTTTGATGATTGTTATGGCAAACAATATCTTCTCGGAAAAAATTAATGAGGAACTTTTACCAAATATGGATCAGTCGTATATTTTAGTTACTTTTATTTATTTATAATATAAAACATATATACGTTTATATAATGTAATAAACAATAAAATAATACAGTAAAACAATATAATAAAGTAAAGTACGTATAATACTAAAAATGATGTTTGACCTAACCTGACCTGTGGACGATTGTGAGACGAAATCGATATTTTTATACTTGCACAATGCGATTAGTGACAAAAAAACGTTTTTTTACTATATTATTGTAGTATTACCTATTTACGGGACATTAAATCTGCTTTAGGATGTTTGCGGAAGCAATATTTTCACGACGAAACACATTAAAAACGTAAACGCTATCCACCAAACAAATAATCGTGGAAAAACAATGATAAAATCGTGTTTATCCTCCTAGATAACATTTTATACGTTTCATATTTTTGAAATCCGATTGTTGATAAATAAAATATTATCACGTTATTGTTTGTGTTATTGTAAATACACTACTGGATATTCATTTATTTTTCGGTAGTATTTGGGTTGGTATAATTACTTATGTTAGTAAAATTACATTAATAAAATTCAAACTATTATTTCGTTAGAATATAAACAGATTTTAATAAAGAAGTTATGCGACACGTATGTCATATAGACATAATTCAAATATCAAATATGTAATCTGACATCTTTAAAATTATTAAAATTGAAATACAATAATTTATTGAGGAAAAGAAAATTAATAATAAGAATTATTTTAAAACATATATAAGTAGGTACTGATAAATATTGATCACATTCAATATTTTTTTGTTTAAATTAGAAATATAATTTACTGTATTATTTTACTTTATTAACTTAATTCAACGTTTCTCTTTAATTTTTTTTTTTACTATTTACAGTATGCAAATTAACTATTTAAATGTAGTTATTGCACGCATACTTATATTACATTGATGTTACGTTTTATTTACATGCTCTTAAATTTGAATTTATGGAATAAAATATAATATAGTTTTACTTTTACTCGATTGTTCGAAATATATTTTATGTTCTTTTTTAAACCTAGAAAAATAACATTTATAGTTGTTAAAAATGTTTTTTTTTCAAAACTATTCCATTTTTTATTTTTTTTATAATTTAAATTTAAAAAATATTAATAAATATAAAATATGTTTTATATTCATGTCACTTTTTAAATACGAATAAGGAAACATCAAAGTAAGTAAATTTTTTAAAAAAAGTAAATTATGTTAGTAGGTTACTACATTAATTGGTTATATTTAACATTATAATTACTGTTTATTTTTGTTTTACATCTTACTTAATACAAATAAAGCAATAAGAAAATCTAATTCAATTTTAGACAAATGAATAATATTCCATATCGTTAGTTAGGTACATTATAATATTGTGCATTAAATTTCATAAAAAAGGCATGGTATTATGTCAATTTGTTTTGTTTAATCGTCACTGATCGACCATGATTTAAAAAATGTATCTATTGTAATGTAATGTTTCAATACTAATCGAGAGAAATGTACACTGCGCTTGTTGAAAGAAAAAGCGCCTCGTGGAGTTTAGATATATTTAATAACGCGACCAACAGCGGCCCCAGTATACAACATTTATTTAGTTTCTAATGGCTTCGTGATTATAGCGATAAAAGTAAACTTTTTGACAAATTCAAAGTGGACTTTATTTATTTTTTCTTGTTTCTACAGCGTTATAATTTTAAATTAGATATTATAATATATTCCAGCTAAAATGTATCGTTTAACGCATTCCTGCCTTGTATACTACGAATTGTTATAATATACAGTTAAAAAATAGTTTTATAAGTGTGTGTACAAAGATGTCTCGTAAAATCAAACGAAAATTTAACGTCTTTTAAGCATTATGCCCCTGTTTTCACTTAAAACGTTTTAATAATCTCTTTTCACATTGCAGCTTCAATTTTAAATTGCTATACGTTTAATGGATTATAAACACACTTTGTCGTTTGAATATTCTAAAGAGACTTTTTCATTTCAATGAAAAACAAGTAAGATACTGTAATTATTATTATAATATTATACTACGAAATTTATTAGTTGATTATTATAATAACAATAATATATACTTTGCGTTTTATTTAAACGAATGAACTTTGCAGATACACGAAAATACAAAACTAACTACGTCACTCGAAACTTTAAACCGGTAATGAATTGAAATCATCGAAATTATATAATTGAGTTGTATACATAAAGTTTAACATTCTATTTGTATAATAGTTTGTTATAGGCGGTTTCCATCATTATTATTATTTCGACGAATGAAAACTTTAAATAGTACTAAATTGATGTTGAATAAAAATACAATTCCTGATAATATTTGTATAACTATTTTTATCTAATCAAAAGGTTATAGTAGATATACATAAATAAATATTAAAACATAATTAACACGATGCAACACACTGAACTTTTAAAACAAATTTATATAAAAATATTTAGAAATATATTTAATATTTAAATATTTCTAAATATTAAATAAATATCTACGTAACGTTGGTTTACTTTACGCTTCATTCAATACGCATACAAACATAATTAGTCAGTGCAAAATAAACGTTTCAAAGTATACCTAGGTTATTAAATTGTATTTGGAAATAAACAAAACAAAAATAAATACATTGCATACAAATAAAATAGAAATACTCGACTTCACTTGAATTTGAAATGTTTAATTTGTTGTTAATTAACCAACAAATGGTTATGTTATTATTAATTTCTGTTTATCAGAGTGTTATGTGAAGTTTATTTTCATACGCTTAAAAATAATGAAAATCGATTACAACTAATAAATTATAGAAAATACAGCAATGATAATAATTGTATATATTTTTTGCATATACACAATTTACCTATTTAAACTGTCAAAAAACTATACTACCCTGATTATACTAAGTATATAATATTATACGTCCCGATAACGATTGACTTGATACCCACCACTATGCGAATGTAACGAGTTTTAAGTGTTAATTCATGTTTAGTGTTTGTGTATAATAATTAACAACCTTAGAATAATATTATAAAAAAAAAGTTCTAATTTTAAATTCAGTGAATAATATTATAATTTATTTATTTTCGTTCTGCGTCAACGGCAGTTGTTGTGTACATATATTATTGTTGTTCTTATATTAAGTGAGTACGTCTTTTTTTTCTTTCGTTGTATTTCTGTTTTTGCCTTCAGCAATGAAATGAAATTTATTTTTTCCATTACGTTTAGATCGCAAACAATATTGTTACCACGCGAGACCTTTTTTTAATTTTTTTTTTTCCCCAAATTGTCCATCATACAGTTATTACGTTAAGAGGATTTATATGTTCTATGACTTTATTTTGTTTTTTTCGTAGTATTGACTATGACACACAGTGTCACAGTCACTAGTTGGACAGTGTGAGGTTTTTTTTTTGTTGTTCTTTTTTAAATTTTTTCCGCTCGTCGTTCTATTCTTTGTTCGGTTTAGTTTTTTGCTGACTATCGTGTAAGCCACCGCTTTTATCGACGGATCGATGATGTCCCGACAAAGGGACGTGGCTGAATACGACGCGATCCGTTTGTATTAGACGACCGAATCGAACTCGTCCAATTTCCGTCGGCCTTTGTCATCACACTCGTGTCGGAAAAATGGCAAGTACAGTGCACATGCGAGACGAAGACTTAACGAGTCCCCGAGGAATTCCTGTGCCGTTCGCGTTATTTGCGCCCTACGATCTCGATATTGTTTATCATAATTTTTGCTTTGATCGTTGACGATGAAAATCATCATTTTATCAACAATGCTAACGGTTGGCTGTTTATACACGTGAAAAACGGTTTACTCGTCGGTCAAACGTAATAATTATAACGATGTCTGCAGTATAGTGTATCAATGTTTTTGATTCTTTGTTGACAATTAAAAAATACGCGAGTACGTCGATGGTCGATTATAGAACATACATTATGTCGAAAGAAAATCACGAACGTTATGTCCTAATTCCCGTTCTTGATTTACATTCGTCTCTCCACCTTTGTCCATTACACGTGCGAAATCGCACTAAAAACGGTTCTAAACACACGCACACGTTATTGAAAAAGAACGTTCGCCTAACTCGGCAGGCCCATACTATTTTGAAACAATGTATTCGGGTTACGTGACCGGAATTTTCGGTTACCGTGGTAGCAGTTGCGGCATTATTCCACAAAGGGTTGAGAGGCGAAATATGATATCCAAAATCATGTGATATTTTTCTCCGGGGTCACGGAATTTACGAAAAGAAATATATTGGACAAATTGGACAAATTGGACAAATTGGACAAATTGGACTACACCCAGAAAATGCTAAAACATTTTTGTAACTATATATTATAATAACTACGTTGTAATTAAATTATTATCTATAATAAGGGTTGACTTATATATAACCTCAGGAATTAAAGTAAGTAAACGCAAGTATTCATTATCTCAGACAGAGTTGGCAAACTATATTCTCTTTGAAAATTTATTAAATTATTTTTATATTTTTAGAGATATAATATAAGTTTAAATTGCTAAAATAATCATAGTCATAATAATTTAAACGAGTATATATGAATAGGTATATGCGTATATACTTTTTATATTTACTTAAAATTTTTATAATTGTTAAAAATGATGCATAAAGTTCAATTTATATCACAAAAAAACCACCAGACGATCACGTAGAATAAATAAAGTTTATACACAACAATTAAAACATGAAATCATAAATATGCAATGGAGCAAGTAAAAATTTGAAAATGTTTAAAAATTATATTTTTTTGTCTTAATAGGAATAATAATGTGAAAACATATTTAAGTTTGTTACATCGTACAATGTAGATATTATTCTGTTTCGCCTTACACTCCCAATAAATGGTCACCCGACTACACCTCCATAGATCTCGATCTCTTACCTCTCGTCCATTTATACCAGCTATCTTCAGTATTAGGAACAGATATCAAAAAAATCATCTGGGTAAAGATAAAGATAACAACACTAAATTTTATCTAAGGTACAGATAAAAGATTAACAAATCAAATTCATCTACCAAAAAGATAAGAGATAAAAATATTTTATCTAGATAAATTACTGATAATTATAGAAATTAAAATTAAAATAACATCTGTAAGTTCATGCCTGTATAATATGTTTATTTTTTTGACTATTTACTTTAAAAATAACATTTCCAAAAATATATCCTGAAATAATACACACATAAGAGAACCCATGGTTGTTCAATGATGGGCCGGTGGCAAGAGTCATCAGTCACTTTTCGTGTCGTGGATTATAAAATTATTAATTAACAACATTGAAAATATATTTACGAGTATTGTGTATTTATGTATACGAAGTAATGTTTATTATTAAAAATTGCTATGAATATCTGGATATTATGTCAATATGAATTATATATTATTTATTATTTATATTAATTTTAGATAATCGTAAAGCCAATACGGAAATAATAAACGGCTAGATTATATTTGTTAATAAAAATTACATAGAATTTGAGAAATTTCTCAATAAATAAATAACAATATATTCTATGGAATTTTGTTTGGCGAATGGCGGTGATTATAACTCGTTATCTGTTTCTATTATTCGTATTTTAATTATAATTTAAAAGTATTATAAAGTTCTGGGAAATAACATCAGTCGCCACATGTTTGTATCTACTAATATAGGCTATTTATAGAAATTAATTAATATATTTTGTACAGAATATTAATTACTAATAAGTAATAAGTATTTCATAGGAACAATGTTTAGTCTTTGGAGAATAACGTCATATATTTTTAGCCCGGGGTGTTATTTTACGTACAAGTTGTGCCCGAGACAATGAGAATGAGAATGAAAATGAAACATTTTCGAAAAAATTAGCTAATTTACACAAAAAAATGTATCTAAGACAAATTTATCTAGATAGGTAAAATTTTTAGCTAAAATAAATACTGAGATAAATTATATTTATTTATCTAAATAAAGATAAAAGATATAAAATAATTATCTAGATAAGTCCCAACACTGGCCACATCTTCATATCACTCTCAATTCTATCTATACATTTATTATTTGGTATTCCTCTCCCCATCTAATAAATCATTTTCATAAGGCATTACACTGTCTCTGAATCATCTCATGCCCAAACTATCTCAGAAAATTCTCTCTCATTTTCCCTACATTCGATGCAATTCCTACACATTTTCTTATGTAGGTATACATTTTTTATTCTATCCTATCTACTTTTTAGTTTTAAACCTGTTATATATTTTTGTATGTCTGTGAATGACAAATATAATAGGCAATACTAATATATAGGTAAAAGTAACTAAAGACCATAAATTATTATCTACATACAGTGTAAAATTGTTTAAAATTATAATTTAATTATAAAAAATATAACAAATATATAAATTTTCTTTTTACTATACGATTTGCTTGAGACATTGTGAGTATACGTAGTATACCCATGATTTGTTTAATAAAAGCTTGAGCTAAATGCGCTGTATATGGAATACTAATACCCTATGGGAACACTACTGATTATATCCATTTAAGGTTAAAAATATATTTATTTTATTTATATTTCTAACTATTTGTGATTTCTTATTTTACTCTTTATACAGAGAAATTTGTATTTATCATCATAACTACATTATATTATACAATTGATCGATTTATTTTTATAATATTATAAGTTCCGTAATAATTATAATACAAGTATATTGTAAATATATACGTCATCTAATATAATTTAAAAATAAATTTCACTTTTTTCTGATACAATGTAATAATGATTCTTTAATTAAAATAATTTGTTAGACATGACGTAATCAATTTGTATTCTAAAAATTAGTTATGTTTAGAAAATATAATCAATTATTGGAATATAACTAAAATATACTTTTTTGAATAAATGTTATAGCAAAATCTTATATTATAATTTATAAAAATTCTAATATAATAGTTGTAATTATTAAAAAAATAATATAATGATAATAAAATAATATTATCATACAAATTAATTAATTTGTTTGAATCTTTTATAATTATGAAACAAAAAATATAAGTCCACCGACTATAAATAAGAATATTATTGCAATTATATTGGTATGCACGTATTTTCTATTGTTCTCCATTAAAATTGCGACTGGATATAAAATAAAATATGATTAATTAAAATGTTATAAAAAAGCGTTATGATATGTATGAATGTATTTATATGAATATTAATTATGATTTAATCAAAAACATATTCGCATATCATGCATTTATTTGAAATTTATTTTCATAATGAAGGAATAAAAACCATTATTTTAATGAAAACAAATAAAATAATAAAACAATTGTTTATATAAATACAATATATATAATAGCCAATAGGTATATTATATATTTATACATCATTATTTAAAATTAAACATGTTTTATTTATTTATAATAGTTTTACGAACAATTATATTTTTAGAACAATACCTATTTTAAGTAGTTTAATTATACATAGTATGAGAAAATTGTAGAGTAAAATTTGTATAATTTAATTCAGTGTTGTTTGTTTTTAAATGATCTCGTCTAGAATAATTTTGCCATTTCGTCAGCATGTGAATTTAAAATACTCGTAATATTTCATTAATTTTTATCTTTGTTTCGTGATGATGTTTTTATACATTATACAATACATATTTAAAAGTTTTGATTATTTTTTGAAAAAACTCAAATTATAAAAAAAATTAAGTAAAATAATTTAAGAAAAACAATATTTAAGATACGTTGATCCATTATTTATGTATAAATGTGTTTTTACTTCTAAAATTGTTATAACTAACTACACGTAGGGATTTAATTTGATACGATGTTATTTCTTAATTTAGATTTAATTTTTAATTAATTCGAGATAATAATATTTATAAAAAATTAGAACTATAAAAATATCTAAGTTTATTTTTATGTATAAATAATATAAGTAGAATTATAATAATTTGGTTATTTTATAACAGTACTTTAATTTTTTACTTTAATTGTTTAACTTTTAATGTTCATCGATAAAATATATTTTTATATATTATGTATTTGTATACAAATTTTTTTCTTCAATTTTACCATAATATCAAGTTAAATTTAGGTATCCTAATTACTTTTCCCAAATTTCCAAAAATTATTTATAAAATGGTGGATAGATACATCAATTATTTTTATTACTTGGAAGAAACATTGTTGGTGTTAATTTCAAAAACTATCCAAATTCAATAATTGTGATAATTTATTTAATATTGTAATAATAATAATTAATTTTATTAAAATTTACAAACACAATATTTTATCTATAAAATATTTTCAATACAAGTACCTCATATATAATATCCTATATCTTCTAATAATAATAGTTTCTGTGAAAAAAAATTTTTCCGTCTATCTACTTTGTACAAACTATTTATTTAAAACAATTTACGGTATGTCTATTTGTCTGTTAACCGTCGATAATATGTTTAGAATTTTATAATATTAAACTAAATATATAATGGACATTTTAGAGTGCTAACAAGAGGTATTACAAAATGGCGATTGAATATCGATTCCCGATTCTATTAAACCATTATAATATGTAGTAAATGCTGTGAATATATAATATATTATAGTTGTTATAGGTATATAGCATTTTAGTATTAACGAGAAAACGAATTTGCATAACACGATAAAGTTACGTACATGTTAAAAACATTTTATCAAATGCTTTTAGTCCGTTTGATTATTACAATTACAATATTTTTTATGGTATTTTGAATAACAATTTAATAATAAAAATAGATACAATAAAATAATTTAATTATATTTTAAATATATTTCATATTATTTTTTATTGCAATACAGCCTAGATTATCTATTCCATTAAATTGAATACAAGGTATAATAATTTATATGGCAACTAGATGCTCGCACTACAATTATATCCTGATATTTAATGCAATATACTTTGATCATTAAGAAGTAACTGAAGAAATATAATATTAGGTAAATATTTAAAAACTCTGCATAAATATATTTCAAACGGAATGAACACTTTCATACGTATACGTTTAAAATCTTTTATTCACATAGAACTAATGTAATTGAATGTGTCCTGTTCGTATGCAATAACATATACCAAATTGACCATATTGATTAAATTTCGATTTATTATGACGTTTAACAACAATGATAGTCGACCTATAAATTCGTTTAAGCATTTATATTATGGTTACCTATTTTAAAATATATATGATATCTACACTTAATGATACCTTTAATACATATATTTCGAAATCAACACCAAATCATGAAAATTAATCGTATAACTATAAAAATAATAATTTTGAGGAACCGTAACTCAAATAGACTTAATTGTTTTATTAAAATTGTTAGTTTATAAATATTAAAATTAAACATTCAACATTTTTATTGCAAAAAGTAACTAAATTTGACGTTAGAAAGTAGTAATATATTTAATACATAATATAAATTTAAAATAAGTTGATTTGGTTTTTAAAAAAGCTTTCTTGAAATCAGGGTTTTGCATCCGAATTAACCCGTTGCATAAAACTACTAAAAACCCTTAAAATTCAAACACCCAAAACCTTTATTCACCCAAATGTTATTTATTTGAAAAAACAGAATTAACCAATAACCAAATAAAAAAATCAGGTTAATTCAAAATCCGAATAAATTTTTCAAATTAAAAATTATTCTGATACGTTATTTTGTATGTATATTTGCGCTGAATTAAATTTTTTACCAGTTTACGTAACATAATTTTAAGTTAAGAAAGAGGCCAAATATCTAAGTTAGACAATTGCTTTAATAATTTATGCGTTTTCTATTCAATCGTATTAACCAATAATAACCCGAATAATATTGGTTATGAATATCTAAATGTCATGTAACTTTATTTATATTCGTGTTTTAACACCCAAATATCATCAACACCCGAAACTCATAACCCAAATAAATAATTCGGATGCAAAGCCCTATTTGAAATAATTATAATTGTAATTATAAATTATACGTATTATAATTATAAAATAACACTACTCACGTCTTATTACATAAATGAATTTCAGTTTTGTTGTATGAACTTACCTGTAAAAAATAAACAAAAATATTACTATTTATTTTTTATCCATGTTATTTATAATAAGTATACGTATTGATTAACTGAATGAATAACACTTTAATTAGTAAACATAAATTTAAACAAAATTTAAATTATGTAACTTAGAATTTAAAACTGTTTAAAATATGCATATCATAAATTTATAATCAAATTTAATTTACAATCAAATATATTTTAACTACTATAAAAATTCTTTATTATATTTTGCTATTTTAGGTTTTAACCAATTTTATTATTATTTTGGCAAAAGTAAGATTATTTGAGTTAAACAAATTATAATCATAATAATATATTCTTTCAAATAGTTTAAGTACTTTAAACTTAAACTTGACTGTTAAAATAGGAATTAATGAATAAAATGTCGTAGGTATATTATAATTGCTAATGAAGTACCCAAGGTAAAAAGTTAATTCAACGTTTATTGTACAAGGTGTGAACAGACCAAGTAAAACTTTCAATTTGTTCTTTTGAATTAGTTTCATAAAACTGTAAATATAATGCGAATAAATATTTAACTTTAGTAATATATTATAATAATTCATTTAAATTAATACTAACATATTACGAAGACCTTAAAATTTGCCATAATGGTATAAATGATCTAGGTATTATATTATATTACTTAAAAATTTAAAAAAAAAATTATCTTAAAAGTACACTCAAAATAAATTAATTTCAATTAAACAATTAAAAGAATGATTTAAAAATGTTTAAAAACTCATACTCCAGTAACATGTATACTAATTTTATTACAGAATTAACATACTATGTAGTTTCTACAAAAACAATAATTGATGTTGCATAATATACAACTTTTAATTATTAAATTAGAACTTAGATGTATTTGATAAAAAGTTTTTAAATAAATGTTAGTCTATTGAAAAATGGTTAATTAAGAATTTATGAAATCAAATGATTTTATAAAAAAATCTTTAACAGCCTAGGTACTCATTTAAATAACCTAATAAGAATATTACAATATCTGATTATCTCCCAAGATAAATGAAACGTAAGTGATTTAATGATGTTTTATACAATTTGTAAACAAATAAAATTATAATAAATTAGAAAGTATCATCAATATGTGTGACCTTTCATAAAAAAATATTTATATTAAGTATCATATCTTATTTGTTGCGTTTAGTATATTTCATATCCATATTTAAATTCTATAATTTAAGACAATATAAGTTATATATTATTTAAAAAAAAAAAAAAAAATTATGTATTTACTAAAAATCTAATAAAGTACGATAATAATAAACCTAACAATCTATTAAAATACACGAATATCCAAAATTCTATTTTTAAGAAATTATTCATGAGTATAACCTACCAATAGTTTTGAGAAAATTTATTTCGTTGTTTTATTGAATAATCGTAATTATGAAATCATCTTTGGTGTAATAAAATAACAACCTTCTTTTTTTTTTTTTTTTTTAGATTAACTTTTTTCTTAGGTTCTTTCGGAACTAACCCTGCAATCAATATCTCTTTCTATCTCTCTCTCTCTTTTTGATATGCTATCTGTAAAGTTGTATTATAATTTATCATTGCTAAATCTTTAATAACTACTTCATCAATCCATCAGGTTTTAGATCGTCCTAGAGGGTCATGTTATATTTATTTTATTTATTTTTAAAAAAACTGGCTTTTCATCCGTGATCGAACCATTCAAGTCATTTTCTCCTAATAAAGGAGAGTATATCTAGCTTATTGTATAGTCTTTTTATATTTTCATTGCTTTTTCTTTCATATGCCTGTACTACCGAGTTAAAGATTGGTCCGGATATGGTCGGTAAAACTTTCCTTTCAACGTTATAAGTTTTGCTTCTATTGTATTTAGTCAATGACTAGGTTTCACACGTGTAGGTTATTACAGATCGAAGATAATTATGGTATAACAATATTTTTGATTCTCTGAATAACAGTTTAGATTTTAAGAGTTTAATATAACTAAAATAACATATATTTCCACTCGCGATTCATTCTTTTATTTCTATATGCACGTTATTTTTGCTATTGATATTGTCGTCTAAGTATTTGAAATTCTTAACTTTTATCAAATTTATAACTTTCTCCTATGAAATTTATTTTTGATGTAATTCTTCATACAATTATGTATTTAGTTTTTCCTTCATTTACATGCACACACAGACATTCCTTCATTCACATTTAAGAGTTTCGATGATTCATTGATGTCTTCCTTTTTGGTCTCGCCCATCAGCACAATACCACCTGTATACGCTAACATAACTCATTTTTTATTTCCATCATTCTATCGTCTCTTGTTTCTCTTACTATTTTTTCTAGAGTCAAGATAAATAATGCGAGTGAGATGGCATCCCCTTGTTTTAGGACACATTTTATTTTAAAAGGGTCAACTACGCCCTGCAAAAAGTACACTCTCCATAGTGATTTATTGTAACATCCTTTAATTAAGTTCATATATTTTTTGGGTATCCCAAACTAATGTTAAAATAACAACTTAATAAAATTAAATATATACGAAAATTAATAGAATTTATCCAAAATGACTGCTGGTATAAAATGATTTATATTAATATAATATTGTCGGTATGTAAACAGTTTTGAATTATATTGACGATTTATTTGTATTCTTATAAAAAATACATTTCATTGATATTAATTTAAAACCATATTATAATTTATTATATACCTTTATTGAATATCTATCGAAGCGAAATGATTAAAAATAATTTAATTGTATTCCATTAAATTTCCAAACATTCAATTCGAATAGAATTCAGTTCGAGATTAAATATAATAATAAATATAAATCCTGTTTGTTCGTCTGGTTTCAGATTATTTCATTTTTTCATGCTTTTCGTATACCTTTTATATTTATATTATACTAATAATAATGTTTCCAATTATTATTGTTCATTCAATTTTGTTTTAATATATCAGCATATAGGTAGGTACATATATTGGATATTTTGATTTTAATAATAATGTTTTTTTTTTTTTAACGATTTTACAATGGTGTGAGTATCAATAAAATTAACTATAAAAAATCATACATCAAATAAAATATCTACACAATTAACTATATAGTCGTAGGTATATTAATTCATTTAAAGAAATATAAATAACAATATTTATTAATTTGTCTCATAGAATGATATTTTATTTTACAGTAAACCATCAACATTACTATACACATTTATACATATATTTTATGAATCTATTTTAACAAATATATTGTTTATTTTTATATTATTATTCATGTATAGTGTATACATTTAAAATGGCAGTAAACTCGATATCGAAAAAAATGTTGAGAAATTCAAAAAATGAGTTTAATACATTTCTCGCTTCGTCAAAAATCTAAAATATGATACAAGATTGATTAAGTTAAATTAAAAGAAAAAATAATATTTAAACAATTTAATAACTCTTCAAGATATTCGGATAAAAAAAAAATACGCAATGCACACTTATAATAAAATTATGATCATACATTTTCAATCAACCGCTATCAATTTTCTATTTTTTTTTTTTTTTATTATAGTTTATTTATTAAGTCAATATTAGTTTATCGTAGTATAAGTTTACACTCAACGATATAACTCGCATACTGATACTAGATGTTTCAACTTGAAGTCATCAAAATCCTAACGGGTGTGTTAATGAAACAGCGTGTACGTGAAAGCATATTACACTATAAAAAAGATTTAAAATCTGTTCCAACATAAATTTGTTGCAACATAATACCAAACCGCAGAACTTTACAAATGTAATTTTCGTTTTCGGGATTTTCAATTTTCATTTTTTTTTTTTTAAATCAGCGTACAAGTTACAATTAAATAATAAATCGGAGTTAGTACAAATAACGACGATAATCGAATTTTACTGAATATCGATTTTGTGTAAGATTTATCGAAATTTCAACGTGTATAGTACGTCAAATTTATATCACTTTTACGCATGATGTGCTCGAGTCATAAAATACAATACTACAATAACGGTTTAGATACGAGGGAGAACTAAACCTATATTAAACGTAATATTATTTTTATTTTTAAACCGTCGGTTAGAAACATTGTGCGGCATTTGTCACTGTGATTTGAATATAAATGGTTATTTCGGAAAAGTAAAACAAAGTAAAAAATCAATAATCAATAAAGCACCGGCGTTAAGTTAATTTTGTGAATACCTATTTACAATAAATTATTCTCGTAGTCAATTTCTGAAGAAACTTTGAATATTATGATAAACTTAAATGGCTTCGAAGGGAGTATTAAAAAGAAAATCCTACTAAATTTATAAAACATTTCAAAATGTAGATTCGGCGGTAAATAAAGAAAATATTTGGCAAAAATTAGAGTAACAATAAAAACTTAAAGCTATACGTAAAGAAATAATATTATTATAATAACGCTATAACAAATCCGTTAAAAACAAACACACTCGTAATGTTGTGAATTATAATGATTTTAATAATATTATTCTCGGATCTTGCAAAATGAATTTAAATTGTGCGTTTCAAAAATATCATATTATTCTTATTAATGTAATTTAAAATATATTATTTTATTACAGACTGTTCTTACACTGTTCTTTTCTATAAAATATATGCCAAATATTATACAATTTCAATTATGTAAAAATTACATTAAATCAGCTTTTATTAGTACTGTGAATAGTGTTATCATTAAATATACGATTAGAGATTAATATATAATATATGTGCTGTAATAATGTAAAAATCGTATAACGAAAAATTGTCTAAACAACCAAAAATTGTTTATAATGTAAACAAATTTATAATCTTTTAAATTCAAAGATAATAACCAATATTTTATATATTATCAATAATTATACACGAAAATAATATAATATGTAGACCAAGTTTATAATGAATAAAATATTATTTTATTGTATATACAACATTACAACAATTATGTTTGATTTAAGTCTACCAGGTAACCGTAGGTCGTATAGCATAGAGAAGATGGTTTTAAATCTTAAATAAATTATTACATAACGTATTTAAATAACTTTATGTAGTGGACCATTGCTATACAATTTTACAAAGGGTCATAATTTCTTAAGATAGAAATTAACAAAAAACAATAATATCAAATTAATAACCGACTGAACGGATTATTCGTACAATATATTGTACTTCTGACTGAGTTTCGCTCTGAATCGTATTTTCGATGCAATGTCGTTGCATTCAAATCTTAATATCATAAATTTATAATAAGCTACTGAATTCTCCGAGGACCAATGTACGAAGGAGCAACGTCAGAAATGGTTTTCAGATTCTACCAGGTTTTTAACGTTTAAATAATTCACCCTCACGTCATAAGTACTACAGTTGGGTAGTTTCATAAACTCATGTGAATTCACGTTAAAAAAAAAAAACAAAAACACCGCAAATATGCTTATTGTAAATTACCCTTACAGATTGTATATTTTCCAAAAAAAAAAAAATGTTAAAAAAAAAAAATAATGATAATTCACAGTTGTTATTTCATTAGGGCTAAACTCCAAAAAAATTAAACTCATTTCGTTTTTTTTTTGGTCATAATACATATAAAATAATAAGAATATAGTTTTTTATAATTATAATATTAAATACATTAAACATTGTAATAATAAAATCAAATAAGTTACCTTTAAAAAAAAATGTATAACAATAAATATTTAAGAAGGTATCTGTATATATATAAAATAATAATTTATAATTTATAAAATATATAAATATATAATAAGTGATAATGTAAAATATATGTATAGTACAATGCAGGCCCGGATTACCTCTATCGTAGGCCCTAGGCACAGTGCTATATTATCTATGTGCTACGGTCCTGTAGTGTCTAGTATTTAAATTTTTAAGAAACTTAATGTTTGGGAGGGGCAGTGTAGAATCTCAGTGTTAAGCTTTTAAAAACAAAAAAAAACAACTTATTTTATACCATTTTGTATATTTTTTCCTCGTATTGAAGTATAAAAGAAAAGATAACTGTAACAAATTAAAATAAAATATTATGTAGAATATTTAAAAATATTCTACATAATACATATTCATCATATACTGCCGTATGCCCGTATGTCGTATACTATTTAGCGACATTTTATCGATTTATGGTATATCCAATCTGATTTCAATAAGTAATTATTACGAATTACGACAACGAACAGTCTAAATATACAAGAAATATTATACAAAATATTATACTTGTTGTGTTAACGTCTACAGAAGGTAAATTAAATTAACAAATAAAAAATAAATAAATAAATATTACAGAAAAATCGTAGCCACACATTTTATTTTCGTAGGCCCTAAAATGTTGGTAGGCCCTAGGCACAGTGTCTATAGTGCCTATGCCCTAATATGGCCCTGGTACAATGAATAATAATAATAATAATAATAATAATAACAATAATATTATGCAAACGGAATGAACAAATTTACATAATTTATTTATAAAAGTAAATTGACATATTTTATAAATTCGAAGTAGAAGTTTAAAAAAATTAAAACGTTACCATATTATTTGATTATAAATATACTTATGATGTTATAATTATTTTTAAACAACGATTATACGTTCAGTTCTTCCAGAAGATCGCGTTTATTTTCGTTAGACGTTTCGACGTGCCCCGTCCGTAGCCGCACTTGTCGTCAAATTTCGCTTGGTACAGAAACGAGGTAGGGTCAATTTCTTGGATCTCCGGATCGACTACCCGTACAATGCGGATTTCTTCTTCCTCATTCCCAATTCGTTCAAAATAGTAACAGGAGATTTTTATACTTACGTTGCCAAATCCACAACAGCCCGTTCCGTTTCCACGTTCGTAACGTCAACAGCGGCTTCCAAGCGCGTAGAACGAAGGGTCGGTGCGTCACTTGGGAGTAGATGTCCGACTGTTGATCGTCAGACGGAGCACAATCCATGATGTCCGATTCCGACTCCCACATCTGACGCCAACGACGACGCGTTATCGACGGCCGGTGCTCTTTTGTCATACGTTTCTCCTTTTGAACTATTAATAGTACATTAGCTACTGAATCTGTGCCTTTTGATTTCATACAAAAACAGCCAAATGTATGTTGAAAATTAACACTTTTAGGTAAGTAAATATAGGAGTATTAAAAAGTTAATAAAAAATGTATTAATGTAATATTAATAAAAACCAAGTTAAAATGACGCCGATGACACAGAAATGAAACAACTGAGTGTGAAATGAACGCGTGTAAATCGATCTGTAAAAAACGCTCGTTAAAACCGCTGCAGTGTGGTGCCATTCAAAGACGTTTTTGTCGCGCGGTAAAAACGCTGCGGTTTTTTAGTTAGAAATTAAGAGCAGATTTCACGTAACGTTATGCACAATGCCAAGTAGGCGTGTTGCCGCCGGACCGCGATTTGAACCGCCTTGTCACTGGCGTTATCTCAATGGATTAATAAAATGATTGAAATGACATATTATTTATATCGGTTTTATTACCCATCTTCATTATTTTTAAATTAAATTTCATATTATTTTGTTGTGAAATATATTATTATAGTACAATTTGAAAAAATTAAATAGTTGAACTGTTATGTCACGCGAAGCGCAGTTATGACTTTATTACATACTTTAGTTTAGTTTAAATGTAAACTTTTTAATAACGTTTGATACTGAAAGTCAAGTTGAAAAGCAATTGAGAATTTGGAACATGATGAGTAACGATTATTACGATAGAGATGAAAATAACAATCATAGGACCCTATACTACTGAAACAATTTACAAAAATGAACGGACTTTTTGTCAACTTCTGAATAATATATTCAATAGCTCACATAGTATTGTGTAAAACTATAATATTTTATAATTTATTTGAGACTTATAAATGCGTGGCAAAAACGTGTCAGTGTGGCAAGTTACCCACAAAGTGATGAAACCGCGGCGTTTTTACCACGCGTCGAAAACACCTTTACGTGGTGCTAGTCTTAGGTTAGGATAGGTTCAATGTGGAAATGTACTTTCTTATAATTATATTTATATGCTTAAAAAAACCTTGGTGTGAAATATAAATCGATTTTTTTTTTATATAATTTCATTTACAATTAAATTTTAATTTTAATAACTTGCAATGAGTCAGTTATAGGGGTGGTCATTGGGGAGTTTCCTCCCTCCACCGTTCCATAAGAAAAGTTCCTACAATATGAAAAAAAAAAAAAATCATAATTCGTCCCTTCACCCGTTACCGTGGACTGTAGCCGCCCCTTTTTAATTAAACATCATAATGTTTGTTATATAATAGATAAACTATAATTTAAAATATGTGTTCGAATTCATTCCGTGAAATGTGAATGAATAACTCTGGATATAATAGTTCAAACTTTCATATACAAATAGCTTCAGTGGGTCAAACGGTCAACCAATAGTATTAATGTTTTTAATAATAAAACGGAATATTAAATAATTAATAATCAAAGATAATAATTAATTCAATAACATAACAAAGAATATAGATGCACGCTTGAAATGTCAAATGTCGTCGAATGTTAATAACGACAGCGATATTATATTTCATAATATTAGGTATATTATATACAATTTTATACTCCCTCAATCACATTCAGAGGATTCTTTTTGGGTATTGATATAATTCATTATGCATAGACTGACGAGCTACGAAATAGATATTTTTAAGAATTTTTAAAAAAAATATTACAGAACGCAATATAATAAAACATAATGTTATTTCATATAATATTGTAATAAATTTATAGTATATAAAAATAACGATAACATTATAAATATAATAGACTAAAAAAATTTTAACGTATCAAAATTTTGATTATTAATATTTTAAGCTGAATATTTGATATGTGTTTTACGACATCTTCTTCAATAATCATGTAAAAAATTATGAAAATTGAAAATCAATTTTTTTTTTAAACGCCTTAAAATATTTCACATTGATGTTTGGATTTTTGGGGTTTTTAAAGTCTAAAAACACTTCTTCAGGAAGAAATAATAATCCAACTACAACAAGTAGGGTATGTTTTTGATAAAATATTGAATATATACTTGGTATTTTATTTAGCTCCTTTCTCTAATTTTTCAAAAGTTTTTCATTGGGATAAGCAAAACTATCAAAAAATAGTTGGAAAACTGCAAAATTTACGGAAACTGTGATTTTAACGAATTCGATTTTAAATATTTTCCGATAACTAATGAAATTTTGAATGTAAGGACTTAAAAAATTGTATAATATCTAAACCTATCACAATTAAAATGAAAAACATTAATAACAAAAATCTAAGATTTTTTTACCCATGATACAGTTTTTCTGTTCGTTAATCAGAATAAAAAAATGATCAATGCAGAAATATTATATGAAAAGGACATTGGAGGGATCTGTCCCCCATGTGAACCACGTGTATACGCCCATGAGCTATGATATTTCTGTATCATCAAATAATGTATTGAAATTGAAGATAAAATAAAAACAATTCCGTTACGGAAACACTGGTCTTACATGTTTTGCAGACAAACACGATTTAATTCGTATATAAATGAACTTTGGTCTTACGGTTTCGGTCTGATATCGAATTCCCTAAAAATATTTTAACGGGTTTTTGGAATTTTCGGTTAAAACAGCTAGTGATTAAAATGTTATGGGATTTCG